>CM072671.1:25000-619886 GCA_036884735.1 Huso huso | reverse complement strand
TAGTCCTACTTTATTTGTGCGTCTGTCCTGGTTTATGCTGTATGGAGAGCCTCGGCCGCTTTATGTTCGACATTGAGCTGCAAACACGTAACAAGCAAAGATTTGACATTAAACGAAGCCGGTATATAACGTTAACGGCCCGTGTGACCGGAGGATTGATGTGGGGTTCAGAAGAGACGCGATAAGGAAGGCCGAGGTTCCTGAGGGACTGTAGGCCTCTCTCTTGGTCAGCACAGTTCTGAGTGACGGGTCGTGTTGGCTGTAATTTTTAACAAACACGGCAGAAATGATGAATGAATGAATGAATGGATGAATGAATGAATGGATGGGTGTTCTGTGTGGCGTGAAACAACATGCCAGCGTGGCCGCCCTCAGGCGGTGTGGGAGACAGGTCTTCTTAAAGGGACAGGCTTACATATTAAAATATAACAGCAAAACCAATATTGTCCGCATTAACTCGGCAAAAAAAAATAAATCAATCAATAAATAATAAGATGCCATCCACACTTTAAAACACATTGTCATTTTGCTGCCCTGTGACAAATCCGTTACCACCCTAATAATATACTGCAGAGACGTCTGAAGCTGGGTTATTGTGATCTACCTGGAAGGTTCTCATTTGCCACCCTGCTGAAACGTCAGAAGATAGTGAACGCACACCTAGCCCTCACTGCGTGTCTGCCTGGTACACGCCAAAGCACCAGCACATTGACAGCATCGGGGCGCGTTTAATACTGGCGTCAACAATCACTTTATTTCAGACCCCACAGCACGAAGAGGCACGGAGAGAGAACCCAACAAAGGGCAGCCAGGTTAACCCAGCAGGGCTTAAAAAGAATGAGCTGTGCAGACATGGGGTGGGTTACCTAGCTGTGCTATCGGTGCTCAGTCACTGGGATCCTTCAAACCCGATTTGACAGCTGTGAGATCGCTACTACGAGTGGGGTGTGTCATGCCATACCTCTCATTCATTGCTTTTACACTCTTCTGTTTAAATTACTGTGACCCTTCCTGCCAGGACTTTAACAACCCACAGTTTTCTTGTATCATAATGAGTTTATATACAGACTCCAGAACCAGCATGATTCAGGGACAGGGAATAAGACTCAATTGCATAGCAGTGTGATCCATTCCTGGTTTAATAAGACACCCCTGAGCTTGTTACCTCTACACTGGGGCTAATCAAGCTCATAGTAAAACCTGGAATGGGTGAAACTGCTATGCAATAGGAGTCTTACTGTATGATACACAGCCTATCGGCAGCATCACCTGTAATATATATATATATGTGTATTGAATGAATACCTATCGTATCATGAAGCTGGTGTATCGCTACACCCCGAGTAAAATAACTGCATATATATTGCTGTATATTGTTTGCAAGGGTAAGGTGTGCAGACACACACACACACACACACATACATATACCCCCCCAGACATGCAGCGCTCTCTGCTGTCTCTGAACCCAACACTCTGCTGTGCTCCTCCTGCGTTTGACCCGCTAATCTGTCTGGTAATTGGGTTTGTGGGATGTGGCAGTATATGCCACTTCCTTTAACTATCAGCCCATGATGATGTGAGAGCAGTTGGAGAATGAAGGCACTTCTAACTCTTAGGCTGGCGTGTCCGAGGACCTGCTGAGACTGCAGCACACCACTGCTAGTGAAGCGAAAGTAACACAACTAGCATTGGGTTGTTTCCATTGCGGAGGGCTGGCTCCTCCATCAATGCTGGTTGGATCTGTGGACAGCAGCTCTGCTAGGGTTTATATTACGTTTACATGCACAAGGATTTATTATTTATTTTAATTGATTGTTTCTAATAACAACAGATGTACAGAGTTTGCATATAAGCTCAGTGGGATTCGGAGGACTCGATGCCTCTGCCAGTCTTGTGCGGTCTGCTGGGAAACCAGACTCCAGTCTATTGAACCCACATTTACATACAGAGTGTGAAAAGCAGAAGAGCTGTGCAATACACGCAGCCTGCAATATAGAACATCACCCAGCTCAGTATCCCCTCCTTCTTCCCTCTCTGTCTCTTTGGCTTCCCTGGAATGGTTCTGATTCTCCATCACAGCTAGTCGCCATGGCCCCTCCTCAACTGTGTGACAGAATCTGCACACTCCCAGCTACACACACACACACACACACACACACACACACAGGCTGTGTGACAGAACCTGCTCCCAGCTACACACACACACACACACACACAGAGACTGTGTGACAGAACCTACACACTCCCAGCTACACACACACACACGAGACTGTGTGGCGAACCTACACACCCCAGCTACACACACACAGACTGTATAGCACGCACTCTGGGGCCAGGCTGGAGTCTCTGGGTTCACACAGGCGTTGTCAGTGTGTGAGGGGCCTCTGTTCTCATGTGCCTGTGATCTATACCTCCGTCCCTAGCAAAGAGAGAGGCCACAGCACCGTCAGAACAACCGCCCTGACCTCCTCGCCCTCGCCATTCCCTGATCTCCGCCTTTCTCGGACTGCCTTTCTCACTAATGGGAGGCGACAGACAGACAGACTGATGCTGGAAACAGTTACAGTGCAGTCAGTCTCCAGTGCTTGCTGTCTATTGAGATAGGTTTAGAGCAGGGGTTTGAGCAGGGTTCATTGACAGCTAACTCATTACCGTGGTGAACTTTTATAAAGGTGGAGCCTGGGCACCTGCTGCAGCAAATGGGAGCTAATGCTACGGTGACTGGGCTGGCCAGTGGGAGGCTGTAAGCTCAGTGCTGTCAATGGGAGGGGCTGTGAGCTCAGTGCTGTCAATGAGGGGGCTGTGGCTCAGTGCTGGCCAATGAGAGGGCTGTGAGCTCAGTGCTGTCAGTATGAGGGCTGTGAGCACAGTGCTGTCAATGGGAGGGCTGTGGCTCAGTGCTGTCCAATGGGAGGGCTGTGAGCTCAGTGCTGTCAGTGTGAGGCTGTGAGCTCAGTGCTGTCAATGGGAGGGCTGTGAGCTCAGTGCTTGTCAATGGGAGGGCTGTCTCAGTGCTGTCAATGAGGGGGCTGTGAGCTCAGTGCTGTCCAATGGGAGGGCTGTGAGCTCAGTGCTGTCAGTGGGAGGGGGTGAGCTCAGTGCTGTCAATGAGGAGGGGCTGTGAGCTCAGTGCTGTCCAATGGGAGGCTGTGAGCTCAGTGCTGTCCAATGGGAGGGCTGTGTCTCAGTGCTGTCAGTGTGAGGGCCTGTGAGCTCAGTGCTGTCCAGTGTGAGGGGCTGTGAGCTCAGTGCTGTCCAATGGGAGGGGCTGTGAGCTCAGTGCTGTCCAATGAGAGGAGCTGTGAGCTCAGCAAGAGACACGTGACTCGTCCTGCTCGTTCGCAGGTGGCTCCTAATAAGAGGCGGTGTTATCATGTCAAACACACTTCATTAGGCAGGACTCATTGGGGTAATGTAATTAGAGCCAGTAATGATTATTCAATCTCCTGAGAGCTGCTAATTGAAGCTCCTTTGTACCTTTGTGCGGGACATCGTTCTGCGTTTATTAAAGCTTAACAGAAACAAACAGGGCCTGTCCCATTGCCTCTCTGCTCCTGAGCTGCCTGCCCCTGTGTGAGTGCCGGTCAGCCTCTCTGCTCCTGAGCTGCCTGTCTCTGTGTGAGTGCCGGTCAGCCTCTCTGCTCCTGACCTGCCTGTCTCTGTGTGAGTGCCGGTCAGCCTCTCTGCTCCTGAGCTGCCTGTCTCTCTGTGTGAGTGCCGGTCAGCCTCTCTGCTCCTGGGCTGCCTGTCTCCTGTGAGTGCGGTCAGCCTCTCTGCTCCTGAGCTGCCTGTCTCTGTGTGTGTGCGGTCAGAGCCTCTGCTCCTGAGCCACCTGTCCCTGTGTGAGTGCCCGGTCAGCCTCTCTGCCTGAGCTGCCTGTCTCTGTGTGAGTGCGGTCAGCCTCTCTGCTCCTGAGCTGCCTGTCCCTGTGTGAGTGCGGTCAGCCTCTCTGCTCCTGGGCTGCCTGTCTCTGTGTGAGTGCCGGTCAGCCTCTCTCTGCTCCTGAGCTGCCTGTCCCTGTGTGGAGTGCCGGGTCAGCCTCTCTGCCCCTGAGCTGCCTGTCTCTGTGTGAGTGCGGTCAGCCTCTCTCCTGAGCTGCCTGTCTCTGTGAGTGCGGTCAGCCTCTCTGCTCCCTGAGCTGCCTGTCTCTGTGATGCCCGGTCAGCCTCTCTGCTCCTGAGCTGCCTGTCTCTGTGTGAGTGCGGTCAGCCTCTCTGCTCCCTGAGCTGCCTGTCTCTGTGTGAGTGCCGGTCAGCCTCTGCTCCTGAGCTGCCTGTCTCTGTGTGAGTGCGGTCAGCCTCTCTGCTCCTGAGCTGCATGAGAAGCCTCCTTTAGAATTGGGTGTGATCGCCAGTTTGCACGAGACTTTTTTTTTGTTTATAATTTGTATTGAACCGTTATTACTGTGTCTGTGTCTGTGGCAGGCGGCGACATGCTCACGCACCAGGGCTAGACCGTGGAGAGGAGGAGGAGATGAAGCTGAAGCAGAGGGGAATCCTGCTGGACTGCTGCTGGTGGTCCTCATCCTGGCCAAGGTGTTCCTGCTGGACGGGGGGCGAGGGGGGCCGGCTGCGAGCCGGCAGGACCAGCGCCTTCCAGCGCATGGAGGCGGGTTCTGGGCTGGAGGGGGCGAGCTCGACCACACCCTGCAGTCCCCTGGGAGGCGGCGGTGCGGTGGGGCCGCCGCGAGGTGTGCCCCGACGAGACCCCACAGGCTGGGGCCGTGCTCAGCGCCATGGCGACGGGCGTGGAGCCAGACGTGGGCTACAAGGGCACAGCTCAAAGCCCTGCTGGTGCTGGAGGGGGACAGAAGGTGGTCTTCAAAACCCAGGAGTAAGAGACACGGGTGGGAGCACCTCCACAAGCAGGGGCCGACAGTCATGGGAGGGTCGCTGGGGTCGATCGGGGCTGATTTACCATTCAAGTCAAGAAACAGCGCTTGGGTTTGTGATGATGGCTGCTTTTCTTAGACTGGAGCAGCAATCCACACAAACCCAAGTAGTTGTTTGTTGCTCGTTTACTTTTAAGGTAAGCTAGCCTGATCAACACCATTGACCCTCCTGATTTCTGTGCCAGTGATTAAAGTGAAGGGATGTCTGTCTGCCCCTGTCTCAGGTACCGGGACCACCTGGTGGAGGGAGAGCCCTATGCAGATGCGACGAACCTGACAACGCTGAGGTGGCCGCCTTTCACCTGGACAGGTACCCCCTAACGGAGGAGGAGTGTTTTATACTAGGCACCCTGTTTAACCAGCCCCCCCTTTCTTCATCACATCATCACACAGGAACGTGTGGACAGTCTGCACTGGCTGACAGTACACTGTGCTCTCTCACGGGACTCTTTGAGGAGTCTTTTCATTTTACATCTTCTCTGTTTAAACAGGGCTTTGTATTTTTTAAATAAACTGATGAACCCTCTAAAACAAAAGCTGTGGAAGGTTTCATCATGAACCGCAAATTCAATTTGAATAATCAAAATGGGCTTTAAAAAAACAAACTAAAACAAACAGTCCTTACCAAAAGCATTCTTCAAAGCAGTCCTTAAACATTCAGAGTAATGCCCACTGTCATGTTATAAATGTCTACACTTTCCAGACAGTGAGGTTGCCTGTGCTGCTAACTAGCTGGGATCCTTTCAGACCCGACCTGACAAAGGTTTTGAGATCAGCCAGCTACTTTGAAGCGGTGCGAATGGCCTCCTCTCATTTGTAACTGTTCTTCTGCTCTGTGTCTCCTGCAGGATCCTGGGTTTCATGAGCGCCCCTAGTGGTGGGGAGGTTCATGAACCTGCGGACAGAGATCAAACCCGTCGCTACCGATCAGCTGTTGAGCACCTTCCTGATGCAGGGTGAGGGGGCTGCATGCTTCTCTCTGGTGTTCAGGGGCTGTGTGGAGAATGGGGATCCGTGCTTCTCTCTGGTGCTCGGTGTCTGTGTGGAGAATGGGGATCCGTGCTTCTCTCTGGTGCTCGGTGTCTGTGTGTGGAGAATGGGATCCGTGCTTCTCTCTGGTGCTCGGTGTCTGTGTGGAGAATGGGGATCCGTGCTTCTCTGGTGCTCGGTGTCTGTGTGGAGAATGGGATCCGTGCTTCTCTCTGGTGCTCGGTGTCTGTGTGGAGAATGGGGATCCGTGCTTCTCTCTGGTGCTTTCGGTGTCTGTGTGGAGAATGGGGCTGCGTGCTTCTCTCTGGTGCTCGGTGTCTGTGTGGAGAATGGGGATCCGTGCTTCTCTCTGGTGCTCGGTGTCTGTGTGGAGAATGGGGATCCGTGCTTCTCTCTGGTGCTCGGTGTCTGTGTGGAGAATGGGGATCCGTGCTTCTCTCTGGTGCTCGGTGTCTGTGTGGAGAATGGGGATCCGTGCTTCTCTCTGGTGCTCGGTGTCTGTGTGGAATGGGGATCCGTGCTTCTCTCTGGTGCTCGTGTCTGTGTGGAGAATGGGGATCCGTGCTTCTCTCTGGTGCTCGTGTCTGTGTGGAGAATGGGGCTGCGTGCTTCTCTCTGGTGCTCGTGTCTCTGTGGAGAATGGGGCTGCGTGCTTCTCTCTGGTGCTCGGTGTCTGTGTGGAGAATGGGGATCCGTGCTTCTCTCTGGTGCTTTCGTGTCTGTGTGGAGAATGGGGATCCGTGCTTCTCTCTGGTGCTCGGTGTCTGTGTGGAGGAGAATGGGGATCCGTGCTTCTCTCTGGTGCTCGTGTCTGTGTGGAGAATGGGATCCGTGCTTCTCTCTGGTGCTCGGTGTCTGTGTGGAGAATGGGGATCCGCTTCTCTCTGGTGCTCGGTGTCTGTGTGGAGAATGGGGATCCGTGCTTCTCTGGTGCTCGGTGTCTGTGTGGAGAATGGGGATCCGTGCTTCTCTCTGGTGCTCGGTGTCTGTGTGGAGAATGGGGATCCGTGCTTCTCTCTGTGTGGGGGCTGTGTGGAGAATGGGGATCCGTGCTTCTCTCTGGTGCTCGGGGCTGTGTGGAGAATGGGGATCCGTGCTTCTCTCTGTGCTTTCGGGGCTGTGTGGAGAATGGGGATCCGTGCTTCTCTCTGGTGCTCGGGGGCTGTGTGGAGAATGGGGATCCGTGCTTCTCTCTGGTGCTCGGGGGCTGTGTGGAGAATGGGGATCCGTGCTTCTCTCTGGTGCTCGGGGGCTGTGTGGAGAATGGGATCCGTGCTTCTCTCTGGTGCTCGGGGCTGTGTGGAGAATGGGATCCGTGCTTCTCTCTGGTGCTCGGGGCTGTGTGGAGAATGGGGATCCGTGCTTCTCTCTGGTGCTCGGGGGCTGTGTGGAGAATGGGGATCCGTGCTTCTCTCTGGTGCTCGGGGGCTGTGTGGAGAATGGGGATCCGTGCTTCTCTCTGGTGCTCGGGGGCTGTGTGGAGAATGGGGATCCGTGCTTCTCTCTGGTGCTCGGGGGCTGTGTGGAGAATGGGGATCGTGCTTCTCTCTGGTGCTTTCGGGGGCTGTGTGGAGAATGGGGATCCGTGCTTCTCTCTGGTGCTTTCGGGCTGTGTGGAGAATGGGATCCATTGCTTCTCTCTGGTGCTCGGGGGCTGTGTGGAGAATGGGGATCCGTGCTTCTCTCTGGTGCTCGAGGCTGTGGAGAATGGGGATCCGTGCTTCTCTCTGGTGCTCGGGGCTGTGGAGAATGGGGATCCCGTGCTTCTCTCTGGTGCTCGGGGGCTGTGTGGAGAATGGGGCTGCGTGCTTCTCTCTGGTGCTCGGGGGCTGTGTGGAGAATGGGGCTGCGTGCTTCTCTCTGGTGCTCGGTGTCTGTGTGGAGAATGGGGCTGCGTGCTTCTCTCTGGTGCTCGGTGTCTGTGTGGAGAATGGGGCTGCGTCTTCTCTCTGGTTGCTTTCGGTGTCTGTGTGGAGAATGGGGCTCGTGCTTCTCTCTGGTGCTTTCGGTGTCTGTGTGGAGAATGAGGCTGTCTCTGGTGCTCGGTGTCTGTGTGGAGAATGGGGCTCGTGCTTCTCTCTGGTGCTCGGTGTCTGTGTGAGAATAGGGCTGCGTGCTTCTCTCTGGTGTCCTGTGTCTGTGTGGAGAATGGGGCTGCGTGCTTCTCTCTGGTGCTCGGTGTCTGTGTGGAGAATGGGGCTCGTGCTTCTCTCTCTAGTGCTTTCGGTGTCTGTGTGGAGAATGGGGCTGCGTGCTTCTCTCTGGTGCTCGTGTCTGTGTGGAGAATGGGGCTGCGTGCTTCTCTCTGGTGCTGGTGTCTGTGTGGAGAATGGGGCTGCGTGCTTCTCTCTGGTGCTCGGTGTCTGTGTGGAGAATGGGGCTCGTGCTTCTCTCTGGTGCTCGGTGTCTGTGTGGAGAATGGGGCTGCGTGCTTCTCTCTGGTGCTCGGTGTCTGTGTGGAGAATGGGGCTGCGTGCTTCTCTCTGGTGCTCGGTGTCTGTGTGGAGAATGGGGCTCGTGCTTCTCTCTGGTGCTCGGTGTCTGTGTGGGAGAATGGGGCTGCGTGCTTCTCTCTGGTGCTCGGTGTCTGTGTGGAGAATGGGGCTGCGTGCTTCTCTGGTGCTCGGTGTCTGTGTGGAGAATGGGCTGCGTGCTTCTCTCTGGTGCTCGGTGTCTGTGTGGAGAATGGGGCTGCGTGCTTCTCTCTGGTGCTCGGTGTCTGTGTGGGAGAATGGGGCTGCGTGCTTCTCTCTGGTGCTTTCGGTGTCTGTGTGGAGAATGGGGCTCGTGCTTCTCTCTGGTGCTCGGTGTCTGTGTGGAGAATGGGGCTGCGATGCTTCTCTCTGGTGCTCGGTGTCTGTGTGGAGAATGGGGTCTGCGTGCTTCTCTCTGGTGCTCGGTGTCTGTGTGAGAATGGGCTGTGCTTCTCTCTGGTGCTTTCGTGTGTCTGTGGGAGAATGGGGCTGGTGCTTCTCTCTGGTGCTCGGTGTCTGTGTGGAGAAATGGGGCTACGTGCTTCTCTCTGGTGCTCGGTGTCTGTGGAGAATGGGGCTGCGTGCTTCTCTCTGGTGCTTTCGGTGTCTGTGTGGAGAATGGGGCTGGTGCTTCTCTCTGGTGCTCAGTGTCTGTGTGGAGAATGGGGCTACGTGCTTCTCTCTGGTGCTCGGTGTCTGTGTGGAGAATGGGGCTGCGTGCTTCTCTCTGGTGCTCGATGTCTGTGGAGAATGGGGCTGCGTGCTTCTCTCTGGTGCTTTCGGTGTCTGTGTGGAGAATGGGGCTCGTGCTTCTCTCTGGTGCTTTCGGTGTCTGTGTGGGAGAATGGGGCTGCGTGCTTCTCTCTGGTGCTTTCGGTGTCTGTGTGGGAGAATGGGGCTGCGTGCTTCTCTCTGGTGCTTCGGTGTCTGTGTGGAGAATGGGGCTGCTTCTCTCTGGTGCTCGGTGTCTGTGTGGGAGAATGGGGCTGCGTGCTTCTCTCTGGTGCTCGGTGTCTGTGTGGAGAATGGGGCTGCGTGCTTCTCTCTGGTGCTCGGTGTCTGTGTGGAGAATGGGGCTGCGTGCTTCTCTCTGGTGCTCGGTGTCTGTGTGGAGAATGGGGCGTGCTTCTCTCTGGTGCTCGTGTCTGTGTGGAGAATGGGGCTGCGTGCTTCTCTCTGGTTTCGGTGTCTGTGTGGAGAATGGGGCTGCGTGCTTCTCTCTGGTGCTCGGTGTCTGTGGAGAATGGGGCTGCGTGCTTCTCTCTGGTGCTTTCGGTGTCTGTGTGGAGAATGGGGATCCGTGCTTCTCTCTGGTGCTCGGTGTCTGTGTGGAGAATGGGGCTCCGTGCTTCTCTCTGGTGCTCGGTGTCTGTGTGTGGAGAATGGGGCTCCCTGCTTCTCTCTGGTGCTCGGTGTCTGTGTGGAGAATGGGGATCCGTGCTTCTCTCTGGTGCTCGGTGTCTGTGTGGAGAATGGGATCCGTGCTTCTCTCTGGTGCTTTCCGGTGTCTGTGTGGAGAATGGGGATCCGTGCTTCTCTCTGGTGCTCGGTGTCTGTGTGGAGAATGGGGATCCGTGCTTCTCTCTGGTGCTCGGTGTCTGTGTGGAGAATGGGGCTGCGTGCTTCTCTCTGGTGCTCGGTGTCTGTGTGGAGAATGGGGCTGCGTGCTTCTCTCTGGTGCTCGGTGTCTGTGTGGAGAATGGGGCTGCGTGCTTCTCTCTGGTGCTCGGTGTCTGTGTGGAGAATGGGGCTCCGTGCTTCTCTCTGGTGCTCGGGGTCTGTGTGGAGAATGGGGCTGCTGTGTGCTTCTCTCTGGTGCTCGGTGTCTGTGTGGAGAATGGGGCTGCTGCTTCTCTCTGGTGCTCGGTGTCTGTGTGGAGAATGGGGCTCGTGCTTCTCTCTGGTGCTCGGTGTCTGTGTGGAGAATGGGGCTCCTGCTTCTCTCTGGTGCTCGGTGTCTGTGTGGAGAATGGGGATCCCTGCTTCTCTCTGGTGCTCGGTGTCTGTGTGGAGAATGGGGATCCGTGCTTCTCTCTGGTGCTTTCGGTGTCTGTGTGGAGAATGGGGATCCGTGCTTCTCTCTGGTGCTCGGTGTCTGTGTGGAGAATGGGATCCGTGCTTCTCTCTGGTGCTCGGTGTCTGTGTGGAGAATGGGATCCGTGCTTCTCTCTGGTGCTCGGTGTCTGTGTGGAGAATGGGGATCCGTGCTTCTCTCTGGTGCTTCGGTGTCTGTGTGGAGAATGGGGATCCGTGCTTCTCTCTGGTGCTCGGTGTCTCTGTGGAGAATGGGATTCCCTGCCGCTCCACAGGACTTCTCAGTCTTTTACTCATCAGTCAGTTACAAAATTAAATGGTATAAAATCAAAATAAAGGAAATGGAAAAATGAAAGTAAGCAGTGAGATAGAAGGAGGATTTGGGAATGTTCCCTTCATTCCAGATGGTCTGTCTCTCAATAAAGGGTCTGCGGACGTTTTGTTTTCCTCCCTCTCTTGTTGAAGTCAGTTTGTAGAACTGGGTTTGAAGACTCTTGTTGGCGCTTTTCCTGCGTTTCTATCTTCTCCAGAGTGTGGTGCAGACGCAGGGATGGAAATAAGACTCCCATTGCATAGCAGTTTGATCCATTCCTGGTTTTACTATGAGGTTTTACACATGTGCTTGTTATCTGTACACCCTGGGGCTAATCAAGCTCGTAGTAAAACCTGGAATGGGTGCAAATGCTTTCTTGATAGAAGTCTTGTTTCCATCCCTGAACACACAAGACATTAAACTCAACTTAAAATAACACAAAAGGTCACACAGCAACTTTGAGTTTCTTCCTATCTCCCAGGTAACAACACCTGTTTCTACGGGAAGTGCTATTACTGCCGGGAGGCGAGCGGCCTCTGCGGAGGGGGGAGGTGATGGAGGCTCGGTGACGCTCTGGCTGCCTGACGTGTGGCCCCTGCAGAAACACAGGCACCCTGGGGCCGCACCTACCGAGAGAAGGGCAAGCTAGCCAGGTGAGCTGGGGTAAAGATTCCAGGTCTTTAGCCATTTTTTGAAAGATACCAAGAAAGCTGCAGGATTGTGGCTCTCCAGGACCAGGTTTGGCCACCCCTGCACTAGAGGGCTGTTTTAACCTGGTCACCTGGATGCCACCCAATACATTTCTTATCCATTAAATGAGGTTTACTTTTCTGGACCGGAGCGAGTATGAAGTGTGTGTGTGATGGACGTAACTGTGCTGTGTGAGGGGTCTTGGCTGTGTGTATCAGGTGGGAGTGATGAGTTACATGAAGCTGAGTGAGGGGTCTTGGCTGTGTCTCCGTGTGTCAGGTGGGAGTATGATGAGAGTTACTGCGACGCTGTGATGAAGACGGCTCCGTACGACTCTGGCCCGCGGCTCCTGGACGTCATCGACACGGCCATCTTCGATTACCTCATAGGCAACGCAGACCGCCATCACTACGAGAGCTTCCAGGACGACGGTGGAGCCAGCATGCTCATCCTGCTGGACAATGCCAAGAGGTACCAGCCCAGGGGTGGCAACGAGACTCCTATTGCACAGCAGTGTCACCCATTCCAGGCTTTACTACCAGCTTCATTAGCCCCAGTGTATAGAACAAGCTCAGGTGCGTCTTATCAAACTCAGTGACACTAGGAATGGATCAAAGTGCTGTACAACTGGAGCCTTATTTCCATCTCTGCAGTCTCCTAGGACCCCAGCCCAGTCTTCCCAGTGTCTAAACTGGGAGACTCGGAGGGTGCGTGGCTAAAAACTATGAGCAACTGACTCCTGGGTAAATCTTAGAAAACTGATGGCAACAGCTGAATACTTTGTCTGTTTCCTTAGTCATTAAAAAGGTTTCTTACATTTGATTGGTTGTTTTGAAGTTATTGAGACTCTGAGGGTACCGGCAAGATTTTCCAAATTCTTCTTGTATTTCTTCTGGGTACCTCACAAAGATTAGAGAGTGGACTGAGGAATTCCTCCACTGCTTTGCATCCTTAACACAACAGTGAGACGATTGCAATTCTATACACCCTTTGATATTGGTGGCAAATAGGCTTTAGAAATACAGTGCCGTGTGTCACGGAGCTGAAGACACAGTGTTTAGAAATACAGTGCCGTGTGTCACGGAGCTGAAGACACAGTGTTTAGAAATACAGTCCGTGTGTCAGAGCTGAAGACAGAGTGTTTAGAAATACAGTCCCGTGTGTTTCCGCTGAAGACACAGTGTTTAGAAATACAGTCCCGTGTGTCACGGACTGAAGACACAGTGTTTAGAAATACAGTCCCGTGTGTCACGGAGCTGAAGACACAGTGTTTAGAATACAGTCCCGTGTCACGGAGCTGAAGACACAGTGTTTAGAAATACAGTCCCCGTGTCACGGAGCTGAAGACACAGTGTTTAGAAATACAGTCCCGTGTGTCACGGAGCTGAAGACACAGTGTTTAGAAATACAGTCCTGTGTGTCACGGAGCTGAAGACACAGTGTTTAGAAATACAGTCCCCGTGTGTCACGGAGCTGAAGACACAGTGTTTAGAAATACAGTCCCGTGTGTCACGGAGCTGAAGACACAGTGTTTAGAAATACAGTCCCGTGTGTCACGGAGCTGAAGACACAGTGTTTAGAAATACAGTCCTGTGTGTCACGGAGCTGAAGACACAGTGTTTAGAAATACAGTCCCCGTGTCACGGAGCTGAAGACACAGTGTTTAGAAATACAGTCCCCGTGTGTCACGGAGCTGAAGACACAGTGTTTAGAAATACAGTCCCGTGTGTCACGGAGCTGAAGACACAGTGTTTGTATTATTACTGCACTGGTGCTAAAAGCAGGTTTTATTGTTATGGTTTATTGATGTCTGTTATGTTTGGATTTATTACAGTTTTGGCAACCCTACCCAGGATGAGAGGAGTATCCTGGCCCCAGTGTACCAGTGCTGTATGTGAGTATCGCTCTCCTGCCCAGTGCACAAAACCTGAGACAGTGTCACCCTGTCCCCTCGCTCTCCCTGTCCCCAGTCTCTACACTGACCCCTCGCTGTCCCTGTCCCCAGTCTGTACACTCACCCCCCCTCGCTCTCCCTGTCCCCCAGTCTCCACACTGACCCCCTCGCTCTCCCTGTCCCTCAGTCTCCACACTGACCTCCCTCGCTCTCCCTGTCCCCCAGTCTATACACTGACCCCCCTCCCTGTCCCCCAGTCTCTACACTGACCCCCTTGCTCTCCTGTCCCCCAGTCTCTACACTGACCCCTCTCCCTCCCTGTCCCGCAATCTCTATACTGACCCCCTCTCCCTCCTGTCCCTCAGTCTCCACACTGACCCCCTCGCTCTCCCTGTCCCTCAGTCTCACATTGACCCCCTCTCTCTCTCCTCTCAGGGTGCGCGTGTCCACGTGGAACCGGCTGACCCTGCTGGGCGGAACTCTGAGCGCCGCGATGCGGGGCGCCACGGCGCCGCACCCCTGCACCCGTCCTATCGGAGCCGCACCTGTCTCGCTGGACCGGCTGGAGAGCGTGCTGACCACCGTGCGGCAGTGTGGAGACGCAGGGGAGCCGGGCGTGCTGACCGAGGATCGCATGAGGCTCTCTCACTCCTAACCAGCAGGGGGGGAGTCTCGCAACACTGGGGACTGCTTGTTGTGTTTAGATCCCCCCCACCCACATCCACCTAAAACACTCTGAGAAGGGGGGGTTGGAGGGGTTGGGAAGGGAGGACCTGCTGTAGCATTAATAGACTCACTTTTATTTTGAAAATGTGGGAAAGTAAAAAACACTGAAGACCAGTGCTGTTGAATTCACAAGAGAGGAGAGGAGAGGAGAACTCTGTGCAAAGACTAAAACTGGAGCCTGACGATGGGGGTGTATGGGTCGACTTTTAAATATATTTGCAAGAAAAGCCACAGCATGATCCACACTGCAGCCAGAGGAGCTGGGAGGGGCCGGTCGGTCTGTGTGCTCACATACTAGAGATGCACCTGAAACACAGCACAGGATCACAATGGAATAAAGAGAGGGGGCAGGGTCACTACGGTACAGTGTGGACAGCAGGGCCACTACTGTACAGTGTGGACAACAGGGTCACTACTGTACAGTGTGGACAGCAGGGTCCTTGCTGAAGTTGGGGGGTGCAGTGTGCTGCTGTTGGGAGATGATGAGGGGGGTGTTAAATCAAGGGCTGGATCTGGGATAGTAATATAGAATGGGTCGGGATTCTTACTGGGACAGAGCTGGATTTTTCTTTAATAAATTGCTGTGTGACCTTTCGAGTTTAATCTGTCTTGTGTGTTTTAGGGATGGAAATAAGACTCCTATTGTGTGGCAGTGTCACCCATTCCTGGTTTTAATATGTGCTTGATTAGCCCCAGTGTGTACAGGTCGCAAGCTCAGGTGTGTCTTACTAATTAAAGTCATAGTAAAACCAGGAATGGATCATACGGCTGTACAGCAGGAGTTTTATTTCCAGCCCTGGTGTTTGTCACGAGTGTTCTTCTACTTGTATTTTGATTGGCTGGGGGAGGGGCAGGGTTGGGAAGCCCCATACTCGCTATATAGTTCTTGCTCATAATGCAGCCCCCCTGTGCTAATGGACCTGTTTAAAGAACGGGCTCTGTACATTGCTTGCCCCTCGTCTTCACACACACACACATGCCTGCTAGAAATGCTTATGGGATTTGCAACCAGCAAAGTGTGGGGGAAAAACAGAAATATTTATAACGGTCAACACCAACAGGTACTCTAGAACAAACCCCGCGTACGAGTGAAATGCAAAGTAAAGCAGAATATCTCTGTGTAGTTCTCATACTTTACAGACCAACAAAAAAAACATGTTTGCACAGCAGAGAGGAATGTCGACAGCGAAACGAGGACTCGGCGAGCTCTGATTGGTTAGGAGCGCAGTAAGAAGGGAAATACTCAAACGGCAACGAACACAGTGAGGGAAGAAAGATTGCTGTCCGGTGACCCGGTCATTGGTGCCGCCCAGACACTGTACAGATTCCCATAAAACATGAAACAGGATGCCCAGGCAGTTGGACTTCTCTGGAGTCCCGTGAGGCTCCAATGTGATTTCTGACGGCTTGTGTAACATAATATAAACCGTGAGGTCCCGCCAGGACTGAAAGGGTTAAATTGGAATGGAACCCAGGCGCAAGAATGCAGTGTAACTATGGAAACAGAATAAAAGCGATTAATCAAAAGAATTCCAAAAACGAAACAAAGCGGAGGTTGTCGCATAGCAACTGTGTGACGCCATAGCGACCTGTCGTAAAAGCGGTAGGCAGGGTCTCTTACGATGACTGCAGTGCAGCGACGGAGCCGGGCGACGTGATGGCTTCCAATATTAGCGAGCTAGAAGCGGCCAAGAAAAACCTTAGCGAGGCGCTGGGAGAGAACATAAAGCAGTAAGTACAGAAATAGTACTAAGTATTCAGAAATTAATATAGGCCAGCATTCAGGAAGGGGAAATCAGGATGAAACGGGAACAGAATCGACGAAGGCTGAGCGAGCACCGACATTTCCTTGCAGGGACAGCCGGGTTATAGCTCTGATGAATTTAGAGTCGAGACTTGGGCAACGGTTTCGGTCCCCATTTAGTTTGAGTTAGCACAATACTTCATCAGTTGTATTAATTTGCAGGTGTTTAATGTTGTTTTTTTGTGGTTTTGTTTTAGTAAAAATGTAGAAAATATTAATGTTTACGTAAACGAGACGAGAGGATACGCTTGCGTTGATATTAGTATTTGCTGTTCTCATTGAAAGTATGGTAAAGCTGTGAACAGGCACTGTGCCTTTATATATATATATATATATATATATATATATATATATATATATAATGGTGTGTGTGTAACTTTGTCTGCGTTTCCTACTGCACAGAGTGTTGTGCTTTCTTGTGTGTTGTGTTGTGTTGTGCGTTTCCTGCACAGAGCTCTGGTCTGTGTTGTGCGTTTCTTGCACAGAGCTCTGTGTGTTTTCTACACAAACTGCGTTTCTTACACAGAAACTCTGGTGTGTTGTTGCATTTCCTGCACAGACTCTGCTCTTGGTGTGTTTGTGCGTTTCTTGCACAAACTCTACCGTTTCTTACTCTGGTGTGTGTTTCTTACTGAAACGTTTCTTGCACAGAGCTCTAGTGTGTTGTGTTGTGCGTTTCTTCTTGCACAGAAACTCTGGTGTTGTGCATTCTTGCACAGAGCTCTAGTGTGTTGTGCGTTTCTTGCACAAACTCTGGTGTGTTGTGGTGTGTTGTGCATTTCCTTCACAGAAACTCTGGTGTGTTGTGTTGTCGTTTCCTGCACAGTGTTGTCCGTTTCTTGCACAGACTCTGGTGTGTTGTCCGTTTCTTGCACAGAGCTCTGGTGTGTTGTCCATTTCTTGCACAGAGCTCTGGTGTGTGGTGTTGTTTCTTGCACAGTTGTGTTGTGCGTTTCTTGCACAGAGCTCTGGTGTGTTGTGCGTTTCTTGCACAGAGCTCTGGTGTGTTGTGCGTTTCTTGCACAGAGCTCTGGTGTGTTGTGCGTTTCCTGCACAGAGCTCTGGTGTGTTGTGCGTTTCTTGCACAGAGCTCTGGTGTGTTGTGCGTTTCTTGCACAGAGCTCTGGTGTGTTGTGTTGTGCGTTTCCTGCACAGAGCTCTGGTGTGTTGTGCGTTTCTTGCACAGAGCTCTGGTGTGTTGTGTTGTGCGTTTTGTCTGCACAGAGCTCTGGTGTGTTGTCGTTTCTTGCACAGAGCTCTGGTGTGTTGTCGTTTCTTGCACAGACTCTGGTGTGTTGTCGTTTCCTGCACAGAGCTTCTTGTGTGTTGTGCGTTTCTTGCACAGAGCTCTGGTGTGTTGTGCGTTTCTTGCACAGAGCTCTGGTGTGTTGTGCGTTTCTTGCACAGAGCTCTGGTGTGTTGTCCGTTTCTTGCACAGAGCTCTGGTGTGTTGTGTTGTGTTGTGCGTTTCTTGCACAGAGCTCTGGTGTGTTCTGGTGGCAGTTCCTCCGCTAGCACTAGCTGGATCCACATCATTGTAACTGCCATGGAATCTACGTTCTGCCCAATTCAACGACTTTTTGGGTGATCTGAAATGCAGGTAATAAGCGATTGGAATGTGGAGTTGTATCTGTTTGGATTAAACTAAAACATGCCAGCAGCACTGTGTATAAATACACCAGAACAATCCGTGCTCAAAACCTTTAGAGTTTGTTTTTGTATGAAAGGGTTACCGTGTGTGCTTTTGTCATACAAACATAGTGTGCTTTCTCTTTTTATGTAATTACTGCAGCATATTCACTGAAAACGTATTGTTCTTGGAAGACAAGGTAGCAATTAACCTTCATCTGTTTTATTTTCAAGGTATTGGGCTAACCTGAAGCTTTGGTTTAAACAGAAGATCAGTAAAGAAGAGTTTGATACAGAGCCAGGGAGACCCTCTCACAAGACAACGGTAAGGGTTTACACAGTAGCTGCTACAGCCAGCCTTTACTTGAGTTCTGCACTGGGGGAGTTGCATCCCGAATCTTCCTGCAAACTCCTCTCTGTGCAAATAACCTGTCCGCTATTTAACGTGTGTGTTCCAAGCAGACCAGTCGGTATTTTACTCCAGTACAGACTGTGTTTGCTTTCTTGCAGTGTTCTAATGACAGGAGTGGTTTCTGCAGTATTGTCTGTGGTTTAGAGTGCAGTGATGCCCCTGTTTGCCACAGATGAAGTCTAATAAAGTTTCACACTAGAAAGCTGCCTCGAGAGGGGTGTGCTGTAAGTGAGAATCGTATGCAACTTCTCCAGGTAACTCTCTTAAATGGAGAAGCTGTTTAAGATTCTCATTTACAGCAGACTCCTCTTGTTGCAGTTTTTGTTGTGTCCAATATCTGTCCAGTATGTTGGCAAGTATCATCTGTAACTATTAAACCCTCCCAATAGTGCTGACATTTAAATAGTAAAAAACCCTAAATACACTCAGTGACAGACAAAGGCACTGAAGACACTGAGAGAGACGCACTGCCGAAACGTTCTGTCAGCACTATTGGAGTGTTTAATGGGGGGTTGTGGGGTTCATTTGTTAGTGACCCTTATTCTTGTTATTTAAGCATGGCTTGTGTGTCTCTCTTTATTTTGAAAATGTTTTCTGCATAGCCCTACCAGATCTTGTAAACACACTGTACTGCTGTTGCATACTGTGCTGTGTGTGGTGACATCCTTTCCCTTCTCTCTGCAGTGCACTTCCACAATGACTTCCTGCTGGCCATCCTCACGCGCTGTCAGATCATGGTGTCTGTGCCAGGTAGGTACCCGCAGCCATGCCACAATGTGAGAGGGGGGCACAAAAAAAAACATTTCACAGTCCCTGCTTGTCTTGGGTGCAAACATCTAACAAGCCATCGTGAGCCCTTTAGCACGCTGTGGTCAAAACTAAACATTTATTTATATTCAGTTAACAAGTGGGGACTGAAAACAAATGCTGTAAATACAGCTTCCCTCAAGTCTAGTGACTAGTGTATCCACTGTATGATAATAAACACCAAACTCAATCCCTTTTCAGATTTACATTTTTTCTTTTCCTCTGTCTGTTACAAAAAAAACCCAGAAGAAATTGTATGAAGTGTAAAACCCTAAATGGCTGGAGCATGACATGACAAAACTCTGTCTGTTCCATGCTGAAATGTGTTCTGAAATCCCAATACTCGAGAGAATACTAAAGGTTTTTAGAAGCTGTCATTTTATTTAATGACGGACAGAGTTTCTTTTATTTTATGAGTGTGTTTATTTATTTAACTAGGAGAGAAGCCTGTTTTGATAGACTGAGCCCTCATTAACAAGTGAGGCGCTGGCCAGACAGCACAGTTACAGAGGCAGCAGCAGTGGGATTCAGCGCAGTACAAGACTAGATACAGCTTCGATAGAGCAACAAAGCAGCACAAACCACACGCACGCTAGAGTATTCTCATTGTTTCAAACCATGCGCACGCTAGAGTATTCTCATTGTTTCAAACCACACACACACTAGAGTATTCTCATTGTTTCAAACCACACGCACACTAGAGTATTCTCATTGTTTCAAACCACACGCACACTAGAGTATTCTCATTGTTTCAAACCACACGCACACTAGAGTATTCTCATTGTTTCAAACCACACGCACACTAGAGTATTCTCATTGTTTCAAACCACACGCACACTAGAGTATTCTCATTGTTTCAAACCACACGCACACTAGAGTATTCTCATTGTTTCAAACCACACGCACACTAGAGTATTCTCATTGTTTCAAACCACACGCACACTAGAGTATTCTCATTGTTTCAAACCAAGTATTCTGTAAAGAGGTTGGTTCATGTCAGTAGCAAGAGTTGAGCAAGAACAGGAAAACGTCCGTATATTTCACATTCACCAGCGAGTGTAGCACTTTGTACCAAGCCCCAAGTTATCTGTTTTGTGTATTTTCAAGGCATGCACTTGTCAAACCCAGATTGAAATATTCAGTCAGCTGCATGTTAAAATCAAGCCAACACAAATGTTGGAATGCAGCCTATAGTAAACGTGATGTGGAAGTAAATTCCTTATTTGGAATAAAAGTGAAGTGAAACACATGGCTGAATAGTGTGGAGTTCAGGGTTGGTTTGGTTTCCTCAACAGTACCTGAGGCTGATCATCCTTCATCTCAATGCTGGCTGTACCCTGAATATCCTCTGCACTGACCCTAACCCTGAATATCCCCTGCACTGACCCTAACCCTGAATATCCCCTGCACTGCGCCCAGGTTACCTGGTTGTAATGAAGATGGTTAGTACAGAACCGAAGTGCAGTGAACTTAGGCTAGCATCTTCACCACACCCAGGTAATGCACTGATAATTGTATTTTTTTCCTGAAACCTTGCAAAAAAAGAGCTGGACAGACGAAGCTGTTGGAATACGCTGAACACCTTGTCTAATGTTCAGGCTGTAGTAAGAAAATGCACAGTGATGCTGTGGGTAAGTGCAGTGCCTAATGTCTACTGTGCTTGTCAAGTGGGTGAAATGCCTGTTATTTTTTTGCCTTTTTACTGTTCAATGCTTAATACAGTACCTCTGACACAGTGTTCTGTATTGAATAAACTGCTCTGCCTTGTGGAGGACTAGCACAGTGCAGGTGGTAATTGTAACAAATTGATTTCATTCAGTGTTTGTGAATAAGGTCTCGGATATGGCAGATCACTGTGCTGTTTGAGAGAAACAAAACGATCAGCCAACACAGGGCCTTCATCAGCCTAGCCAGTGTTGTTTGAGGAGCGAAATCCTTTCTGAATTGCGTGGGGTTCCTGGAATGGTTTTAGCAGCCGGTTCCCTCTTGTTCCCACAGAGGGTGCTGGCTCCTTGCCCTGGGCAGGCGGGTCTGCCTGCAAACCTGGGAAACCCAAAGGGAAGAAGAAGTTCTCCTCCGTGCGACAGAAATTTGACGTAAGTGTGCCTGTGGTTGGTGGAGGGGGTGTATATTGTCTGTGTAGGTCACTGCAGCACTAGTACTGTAGTTGTTGAAAGTAAATACACACAAACATAATGTTTTGCCAAAGGTCCATTCAACGGTACGTTTTGTTACACTGATGGTAAAGTCCAAGATGTTTGTGTTGATGGGTCTAATCTATAATACAGTTGCCTCAAAACAGCTTGGCATTGCCAGCAGTTGGACACTGATGTTGCTAACATCACAAACGATACATTTTGACACCGAATGGCCACAGTGATTTCAGAACAGGTTTAGTAGTGGAAGTACGTTGCTCTAACAGTAGTGCGGCACAGACCAATTATTGAGAAATCAGGTGAGGGTCATTAGTGTTGATCGGGCTAATTTACCATTCAATGTGAAATAGTGAAGAAACAGCTGCTTGGGTTTGTGCTGATCGCTGCTTTTCTTAGACTCTGGAGAATAGCGATCCACACAAACCCAAGCAGCTGTTTCTTCACTTGTTTTGGTAAACTAGCCTGATTCACACCAATGACCCTCGCCTTATGTCAGCACCTGATTTATTTAGAGAGCTCAATTTGAATAATGGGTTGGTGCAGCACTGCCAGTGTGTGTGACACACTCTCTCTCTCGCTCTCTCTCTCTCCTCTCTCTCTCTCTCTCTCCAGCACCGCTTCCAGTCCCTGAACCCCCTCTCCGCAGCCCAGCCCCTCGTGTCGAAGGACCCCCCTGAGGAGGAGGAGGAGGTGCGGGCTCAGTGCCCACACGCTGCTGCCCTCCAGAGGGCAGCTGGAGGCCAGGATGATGGTGACGGCCTTCGAGCTCGGCCTGGACAATGTCAGCGAGGACGCGGTCAGCACGCTCGTCTGTGCCGTCGAGGTACGGGACATGTCGCGGGGGGATTAATGGGGCTGGAGCAGGCAGGGGTGTCTCTAATAAGTAAATGAGAGAGGAAGGGGTGAAGTCCACTGAGGGCTTGTGTTTTATTGTGTGCTCTGGTTTCAGCACCACCTGAAGGACATTCTGATGGCTGTGATCTCCAGGCGGAAAGCCTATCGCCTCTTGGGACCGGCACTTCAAATATGCCTTTGGCAGCAACATCACCCTCAGCCCTACCTGAAGAACAGCATGGGGCTTACAACAGCATCCCTGATGGGTAAGAGCAGGGAGGGGGGCGGGGTTAAATCTGTAAGAACAGGGAGAGGGGGGGTTAAATCTGTAAGAGCAGGGAGAGGGGGCAGGGTTAGAGCTGTGTCCTCACTGGCTCGGAAAACCGCTGCTGTTGTATGTTGTAATAAAAATCTGTATGTTGTAATAAATCTGCAGGGGTGGAAATAAGACACCCAGTGCATAGCAATTTCATCCATTCCTGGTTTTACTATAAGTCTACTAAGACGCACCTGAGCGTGTTACCTTTTAAGCATAGTTAATCGGGTTCATTATGAAACTAAGAATGGGGGAGAAACTGCTATGCAATAGGAGTCTTATTTCCATCCCTGAAAAATACTGATTAAGATGTGTTGCAACTAATAGATGTTTTCAGAGTGTCTTTCAGACTGTGGACCAGGTGGTGCTTTGATTTCATTATTGTGTATTTAATTGCTGAATGTACTTGCGTTACTGGACGTGCAGCTGCTGCATGTAGCCACTGAGTAAATAGTAGTTCAATATATGTGTGTGTGTGTGTGTGTGTGTCTGTGTGTGTCTCTGCAGGCTGCCCCCCAGCACCTCCCTGCCCCCGGGTCCACCTCCCCAGGTGTCCCCCGATGAGGCGGAGCAGCAGGCTGCCCTCCTTTTGGCCTGTTCGGGGGACCGCCTCCCGGCTGCCCCGCCTCCAGTCAGCATGTTTGACCTCCTGGAGGCGCTGCAGGTACTCCTCCTCTTTAAATTCAGTTCTATCCAGAATGCATCACACACTCAATAGTGCTGAATTTAGTTAGCACCAAGAGAAAATTCTTGTCTCTTTCTTGTCTTCCTTTGTTTTCCAAAGACAAATAATTTCTTATCTTTTTTTAAAAAATTTATTTTATTTAAAAATTCAGTTACAGAAAATCAATAGATGAGGATCCCTTTCAGACATTCAGAGCCTCCTTGGCCTACTGGGTGACAGATGTCTTGGTTTGAAAAGGGGGCTGTGTGGTCCAGTTAGTTTCTTTTAGTGGTTAAAGAAAAGGGCTTGTAACCAGGAGGATCCCTGGTTCAAATCCCAGCTCACCCTCTGCGTAACAATGAGCAAGTCACTTAACCTCCTTGTGCTCCGTCTTTCGGGTGAGACGTTGTAAGTGATTCTGCAGCTGATGCATAGTTCACACATCTGAGTCTCTGTAAGTTGCCTTAGATAAAGGCATCTGCTAAATAAACAAATTATTAGTATTATTATTATTATTAATAATAATAATAATAATAATAAGACCCTGTCTGCTGCTTCTTGGTCATTGACTCGCCCTGTGTTCCTAGAATGGGACTGGTCACTGCTTATAATAACAACCGCTCAAGTCAACAGACCATGTTAAAGCAGTCTTTTACAAGTACAGTTAGTGGGCTACATTCTCACTGGCCCTTCAATGTCTCAGCCCAGGCAGGTGCAACAGGGTGGCATCTGGGCACCAACCGGTGACCACGTCTAACTGCTGTGCAAAAGAGCTGGGCTCATCTGCATTTGTAATTGGAGAACTTTAACCTCATCTTGCCAGCGGGGGTCAGACTCCGTGATGGCAGTGCTTCACACAACACTGTTAATTATAATTATATACACAGGGGGATTAGAAAGTAAGTGTAGCACATAAACACACCATAGCATGGATGTGGTGAAGTCACTTTCGAATCATCCTGTGTGTGTGTGTATATATATATATATATATATAGATATAGATAGATATGTAATATGTGTGTGTGTGTATATATATATATATATATATATATATATATATATATATATATATATATATTTATATATATATATGTGTGTGTGTGTGTGTGTGTGTGTGTGTGTGTGTGTGTGTGTGTATATATATATATAATATATATATATAAAATGTGTGTGTGTGTTCCTGCAGATTCACTGCGAGGCGGTACCCTCACACACAGTCTACGCCCTGAACGTTGAGCGCATCCTGGCACGGCTGTGGCACCCCAGCCACAAGGAGCTGGAGCAGGACCATGTGCACCGACAGCGACTGGCAGCCAAGGAGGGACTGGTCCTCAGCTGACACCTGCCCCAGCACATCGGGGCAGCCCTGGAGACTCTTACTCAATTCAGTTGCCTTTATCAGAGAGGTCCTGGGGACATGCAGCAGGCTCGTACTGGACCACAAGAGGAGAACACTTGCTGTGTTAAATGGAGAATCCAATAGACTTGCTCCTGTCACTGTGGTACAGTTCACATGTATCTGCTGTCACTTGTGCTGCCATTGTTTTAATGCTGTTGGTGTGTAAATTAACATACAGAGCTGAAGTAACGTAGCAGAGCTGAACTGTGAATATCCTTTAGGAGAAGAAACCAAGTGCAACAGACAGCAGTTTGAGACAGAGAGAGAGACAGACAGACGCAGCGTCTGCACCCTTCTCTTTATACCATGTTTGAAATGAGTTTCAGACAATTTTTTTTTGGTTTGGTTTTGTATACTACAGCCATGACAGTAGGAAACGGACAGTAATTTGTTCGAAGAGTTGAATTGTAAATATTGCATCAATTTATTAAAATAGCATATTTGGTCTCTTGCTTGTTTCTTTCTTTTTTGTTTGCAGTCTTGCACGTTAGAGTATTTTTAAAGATCCTGCCACTAGGTGTTGCTAGATAGCCAGGATTGCAGTTTCTCACTCTGCCTATACCAGCCTCTGAGCACAGGAATGGAAAGTGTGAGATGAGCTGTCACCCCACTGCAGAATGGGATGCTCTCTCTCTTCTTTATTTGTATCTTTATTCATTTATTTTCCATGAGCGGTAAAGCGCAGGTGCTGCTGTGATGGGGAAACGGTCACAGGCTCAAGCCTCATGGAAAGATGCAAACTGTAATCCCACCGCAGAATGGCTTGTGGGGGCTTTGTGATGTCAAAGGGACTCTCTCTCTCTCCCTCCCCTAGCCGACACTGTGGTCTGTACAGATAACTCCACTTCCCCAGCCACAGTGTGGTTGAAGAGACGCAGGCAGAGTGAACTGCCCTGCATCCTTCATCACAGCATACACTTTAACACTGGCTGCTTGTTCAGTATGTTGCCCAGAAGAAAAAAAGAAAAAATCATTCAATAACACCGTGTAACAAATTTTTAATTTTTTTTTGGTTCCTGGGTAGTAAGTGTTATTTCCTAATTGCTTATGCCTCAAAAGTATAGAAAATGGCTATTATTCCCCACAAACTTTGCTTTTGTGACCAGGACAGTGATATTTTGAAATTTACCTATTTCCAATGAGAAAACAGGCGAATTTGTGTCTTTTCGTTCACATAAAGTCAGAAAAAAACAACATATGAATCCAAATTAACATGTATTTATACTAAAGTAATACAAAAATGACTACAAAAGATTTAGAAGTAAGTAGTTTTTCGATATTTACGATTATACTGTAAATCACTTTCACGAATCAGCCCCCAAATGTAGTCTCCATCATGTTCTCGTTATACTGTCCTTGGTAGCGGCGCTCAAAGTCCAGTATATCTTGGTGGAAATGCTCGCCTTGCTCCTCCGAGTACGCTCCCATGTTCTCCTTGAATTTATCAAGATGAGCATCAAGGATATGGACTTTGAGGGACATCCTACAGCCCATTGTGCCGTGGTTCTTCACCAGAGTCTCAACCAGCTCCACATAGTTTTCGGCCTTGTGATTGCCCAGGAAGCCCCAACCACTGTGACAAAGCTGTTCCAAGCCGCTTTCTCCTTACTAGTGAGCTTCTTGGGGAATTCATTGCACTCCAGGATCTTCTTTATCTGTGGTCCGACGAAGACACCGGCTTTGACCTTTGCCTCAGACAGCTTAGGGAAGGTCTTGAAGGTACTTGAAGGCTGCCGACTCCTTATCTAGAGCTCTGACAAATTGTTTCATAAGGCCCAATTTGATGTGCAGTGGTGGCATCAGCACCTTCCGGGGTTCCCAGCCGTACTCATCATACTTCAAGGCGTCCAGCAAGGTCTTGATGCTGTTGTAATCCTCTTTGAGGTGCACCGAGTGAGCCAGGGGAAGAGACGGGTACTTGTTACCATTATGGAGCAGCACGGCTTTGAGTCTCCTGGATGAGCTGTCAATGAAGGATAGTATAACGAGAACATGATGGGAGACTACATTTGGGGGCTGATTCATGAAAGTGATTTACAGTATAATCATAAATCTCGAAAAACTATTCACTTCTAAATCTTTTGTAGTCATTTTTGTATTACTTTAGTATAAATACTAAGAAATAAATAATAATAAATACATGTTAATTTGGATTCATATGTTGTTTTTTTCTGACTTTATGTGAACGAAAAGACACAAATTCGCCTGTTTTCTCATTGGAAATAGGTAAATTTCAAAATATCACTGTCCTGGTCACAAAAGCAAAGTTTGTGGGGAATAATAGCCATTTTCTATACTTTTGAGGCATAAGCAATTAGGAAATAACACTTACTACCCAGGAACAAAAATTGTGTTACATAGTGTAATGGGAAATTTATAAATACTAAAAAAAGTGTAATTTCATGACAAATGTCTAGAATGATTGAAAACTGAAAAGCTTATAAAGTAGTTCAAATGTTTGTCAATAACTATTCCAACTGTTGAGGGGCTCCCGAGTGGCGCATCCAGTAAAGGTGCTCCGCGTGGAGTGCAGGGTGCGCTCTATAGTCTGGACGTCGCGAGTTCCAGTCCAGGCTATTCCTTTCCCGACCGAGGATGGGAGCTTCCAGGGGGCGGCGCTTAATTGGACGAGCTCTTGGGTGGCTGCATGGTGAGTCCGCAGTGTGAAAAAAAGCGGTCGGCTGACGGCACACGCTTCGGAGGACAGCGTGTGTTCGTCTTCACCCTCCCGAGTCAGCGCAGGGGTGGTTGCGGTGAGCTGAACCTACAAAAAAAAATAATTGGCCATTCTAAATTGGGGAGAAAATAATAAAAAAAATAATTGGCAACGACTAAATTAAAAAATATATATATATATATATAATTACAACTGTTGTGTGTGTGTTTAATATAGATCAGTAGATCAGTAATCACTGTAACAGTAGACACAAAGCATAGTTTGAAGAGTGAATGTGATCTATTACCAAGAGCATGCTTTCTAATGAGAAATGTTACAGTGCTGCCGTCGACTGGCCGGTGATGTTAAACATGTCTGCTTATGTTAAAGGACACTAGCTTTTAAATACTACCAACTGGGGGGGTATTTATTATGAAAGGAAAACAATATTTCCTAAAATCTGGCAGGTCTATCACATGCTCCTAGCACAGAGGGGGGCTGGTCTCAGCTCCTTCCCTTTGTGTGTCTGACTGCATACGGCTCTTCACCGCTAATATCTCAGCAAGCATTTCAGAGGGGCTTCATGTCACCTCTGGGGCACAATCCAGTTCCACCCTTCACAAAATACCAGCCATGGTATGCGAATGTTAACGGTGGTTAGGGGATTGTTTGGCTTTGTAAATACTATTTACATTTACAAAATGACCTGTGTGTGTCTGTGTGGATAATAGAAGTAAGAAATAACCCACGACAGGGTGTGCGGTAAGACGATTCTTACTGAACACCCTGGGTGCGGTGTGAGGCACGCGGCTGCAGGCTGAGTCCCATCAACCACCCAGGAAGTGTGGTAAGAATTGTCTTCATGCACACCTGGAGTTAAGAATTGTCTTACTGCACACCTGGAGTTAAGAATTGTCTTACGGCATATCTGGAGTTAAGAATTGTCTTACTGCACACCTGGAGTTCAGAATTGTCTTACTGTACACCCTGGAGTGGATTATTTCGCTTCGAAATGTATTATGTATCCTTCCACTGAAATAAAATAGTCCCTGAATACATATATTTTGAGACAAAGTGACATTTGGGAATTGAAAGCAGACTGATTTCCCACATCTGAGGGAGGATTCATGGAACAGCCAAACACTGCACCGCTCTTGACATCGAGGGAGGAGCTTCTGTGTGGGTGTGGGCGTGGGCGAGGGCGGGTGTGGGCGTGGGCGAGGGGCGTGGGTGTGGGCGTGGGAGGGCGTGGGTGTGGGCGTGGGCGTGGGAGAGGGCGTGGGTGTGGGCGTGGGAGGGCGTGGGAGAGGGCGTGGGTGTGGGTGTGGGCGTGGGCGTGGGCGGGCGTGGGGTGGGCGTGGGCGTGGGAGAGGGCGTGGGTGTGGGCGTGGGAGGGGGTGGGTGTGGGCGTGGGCGGGGGTGGGTGTGGGCGTGGGAGGGAGTGGGTGGGCGTGGGCGTGGGAGGGCGTGGGGGTGGGAGAGGGCGTGGGAGGGCGTGGGCGTGGGCGTGGGAGTGGGCGTGGGAGAGGGCGTGGGAGAGGGCGTGGGTGTGGGCGTGGGAGAGGGCGTGGGAGAGGGCGTGGGAGGGCGTGGGCGAGGGCGAGGGCGGGAGAGGGCGTGGGGGGCGTGGGAGAGGGCGTGGGTGTGGGCGTGGGAGAGGGCGTGGGAGAGGGCGTGGGAGAGGGCGTGGGCGTGGGAGAGGGCGTGGGTGTGGGTGTGGGCGGAGAGGGGGGGTGGGAGAGGTGGGTGTGGGCGGGGAGAGGGAGGGGGAGGGCGGGGGAGAGGGGGGCGTGGGAGAGGGCGTGGGAGAGGGCGTGGGAGTGGGGGCGTGGGAGAGGGACATAAGCCTACTCAGGTTTTGCGGTGTTCAAGAGAAGCTGACCAGTAATTTCAGAGGCTGTTTTCACACCGATGGCCGGTAACCGGCATCATTTCTCTAGATTGTAAACCAGCATTAGATGTAGGGTTGCCAACTGTCCGGTTTTAAGGGAATTTGTACTGTGTATGGTCAGAATCACTGACCCGACAGCAGAAGTCTGGTTCTTGCGAATCTTGCTTACTCACGGTTCATTGCCGTTTGGGTATTTCCAGTCTCGCTGAGCCAGTCCACTGTGCAAATGTTTTTTTATTATTATTATTATTATTATTATTATTATTATTATTATTATTATTATTATTATCGGTCTGTTAAGTTTGAGAACTGCACTGAAATATATTCTGCGTTATTTTGCCATTCACTGCTTAGCGGGATCTGATTATTAAAAAAAAAAAAAAACACACACACTGCATATATATTACATGCAGGGTGCAATTTGTCAAATTTCCAGTGGGGGGATAAAATAGTCAAACAACAAAACATCCTGGCAAGCCGTGATACATCTGTAGTGCACAATTTAAACAGTTAAGAGAATCACCAAGTTACTCATTTATACCAAATCAACTGCTAAAAAATCTTCAGGAATCATACATTTGCCAATCTGCCGTCATGCAGGATAAGTGCAGTTATTTTGGTATGGATACGGTCATACATGCCAACATTTGGAAACTGTTAAGCAGGACGCTGATCATATATATTATCATATCATAGACATATCCCCTAACTCAGCACCACACGAACATCATGACAGTAAAAATAGACACAATGAAGCGTTCTTCTCTTTATATAAGTTAGTGATCAGCAGATGTGTCAGCCGCACAAAGAGCACAGCGTGTGGTTTTTTCACTCTACTGTGCAGAATAAATGCATTTTTTTCTATGGGTAAATATCGGGACTTTCTAAGTTTGGTGTCTGGCTGGAAGCCATGACCCAATATCTTGCCCTATTCCAGTCATATTACAGTTTCTGCAAGAACTGCTTGATGCTAGTAGGTCACCTTCCACTATGAAGGTGTATTTAGCAGCTATCTCTGCATGCCATGCCCTGCAATAATCCTGCTTTCCTCCCCAAGGTGATCACAGCCTTCCACATTAATCAGTCTGTAGAACTGGAGTCCTTCCATCCACTTCAACGGAGGATGAGAGATTGAATTTCCTCTGCCCAGTGCGGGCATTGAGATGCTACATGGATAGGACAAGAGCTCTGCATCTGTCACGGGACACGGACCCTAGGACAGCCCCTCTCTAAGCAGCGTCTGTCACATTGGATTGTGGACACAGTCTCGACTGTGTATGATAGTGCTGGCTTGCCCCCACCTGGTAGGGTAGCCGCACACTCCACAAGAGGGTTGGCTACATCTTGGGCCCTCTTCAGAGGGGCCTCGCTGTCTGATATTTGTACTGCGGCTAGCTGGGCTACGCCGCATACCTTCTCCAGGTTCTACCGTCTTAATGTGGTAGAGCCTGCCCTGCCTTCATTAGACACGAGGGTCCTTGAGGGTGTAAGATCACACCGCTGACCCCTGGGTTAGACAGTGCATCATCCCAGGAAGGGGCCTATCGGCAGCTCTGGTATAGAGAGCTCACCTACCCGAACATAATGTTCATTGGTGGTCGTCTTCTCTTTCAGGGAACCAGGGTTACGGTAAGTAACCAAACGCTACTGTTACTGCTTACCTCCGAGTTTTCTTTGTTCTATTCTCTAAATACCACAGTATGTTTGCCATGTTTTCTGTAATTCTTAGTGACACAGATTGTTGGGTAATTTAAATGCTGTTTCAGTTGTATGTTGACATTTTTACCTACAGAAACACTGTTTAGATAATTGTTACTATTAAGGTGTAGTAATATTTATAGATCAGGTAAGTAAGTTGGTCTATGATGTCATAGCCCTGCGGAAAGACAATTCTTACCGCATGGTCATGTGATCTTGTTAAGCCAATCACAGCACTTAATTTATCCAAGCCATTTTATAATATATAATATATATAAAACAAAAAAAAGTAATTGATAAACTGAAAACTCACTAGTTTAATAATTAGCTACAATGTTTTGGCTTCAGTCTTCTTCAGAGAGCATGATAGAAATAGGCGGGCAGAAAGCTGACGTCTGAAAGCTGCACAGTGACTTACAGATGAAAGTTCAAGAGCACTGAGGCACACAGTCCTGAGGTAGAGTTTCAATCCTAAAAGGATGTATTATCTTCCAGGGTCAGTCCAGATCATCCTCCATGTGTCCTCCTCTGGGTCTTGTTTATTGGAAAGGAGAATCTTTCCTTAGGGAGGCTTGGTGGTCCAGTGGTGAGAGTAAGGGGCTTGTTACCAGGAGGTTCCACGTTCAAGCCCAACTCATTGTGTGTGAGTCATTTACCTTCTTGTGCTCTGTCCTTTGGATGCGATGTAAAACTGAGGTCCTGTTGTAAGTGACTCTGCAGCAGCAGTTGTGATGTCTAGTCTTGTAAGTTGCTTTAGATAAAAGTGTCTGCTAAATGTCTGCAGCAGCAGTTGTGATGTCTAGTCTGCTAAAAGTGTCAGCTTATTAATAATAATAGCTGCTTACTTGGGTGTGATGTTATCAGTGCAGTTCATGTGGGGATTTCATTTGCATGCCAGCTTAACCAGGACAGATGACTGGTTAGCTTGGCATGCAAATGAAAGCCCCCACATCTACAGACCATTTACACAGCACTGCTAGATCTTGTGGATTAATAATAATAATAATAATAATAATAATAATCTTTATTTATAGAGCGCCTTTCATACCACAAGGTTCAAGGCGCTGCACAAAAAACAAAAAAGAAGGTAACAGAACACAAAGATTAAAATCAAAGTTAATAAAACGGCATAAATTGATGAATAAGTTAAACAGTTACAGTTAAAAAAAAAAAAAAAAAAAAAAAAAAAAATTTATAAGGTCATAAAACAGCTCCTGAATGGCAGTCCTGCCCCCCACCCTCCCCTACACACACTGACCTTTTTACCTTATGGTAACCCTGAGCTACACCACAGCTGAACCTGCTCAGACCCTGTCTATAACCACCACGCAGACACGAGGGGTTCAATAGGGACTGGAGTCTGGTAACCCTGACCTACACCACAGCTGAACCTGCTCAGACCCCGTCTCTAACCACCACACAGACACGGGGGGTTCAATAGGGACTGGAGTCTGGTAACCCCGAGCTCCACCACAGCTGAACCTGCTCAGACCCCGTCTCTAACCACCACACAGACACGGGGGGTTCAATAGGGACTGGAGTCTGGTAACCCCGAGCTACACCACAGCTGAACCTGCTCAGACCCCGTCTCTAACCACCACACAGACACGGGGTTCAATAGGGACTGAGTCTGGTAACCCTGACCTACACCACAGCTGAACCTGCTCAGACCCCGTCTCTAACCACCACACAGACACGGGGGGTTCAATAGGGACTGGAGTCTGGTAACCCCGAGCTCCACCACAGCTGAACCTGCTCAGACCCCGTCTCTAACCACCACACAGACACGGGGGGTTCAATAGGGACTGGAGTCTGGTAACCCCGAGCTACACCACAGCTGAACCTGCTCAGACCCCGTCTCTAACCACCACACAGACACGGGGGGTTCAATAGGGACTGGAGTCTGGTAACCCTGACCTACACCACAGCTGAACCTGCTCAGACCCCGTCTCTAACCACCACACAGACACGGGGGGTTCAATAGGGACTGGAGTCTGGTAACCCTGACCTACACCACAGCTGAACCTGCTCAGACCCCGTCTCTAACCACCACGCAGACACGGGGGGTTCAATAGGGACTGGAGTCTGGTAACCCTGACCTACACCACAGCTGAACCTGCTCAGACCCTGTCTCTAACCACCACACAGACACGGGGGGTTCAATAGGGACTGGAGTCTGGTAACCCCGAGCTACACCACAGCTGAACCTGCTCACACCCCGTCTCTAACCACCACGCAGACACGGGGGGTTCAATAGGGACTGGAGTCTGGTAACCCTGACCTACACCACAGCTGAACCTGCTCAGACCCCGTCTCTAACCACCACGCAGACACGAGGGGTTCAATAGAGACTGGAGTCTGGTAACCCTGACCTACACCACAGCTGAACCTGCTCAGACCCCGTCTCTAACCACCACGTAGACACGGGGGGTTCAATAGGGACTGGAGTCTGGTTTCCTAGCAGCCCTCATCCCTCTTCCCTAATCTACTCGAATAAGACGTGAAGCATTTAGTTCAGAATAGGAAGCAGTGTCTGATCACAGGTGTGCTGTGCATTGTGTGGGCAGCAGTTTAGCTTACAGAGCTCAGCTTCACCTGTGCAGAGCCAGCACTCTGTGCATCGTGACCTACCAGGTGCGGAGGAATGGACACCACATAGTGAAATCATTGCACAAGCTAATCAAATCCCATTCAAGCTCCCTGTTTGAGGAATCAATATGAATATCTCCTCTGGATACCCTGCATGTAAACCAGTTTGGAGCTGTCTGGATACCCTGCATGTAAACCAGTTTGGAGCTGTCTGGATACCCTGCATGTAAACCAGTTTGGAGCTGTCTGGATACCCTGCATGTAAACCAGTTTGGAGCTGTCTGGATACCCTGCATGTAAACCAGTTTGGAGCTGTCTGGATACCCTGCATGTAAACCAGTTTGGAGCTGGAGTCAGGTTGGGAAGGTTGGGAGGGGTGGGAGGGGTTTAGAAGTATCCATTCCACCTGAACCCCGCTGAGCTTGGCATGCAAACTCTGCACACCCGTTTGAACAGGTGCGTTTCAAATTCTGTAAAGCTTCCGATTTCTTTGCACACTGTCTGTTCATTCAAAAAGGGTTTAGCAAAAGGATATCCCATCACACGTGTGGATTCACAAATCCTCTGCCCTCATGAACAGTGATGTCACTTTAACGTTTTTACCCATAACACCCCAGTAGTGACCTGGCACCAGAACAAACAACGAACAAAGAGAATGTAAGAAAACGGGAACTGGGCAGAGTGGACTCCAACTGATTTCAATGCAAGCTTCCAACTAATTAAACCACACATAACGTTCCTGTTTTTTATATTTGGAGCCTGAAGATGCAATATAGGATTCAAGAACTTCGTAAGCGTTTTACTTACTACATCATCTGGCAGAAACAGGAACTTGCCTACTAGATTAGAAATATGGAAAGGCTTGCAGTTCAGTTTCCTGCACAGAATTGTGAAATAAGTCTTTTTAAGTTCAGTAGCAAAGTGGTGATGACATTAGTGACGGTGTCACAAGTCGGGTTTGTAGGATTGAATTCCTTTGTTTTTGAAAAGGGAATTCGGATACTTGTGTCAGAATGCATTCCTTCAGCCGTAACAGGAAGCTCCAGGATTCTGTTATTCTAACGCAGGGACACACGTTTAAATACATCACGCATACTGAGCCTTCATTTCCCACTGGAATAGCCTTCGATATTTCATGTACAGCTATGGCCAGATGGTTTACATCATCTATAGAATTAAGGAATTAACAAACTTTGCTTCTTAAAGTCGAATGAAACCTGCTGAATAATGTGTTAACATACCACTTTGTAGTTTTCCATATACTTAATGAAAAATTGACAATTAAAAAATGTGACGTTTCAAATCTAACATGAAATAATGTACTACTATTATGGCTTCCAGTATACTTTTGTACTGGCATGTAAATAAAGAAACTACAAGACCATGTTAAATAAAATATCTGAATTTTATATATATATATATATTAGCTCAAGGAGCCAGCTGCCCAACGTTTCGATATGTTGTACATATCTTTCTCACGGGAGGTTTTTGACTGCATGACAACGACTTGTTATTATTTATATTCAAATCCTTGATTTATTCTTACATGATGTAATTGTGTTCTATATATTGTGACATCTTTTTTACTTCTATCTTTAAATCTGTATTAATTCTAATTAACATTAGTTTATATGAACTCCTATTTATATTATCATGCGATGCTGGCTCTGAGGATCAGTCTTGATTTGGCCTCCCCAGCGCAGCAGCATGCACAACTTTTGAATGAATTTTGTTTATTTATTTATGTAAATGTTATATATTTATTGGAGTTAATTGGTTCATTCTTTTCTGTTGAGTCCCGCTGGCATAATCGTGTTCAGTCTATTTCTCCATTTACTTTCTATTTTTTGTAGCATACGTTTTCTGTTCACTACTGTACAAGGCAGACCAAGCATTGCCCCTGTTCTCATATTAATTGTATTATTATTATTTTGTACCTGCTGTGGAATTTAATTTTGTACATGAAACATTTGAAGTATATTGTTGTTGTAGTTGAGTGACTTCCCTTGTTTGAAAAAGTCCCCTGGTTCACATATAATACAGCAGTCCTGGAGAGGAGTCCCAGTGACCCAGATAAACATGCCCAGACACATTCTGTACAGGCCAGCACCACACACACAGAGCTGGGGGCACTGGCTGAGACTGACTGTGTTTATCACTCCCAGAACTCAATTCTTCTCCAGCGCTCACAGAAGACAATAACCACAGAGGGAATTCCCCATGTGCACAGCTCAAGCCATACAGACTGCATGATGATTCAGAGCAGCTTGAAAAGGTCATGCACACCCTGTTACTATACCCTCCTCAGTGTCGTCATCGATAAAAATACATTCCCATGACTCCACTGGCATGCAGATCCACTGACATGCAGAGCCACTGACTCCCCTGGCATGCAGAGCCACTGACATGCAGAGCCACTGACTCCCCTGGCATGCAGAGCCACTGGCATGCAGAGCCACTGACTCCACTGACATCCAGAGCCACTGACATGCAGAGCCACTGACATGCAGAGCCACTGACTCCCCTGGCATGCAGAGCCACTGACATGCAGAGCCACTGACATGCAGAGCCACTGACTCCCCTGGCATGCAGAGCCACTGACATGCAGAGCCACTGACTCCCCTGGCATGCAGAGCCACTGGCATGCAGAGCCACTGACTCCACTGACATGCAGAGCCACTGACATGCAGAGCCACTGACATGCAGAGCCACTGACTCCACTGACATGCAGAGCCACTGACTCCACTGGCATGCAGATCCACTGACATGCAGAGCCACTGACATGCAGAGCCACTGACTCCACTGGCATGCAGAGCCACTGACTCCACTGGCATGCAGATCCACTGACATGCAGAGCCACTGACTCCCCTGGCATGCAGAGCCACTGGCATGCAGAGCCACTGACATGCAGAGCCACTGACTCCACTGGCATACAGTCTTGACTCCACTGGCATGCAGAGCCTTGACTCCACTGGCATACAGTCTTGACTCCACTGGCATGCAGAGTCATTGGCATGTAGAGGGGGGGCGTTGGTGAAGGTAGAATTGTAGACTTTATTTTGGACAAAACTTGTTAAATTTGCAGGCGACACAAAAATAGGAGTGGCAAACACTGTTGCAGCAGCAAAGGTCATTCAAAATGATCTAGACAGCATTCAGAACTGGGCAGACACAAGGCAAATGACATTTAATAGAGAAAAATGTAAAGTATTGCATGCAGGCAATAAAAATGTGCATTATAAATATCATGTGGGAGATACTGAAATTGAAGAAGGGAACTATGAAAAAGACCTTGGAGTTTATGTTGACTCAGAAATGTCTTCATCTAGACAATGTGGGGAAGCTATAAAAAAGGTCAACAAGATGCTCGGATATATTGTGAGAAGTGCTGAATTTAAATCAAGGGAAGTAATGTTAAAACTTTACAATGCATTAGTAAGACCTCACCTAGAATATTGTGTTCAGTTCTGGTCACCTTGTTACAAAAAAAGTATATTGCTGCTCTAGAAAGAGTGCAAAGAAGAGCAACCAGAATTATCCCGGGTTTAAAAGGCATGTCGTATGCAGACAGGCTAAAAGAATTGAATCTATTCAGTCTTGAACAAAGAAGACTACGCGATCTGATTCAAACATTCAAAATCCTAAAAGGTATAGACAATGTCGACCCAGGGACTTTTTTTTTGACCTGAAAAAAAAACAAGGACCAGGGGGTCACAAATGGAGATTAGATAAAGGGCATTCAGAACAGAAAATAGGAGGCACTTTTTTACACAGAGAATTGTGAGGGTCTGGAACCAACTCCCCAGTAATGTTGTTGAAGCTGACACCCTGGGATCCTTCAAAAAGCTGCCTGATGAGATTCTGGGATCAATAAGCTACTAACAACCAAACGAGCAAGATGGACTGAATGGCCTCCTCTTGTTTGTAAACTTTCTTATGTTCTTATGTTCTAATGTTTCTTAATGTTCGGTTTATTGGTTGGGTTTGCAATTTTTTATTTCATTTTCAGATCTCTCTTTGTATTAGTGTTGCACTATTGAGGTGTGCCTGTGCTGGCCCTGCCTGTGGGCACAAAGTGAAGAAATAAATGCAAAACAAGTAAAAAATATTATAGATGGAAATGTCAATATAATGTCGGCAATAATTAAAATGATTATTATTATTATCATTATTAATAATAATAATAATAATAATAATAATAATAATAATAATAATAATAATAATAATAATAATAATCAGGTTACAACACAATTCAAGATCGAGATACTAAAGCTGAAAACTATTTCAACTTAATTTGTGACTTGTGCAAAAACAACAATGGTAACAAACAGCTCTCGGTATTCTGTAAATGGAACACCTACAGTAAAGAGTCGTTAGGATTGCACAGATCTTTAGTCATACTGTAGCTGGTTTCATTCCCCTCGTTTAATAACTAGTGGGTGTTTCCTTCACTCTGCTGCAACGCTCCCCAGACTTCGAAACTGCTGCTAACTATACGCTCAACGGCTGCGTTAAAACCGGCTTCGACTTTCTGGCTTAAATTTCATTCTAAAAGAATAGTTCCTCTATATATACAAATAAAGTGTATGCAGGGCTTTCAGAGTCACATCGTTTCAGTGGAATGAGGCACACTGACCATGTCTTACTCATTCATGGGAGGAACCTTTAGCCTCAATGTTTGCAATGCATTTCAACAGAGGAGCCCCACATCTCAAATCCAGGCACCAGACGGACAGAGGATTATACAGGCGCTCTCAGAGCAACTCAGAATGACAGCAAACATCATTCTTCCAAACACTCCCAACAACAGACTCGGAGACTGAGAGCCTGTTAGTTCAGAGCAGGTTTACCAGGCCCTAGTCATGACAATAACAAACATAGGGACTTCTGAAAGTCAGGGTTTTGAGGTTTTTATATTTCGGAAAACGAAATACACTAACAGTAAAAACACCGTGATTTTAAATGTCATGGCTCTCCTGTGTAGATACAGATCAGACCACATCTTATAGTCATGTTATTTGTACTGTAGGTTAATATTCAATCAGAGGATCAATTCACCACTTGCGTAAAGAATCCACTAAAACCTTTACATCCAACTAAAAACTAAAAATGTAAAAAAGCATTGGTCTGATTTGAAGTGCGTGCGTGTATTTGAGTGCTTCTGGATATCCTGTGACTGTGTGCTCACAGTCAAAGCTGCCGGGTCATCCACTGAAGCAGCCTGTCATTTATTTGTAATATTTTATTCTTATGTTTCTGTTGAATGTGTGCAACATACACATTTTTTACCACCTTTTAATCTCAGTCTTAAACCAGTGTGTGTGTATATATACAGGCCTGCACGCTGCAGAATAGCCCAGTTCCCAGCCTGGTGACTCACTGGAAACTCGAAGCCTCGCCTCCCAGTCCCAGTGAAAGTATCAGACAGGAAACAAGATGCATGCGGCTCCTGGAGCTGAGAACTGATGCAACACAGGAGCACAAGCCAGCCAGCACACTGCCTGCAAACACACACTCACACACACCCTAACTCTAACCAGCACACTGCCTGCAAACACACACTCACACACACCCTAACTCTAACCAGCACACTGCCTGCAAACACACACTCACACACACCCTAACTCTAACCAGCACACTGCCTGCAAACACACACTCACACACACCCTAACCTAACCAGCACACTGCCTGCAAACACACACCACACACACCCTAACTCTAACCAGCACACTGCCTGCAAACACACACACACACACCCTAACTCTAACCAGCACACTGCCTGCAAACACACTCACACACACACCCTAACTCTAACCAGCACACTGCCTGCAAACACACACACACACACACCCTAACTCTAACCAGCACACTGCCTGCAAACACACACTCACACACACCCTAACTCTAACCAGCACACTGCCTGCAAACACACACTCACACACACCCTAACTCTAACCAGCACACTGCCTGCAAACACACACTCACACACACCCTAACTCTAACCAGCACACTGCCTGCAAACACACACTCACACACACCCTAACTCTAACCAGCACACTGCCTGCAAACACACACTCACACACACACCCTAACTCTAACCAGCACACTGCCTCCAAACACACACTCACACTCACACTGACACACACACACACAACCATCCCAACACAGAATCACGTTCTTCAAACCACAAGAGCCATCCTGAATGAACTCCTGCACAAGCACACAAATACTATTCCTTTACAGCACCCCTTTATTCTGGAACTTAAGTTCCCTGTTTGGGGGTTTATACCCTGTGTGGACATTTCAATTCTGATTTTATCTGTTGGTTGCTGTGTGGTTTGACTCGAGAGGGCAGTACTCTAGGTGCACGCATCGATTTTAAATGTATAGCGATTTCTTAACAGCTTTGATCCTGTGTGCTTTACAAGGTCACCAGAAGCTGTCTGAGGACCGATATGTGTACAGAACAGTCAGCATCACTTGTCTTTTACATCATCTCAAATTAAAAATTCTGCAAGGCAATAACTATATTAACTTTGATGGTTTGTGTAAAGTACAGAGCTCAACAGCTTGGTTAGGCAAACAGCCAAACGCTCTAATCTTTTTATTTACCACAAAGACAGTGTATGTAAAACAGCGAGTAAACAGGACTGAAGAGGAACCTCCCTGAGCTGGGTCTGGATATTCCCAGTGACGGGGGCCAAAATACAAATGAGATCATCAGAAACCAATAATAAAAATGACTTTAGAAATAACACGGAGCACTGGTGATGAGTGATGAAGCCCTGCGGGATTGTATTATTCACATAACCGTGTGTTAGTAATAAGAGCTTGTCACCTTGGGATTCAGTAATATATATGCACATGTTACACCTGCTTGCTCAGAGGGGCTACAAACACAGGGCTTATTTTTAATATATAGTCCGACTACGCCAGTTCATTGCAATAAGCACAGAATAATATTAGATAATAAATCAGGTTCTTTTTATTCGGATACAGAGCAGTGTCACCAATTAAACCACCAATTAAACCACAGACAACAGATCCATAGAAAATCAATGAGAATGTTTTTATTGGACAGCACGGTTAAAAAGAGCAACACCACATTGTTTAATATCCAAGTGATCCATTACAGATTTTCCATTAACATGTCATCATAACTAAGATTAAACAAAACAGTCACTTTAAATCACCAAAGTGCTAACTGCACTATTGCACTTTAGAAAGTGCTTAGAGCATGTAGTAAGAGTACGGATTGTTACCCAGGCGTAAATAGAGGATAATAATCAGAGGTGACGTCATAACCCTTACAGTACCAGCACCGCAATTCAAATAGAGATGAACTCACGTTGTATTTACACATGGAACTTGAGGTCACATTTAATAGGTAATGCATTATTATTATTAGTTGTTTATTTAGCAGACGCCTTTATCCAAGGCGACTTACAGAGACTAGGGTGTGTGAACTATGCATCAGCTGCAGAGTCACTTACAATTACGTCTCACCGGAAAGACGGAGAACAAGGAGGTTAAGTGACTTGCTCAGGGTCACACAATGAGTCCGTGACTGAGGTGGGATTTGAATCGGGGACCTCCTGGTTACAAGCCCTGTTCCTTAACCACTGGACCACACAGCCAATGCATCTGTCTTGCTATTCCCCCAGTGCTGCCAGACACGCGTTCTTCCAGCCAAATTGGGCTTTTTTTGAAAGCATCTTGCGGGAAATGTTGTCTTTGGTGGTTTGGTTATTTTTTGGCTATTTTTATCATGCTCTTTTGCAGAACTTCAATCACCACAGTGCCCTGGCCGTAGTATTAGCATATTGCGTCCTCAATGTCGTTTTTTCTGGAGCTGCATCCAAAACAATAACGAATCACACAAACACTCACTTAGTTTTATTCGTCACCAGTTTAAGACATGTATCAGTACAATTCAAATTGTTTTTAAAATGTTTTTTTTAAAGACTATCGGAGACAGTTCTGGACATTTTAATTGTAGATTCTGAGTGGTTTTTTTTTTTTTTTTTCTGGATCAGATTAAAACAGCGGCTCTGGTTCTGTAAATTGTGATTAAAAAAAGCAAAGTAGATCAATAAATAGTCTATAACATTACTTACCAGTGTTTTCTTTTTAAAAAAAATAAATGTGTAGCACGTATTTGTGCTTTTGTATTCTATATTAAATCTTAAAAGCAAGGGCAGAATAAATACTGCCAGGGCATTGTTCAATCCAATCCCCGCGTCTCTGTGACTGATGATGTACAAGCAGCTTAAACCCGTGTTTTCTGGCCAGTCGTTGGATGCACTTTTGCCGTCATCATTTTCACATAAGTGTCAGCCTTCTTAAAGCAGTACTGTAGTTTGTAACAGAAGTCCTTAATGTTCTTCCCTGCAGTGCATCACAGTATTCTGTTTGAAATAATAAAATACATACATGCCTATATGGTCGGGACAGTCCCGATTTCCTAGCAAATGTCCCGCGTCCCGATGCATAGGAAGAAAGTCCCGATATTTACATACAGAAAAAAAGTCATTTATTCTGCACAGTAGAGTTAACCACACGCTGTGCTCTTCGTGCGGCTGACACATCTGCTGATCACTAACTTACCGGGATACAAAGGTAAGAACGCTTCATTGTGTCTGTTTACTGTCATGCTGGTCGTGTGTTGTTGAGTTGAGGGTGTACGTTTATGATACCCTTCCCATGTGTATGACGCGTATAACCCCCCAGCATCAGATCCTTACAACCGGCCCTGGTCTGAGGCAGCGTTGAGCGCTAGAGCGAGCGTGGCGTACACGGAGGCAGCCGCCTCGGTAAAAATCGGCTAGGTACATTTTTCAAAGAAAGAAAAATATATACAAAAATATATTTAAAGATTTTTATTTATTTATTTTAAATAATGTGCCACTTACATTTTTAAGAGTGGCATATAATCGACATGTTCTCATATTATTATTTTTTTTAATTTGCCATTTCTTCGTAACATTGTTGTGATCTTAAGCTGTATTTAAATGTGACAGCCGGGGTCCAACACACAAGTGTTCGCTTCTCGTTCTCATTGATCAGTTTCCCTAGTTACGCTACGTGTAGCGCCAGAATTGAATCCAACATCTGTTTATGATCCGACTCCAGTGAATTCGGATCCGATCCCATTTTTTGTTCTTGTTAGTACAACCAGCCCCAGGAGCAGGGGGTCGTCCCGTATATTATTTAGTGGACGGTTCGGTACTGTAAGATGAAACGAAGAAACCAATCTGTAACGCATTTCTTTCAGAAGAAGCCAATTTACCAGTCCCAGCACCAGTCTTACCAGTCCCAGCAGTGTCACCTCCAGTCTTACCAGTCCAGCAGCGTCAGCTCCAGTCTTACCAGTCCCAGCAGCGTCAGCTCCAGTCTTACCAGTCCCAGCAGTGTCAGCACCAGTCTTACCAGTCCAGCAGTGTCAGCACCAGTCTTACCAGTCCCAGCAGCATCAGCTCCAGTCTTACCAGTCCCAGCAGTGTCAGCCCAGTCCCAGTCCCAGCAGTGTCAGCACCAGTCTTACCAGTCCCAGCAGTGTTAGCTCCAGTTTTACCAGTCCAGCAGCGTCAGCTCCAGTCTTACCAGTTCCAGCAGCGTCAGCTCCAGTCTTACCAGTCCTAGCAGCGTCAGCTCGTCTTACCAGTCCCAGCAGTGTCAGCTCCAGTCGTACCAGTCCCAGCAGTGTCAGCACCAGTCTTACCAGTCCCAGCAGTGTCAGCTCCAGTCTTACCAGTCCCAGCAGTGTCAGCACCAGTCTTACCAGTCCCGGCAGTGTCAGCACCAGTCTTACCAGTCCCAGCAGCGTCAGCTCCAGTCTTACCAGTCCCAGCAGCGTCAGCTCGTCTTACCAGTCCCAGCAGTGTCAGCACCAGTCTTACCAGTCCCAGCAGTGTCAACTCCAGTCTTACCAGTCCCAGCAGTGTCAGCACCAGTCTTACCAGTCCCAGCAGTGTCAGCTCCAGTCTTACCAGTCCCAGCAGTGTTAGCTCCAGTCTTACCAGTCCAGCAGTGTCAGCACCAGTTTTACCAGTCCCAGCAGCGTCAGCTCCAGTCTTACCAGTCCCAGCAGTGTCAGCTCCAGTCTTATGAGTCCCAGCAGTGTCAGCTCCAGTCTTACCAGTCCCAGCAGTGTCAACTCCAGTCTTACCAGTCCCAGCAGTGTCAGCACCAGTCTTACCAGTCCAGCAGCGTCAGCTCCAGTCTTACCAGTCCCAGCAGCGTCAGCACCAGTCTTACCAGTCCCAGCAGTGTCAGCTCCAGTCTTACCAGTCCCAGCAGCGTCAGCACCAGTCTTACCAGTCCCAACAGTGTCAGCTCCAGTCTTACCAGTCCCAGCAGCGTCAGCTCCAGTCTTACCAGTCCCAGCAGTGTCAGCTCCAGTCTTACCAGTCCCAGCAGTGTCAGCTCCAGTCTTACCAGTCCAGCAGCGTCAGCTCCAGTCTTACCAGTCCCAGCAGCGTCAGCTCCAGTCTTACCAGTCCCAGCAGTGTCAGCTCCAGTCTTACCAGTCCAGCAGCGTCAGCTCCAGTCTTACCAGTCCCAGCAGTGTCAGCACCAGTCTTACCAGTCCCAGCAGCGTCAGCTCCAGTCTTACCAGTCCCAGCAGCGTCAGCTCCAGTCTTACCAGTCCCAGCAGTGTCAGCTCCAGTCTTACCAGTCCAGCAGCGTCAGCTCCAGTCTTACCAGTCCCAGCAGTGTCAGCTCCAGTCTTACCAGTCCCAGCAGTGTCAGCTCCAGTCTTACCAGTCCAGCAGCGTCAGCTCCAGTCTTACCAGTCCCAGCAGTGTCAGCACCAGTCTTACCAGTCCCAGCAGCGTCAGCTCCAGTCTTACCAGTCCAGCAGCGTCAGCTCCAGTTTTACCAGTCCAGCAGCGTCAGCACCAGTCTTACCAGTCCCAGCAGTGTCAGCTCCAGTCTTACCAGTCCAGCAGCGTCAGCTCCAGTCTTACCAGTCCCAGCAGTGTCAGTTCCAGTCTTCCCAGTTCCAGTTGTAGCATCAGTCTCAGCATTAACTTCAGTATCAGTGAACCAAACCCATCTACTGATTCATATTGATAAGCTCTATTCTTCTTGTCGTTTTAATATCACATATTTCTAACAGTGTGAAGAGAGTCATTTTAGGTTGGTGTTGGTGTTTTTTGAAAAAATAAGTAAATAAATAGGTGGGTACAAAGAGTTAGCGGCTTACATTGCTTTGCAGTTTGCATTAATAGTCTTCAGGCTTCATAAGACGATAACTTTCACCTTCATAACATGAACAAGGATATGCAAGGGGGTTTTTTTACACAAAAATTAGATTTCTGCCTCAGTAAAAATCTATTCCTAGCTACGCCTCTGCAGTATTACATTTTCCACAAACCACCGGCTTACATTTTCGTCCTTTCTGTCAAATTGAAGATGTTGTAAAACAAACCAAAAGTGTTCTCGCTGACGACCTCCATTTCACACCGTTTTAGATCGTTCGAAGACTAAAGAGCAATCCACGCTCTGAAGCACTCCGAAGAGATTTCTCGGACGCTCAAAGCAGGACCTGGGAAGCATAGCGACGCTGAAAAGCAGAAACACAAGCAGTGTCATCGCGAGGAAGATATGTGAAACAAAACAGCAACGCTGACACGCTATTTCAATAGCATACCAACACATGTATGTGAAGGAACCGGCACATCAGAAAATACATCGGAGAGAAATCAACGCGAGGAAATGATCTAGGTTTACATGGATTACAGTGGGGCAATCGATGGAAAAATAAAAATAAGTCTCACCTTTTTCTCACTCGTTCCAAGTGCAAATAAACTAATTCATATTAGAATACGGGATATCGTACAGCTTTCTAAACCGGGTTTCCATTACGTTTTTATGTTGTCTTAACACAGCCTGCCTCATTTGATCCCGCCTGCCCGCAACCCAGAACAAAATAATAATAATAATAATAATAATAATAATAATAATAATAATAATAATATATATATATATATATATATACACACACACACATTCATACATACACACACACATTCATACATACATACATACATACATACATACATACATACATACATACAAGCTGTAGCGTTACACAAAAAACAAAGAAAGCGCTGTGTACTATCCTTGTATTATTTGCTAAACATTTTTGTCCGCATATATATTTACTACAAACCTATTATGCACGTACATATTGGTAAGAGATAAAGACAACACGTTTCCAGATAACTTGCTTTCACGACAAAGGAGTCTGCAGGTTGCACTAACTAACGCTGCGGCCAATGCTCATTTTCAAACCTAGCTCTAATTCAAACATCGAGTCAGGGAAATAGGGATCCGCTCAGACGGAATCATTTGACATTACTGTTAATCTAGCATGGTGGTAGTAAACCAGTAAAGGGACTCAAATTAATATGCAAAGAGAGGCCCCCAAAGCGAATACAGCCCCGGGCCCCCATTAAACTTAATCCGGCCCTGCTCATGGCAACATGTATAGTTTTGAATGATTGCGCAGGAATGTCTTTGGGTCTTTTAATTAGACATACGAGGGATGAAATGCTTTGTTACATATCTTATTTCAGATAGAATAATCTTCATGCAGCCCCAGCTACAGAAACTGCCCCCCCTTTTTGAAACCAGAGTTACGCCACTGCATACCAGAGGAAAAAAAAAAAAAAAAAAACACTGCTCGTTAGTCTGTTTTCATTCCAGGCGGAGACAAACAGGATGTAGCGAGTGTGTGGGCGCAGGGCTGGCCGGGTTTCCATCAACAGCCAGGAAAGAGCTTACTGTTTCACGTCGAGCCAGGTCTTCGTAAATGTCTCAAAGGTTAACACATATTAACAGTGTGTGTTCACTGCTAGCGGGGCGCAGTACAGGCGCGACTATTTGAACTTACAAAGTCACATTGTATCAAGCAGGTTACAAGGGAAATGGAGCTACTGCCGTTGAGAGAATGTAAACAAACGGGTCTGTCAACAACGTTCTCATAAAGTTAATCAAGTTACTTTTTCTTGTAAAACTGAACACGATTGTGGGACACTGCGCCTATTTATAAAATGTGTTCGGATTTAGTTATAGCAGAGAGGACATTCTTGCGATAGTCCCGTCATTAAAACTAAAAAGATACCTTCAGCTACAGCTGGGCAACAAAACGGGTATTAAAGATTGATGAACACAGACCAAACCCTGACTAAAAAAATAAATAAATACATTATATATATATATATATAAAATCCCGATCCGGGTCGTGTAAGAACATGCTGTTTGGAATACGAGTCAGGCTCGTGTTTACACACCCGGCAATGCAGCTTTTAAAGTCGCGCTTCGTTTTGGATGCCGCTAGGTGGGTGGGTAGGACTAGTTCCAGTTGTTTTTATTTGTGTTGATGATCTGTGTTGCATGGAAAGTTTGTAGGCGTCTCACACCACGTCCCTTTTCCAGCATTTTGAATGCAGTTTTGCTCGCTCTTTTTGCAGGTTCCCCGCGGCCCGCAAGGCAAGGTGTTCCACGAAAATAATGAACATGTTCCCATTAGAATGAATGTTAGCTGAAGGACTCTCTTGATAGGACTCGGGTAAGAAATGTAAATTGAGAGAGAAAGAGACACAGACAGAGCGAGAGAGAGGAGACGCGTTATATTATCCTGTAGCACTGTATGTTGTATATCGGTATCACATATGAAACCAGTTCATCCTCCACTCTACAGATAGAGGGAATTTTCTGATTACTCACAAAACTCCCCTCCCCGTCCTGCAGCCTACTCTATAAATAAAAGGTACGAGAGAGCGATGCTCTGCAAACTCCATCAGCAGAGCTGACTGACCGCAGACACAGACGCGTCCTCAAACACTGAGGACTACACGCCAGTACGAGCCCCGCCAGCAGGTGGATCCGATAACCCGACCCGTCTCCTCCGGATCGCGATGGGTGGAAATGACGGCCAGGGCGCTGCTCTGGAAGGTGGACAGGGCGCTATAAGGCGGGGGGGCAGGAGCAATGCCAGACTCGCGGTGTTCGTGGCGTCTCAGATGCTGTTTAATATTTTCTGCCTTGCGATATGTCTGCACTACCTGTGGACATCAAAGCAGAGCCCAGCCCCGGTAAGAGACAGACTTTCTTTCGATCTATTCATTCATTAATACAACTATGCGTAGAAACCTTTGCACATTCATCAGTCTTCTTTTATGCAATGCAATTGAAATAGAAGCAATTGAGCATCTATTTTCGCAGAAATAAATGGAAAAGTAATAAAGTAATAGCCCATATTACCTGACTCGGACCCGTGCGAAATATCTGAATAGATCATCGTCTCCCCTTCAAAATATATGCTAAATATTTGAACGAGCAAGAAATCTCACACGTATATATTATATATAGTTGGGCTGGGTTTTAAAGTAAATGGCAGCTTTTCGATTTTTCCACTATTTCCGTCACACTGTGTTGATGATTCTTTTGTACTGTGCAGCAGTCCTTTAAAAGCAGTGATGTGCTTTTGCAAAGTCTGCTCCTTTCTCTCCAGACCTGTCTGTACATCTGTAGAAGGAGCGCAGAACACAGTTGTGGTTTAATGCGAGATCCTCTCAAATATACCAGTACTGCACGACTGCGAGAGTTTCTTGATCTTAATAACACAGAAACGCAATAGAAACGTAATGTTCGTGCGTGCACACCAGCGTAGTCCTACTCTGCTCGATTGTGTTTGTTGAACACTGTGATTTCCAGACTCGCGTGCATTGCTACTGTAACAGTTTAATGGGCTGGGAGTCTGCGCACCGGGCGGTGTTCACACACGGTCATTGTAGCGCCACCTTGTGGTGGGGCCTGGGATTAACGGCAGTCAAGCTGTACAGGGTAACACTTTACTGTGTTTTTAATTACTGTGTATTTACACAGTAAGTACCTTGTAATTATGTGTTAGCACACATGTATTTACTGTGTCATTATGCAGATACAATGTACTGTATGTGTAAATATTTTTTCACCATATATGCAAGTACACATTTGTATCAGGGTAAGGGTTATATCGTTCAGAAAGTGGTAAGGGCTTTTGATGCGGTTATCACAGCATGTCTGTGGTTTTTATGATTTTGATGCACTTGACTTGCACTGTAACTGTGTGACTTTTATTTTACAGTATAGTTAGGCTTTAATAACTTCTGTTGTACAATGATTCAGAATATTCCTAGATGAATATGTATTGTACCGGTATTTCTTTGGATGTACACAAAACGTTTAACTGATTAAAAAAGATTTATTTCAGACGGAGAAAAGCCCTTCTTCAGCTGTGTAGAAAAAAAGTAAACACAGCTGAAGGGCAGAAATCCCTTATCGTTTATATATAGTCAGCTTTTAATCCTATTGAATCATGTTTTGATCCATTCAAAGCATAAAGTCAAATGACGTCTTCTTGCAAAACTATTTATTTGTGTATTTCTGTTTTTGGTTAGTATTAGAGTAATGTTAGAAACCGCGTTGCTGTAAGTAAACGAATGACTGACTGTGGGGAAAGTTATTGCGTGTGCCACATTCTCGGGTGTAAACGTGATTTAATAGTCCAGAATGCCCTTTCTGAAGCGCTTGCACAGCCCCCGGACTCGCAGTGCATTCCTTAAACCGCTTGCACTGACCGCACTTACCCCGGGGGAGTGATAATGCCGAGTCACTGTTGATCCGGGGACAGCATCACAACAACTATACACCTGAAGTGATGCAACCGTTTTGCTACAGTTGTTATATCTTGCCCGCAGATGTTTCAAACTGCTTCAGTACAATTACAATACGCAAGATACAGACCAAGCGTGCGAATTGTGTAGAAGGTTTCTGATTTGTGATAATGACGAAAACAAACTTATTTCGTGTGATTGATGATCCAAGTTGATGTCGAGCATAACTAGGGTTGCCACCTGTCCCTGTTTTCATTGGATGGTCCCGGTTTTGAGGAAGGTGTGCCGGGATTTCAATATGGCAGCTAGATAAGTCAGGATACAATACTAGTGCAACAGACTCGCAATGTGAATTGGCTGTCGGATCCTATAGTGTTAATACTATCAATGATGGATGAATATAGGATTTCTAAAGACAGTTTACACTTGTAACCGCCCCCTTCAGGTCGGAGAGCCCAGTGTTGTGTTCCTCAGAAGCAGCAGCCCTACAGCATTAAGCACTGCTGGGGGTGCCTCTGGTACTAAGAGACTGCAGTCATGGGTGATAGCCCTTTGATTACAAGCCTGAGATGTTCACTTTCTGGGGTTGAAACCGTTTTCATTTAACACATGCGATTGTATTTGACAGTTTGGGTGCACATCTTAGGGACTTTGCGCTCCACCCGCAACAATCAGAAACTCCATGTGTTTATCAGAGAGACGCTATGAATAGCAAGGCCTGTTTTGAGTGAAAACAGCCTCGTTATGACTAATGGGGGAATTTTCTTACATATTTCCTTTGAAATCTACAAGTCTGATGTGACTTGGAAACTGAAAATGGTCCACTTGCTGATAGAACAGTGCTGAGGTGACGTTTCTACTGGTCCACTTGCTGCTAGAACAGTGCTGGAGGTGACGTTTCTACTGGTCCACTTGCTGATAGAACAGTGCTGGAGGTGACGTTTCTACTGGTCCACTTGCTGATAGAACAGTGCTGGAGGTGACGTTTCTACTGGTCCACTTGCTGATAGAACAGTGCTGAGGTGACGTTTCTACTGGTCCACTTGCTGATAGAACAGTGCTGGAGGTGACGTTTCTACTGGTCCACTTGCTGATAGAACAGTGCTGAGGTGACGTTTCTACTGGTCCACTTGCTGATAGAACAGTGCTGGAGGTGATGTTTCTACTGGTCCACTTGCTGATAGAACAGTGCTGGAGGTGACGTTTCTACTGGTCCACTTGCTGATAGAACAGTGCTGGAGGTGATGTTTCTACTGGTCCACTTGCTGATAGAACAGTGCTGGAGGTGACGTTTCTACTGGTCCACTTGCTGATAGAACAGTGCTGGAGGTGACGTTTCTACTGGTCCACTTGCTGATAGAACAGTGCTGGAGGTGACGTTTCTACTGGTCCACTTGCTGATAGAACAGTGCTGGAGGTGACGTTTCTACTGGTCCACTTGCTGATAGAACAGTGCTGGAGGTGACGTTTCTACTGGTCCACTTGCTGATAGAACAGTGCTGGAGGTTACGTTTCTACTGGTCCACTTGCTGCTAGAACAGTGCTGGAGGTGACGTTTCTACTGGTCCACTTGCTGATAGAACAGTGCTGGAGGTGACGTTTCTACTGGTCCACTTGCTGATAGAACAGTGCTGGAGGTGTCGTTTCTACTGGTCCACTTGCTGATAGAACAGTGCTGGAGGTGACGTTTCTACTGGTCCACTTGCTGATAGAACAGTGCTGAGGTGACGTTTCTACTGGTCCACTTGCTGATAGAACAGTGCTGGAGGTGACGTTTCTACTGGTCCACTTGCTGATAGAACAGTGCTGGAGGTGACGTTTCTACTGGTCCACTTGCTGATAGAACAGTTCTGGAGGTGACGTTTCTACTGGTCCACTTGCTGATAGAACAGTGCTGGAGGTGACGTTTCTACTGGTCCACTTGCTGATAGAACAGTGCTGGAGGTGACGTTTCTACTTTCTTTGTGTGGATTTGCTGCTAGCCGCAGTCGAGCAATGGATGACTCTTCATAACGACACACACACACACACACACACACACACACACAGAGGACAGTACAAAACATGCACTCAAACAACCAAACAGGTCATTTCCACATTCCAGAGCTGTCTTTTTCATGAACACATTGCTGAATGAAACAGCACAGAGCTAGGTGGCACGGTGAGTTATTCCACTGACCCCCAAAGTCCCAAAGTGAGGCAATGAGACTGATCTGCTCCCTCCCTCATCCCCAAAAGAAAGGGTGCTCCCCCAGTCCAGGGCAGACTTGAGGCAATGAAACTGAACTGCTCCCTCTCTCCCTCCCTCCCTCACCCCCTAAGAGAAAGGGTGCTCCTCCAGTCCAGGGCAGGCTTGAGAGACAGACCTGCAATAACAATACAAAACTGAAAACCCAGAGGAAAAATAAATAAATAAATAAATAAATAAATAAATAAATAAATAAATAAATAAATAAATAAAAGCCCTATCTGAATATCCTGAAGAGTGTAAAAGTGAAACAAACCCTGAGGGTCAGATTCCCAGTCTGGTCCAGTTCACTGCGGTACAGCATGGTGTTCAAGCAAAGTATAGAAACAAATCAATGCAACGCTTGTGCAGTCTTACACAAGGATGGTAAGGGCTGGTAAACACACACAATGAAAAGATCCCATTTTCTATGGGTTTATTCTTACAGGAATACAGTACCCCACCCGAAGCTTCACCGCACGGCTGCTTTGTCTTTCTGTTTTTTTAAACGAGTTCTGAAGCACAATTTAGTTATAAACACGTTCGGAATGAAACACCTCACAAACGAGCATGCTGTCAATTGTAGCCTTGGGTCTGCATCCCTGTCTCAGCCTCCATATCATGCTGATACAAGCAGTACCACGTCTCACTGCTTGATATGAGAGTTTTAATGAGAGAACAGTCTTCTGAGTGGGTGAGAGAGACTCCTGAGTACACTACTGTATATGCACCCTGGAGTTACTGCTATTAAATGACAGGAGTTTGGGGCTTTCCTGGTTTTACAGTCCTGCTGGTTTTCAATAAAAATAAAAAATAAATCAATGAAGTGCTGCTTACACTCTGAATCTGAGTGCAACTGATTCAGGCTGTGCTGACAATGGGACTCTTAGTGACGTTTGTTTATCCACTCTGTAACAGGTTTCGGAATCCCAATGAAGGTGAACGGCTGAGAGATTCCACTTGCCATAGAATTACTAATAGCATCTATGCCTCTGTACAATGAGTGGCAACACCTGGTTTAATAGAACTTCCTCTAGGTGGCAGCATGGTTCATGAAATGTAGGAAAACACCAGCACAGTACTGCAAGTTACAAGCAGCTGATCTTCAGACCACATTACTGTGCGCTGGGCTGTTACAATAATAACATATACAGCAATACTTATATTACCCAGGAGACACCAGTAGCACTGAGTTTTTGAATTTTAAATCACTTTGTTTAGTCATCATCATTCTAATTTTGTATAGTGCTTCGGATTAGTAAATGCCAGCACTGCCAGGCGCTGAAGGAAACTTGTTCCACAGGAACAGATCACGCGAAGGAGCTGCCTCTTCCTTCTAGAAATACTGCTGTAATCAAAACAAGAAAACAAACAGACGATTGTATTGGTAATGTTTGAAGAGTTAGGAATGTTATTCCAGATTCATCTCTGTGTCATTAATATATACATTTTCTTTTTCTTTTCTTTCGTTACAGGCGCCAGAAATCCACTTGACGGGCAGAGGAAGTGAGTAAATACAAATTCACACAGAATGTACACATAGAGTATAGAAATGACTGACAGGGAGAACTCTTGCAGACCTTATTATTATCCAACACAAACATATTTAATGTTGCGACTTGGCTGTCAGACTAAACAGCCAATATTGCATTGCACTGCAAGTCTTCTTAGAATGTAAATTAGGGAACTGTGTGAAAGAACTGAAAGTAATACACTGCACAGCTGCCTGTCTCCTTTAACAAAGGGATAAGAATTGCTTGACTACTTCAGTGTGCTTTGTTCTTGCATAACTGCCATTCTCTAAGCAGAGATGTGCTTATTATAACACACGACTGACTCCCCGGCTCTGTTCCAGATCATAAACCCTCCCCTCATCCCCTGGAGTTTACAGTGGATAGGAAAGCGGATGAGAAAGTGTTCAGGCTTCACAACAAGACCGTGCTGGAGTTCCACTGCAAGGGCCCATACTTCCTGAGCCTCAAGCTTCAATCAAGCATGAAGAGAGTAGACTCCAGCGCCACATTGACAATGCACAACAAGAACAAGATCCTGCTGTCCTTCCCAGTGACCAACAAGACCGAGGACAGCCTGAAAGAGATCTTCCAGTTCGAAGCTGGAGATCGGGTTTATTTCAACCTGACAAAAAGCACAGGGGGGGAGAACCTGCCCCCCACTCTGAAGGAGCTGTATGTGGCCTTCGTTTACCTGTGGGGGAGGGGCGACTGCCCTAATAAACCAGGAGACACATAAACCAACTGACCTTCCTACCCAACCCTCACCCTCCAGAAACGCACAGGTGTGTCTGTGTGTCTGCGGGCGCTGGGCAGAGAGACTGCTGTCTTACACGTATATATCCACTAGGGTACAGAATGATGGGTCTGCAAGAACAAAAGTGTCAGAAATAGGAAAGAAACAAGACGAGAGCAGGGGAGCCGTGCAGAGCCGTCTGTCAGAGATGCTTCAATTGGGATTTCTATGCATCACTGGGCTCAGAATAGCTAAACGATATTGAGTGAGGATCAGGCTCCTGACTGGTGGACCTCTGTTTTGTGTTTTATTTTTTTATTTGGCAGGTTGATTCAGAATTTTGTACCCTACCACATATGCGTAGATCTCTCTTTTTTTTTTTTTTTTTTTTTAAAGAAATCTGTAAATAGTAATTATTCTAAAAGTATTTATTTTAATATTATTATTGAGCTGTGTATGCTATAAGTGTTTAATTTACAGAAGTGTCAGTTTCATCATCTTATGTTGGGATAAGTCATTGTGGATTGGTACAGATACTTTCCATTCAGTGCAATGGGTTAAATACGACACATTTCACTGTGCTGCACTGTGCCTGATATTCTGTGTGAATCCCCTCACAACAAACAACAATAAAGAACACAGCAGGGAAACATGGAGCGCGCCCTCCAGCCTGGGGTTCAATCTCAAAGCTCTCTGCTCCCACAATCCACCCTTACACCACGATTGGGGGTTGTGTTGAGTGAAGTATGGCAAAACATTGTAACAACAAAGTTAACTGTATTCAAGCACTGTCCAAGCATGGTGACGATTACTGAACTCACTTTTCTCAAGGGCAGTGTCATATGAGAAGAACCACAAAAACCTCAACCCTGCCCAGTAACCCTTGTCATATAAATAAGCAATGTTCACCCGCAGTTCCCTTCTAAACGTTTTCCACAGTAAAGTGTAGTGAAGCACAGCAAAGTGTAGTGAAGCACAGCAAAGTGTTACAAAGCACAGTGGCATACATGGTAAAGAATAGCAAAGTATGGTAAAGCATATGAATAAACATGGCAAACTGGGGTAAACTCTGGTAAATGCCTAGTACAACCATGGGAAAAGCATGGGAAAACTGCAAACACACTGTGGTAGAATTTCAAAGGGTTTAGCTTCACTGGAACGATTGTACACTAGAAGTGCAACTACATGTGCACTGTCCACTGGATTGCTCTGTGTAGCAGCTAGTCTGTTAACCTGAACTCACGGGATATCCTGAATGCATCATGCTGTCTCTTTTCTGTTCATATCCAGAATCACTCCAAAGACACTGGACTTCAAGCTACAGAATGTATTTTATTCAAAGATTCTGCTGATGTTGGTTTAAGTAACCAGCGGGCGCACCTCACATAGTCGCTGTACTGTAAACCGATGATGAGTTTAAAGAATACTCCATGTGTAAATGTGGATGGAAGAAAGTATGCTTTAAAGCAATGTTTTTTGTATTGTATTTAATTATCATTATTATTATATTTTTTTTTAGATAAATAAATGTATTAAAACACATTGTTTGTTTTGTTCTTTGTATCAGAGGCGAGCGATTGGGAAAAGAATTGTGTAAAATCCAGAATGAAGTGAAGGGAGTATTGCTTAGTAAGAGTACACATTCATGACTAGGTCCTGTGCAACCCTTCTGTTGTTCTGCAGCCAAGAAGCCCTGTCTGCCTTCACTGGGTTTGTTTCAGGGGCGCCATTGTGTTTCAGACCACTTGTGAATTGTAGGAACAATACACATTAATGCAGACCTGTCAACTATCCCTTATTTGCCAGGACTCTCCCGTTTGTTTTCTCTCAGACAGATCTCTCCTGGATTTTGCTCAAAACTCTACTGTTAAAACCCTTTCGTGTCAGCAGACCTTTAATTTCTGCAAAAGGCATGTACTGTCTGCACAGGGGTAATCTACACAGGGGACGCAGAGGGCATGCCCCCCTCACTTTTTCAATGATGGGGAAATGTCCCCGTCACATTGCAGGTGTACTAAAAGTTTTATTTCATGATAATGTATTGATATAATCACAAGTCAGATAGAAGTCAATGGGAAGAAAAATGGGATCGGATCCGGGATCACTGGAGCCGGATCACGAGGATCTGGATCAGGCTCCACTGATCCGTAATGTTGATCCGATCCTGGAGCTGCACACACCTTAACTAGGGACACTGACCAATGAGAAGTGAACATACGAGACGCGTGTAGTTTAAAGACCTGTCTGACAAATTTATATACAGCCTGAGATCACAGTAATGTTGGGAAAATGGCAAACAGATGGACAAAGATAGAGGAGGATGTGTTACATTGCTGTATCCAAAACACAGGAACATGGTTTGAGTTTGTAATTCACCATAGCTTGTGTTATTTACTAATGTTATCACACTGAGGTTTCTGTCTGCTTACAGTTTAACTTTTAATTTTAAATTGAAACAGCAAAATTACCTTTGTGTAAATGAATATAGACATCAATAACAACTAAATACATGACCAAGAACGTTTTACACTATATTTATAGCAAGTTAATCACGACATATTACTGATTCTAAATGATTGTGAGTGTTTAAATACATAGCACAGACTCTCGCATCTCTATTTATCAATGTTCCAAAAACTCACTCTTGGTCACATTTTACTAAACATTTTTTAACTAATAAATAAACAATTACCATAAGGAACATTATCGTATTCATCATAGTAAAGTTGAGTTCTTACCTGTAAACAGAAACACGTTTAAAGTTTGAAACTCATTGTCTGGAGCTTGGTGCTATTTACATTATCGTCAATACACTGCGGTTTGAGGTTCAAGCTACATCTGCATATTTTAAGTGGATGGAAGCTGAAAATACTTTTAAGAAACACCCTGTTCTTTTACCAATACAGTACTAGCATCATTTTAACCCAGGGGAGCTCTGTAGCAGGCATGCATTCAGTGCATGAGGCAAGCTCACATGTTGACCATCTAAAATGCCTGCATGTGCCATAAGTCCTTGTCGTCCGGTAAACAAATTATATATATATATATACAGACGTGCTCAAATTTGTTGGTACCCTTACAGCTCATTGAAATAATGCTTCATTCCTCCTGAAAAGTGATGAAATTAAAAGCTATTTTATCATGTATACTTGCATGCCTTTGGTATGTCATAGAATAAAGCAAAGAAGCTGTGAAAAGAGATGAATTATTGCTTATTCTACAAAGATATTCTAAAATGGCCTGGACACATTTGTTGGTACCCCTTAGAAAAGATAATAAATAATTGGATTATAGTGATATTTCAAACTAATTAGTTTCTTTAATTAGTATCACACATGTCTCCAGTCTTGTAATCAGTCATTCAGCCTATTTAAATTGAGAAAAGTAGTCACTGTGCTGTTTGGTATCATTGTGTGCACCACACTGAACATGGACCAGAGAAAGCAAAGGAGAGAGTTGTCTGAGGAGATCAGAAAGAAAATAATAGACAAGCATGCTAAAGGTAAAAGCTACAAGACCATCTCCAAGCAGCTTGATGTTCCTGTGACAACAGTTGCAAATATTATTAAGAAGTTTAAGGTCCATGGAACTGTAGCCAACCTCCTGGGCACGGCCATGAAGAGGAAAATCGACCCCAGAGTGAACAGAAGGATAGTGCGAATGGTAGAAAAAGACCAAGGATAACTGCCAAAGAGATACAAGCTGAACTCCAATGTGAAGGTACGTCAGTTTCTGATCGCACCATCCGTCGCTTTTTTGAGCAAAAGTGGGCTCCATGGAAGAAGACCCAGGAGGACTCCACTTTTGAAAGAAAAACATAAAAAGCCAGACTGGAATTTGCTAAAATGCATATTGACAAGCCACAATCCTTCTGGGAGAATGTCCTTTGGACAGATGAGTCAAAACTGGAGCTTTTTTGGCAAGTCACATCAGCTCTATGTTCACAGACGAAAAAATGAAGCTTTCAAAGAAAAGAACACCATACCTACAGTGAAACATGGAGGAGGCTCGTTATGTTTTGGGGCTGCTTTGCTGCACCTGGCACAGGGTGCCTTGAATCTGTGCAGGGCACAATGAAATCTCAAGACTATCAAGGCATTCTGGAGCAAAACGTATTGCTGCCCAGTGTCAAAAGCTCTGTCTCAGTCGCAGGTCATGGGTCCTCCAACAGGATAATGACCCAAAACACACAGCTAAAAGCACCCAAGAATGGATAAGAACAAAACATTCGACTATTCTGAAGTGGCCTTCTATGAGTCCTGATCTGAATCCTATCGAACATCTATGGAAAGAGCTGAAACTTGCAGTCTGGAGAAGGCACCCATCAAACCTGAGACAGCTGGAGCAGTTTGCTTAGGAAGAGTGGGCCAAACTACCTGTTAACAGGTGCAGAAGTCTCATTGAGAGCTACAGAAAACGTTTGATTGCAGTGATTGCCTCTAAAGGTTGTGCAACAAAATATTAGGTTAGCGGTCCCATCATTTTTGTCCATGCCATTTTCATTTGTTTTCTTATTTACAATATTATGTTGAATAAAAAAATCAAACATAAAGTCTGATTTCTATTAAATATGGAATAAACAATGGTGGATGCCAATTACTTTTGTCAGTTTCAAGTTATTTCAGAGAAAATTGTGCATTCTTCGTTTTTTGTGGAGGGGTACCAACAAATTTGAGCACGTCTGTATATATATATATATATATATTGATGCAAATTTCAAGCTTCCTGGCCAACAACATATTCTCACATAATCCTAAGCAACGTTGTAAAAGGCAGGACTGATTTTAACGATGGGATGTGGGAGCAAGAATGGTGATGTTTGTGGTAAGCATGAGATATCACAAACACACCAAAAAGCCAGTGACGCTCACAAACCAAGTGCTTCAATTAATAACAGCTTTCGATGCCAAAGGAAAAACGTAGATCAAGAAAGTTACACACGCAGAGACCTTTACATGCTGTGACTAGTTCAGCAAATCTGTAGAAGAAATGTTCCCAGGATCACAAATTACAAAGTATTCTGCAGGGAAGTCTAAAAGTCACACAAATAGTGAAAGAGCATTTCTATCACAATTTCAGCATCAACATTGCTTTAGAAATTCAGATTGATTAATAATATGTGTTCATATACAGCAATAGTGTGTTCATTTAAAACAGAAGATCGTTGACAATGAAATGTTACTGACAGTTACTGTTTTTCCCATGAAGTATGTTCCAATCCAAAGAGTATTAACTAAAGCGTTTCCCCAAGTTTTGTTCATTTTTTGAATGAAAAAAATAATACAGAACTAAAAAGAAAAAAAGGGTCTTAAAAAATCTGATTATTTAAATTTTTGCAGCCTTAATTGTTTTCTTTTTGTTTTAGAAAAATACTTTCCAAAACTTCCATTTGAGAGAATTATTTGTAAATCTGATATAAACTGTATTTGTTGCCTAATGAACTGGAGTCTTATCTGAAAACAACATGTCCTGTCAGGAGAACTTTTTAAACCAGACAACACTCTCTATACAGAGCTTCTCAAACTGCGAGCCCCTTCTACCAATAACAATGACTTCACTCTCTATACAGAGCTTCTCAAACTGCGAGCCCCTTCTACCAATAACAATGACTTCACTCTCTATACAGAGCTTCTCAAACTGCAAGCCCCTTCTACCAATAACAATGACTTCACTCTCTATACAGAGCTTCTCAAACTGCGAGCCCCTTCTACCAATAACAACAATGACTTCTCAAACTCTCTTCTATAACAGAGCTTCTCAAACTCAAACTGCGAGCCCCTTCTACCAATAACAATGACTTCACTCTCTATACAGAGCTTCTCAAACTGCGAGCCCCTTCTACCAATAACAATGACTTCACTCTCTATACAGAGCTTCTCAAACTGCGAGCCCCTTCTACCAATAACAATGACTTCACTCTCTATACAGAGCTTCTCAAACTGCGAGCCCCTTCTACCAATAACTTCAATACAGACTTCACTCTTCTATAACAATGCTTCACTCAAACTACAGAGCCTCAAACTACCCCCTTCTACCAATAACAATGACTTCCTCTCTATACAGAGCTTCTCAAACTACGAGCCCCTTCTACCAATAACAATGACTTCACTCTCTATTCTCAAACTACGAGCCCCTCAAACCGATAACAATGACCCTCTATACAGATAACTCAAACTGACTTCTACCGATAACAATGACTTCACTCTACACAGAGCTTCTCAAACTGCGAGCCCCTTCTACCGATAACAATGACTTCACTCTACACAGAGCTTCTCAAACTGCGAGCCCCTTCTACCAATAACAATGACTTCACTCTCTATACAGAGCCCTTCTCAATAACAATGACTTCCTCTCTATACAGAGCTTCTCAAACTGACTTCTACTCTAACAATGACTTCACTCTCTATACAGAGCTTCTCAAACCTGGAGCCCCTTCTACCAATAACAATGACTTCACTCTCTATACAGAGCTTCTCAAACTACTAGCCCCTTCTACCAATAACAATGCCCCTTCTGAGCTTCTCAAACTCGCAGGCCTTCTGAGCTTGCATGGATGAACACAAAGGCTTCGATTTGGGACATGATAAGAAGTTCACAAAAACAATAATTGCAGGGGGAAGTAGATTTTATTTTATTAAAAAAAATATTTCTCTCTACCTAGAATAGTGCACAATGTATCAGACTGTGTGACTGACATCTATATTAAGACTCCAAGACTGATAGTAAGGCTGTGGGATCAGTAATGTCTTACTATATTATCTCCTGAGTGTTCTGAACTTATATATAAGGCTATATTTGGTACTGGGTCTGCAAGCCACAGGTGCAGATTGGTAAGCTTTAAAAGTTGCCTTTGTCCTATGTTGGTAATTTTGTTATCGTAAGGTTTATAAAAAATATAGGAAATAATCAAAGAAAATGCTCTCGTAATAAATTGATTTTTAAGTTTTTATCTGCAGAAAAACCAAGAGCTTAAAGTTGACCCACCATACTGAAATCTGAAATGGTGCCCCTGGTTTGTTTCTGCAGTAAGTATACAAAGGAGGTGTGGTTTGAGAGTTTTGGATGAAACACAAACGAAAATGTAATTGTGGATTAAAACTGGAGGAGTGAAAGTCTTCACAAAAACAGGAAGAAAAATAAAAAGTGACGATAACGCCAGTATCAGCATGTAGTGGAAACATGATACAGCCTTGCTTCCGAGTATAGTGAAGCCATCTGAGCTGTTTACATGCCACTGGCTTAAGTTTACACTTTCAGAGAAAAAAAAGAACTAAAAAACCCTGAGGTTTCACCCTCAAGACACGTTCAGCCCATCAAGTCCATCGATGCAGTAATTCATAGAAGCTCAAGCAGATGCACCTCCGGCCAGCACAGCAGTGTCTACCAGTCACAGCACGTGCCAATAAACCAAACCAAGGAATCAAACAATTATCCAGTGTCCTGATTAAACCGATTCACCAGCAATCCTTACGCTGATTGCATAGTGCACATTTTTATTTGTTAGTCACAGGCATACTTCAAACAGGCATTTTTGATTGCAGCAGCTAGGGCTCAGTCTGAGCTTGCTGTACACAGGGATGGAAATAAGACTCCCATTGCATAGCAGTTTGATCCATTCCTGGTTTTTCCCATGATTTTGCCCTGACCTGTACTGTGCATTTATCGTAGTTTACCATGGTCTGCCAGGTTTTTCAATTTGCTTTACCATACCTTGGGCTTTACAATGCTTACCTGTGCTTTATACTGCTTTATTACACTTTGCTATGCTTTTACTATAGTAAACTTTTATACTTCTGAGTCAGAGAGAGAGAGAGAGAGAGAGAGAGGGAGTAAGCACTGCTTCTAAAACGGATCCTCCTGGTATGATATTATTAGAATTCTGACTGTTAATACCAGTACTTTAAAGATGTGCCAACTGAAACTGTTGTCAACAATACATGTGTTATTCAGTTTCTAAGAATGTAGCTCTGCTTGCAGGAGTGCTGTATTATGTGCTCCTGGATCAGTGCGCTTCTGTCACTGATCGAATGCTGCGCTCCAAAAAATGGCTGAAAGTTTAGTGGCTTGTCTTTGAACCGCAAGGTCTGCGGTTCGCACCCAGCCTTTCCGTTTCATTTTGTAATTAGTGAACAACAGCTTGGCAGGCGTCTGGACCTCTGCTTCATGGGGGTGCATTCTTAGAGTTTTTTCTAAAAAGAAAAACAATTCAGGCAGTTTGTGTGCATCACACACACCCACCTGCTGTGAAACTGGGACGACAGCCAGGATCAACAGCAGCGCATGCAAACTCCATTCCAATAAACCCTACCACAGTTAGATTTTTCTAACAATAACACTATCTGACCTAAAAAAAAACATCCTTCAGGTCAATTGATTCATTTGGGACCTCGAAAACGATGAAATTGCTGTGTTAGGATTGGGAGAGAGGTGTAGGATTGGGAGAGAGGTGTAGGATTGGGAGAGGTGCAGGATTGGGAGAGAGGTGTAGGATTGGGAGAGAGGTGTAGGATTGGGAGAGAACTGCAGGATTGGGAGAGAGGTGTAGGATTGGGAAAGAGGTGCAGGATTGGGAGGTGTAGGATTGGGAGAGAGCTGCAGGATTGGGAGAGAGGTACAGGATTGGGAGAGAGGTGTAGGATTGGGAGAGAGGTGCAGGATTGGGAGAGAGCTGCAGGATTGGGAGAGAGGTGTAGGATTGGGAGAGAGGTACAGGATTGGGAGAGAGGTACAGGATTGGGAGAGAGGTACAGGATTGGGAGAGAGCTGCAGGATTGGGAGAGAGGTGCAGGATTGGGAGAGAGCTGCAGGATTGGGAGAGAGCTGCAGGATTGGGAGAGAGGTGTAGGATTGGGAGAGAGCTGCAGGATTGGGAGGTGTAGGATTGGGAGAGAGGTGCAGGATTGGGAGAGAGGTGTAGGATTGGGAGAGAGGTACAGGATTGGGAGAGAGCTGCAGGATTGGGAGAGAGCTGCAGGATTGGGAGAGAGGTGTAGGATTGGGAGAGAGCTGCAGGATTGGGAGAGAGGTGTAGGATCGGGAGAGAGGTGTAGGATCGGGAGAGAGGTGTAGGATCGGGAGAGAGGTGCAGGATCGGGAGAGAGGTGCAGGATTGGGCGAGAGCTGCAGGATTGGGAGAGAGGTGTAGGATTGGGAGAGAGGTGCAGGATTGGGAGAGAGGTACAGGATTGGGAGAGAGCTGCAGGATTGGGAGAGAGCTGCAGGATTGGGAGAGCTGTGTAGGATTGGGAGAGAGCTGCAGGATTGGGAGAGAGGTGTAGGATTGGGAGAGAGGTACAGGATTGGGAGAGAGGTACAGGATTGGGAGAGAGCTGCAGGATTGGGAGAGAGGTGCAGGATTGGGAGAGAGCTGCAGGATTGGGAGAGAGGTGTAGGATTGGGCGAGAGCTGCAGGATTGGGAGGTGTAGGATTGGGAGAGAGGTGCAGGATTGGGAGAGAGGTGTAGGATTGGGAGAGAGGTACAGGATTGGGAGAGAGCTGCAGGATTGGGAGAGAGCTGCAGGATTGGGAGAGAGGTGTAGGATTGGGAGAGAGGTGTAGGATTGGGAGAGAGCTGCAGGATTGGGAGAGAGCTGCAGGATTGGGAGAGAGGTGCAGGATGCTTCAGTTCAACATAAGGAAAGTGTGAAATCCCACTCTATAAACAGATTAGCTGTTTCATCAGGAGTAAAAGTCAGTACAAAATAAAAACTGGAGTGTTGTTGTATCTCAAAAGTCAAGGGGACCAGGTTCACAGCCATAGAAAGTTCATCTTATCTCTACTTCACAGCTTGTTGGCAGGACAGAGCAACCTGTTGAAACTTGATTCTGTTTATTAGGCCAAATCGACTGCTGGCACAACTCCAAGCAGGCGTGATGCAAGACAGAATACACAGATGCAATAAAAAAAGGGTTTCGCTGTGATGCAAGCGAATTCTCCAGGGAAATACCTCTCTGAGAGCAGTTCAGGCAGTCACGGCATTCCCACTGCTTTCAAGGGAAAGTACACAGTGTGATTCAAAATACTAAACTGAGCCGCCAGGCGGGGAATCTCTCCACCGCACAGAGATGTGATGCTGCAATACTCCCATCTGAAGACTGTACGGAGGTTCACAGGAAGAGAAACAATACAAAATACTAAACTGTGTCAACAAGGCTGTGGGAGCAGCAACACTATCTGAAACTCTTAGAAGAACGTCTGGCAGTCCTGTCAGCTCCCTTCAAAACACAGTGATATCACCTTGTGCACTGCAGTATGTATGTGCATGTAGCATAACAAACACCCTGCAGACTGTACTGTTGAACAGAAACTTCATCCTCTGATAGGGCCAAGTCAAAGACACATTTTTTCATGTTCAATAGTCTCTTTATATGTGTGTATTTGATCATCCCTCATCCTCTGATGATAGGGTATTTGATCCCTCTCCTATATAGGGTACCCTCTCTTATATGTGTGTTTTGATCATCCCTCATCCTCTGATAGGGTACCCTCTCTTATATTTGATCATATTTGATCATCCCTCATCCTCTGATAGGGTACCCTCTCTTATATGCGTGTATTTGATCATCCCTCATCCTCTGATAGGGTACCCTCTCTTATATGCGTGTATTTGATCATCGCTCATCCTCTGATAGGGTACCCTCTCTTATCCTCTGATAGGGTACCCTGTCTTATATGATTTGATCATTGCTCATCCTCTGATAGGGTACCCTCTCTTATATGTGTGTATTTGATCATCCCTCATCCTCTGATAGGGTACCCTCTCTTATATGCGTGTATTTGATCATCCCTCATCCTCTGATAGGGTACCCTCTCTCTTATATTTGATCATCCCTCATCCTCTGTGTATTTGATCATCGCTCATCCTCTGATAGGGTACCCTCTCTTATATGTGTGTATTTGATCATCGCTCATCCTCTGATAGGGCACCCTCTCTTATATGTGTGTATTTGATCATCGCTCATCCTCTGATAGGGTACCCTCTCTTATATGTGTGTATTTGATCATCGCTTATCCTCTGATAGGGTACCCTCTCTTATATGTGTGTATCTGATAGGGCACCCTCTCTTATATGTGTGTATCTGATAGGGTACCCTCTCTTATATGCGTGTATTTGATCATCCCTCATCCTCTGATATAGTTGAGTACCTTCTCTTTGTATAGTTTGAGCATATCATTAAGATACTGCTCCTTCACTGGACTGTTCATTGCCTTCATTTTCGCTGTAATAGCTTTTATTTTTAACAACATATTGACACAGTAAAATATCATATACTAACTAAAGTGTATGTATATATATATATATATATATATATAGAATAATAGATGGGCTTCAGTGAGTTACAGGAAAATAATTCCATCTCGGGTTTATGTGACGTCATAAACTATGAGACCGTTTAATACATGGATATTAGTATCTAATAAAAAGAATTAAAAAAAACACAATAAACGGGTGAGAAGGTTCAAATTGCAACAGAATTTAATAAATAATAATAATGTTCAGTAAGTCAATATTAAATAATCTTAAATATAATTTTCTTTTTGATAATTCAGGAACAAGTGAATTAAAATGGGTGGATAATGAACTGCAAAAAAATAACATATTTTTAAGGAAAATGTGTTTCAATGGGGTATGCTTTTTTTATTATTAGTTGCTGTCAGAGTCGAAGATTTGTGTTGCTCGCTTGGTTGGTGCTCCCATTGGTGAAGGATGATTGTAAATTGTCACAGAGACAGATTTGTTAAAAGTGCCTAAAAATCATGAATTGTGGGTGTTGTCGAGTGATTGAAATTTTGAAAGTCATTGACAGGAATGTCTTTAATTTCCCGTTCCTCTCCAGTTTCTCTGAGATACAAATACAAACTTTACATCAATTTTATTTTTTTTACATATTCTCATTTTGTTGATCATTAATAAACATTTCTCTACTGTGGGTGTTGTCGAGTGATTGAAAACTAGACATTTTGTGTTTGAATGTGTCTCGAGGAGTCGAATGGGTCAAAGTTCAAGTACATTTTCCTCTAGAGGAATTATGCCATTTTGACGTCACTACTGTGCTATTATGTCATTTTTTCAAATGGCTCAGGGTGCAAATATAGCCTTCATTCATGTATAATATATATATATATATATATATATATATATATATATAAAATTTATTTAATGTGCCCAATTATTTTACCCTCACAGCAAGCTTCCTCTTTTATACCCAGGAACTCGAGAGTGGATGTCAGTGAGCTACCAAGCTCAGGAGGACAATGACCAGCCTGCAGGTGCCCGCTTTTGAGCTCACTGGGCACCTGGCCAGCAGAATTTGCTGTAGTGCGATAAGTAGAAACAGTCCCTACCGGAAGCCAATGTGACGCTCCCTTCGGAATCCTCAGCGAAGACCGGCTACTTCACACAGCGAGAACACGAACCTGCGCTGTATGACTCACCCTGCAGCTGTGCTTTTACCAGGTGGCCCACTCGGGGACCCCAGCTAAAGCATATTTTACTGAACTGCAGAATAAAATAAAACAGAAACGTTAGCAGTCCTGTAAACTCCCTCCTGAACAGCACAAGTTTAGGACTTTGTCTGTCCGTTCTCTTTCTCTCTCTTCCTCTCCCCGTCTCTCTCTCTCTCTCTCTCTCTCTCTCTCTCTTTCCTTCTGTCATGTGTGTGGGTTCACTTCCCCTTTCTCCCACACATTCTTAGTCCAGTTTCATCTCTGACTCCTATTCCCGGTTTGCTGTCCTTGCAGAACAGAGTGGAACAAGACCCCCTGTGAGCCGCTGCTCTTCATTTACGTAAATCCTTACCGAATGGGGAAGTATGGAACTAAAAGCGACGTACACGTTTCTAAAACTTTACACTGTGGAAAAATAACCCTTATTGTTCAGTTAGTTCAGGGTCCCCTGCAGCCCAGCCTGTAAAGTCATGTGAGTGCAAACTCGCTGGATGGAACCTTGCGTGCACATGGCTGGGGCGCTGCACTGGCCTTCGCACTCCTGCGGGTTCCACAGCAAAATCATCAGGAGATAGTTTGCCCAATCAGTGCCCTTCAGATCCAGGTCTATGTTTGTGCCACTTTTTTTATCAATTCACTGCAAGTGATAACACTGTCCTTTCAAACAGCATGGTCACGTTACTCTGAATCCTCTCTAGCCTGCTGCCATTCAACCACAGCTCTGGCTGATATAATACATGTCATTCCTTGGGTTCAAATCCAGTTCAAATAGAAATCTGAGATAAACTCATGAGACTGTAAACAGTGCTGTAACAGAAAGAAAGAAAGAAAGAAAGAAAGAAAGAAAGAAAGCTGTACAAATGACTTCTCCTTTCATGCGAGCAGACGGAGGCAGTGGAATTGCAGTTTCACTTCTGTCAAGGTTTATTTTTTTATCCCCCCCCCCCCCCCCCCTTACAATTGTTGGATCCCTGCCAAGCAGCGCTACCTCCAGTTTCTGCTTCATCAGAAACTAATAGTTCAGCGAGTAGGCAGGCAGTGGAATGGCCTGGGCTGAGCAAAGCTATAAAACCCCAGGAGCAGCCCTCTCTCAGGAGAAGCACATCCTACTGCTGAGATCAGTCTGGACAGCACAATGGAAGGCAAGGTGTTTCTGGAGAGCTCAGGGCAGCCCCCTCGAGTGCGGCGCTGCCTCCTGGGGATCTCAGCCCTGGCACTGGCACTGCTGGCCTCTTCCATCTCCGCCGGCTTCTGCTTCCTGGTCTTCAAGAACGAGCTTGGGAAAGATCCCCCGACCACAGCTCCTCCATCAGCGCAGGTAATGCAGGATCAGTGCACAGCAAATACAAGGGCTTGTTTTCACAGGCCCCCGATCAGCACTCATATCACTGATAGTGCTGATGGAGGGCTGTGAAACCACAGGAATTCGGATTGGGATGGAGCTATATTAGTTTATTGATCTCTTTGTTAGTGTTTATTTTATTAATGTCAATGCAAGAGGCAGATCATCAGAAATTGCAGATTTTTACTGACGCAAAGAGTTAGTGTGGAAATAGACCAGTGCATGGGCGATGAATGGGAGCCTCGCACTCTTTGTGAACTGAGCCAGCAGTGATCAATGCTTGGTGGGAATTAAAGAGCATGCATTATTTTATTTCTTTTTTGTTTTTCATCTTGCAGCTGCCTCGAGAGAAGCTGCGCACTTCCTTTAAAGGTGAGCCCCTTCCATGCGTGTCCTGGGGGTGTGGCGTGGTTACTGGGTAACATGCGCGCAGCTCTTCCTAGGGGTCTGTTTAGAATCACGCTTTCAAGCTAATCGTCACGGAGTCTGACCGCTTGCCGTGACATGAAGCATGCATTTTAAAAAGTTGCTAGAGTACATTAATACATTTTCTGTTAGGTGATTCTGTACACATTTATATTTCATATCTGTCTATCTATTCATTTCTGTGTGAAGACAAAACCAACTGAGTGAGACTTTGATGGTTAGAAATCGACACTTTTAGTACCTCAAGATTTTAACATGTATTTTGCCTTCAATTGAATTAAAAAAAAACAAAAAGACAAAGGGTAAACTTTTATTAAAAACTGTATCCTGGCTTGGATTGTCCACTGTAAGTCATTGTAATGTCTGTATTGTGATTTGTCTGCATGTTTTACAGACCACATCATTTCTGTAAAAGTCTTGCTTTAACAGAAATGTTAACTTTTGACAACACATGGCTAGCTGAAAAAGAGTAAACTAAAATGCAGCATTAAAAAAATGCTGACATTTAGAAGAAATACACCCTGGCAGCGCCTTGCGTCACCCTGTAGGAGAGCGCTCATATTCACATGCTTCCGATCCTCTGCAGCTTTCATTTCATTGTCTTTGTTCCTGTTTTCCTGAGTCAAGTTTCTCTCTGCCAGTAACCCCTCTATGAAGAATAACTCCCACACTGGGAGGGAGGGAGCAGGAGTGGGAGTAGGGCAGGATGAGTTCCCTCTCCTTGTCAGCACAGCCACTAAACCCGAATTTTATTTCTCAGAATAAATATTCCAAGAGTGACGGTTACAGAGTCACTTTTACAATTACAAGGTACGATGCAGATTCTTTTCATCCAACATCCATTTACAGCACAGAAAACATCTCAGATTTGAAACGTACTCGCGCACACAGACACAGACACAGACACAGACACAGACACAGGCACACGTGAGTCCGAGAAAGCACATTACTACACAACCTGTTATTACAGCCATCAGTCTCCTGCTTTCTACAGTGTGCACTGAACACGTCGGCAGTTACAAGGGTCTGATTTCTCTTTCTTTAAAAACATCTCTCTCTATCTCTCTATCCATCTATCCATCCATCTACTGCATCTGTATACTAAAATCCCTGTTCTTTTCTTGTGCAGTCAAAGATGGAGATGTCAGTAATAACAACCTGTTCCAGTTCATAGTCCCTGAAGACAGCTGGTACTTTGTGTACATCCAGGTGACGGGGCAGGAGGGACAGGAAGCCACGACTGCTTTCTCAGTGAAGCTGTATCGGAACAACACCGTGCTGAACGAGAGGGACCTGCCAGAGATCAAGAACTGCAAATGCCAGCCATCTGTCACCTTGAGCGGCATGTACAACCTGACCAGGGGAGACACGCTGTCCGTGAAGCTGAATGGAGAGCATAAAGTCCTGAAGGACCTGACTGTCTTTGGTATCTTTGAACTGTAGCTGCATCGCTCAGGTGCTCAAGGCAGTGTGCCAGGAACTTCTAATGAGGAAGCGTGAAACCTGATCCTGCCGTGAAGACAGGGAACTGTAGCAGATACTGAAGTCTCAGCTCATTGACCGCTAGCCTGGTAACTGAACTGTGACTGAAAACAAAGAGGTAGCGCAGGACAGGGAGGGGAGAACAGCAAGAGAACAGATAGCAAGTCTGCAAAAACTGGAATAGTAATAGGTACATATTTATGGCATATTTCATTATTATTATTATTATGAACCTACAGTTTTCCCTGGTAGGGTGTTTTTCTAGGGAAATATAATTCTGGTTTAGATGAGCATATTTTTTTCAGAATGGCTTTGCAAAGTGTTCACACGGGTGTGCTGGGTTAGGGTTAACATGTATGCTGTATAAGTTGCGTATCCATCACTTTGATTGTGAAATGTTTGGTATGTTACTGTATGTTTAGATTCCTATCGTCTTGTAATGTAAACTGTGTGGAATGGAATGATTTGATCATCTCCCACTTTACTCCTGCACCTGGCAGGGAAAGCAATGCGTTCACAAACCTCAGGAATGGAGTTTAGCAACCTAACTGAGGAGGAGTGGCCGTGACACCCTCCCCACCCTCCATCCACAACTGTTGCTTTATTCCACAGCCCTCACACCATGTGGTGTGCCTCTAAAGTTGAGGGAAAACAAATCCCCTTTTTCAGGAACAGTGGCTTGAAACCTGGTTCCAGGAGACCTAGTCTGAGGCAACTTTGCTGCATCAAACCCCAAGTCTCCCCTGGTGTGCCATGTACTGGCCTGAAACCTAGTCTGCTCAAACCAAGTTCCAAGCAACAAAGTGGCTTGTGTTCCCTCAGCTTAATTCTCAACAAAGAGAGAGGGGATTGTGTGTGTGTGTGTCTGTGTGTGCGCGTGAGGTGCGAGTGGAATGTAATACTTTTTTTTTTTTTTTTTTAAAGAGTCTACTGTGAATAAAGGAAAACGTTTAACAACATTTGTTTGTTTCTGTTCCTTTTTTTTAAGCTTTATTATCCAAGACATTCAGATGAGCAAACTTCCAATTGTGAAACTCCTCAGCTTTCAAACAATCTTACAGCACACATCACAGCACTCAGCCCGAAGCAGAGCCCCCCAGAACTGCCTCAGCTCAATGAAAAAGACCATGCATGTTACTGCATTGTCCGGCTGTGCAGAGACTTTAAAACAGCAAATATGTCAAAGCAATGCAAATGTAAAGCACCACATACATAACACTACAGTAACAATATCCCTATCTCCAAGAACTACTAACTCCATATATTCCTCTTCATTCCTTCAGATCAGAAAATGCAGAACTCTTAGTTGTTCCAAAATATCATCTAAAAAGTCTGCATGAGCCAGAGCTTTTTTGCTGTTGTGCGCCTCGTTTGTTGAACTCTACTGTGCGTCACATCAGGCAGGTTCAAGCACCGGACTCTTTCAAGTCTGAATGGAAGCATACTCTTTGTATATAATTGGTTGTAGCTGGAGTGTATTGTGTACATGACAACTTTGTACAGCGCTCTGGGATGCCATGGCATGAAGGGCGCTATATAAAAATCAATGTGCATTTGTACTGTAATACTACAGTAACAATAATACTATATTATCAACGAGGGGTGTTCAGGTACACAGAATATCACAGCCATTCTCTTTAACATGTTTTTTAATTTCACAACAAGAAAAGCTGCCTTTCTCACTATACAATTGAGTACCAATCAATGGCAAGCGGTTTCCATACAGAGTGATTTAAAGCAGCTTGTAATCTTGTTTTCCTTTCACCAGGGGGTCTGATATGATTCTTACAGTTGAAAACCAACCAAAAAAAAAAAAAAACACAGATTCGTCACGAACGCTTACAAAGCCAGAGGGGTATGGCACAGCATATTAAAAAAACATGGTACACTATGGTAAATACACAGTATACAGTAACTGTGGGGAAAGCTTGTTAAAACTGAAAGATAACGGCACACATTTCCTGTGGTAAACTTTTAAGGGTAACAAGCTCGTTCCCTTTTAAAAAAGGAGGCTTTTGCTAGAAAAGGGAGCACTTTTACAAGGAGCCCTTTGTCGATACTCAGGGAGCTCAACAGATCTCACTCAATATATCTTAAATGAATGATCAACTAGACAGGAAATGAGAAATTAACATTGTTGACAATACTGATTAGGAACTCGCTCTACTCCTGTATGCACTGTACGCCTTCGGAATACAGTGTGACAACACTTTTGCGCTGCGTCACTGTTTGTGTTAAATACTGGAAGACAATTCCTGTAAAGTGGGCCTTTGTCACTGCTCCCTCATACTGTGGCAGTTTTCTGCGTATTTATTTGATACAAACACAGTCCAGCCAGACTGCTCTCCTGCATTGCAGGGATTCTGTCTGCGACTGAGCAAGGGCGGTTTCACTGAAAGGTGGTGGAAAGTGAACCCAGTAATAAGGAAACAAACCAGAGATTGCACAGCGCTCCTGATGATGTAATGTGTTTAGGGGCGTTGCCCCCTGCTTCTCTGTCTCAGATAAGCACAGATAAGCTCACACTGAACTTTGTATCTCTGAGAGGAGGCATTAATGAACTCCTGATTCACAGGGACCTGCCTGCTCACTAACTGACTTAACCCTTTACCTCCCAGAGAAGGCTGCCGCCCCATGCGTCCTGTCAGCCACAGGGGTCGCTGGGGTGCGGTGAACCGTGGATTGCCCTGCCAACCTAAGCCCTCCCTACCCGGGCCTCGCTCGGCCAATTGTGCGCCGCCCCCTGGGAACTCCCGGTCACGATCGGCTGTGACATAGCCTGGATTCAAACCTGCGACCTCCAGGCTATAGGGTGCATCCTGCACTCCACGTGGAGCACCTTTACTGGATGCACCACTCAGGAGCCCCCTCTTCAAATCTAATCCTAACGATTCAACATCAACACCGTGGCTTGGTAACCCATTCCATCCACTTACACACAAAGATGCCCCTAACTCCCGTCTCGCACCTCTGTGCTTCATGTATTAGCGAGGGCTAACTTTGTCAACTGCTTTTAAGATTTGAAATAAAGTCTTCCTTAATCCTTCCTTTTTTCTGCTAAACAGATTCAATTCCCTCAAGCTATCCTTATAACTCATTAAACCCTGGGATTGGACTGGCTGTCCTTCCCTGGACTCTCTTTCTGAATTGCAGAGACTACAGCAGGACCTACTGGATTTGTACTCTACACTTTTGACTATTTAAACACTGTAGAATTATGTGTGCCTTTTTAATCACTTCCCCTCCAAGTTAAGCATTATCATTTCATCCGGACGGAAACCCTGACTTCAGTCTCACAGCTCTTTATCAGTCAGTAATTCCTTCAGGATCTTGCAGCATGAGAATTTCATCACTCATCTTTATTGCTGCAGGCAGTTAAAGGAAATCATTGACCCAGTGTATCATATAAGTACCTGATTGACAACTCTTCAAGCAGACTTCATGAAAGAACCCTTCACACCTTACAGTCCTGCCTGTTGGCTTTAACTGCCCACATAAAGAACAGGAGAATAGAAGAAAAAATGACCAACCTTGCTGCTCTTCATTTATATAAAGAAACACCAGACTACAGTACAATAGTTCTGAGTGATCAAAACTATATATAAATATAGGAATGGAAACTGTGAATCAGACTGGACTCCGCTGGAATAAGAGCACGCTGGCCGTGCTATTATTACTGTCCATTGATACGGGCATCATGCAGTAATGGGAGGCAGTGGCTGTACGTTGGAAGGAACACCTCCACACAGGAAGGTCAGCTCGCTTGACTTCCACGCTGGAAATCGTGACTTAAATAAAAGCAGACAGAGACAGGGGAGAGGAATCACACAGATAAAAATATCAGCGGAATATAAACACTGCCCCGCATTCTCTGAGATACTTCAGAGCGTGACCACGGCTCAGCCCTAACCGCCGAGTCGCACGCTCCCAATCCCTCACACTCCCAGTCAGTCAAGTAGGTCAGACTGCCTCCACTGTGTTCCTGCACCCCCACACACAGTGGTTACTAGAGCAATATTAATCAGAGTGCAAGGTGCCAACAGCAGCAGCAGCGCAGTGGAAAATGAAAAGATTTAACTTTAATCATAGGCAGATTAAGTCTGCTCAACTAAGCTGAAAAGGTCAGGAGTGAGTTTCATCAGCCCAATAAAACTGAGACCAGCGCTGGGGTCTCAAGGGCTCGGGGCTGCAATAAAACTGAGACCAGCGCTGGGGTCTCAAGGGCTCGGGGCTGCAATAGAACTGAGACCAGCGCTGGGGTCTCAAGGGCTCGGGGCTCAATAAAACTGAGACCAGCGCTGGGGTCTCAAGGGCTCAGGGCTGCAATAAAACTGAGACCAGCGCTGGGGTCACAAGGGCTGGGGTCTAAAACTGAGACCAGCGCTGGGGTCTCAAGGGCTCGGGCTGCAATAAAACTGAGACCAGCTGGGGTCTCAAGGGCTCGGGGCTGCAATAAAACTGAGACCAGCGCTGGGGTCTCAAGGGCTCAGGGCTGCAATAAAACTGAGACCAGCGCTGGGGTCACAAGGGCTCGGGGCTCAATAAAACTGAGACCAGCGCTGGGGTCTCAAGGGCTCGGGGCTGCAATAAAACTGAGACCAGCGCTGGGGTCTCAAGGGCTCGGGGCTGCAATAAAACTGAGACCAGCACGCAGTTTTATTATGAAAGACAAATGCAGCTGTTAATGTTACAGGACTAGGAAGAAACACCTCTGAAGTAAGCTTGTGAGTTGCTTTTAACTTGTTGTGTGAATGCACTGTATAAACAGTCCAGGCGTACAGTTCAGTGTGTCCCTTTACAAGTTTATCAAGGGTGTGTGCTGCTGCTGCTGCGCCTTCCTCCACTCACATGGGAATTTCCTGCCTAAAATTATCAGTGTGCACGAATTTCAATTTGTACATTTTGTTATAAGGTCATTCTAGAAGGCACCTTTAGGAACAATTGGTGATTTAAGAAGTGTGTGGGTGAAAGTGTTGCTAACTTTGTGGTTTTTCACATGTCTGCTTACCGGAACAGAACATTGAAACAGTGAAAAAAGCAATTTATACAAGAGGATCCGTGACAAAACAAGAATATATTGAGGTGTGCAAGTGCCTGTACTGTGGACACTGCACTGGGGATACAAATAGACCAGGTGGAGCGCTGGGAATCAAGGCAGGCCAGGTCATTGTCACAGCACAGTTAAAACAATACAATAAAACAAACAAACAAACAACAAATACAGAAAGCCTCCTGCCATAACCGCATGGTATAAAACACAATGAGAGCACTTCATATCCGTTTCATACGGATTCCGTTCCTATGACACTGGAATTGAAATAATAATAGTAATAACATTTTAAATTAATAAATAAATACATACAGAAATAAACGTTCCCTCAAGCACAAATTGATTGGTTTAAATAATGATTTGATTGAAATGGAGATTGAAAATATTTCAGGATTTTTTATTTTTTTTATTTAACAATGCTAATAAAGCAAAGAACTGGTCTCCTCACAGGGAGATCCTCAGAGTCCGAAGGGGCAGACAGCGCGAGACCTTAGTGGAGAGCTGCCTGATGGAGGCAGGGGTGGAACGATACAACGAGTCTCACGATATGCAGGGCGCTATACGATACGCATCACCATACATGCAATTGGCTACTTGGGTGACGTATACCAAGATCAAACGATCATTTAACAATTTTTATTTTGTTAAAAAAAGGTCAATTCAATTAGATAGGTAGAGTATGTATTCATACCAGCTACAAAATACACGTGTCCTTCATTCAAGAAGCGTTTGGTGAAGTACAACAAGCTGCAAAGTGCTTTTGTTCTTGTATCACGATACAGACCTCTATATATCATGTAAAGAAAGTGTCACGATTCATCAGGACACATGGAATAATTACACCCCTAGACAGAGGTGTAGCTTAACATACAAAGAAAACTAACTGATCTGTCGAGCACATTTATTCTTGAACATCAGATGGACAGATGTACATATGAAAAGAGAGAATAACAAATGTGAAACTAAGCAAGAGAGTGTGAATAAAGAAGCAGCAGGTGTGATGATCTTTGTTGCTGGACGGGAAGCGAGACACAGATTCAGGGACTGCCAGGCAGTTAGGTACAGAGATGACCAGGCTGTGAATGGCTGGCTTTCCCCTCTGGAGAACATCCCCCTGTAACACCAACACCAACACTGCCCTGCGATGCTGGTGGGGGCAGGCTAGGCTACGGGTGGAACCGGCTGTGTTTAACCTGCTGCTCACGAGTGCAGGCTTGTTTCTTCCAGCATTCGATACGGTCGGTGCATTGAAGCCACAGACCAGACATCAGTACTGACCTGCCCTCCACAGCACCAGGACAGGAAGCCCACAGAATGTGTGTGGGATCATCCTGGCTGGCAAGCGCAGCAGAGGACCGCGTCCTGAAGATGATCTCCTGTTACAAGGTGTGATTCAAGCCTTCACGGGCTTGACGGAGAGCCAGGCTGATCCCAAGCAGCACCTGGAAGGACCTTGCCTAGTCCCGTAGAGGCAGCAATAGTAGCCACTTCACACTGGGGAGATACTGCCCGGCGTCTGTATTTGAACTCGCCTTCGTTTGCATTGCTCTGCCTGTTTAAATTGTGTGTTTCTGTTCAGTACATTATTGGATAAGGTAGGCAACATCATTAGAAAGGGATTTCTTTAGAACTGGGATGGGCCAGGATCTCGTCTCTCAGCATGAAAGGAGAGGGCAGACCCGCTCCCAACAGGGAGATTCTGTTCTCAAATTATTGTATTTTTTTTTTTGCTGTTTCTGGCTTTCCTGCAAGGAACCTTTTAGAAAGGTTGAAAAATGGTAGCTAATAAACAAAAGCCCCCCAGAAATGAAATTGCAGCAGAAACAGGTATCTGGTGGAGCATCAGCAGGGGATGGATTCACACTGCACCCTCCCGTCTGCACGGGGTGCAGCCAACACATCCCAACAGAGAAAGGAAACGGCCATTTACTCAACAAAAGTAAGAATGCGTAAGATGGGGCTTGAGTGTTTTTTTGTCTGATCTCAGTTTTGCCCTCTGTCCCGTACAGTCTTCTTCATTCCTAGAGGAAGTGGACTGTGCTGCAGGTCTCTGCGCCCCCTGCTTTCTATACACATGTTGCAACCCGCAACACAGCAGCAGGAAACACACACTGCTTGAAATCAAGAATTGTTGTAGATGTAACGGGCAGTGTTGTGTGATGCACTGTCATTACAAAAGCAAAAAGCTCTAAAACCACAAATGCAGATGAGCCAGCTCTTTTTGCATAGCGGTTAAGGTGTTTGCTTGACATGTGCAGGGCCTCGGTTTGTGCCAAGCCTCCAGCCTGTTACTTACACTGCAGGCTCATATCATTTCTGAATGGCTTGCATGTGAACACATACTAAGGCAGCCATCAGTGCAGAAACAGTTTCTGTTATTACATGAGAACATGAGAAAAGTTACCAGACAGGGACCTGTTTGGCCCCTCAGTGATCATTCATTTTCTAGTAGCTGATTGATATTGAAGAATCACAAAAATCCAGCAGCCCCAGCGTGGCTTGGTAACCCATTCCATACACCCCCATGCCCTCCTGTGTCTGTCTCCAGTGCTCTCTAGCCCTGCTCTCTGTACTGCACTTGAAAAAGCGGCTAGGGTTCTACTCTGTCAACTCTTTTGGGGATTTTTAAAAACATAAATAGACTGCCCTAACCCTTCTGTGTTCTAGGTTAATACTACAGAATCAGTTCCTCAATCTGGCTTCATAACTCAATGTTTTAGCCCTGGGATGTCCAGAAGCGAGCTTGCTGTAGTTCGGTGCCCCAGTATTTGAAACCAACACCTTTGTGATCCGAGTGCAGCACTTTACATTTGTTAAGATTACATTGTATTTGTCATGTTTTTGTTAGTTTTCTGATTATTGTAATTAGAGTGAACAAATTCTCTTTCACCAACAAGGAGCACATAAATACTGCCTAGAAGGATTCAATTATTTGATACTTGAAGCAAACACACACACACACATAATAAGTGTTGATGTATAATGCATTACTGTAATCTTATTACCGTATTTCTTCGAATTTAAGACGCACTTTTTAAACCAATGTTTTCTTCTCAAATAGCCTGCGTCTTAAATTCGAGTACAGTATAGTGATGCGTGTATTAAAATCGCCAACAAAAGATGTGACAGGCCAAGTACACAAACAGCAGCGTGACTGACTGGCAGTTGAAGGTTTCCGTAGTAGTTATACTGCGGAGCGGACGCTCTCCCACTCTATGTAAACAATGCAAGCTTTCGCTCAGCGCCCGCCTGTGTAGCTGTGGCCGTGGGGCAGTAGCCTCGAACTAGTGCTGCTGGGTTCTTAAACAGACGTAGGCTCCCCGGACACGATCCCCAGCCAATCAGGACCTCCCGATCAGCTCAGCTCCCCGGGCACGCCCCAGAGCCAATCAGGACCTCCCAATCAGCTCAGCTTCGGGCAAGCCTTCCTGTTTACCACAGCAGCAGCGCAGCTGAACCAGCGGCAGGGTCCTCCCTTTCACAAAGCGTCATTATCTTCCTGAGGAATTTGAAGAGAAGCTTTTACAATTTCAGCGTTTCATTATTAGGCTCGGTTCTAATCAGCCCCCTGTATTTTTCTACTTGCCAAGCAATACCAGAGTTCACAAAAAGAGAGAAAAGCATGTGCGAGTAACCACGACTGGAAAGGAGAAGCAGCAAACTGCCTCCATACGTCGTTTTCTTATGAGTCAATGCATCTTTGTTAACGCATCTTGATTTGACTTTGATTTTTTCCTCAAGTTGACGGTGGGAAATTTGGGCTGTGTCTTAAATTCGAGAGCTTCTTAAATTCGAAGGAATACTGTACATTTTTCAGTAACTGTAATGGTTCCACAAATGTAGTAGTAGTCACACAAACACACTTTTTATATCATCTACAAAATGGCGTCAGAGGAGGGAACATCTGGGTTTGATCAAAGAAGATTTCGAGTTGCAGCCCGACCAAACCGAAAAAAAAAAAAAAAAAAAAAAAAGGACTGCTCCTAAACACAGTGTCGCATGAAGTCTGCCCTCCACACAAACCCAACCTGAAAAAGAGATTTCCCATTTCTACAGCACCGCACAGCCTGTCCTGTGTACCAATACAGAGTAGTGTCCATTCTACACATAAAACCATGGCCTTTTACATATTGCTGCCTGCACTCTCCTGGGCACACGTCCATCAAAACTACCAGTTCCTTTACAAGTGCAGTATCTTCTCAGCAGCTCTGCATATTTGTATCTTGTGTTTAGGTTAGAGACACTATACCAACAAGATCACTTAGCAAGATGTATAGCATTTACTTTTAGTCTCTGCAAAGCTTTGGTCTATTTCCACCTTGAAACATGAAGCAGACAAAGGATTATTCTGAGTAGCTTCTTACTAGTTTTATACCATTAAAATGATTATATTCGAATTTGAAAATGTGAAGTTCTAAGTTACGTAGTTGCATACATTGCAGAGTAAAACTATATTTGTGTTCAAAACTATAGGACTTCATTGTGTTTATTAAACCCAGCCTCACGCTTTACTGATAGCGTTTCAAATTCATACACAAGCAAGACAGATCCTGTAGAGTGGTACTTCACACCATATAAAGAGTGTCATCTTACGCTTTCCATTGAACTAAAGAGCTTGTCCCACCCCAGTGCTTTGTACGTTCTTTGCTGCTGTACATGTTCTTTTACAGACCGGCATTCTGATAAAATCGATACAACTAAGGAATTGTGCCCATGTAAAAATCCAAGTTCCAGCTGGCCAGCATGGAATTCAATATTTTGTTTAAATTCTACAAGTATTCCTTTCACCTCACTATGAGCAACCAGAACTCTGAAGCTTCTTCTGTTTTTAGAAGTTTAAAAGTCTAAACTTGCTAGGAGTGTGTTTTAAATAGTTTTTTGGGTTTTTTTAGCTCCCATTCCGGTAACCATGACGTGTGCCATGCGTCAGGAGGTTACTATCAGAGTTTCCACTGAACCCGCAATACACCCATCTACTGAAGGCACGCAACATTTAAAAAACAAATAACGAATGTGCATCTCTTACCATGAATGCAGACCAGGGGTCCAGACCAGCCCCCCAGGAGATCAGTGTCGGGGGATGAGAGTGGAGGAAAGTCTGAGTGCATTTGTGATCAACACCTTATGGGGATTTGATAGTAGCTTGGTATTTTATTGAGAAGGACAGGATGTCACTGTACATACATAAAGGAAATACTGGTTAAGGTGGTGAAATGCAAGTGCAATAAAGAAGATGCTGCTGCTTTTTTATACTGAACAAATAAAAGATGATTGAGGCTCATGTTGTCTGTTATTAGGATAAGTGGGGAATGACGGCCCATGTTAGTCATTATGAGGACATTAAGATATTGGCACAAGTCTTTATTTTCTAAAGCTGCCTCCTCGTGTGGTGAGAGAGAGCCCTGAGAGCTGCTGTATACAGTAGATATAAACTCCTACCAATATCCCTGCCTGCCTGCCTGCCTGTTTAATAATAAATGAGCCAACCAGCCAAAAGAACTTTCTTGTAAGTCTTTGTGCAACAAAAACAGTGGTATGGAGGATGACCTGAGAGAGGCTGCTATCTAGGTCAATTTCATATTCTCTCTGCTATCGTTTACCTGTGTTTTTCAGATGGTGTAGATTACACTGAATGCATTTCCTGTGCACATTCAGGGCTAATGAAAACCGATGGGTCACATGACTTCCAGCTTCTGGTCGCAGTACTTCCTGTCTGTGCAAGGCAGGCCAGCCGTGGCAGTGCTTTAAAAGACACAGCCGGGGGTCCCAGAGAGGCTCATCCAGTTAAAGCACTGCCGCTGGGAACACAGGATGAGTCACACAGCTTGGACTATTTGGGGGCAGACTGGCTTCCCTGCAGTGAACTCAGATGATGTTTCAATACAGATGGGGCAGACTGGCTTCCCTGCAGTGAACTCAGATGATGTTTCAATACAGACAAAGGGTTGTATAGTTAGACTGGAACTCACCACAACCTTTGCACTATCACCATACACCATAGCTTTGCATGTCTGTACTATGTGCAAGAATCTGGGATTTTGAAAACGTATTTTTAGTCCGATCTGTAAGCTCTTTTCATGCAGCAACATTGTCAGGCACTGACTCACAACAACTGTTGCGTCAAGATCCTGAGCTGAGAGCTTCCTCAAGCATTTGGTCTAAGAATCTGGGCTACTCGCTGCATAGTCTGTTAATGTTTTGAAAAGAAGTTTTGAAAGTCGGAAAGATTAATATTCATTAATTGTGGGGGTTTTTGAAAAACTTCCTGTGCGCGGTTTAATTTGCTAAGAAGTTCAAGGAATATAGCAGCTTTTTAATAAACACTACAGGAAGTCAGATAGTTATGCACCTACAAACCCAACCTAAACAATATGCGAAAACAAAGCAAAAACTAATCAAAAGAAAGAAAGAACGTTTTTCCTTTGGTCCCCCCTAGTGAATGTGGAACCCTGCATACTCGGTGGATCCAATTTATTATAAAACACACACTGCTGGAATTGTCATCACACTTAACTAAACAGAACTTTCTTAACATAGCATAACAAACAAAACCATCCCATCTCCTTCTTCCTGATTCATTTGTTCTTTCAACCCGTGACTGAGCCCCCCCGGCTCAAATTGAGTATTTAATATCCCCCAGGTATGAGTAAGTGCTAAGGTCTCCCCTCAGTGCTGTGTGCGGAGCGGATGTACCGCACAGTGGCTGCTCATTTGTTTCTACGTGTGCAGTGGGATTGTAAATAGTATTCTGTATGTGAGTTAAGGCAGGTTATTGTTTTTTTTTTATTTCAATCCCTGTATTGTGTCTTGCTTCCCCTCTAACAAGCAGACTAGCCAGTCTTGGGAGAGTGGAGCTGGGCTGATTAGTCTCACCTGATCGGAGATGAGCTCTAAAACATGGGAGAATGTGGTCAGGACAGATTGGTTACAGTAACTGCTGATTTAGCTTGACCACATATATATTGGAGCAGGGAAACTATTACATAGAAAAGGAACCTGTAAATGAGTAACTACTGCACCCCTCTATGAGGGTTTACTGCACCCCTCTATAGCCATAACCTCCTTCTCAGCATTTTTCAAAAAATAACTTGGACGCCATGAGTCTTACAACCGTTGTGTTATGCAAGTCACAGTACAGTGCAGGACTAGAACAGACTTAGCAATTCAAATGACATGGCATAAGAAACCAAAATGATCAGGATTATAGATTTAAAGATGTGTTTATAAAACTACAAGCAGAGTTACAAATTTAAAAAATATATGTAGATATATATGTTTTATACAGTGTATTTTTTTTTTTTAAAGCAGGCTAATATTTCGATATTTGTAAAATATATTCAAACATGTTACTGTTATTTTTTTTTTTATTAACTGTGCTTCTTAGTCAGTATTTTATGACATCTTGCTGGGAAATGTATTTAGGACATTCAGGAGTGTCATGAATTTGACATTTAAGGCGCTGAAAAAGTTACACAAAAAAAAGAATAAGAAAATTTCCCTTTATCTGTTTTGGTCAAACTCTCCAGTCATAATGACACTGTTTTACCGTTTGATTCCTGACAATAAAAAAAAAAAATATCTTGTTATTTAAAAAAAAAAAAAAAAAAAAAAAAAAAAAAAAAAAAAGGGAGCGGGTGTCGTGACAGCCCTGAAGCACCTCTCTGAATGAGTGGCTGTCTCTGGCTCCCTCTGTTGGCTACTTGGAAGGTAAGCACACGCCCTGCAACAGCAACACATCATGTGTACGATCAGCTCCCGAAGACGTGGAACTGTTTCCATGACAGTATGGAATTGGAAAACCTTTCTTTCTCTGCTTTTAAAGATTGTATTTGGGAATTGCTTCGAACCTCCTGCCAATGCTTCTCCTTCTCTCCACATTAATATGTGTCTTATTTATACTGGTCTTAGATCTCTGCATGCTGCGGATTCAGTTTGAAAAACACGTTTTTATTGTGTTGTTCATACATTGCTATTGTCTTTTGTTATTGTTTTCCAGGACCCCCTTGTAAATGAAGCCTCAGTCTTAATGGGTAAATCTCCTAGTTAAATAACACATTAATATGTATGTACACCTGATTATTATGAACTCATCTAGGCTGTGACAGTTCTTGATAAGTCTCACTTTTTTAATACCAAGAGAAACGCATCTGAAGGTAAAATAAGACACAGTTCCCTTCTTAATATTTATAGGTGACACTTCATGAACGTTCATACTGTACTGTTGTTATTAATCCACAAACAAGGACAGCTGAGTAACTCACAAGCCTCCCTTCCTCACAGCACTCCACCTACGATCATGGGGTATGTACCCTGTTTAAATAACAAAGGATCTGAATTGAAACAGCTGAACCTGGAGAAGTACTTTTCTTAGATTAAGCTCCTGCTCAGCACCTTCTTAAGCCCCTTTCACGCTGGCACTCCTACCCGGTCCGAACCCAGGTCCTGGCTACCAGGGTTACAATCCCACGTAGTGTGAAACCACGTACCCGGGTCCCAGCGACCCACCTCAGGATGTGGGATGACACGTTGACCCAGGTTGAGCGAGACAAAATGCTTGACGGCCGTTCGTGAGCCAACGCATTAACAAACAGCCACGCCTGCGTGAAGGTTCCACTTCCAAAAGGAACATTTCTGTTTAGCCAGATTTTTGTTGATTGAGACACACCATGAGCCAGATTGAAGCAGGGATGAAGTAACATTTGCTCTGATCAACATTTGAGCCGACGGTTCAATCCAGAGCAGCTTGGATGGAAGTGTCAGTAACAAGCTGCTTCCGGGGCATTGATACGCGTATTGTGTACTTGCGTCTGTCACCCAGGTCAACCCTGCTGTATCAAAAGCAGTGTGAAATCGCGTACCTGACCTGCATGACACCAGGTCCTGACCCGGGTAGGTTCTGACCTGACCTGGGTACAGCATGCCAGTGTGAAAGGGGCTTTACCTACAATGTGACTTGCCTGGTCATACCGCCATATTGGGTTTGGAAAGCAAGATGCACTCCAAAATGAGATTTCTGTAGCACGAAAGAGTGTGAAAGCGTTACAACTCTCAACACTTGCTGTAAAAACAAGTTAAAAGAACATAAGAAAGTTTACAAACGAGAGGAGGCCATTCGGCCCATCTTGCTCGTTTGGTTGTTAGTAGCTTATTGATTCCAGAATCTCAAGCAGCTTCTTGAAGGATCCCAGGGTGTCAGCTTCAACAACATTACTGGGGAGTTGGTCCCAGACTCTCACAATTCTCTGTGTAAAAAAGTGCCCCTTTATCTAATCTCCATTTGTGAACCCTGGTCCTTGTTTCTTTTTTCAGATCGAAAAAGTCTCCTGGGTCGACATTGTCAATACCTTTTAGAATTTTGAATGCTTGAATCAGATCACCGTGTAGTCTTCTTTGTTCAAGACTGAATAGATTCAGTTATTTTAGCCTGTCTGCATACATGCCTTTTAAACCCGGGATAATTCTGGTTGCTCTTCTTTGCACTCTTTCTAGAGCAGCAATATGACCACAGGAGGCTATGTGGTCCAGTGGTTAAAGAAAAGGGCTTGTAATCAGGAGGTCCCCGGTTCAAATCCCACCTCAGCCACTGACTCATTGTGTGACCCTGAGCAAGTCACTTAACCTCCTTGTGCTCCATCTTTTGGGAGAGACGTAGTTGTAAGTGACTCTGCAGCTGATGCATAGTTCACGCACCCTAGTCACCTTGGATAAAAGGCGTCTGCTAAATAAACAAATAATAATATCCTTTTAGCAGCAAGGTGACCAGAACTGAACACAATATTCTAGATGAGGTCTTAGTAATGCATTGTAAAGTTTTAACATTACTTCCCTTGATTTAAATTCAACACTTTTCACTACATATCCAAGCATTTTGTTGGCTTTTTTATAGCTTTCCCCACATTGTCTAGATGAAGACATTACAATACAACTATATTTGGAAAAAAACAATTTGAATTTACAAAATACCTTTAATAAAACAAACCATCAGTCATCCAGAAAAATCTGTTTTGTCAATAAAGGAACTGAAACCGTGAACAATAAACAAGTTTCAAGCTACATTAATAAGCAAACATGCAGTAGGTCCTTGTTAACACCAGGGGACCCAATGTCTAATAGAGAGGAGGTCGCTCCGGCCCTGTTACTAATGTAGCCGTTTGGTCCTTGAAACACTTTGCTGGTTTATTTAAGTCAGATCTGTACACATACAGTGCCTATAGTAAGTATTCACCCTGCTTGGACTTTTTCATAGTTTGTTGTGTTACAACCTGAAATTTTGATGCATTTAAATGGAATTTTTTTTTTCCTTTGATTTACACAACTTACTCAAGAGGCAAGAGAATTTTTAATGAGAAACAAAAGTTAATGAAAAAAAAAAAAAAAACTGAAATGTCTTGGTTAGATAAGTATTCACCCCCCTCAGTCAATACTTGGTAGAACCACCTTTGGCAGCAATTACAGCTGTGAATCTTTTGGGGTAAGTCTCTACCAGGTTTGCACATCTGGATCATTCAATATTCGCCCATTCTTCTTGGCAAAATTGTTCAAGCTCTATCAAGTTGGATGGGGATCGTTGGTGGACAACAATCTTCAAGTCTTGCCACAGATTCTCAATCAGATTCAAGTCCGGGCTTTGACGGGGCCACTCTAGGACATTCACTTTCTTGTTTTTAAGCCACTCCAGTGTTGCTTTGGCTGTGTGCTTGGGGTCATTGTCCTGCTGAAAGGTGAATCTCCGTCCCAGTCTTAGGTCTTTTGCAGACTGAAGCAGGTTTTCCTCAAGGATTTGCCTGTATTTAGCTCCGTCCAGTTTGCCCTCTACCCTGACAAGCTTCCCAGTCCCTGCCGATGAAAAGCATCCCCATAGCATGATGCTGCCACCACCATGCTTCACAGTAGGGATGGTGTTACCTGGGTGATGTGCTGTGTTGGGTTTGCGCCAGACATAACGCTTTTCATTTAGGCCAAATAGTTCAATTTTTGTTTCATCAGACCACAGAATATTTTGCCACAACTTTTCAGTCTCCCACATGCCTTTTTGCAGATTCCAAGCAGGATTTTACATGGGCTTTATTATTCCTTCTTGCCACTCTTCCATACAGGTCAGATTTGTGGAGTACCTGAGCTATTGTTGACACATGGACAGTTTCTTCCATCTCAGCCATGGAACGCTGTAAGTCTTTCAGAGTTGTCATTGGCCTCTTGCTGGCTTCTCTGACCAATGCCCTTCTTACCCGGCTGCTCAGTTTGGGAGGACAGCCTGCTCTAAGCAAATTCTGGGTGGTGCCGTATACCTTCCACTTCTTAATGATCAACTTGACTGTGCTCCAAGGGATATTCAATGCCTTTGAAATCTTTTATTACCCCTCCCCTGATCTGTGCCTTTCCACAACTTTATCCCGGAGTTGTTTTGAAAGCTCCTTGGTCTTCATGGTAGTATCTTTTCTTTGAATGCACTACCCAACTGTGGGACCTTACAGAGACAGGTGTATTTAATCTGAAATTATGTGAACCACCTTTATTGCACACAGATAACTTATTGTGTGAATTCTGAAGGCAATTGGTTGTTTAGGAGTGTCATAGCAAAGGGGGTGAATACTTATCTAATGAAGACTTTTCAGGTTTTTATTTTTAATTGAATTGTTTTTTCACCCCCCAATTTTTCCCACATTGAAAGTGTTGAGTAGGTTGTGTAAATCAAAGGAAAAAATGTAAATGGAATCTTCCAGTGCAGAGCACCTAGGATCACAGGGCTTGGAGGGCCGCGGAGCGTCCGGAGCTCATCAGGCTGACAGGAGGAAGCTCAACGGAGAGATTGATGTACATAGAATTAGACACCCCTAAAATCATGAAGAAAACAGAAAAAACTGACCCTGAAGGCGATCTACAGCCGTGGCGGTGGGCTTCAGCACTCAGCGATCTACAGCCGTGGCAGTGGGCTTCAGCACTCAGTGATCTACAGCAGTGGCAATGGGCTTCAGCACTCAGCAGTAGTACTTCATCAAGGAAGTCTAACTCCACTTCCTTAAGCTAGGAAGCTGGAGTTTTTCCATCAACTGGGGAACTTTCTTATGGATATCAATTAGTAGGTTGTCATACAATGAATTTCATCGAGGGCATGGACTAATCACTTGACAATGGCAGATTTCCAGAATTATTTCTGAAGTTTTTGGTTGACCAAATGCATTCCACTTGAGCTGTGCAGCGTTTTCTCACCTTAATTTAAAATACGTAATCAAACAAAGTCTGGTATAATTTTCTTTTAGCTTTCTACTATGTGTGTATTTATCATTGTACATTACTACCCATCTACTTCGAGGGGAATGGAAATAACAATAATTGATTTGAACTCACATTGGTCTTTGTTATTATTAGAATGAAATGAAAAGCACAAATCTGGCAAACGACACATCTTTATTTCTTTATTTGAACCTTTACTTTCATTCTCTTCCGATATTCAATTTTCTAACATAGTTTTTTTAAACGTTGAACACAATTATAGATAAAACCGAATAATAATAAAAATAATAATAAAAAATAATAATAATAATAATAATAATAATAATAATAATAATTACACATTTTCCTTACCTGATGTGCTGACAAGTTAACAGTTTTCTTTGGGCTGCTGGCTGAATTCCTGACTGGACAAGTTATATGTACACAAGGAAGAATGTAGGGGAAAATGTCGATTTTAATCAGACAATAGTCTACTTCTTTCAAATACAAACCATACAGGAACAGAAAAAGTGCATATTTTTGTATACAAAACATTGTTTTGCATTCTTACGCGAAAAGGTCGTTTGCATCTGAAATACTGCACTGAACTTAGCTCCGGATGGCATAGCAGCAATGAATTTTTGAGTATTTTCAAATTACAGGCTAACGTGTATTTTCAATACAAACTACAAAAATGTAATGAAAACACATATTTCAATTACATGTATTCTCAATACTGCCCATCCTTGGATATCACATGTATGGAGATCATGCAAACTGATGGCTTCAGGTTATCAGAAACACAAAAAATGAACACATTTTTAGAACAATCTTGATTGTCCTAAAATTGCCCAATATGGATGCTCACCCATAACTTCAAGCACCTCAGAAATGAAATGCTTTTTTATTATGAGCCTGTTTATTTCAGTTCCCAAAAACCTCATGCAGTCCTTTGAATGGCAGGTTTCACAAACGCCAATGCCTAATGAGACCTTTAATAAATAAAGAAAGTTTGATTTTAATATTTGTTGTTTGCTTAGAACATAAGCAGTGTAAATTCTTCTTTAACAGTGTTTTAAAGGTGAGTTTGTGCTGGGTAGAGAGTCAATGCAGCAGAGCAGTACTGCTGAATTTCATCAGGTTTCACCGTTTCTCTCACTGTGCTTTCCCTGTCGCTTCAATCAGGACAGTGAGAAAGCAGGGACAGTTAAAACACTGAATTTCATCAGGTTTCACAGTTTCTCTCACTGTGCTTTCCCTGTCGCTTCAATCAGAACAGTGAGAAAGCAGAGACAATTAAAACACTGAATTTCATCAGGTTTCATCGTTTCTCTCACTGTGCTTTCCCTGTCGCTTCAATCAGAACAGTGAGAAAGCAGGGACAGTTAAAACATTGAATTTCATCAGGTTTCATCGATTCTCTCACTGTGCTTTCCCTGTCGCTTCAATCAGGACAGTGAGAAAGCAGGGACAGTTAAAACACTGAATTTAACACAAGTGTTACACCACAAAAAAGCACACATTTAATTCATAACTAATATAATTAATAACATAATTAATACCTCATGCAGAAAGCCATTACTACAGACCCTGGAAGATCAATGCGAGACACAAACACGCTTTCATAGCGGAGCAAACAAAGACACCTAAGTGGTGGACTGTGATCCTCCATTTAACAAACACTTTGTGTTGTGTGCTTATACTCGGAAGTGCTGCAAACCAAATCATTTACAAGAGCCACGGCTCCAGAGCTAGGTGTAAATTAGAGTGCAATGAAGAAGCATTAAAGTGCAAGGGAGAAATCGGAAAGGGATGATGGTGGGTTTGTTTTTTTTTTTTTTTTTTTTTTTTTTAGAGGTCTTGTTTGTCAAGTTGTAATGATAAGGCCACAGTCGTCGCTTCTTCACTTCAAAAGGCACCGGTATGCAAATGAAGCCAGCAGGATTTTTGCTGTTTGCTGTGGTGAAGAACAACCGACAACCTTCAAAGAAACAGAGTAACATTTCAGAGCTTCCAATCTGACACCATCTAAATGACTAGCATTTGAACAAAAAGTCCAAATGGAGCCTAGAATATGTGGCCTAAGAATTAATTCCTGTCTTCCTCTTTCAATCTTGCTATCCTTTTTTGTTTTTAACTCTGGCTTGTTATTATTATTATTATTATTATTTATTTCTTAGCAGACGCCCTTATCCAGGGCGACTTACAATTGTTACAAGATATCACATTATTTTTACATACAATTACCCATTTATACAGTTGGGTTTTTACTGGTGCAATTTAGGTAAAGTACCTTGCTCAAGGGTACAGCAGCAGTGTCCCCTACCAGGGATTGAACCCACAACCCTCCGGTCAAGAGTCCAGAGCTCTAACCACTACGCCACACTGCTGCCCTTGTTCAAGCATTAAAAAAATCAGAAGACTTGAGAAATAAAATGTAAGCTGCAGGCGGCCCTACCATCAAAATCTAATAACACACATTACCAGCGACGGCTACAAATCCAGAATGATATAGAGAGAGCCATGAGTAACATGAAAACGTAGATTGCCATGACCTGCACAACACTGTACAAAGACAACACAGACCCCTCCATATACACCCACATTCCGATACTCCATATGCTAAAGGATGTCAAAACAAAGTTTCTCTATATATATGTACAGACGTGCTCAAATTTGTTGGTACCCTTACAGCTCATTGAAATAATGCTTCATTCCTCCTGAAAAGTGATGAAATTAAAAGCTATTTTATCATGTATACTTGCATGCCTTTGGTATGTCATAGAATAAAGCAAAGAAGCTGTGAAAAGAGATGAATTATTGCTTATTCTACAAAGATATTCTAAAATGGCCTGGACACATTTGTTGGTACCCCTTAGAAAAGATAATAAATAATTGGATTATAGTGATATTTCAAACTAATTAGTTTCTTTAATTAGTATCACACATGTCTCCAATCTTGTAATCAGTTATTCAGCCTATTTAAATGGAGAAAAGTAGTCACTGTGCTGTTTGGTATCATTGTGTGCACCACACTGAACATGGACCAGAGAAAGCAAAGGAGAGAGTTGTCTGAGGAGATCAGAAAGAAAATAATAGACAAGCATGGTAAAGGTAAAGGCTACAAGACCATCTCCAAGCAGCTTGATGTTCCTGTGACAACAGTTGCAAATATTATTAAGAAGTTTAAGGTCCATGGAACTGTAGCCAAACTCCCTGGGCGCGGCCGCAAGAGGAAAATCGACCCCAGATTGAACAGAAGGATAGTGCGAATGGTAGAAAAAGAACCAAGGATAACTGCCAAAGAGATACAAGCTGAACTCCAAGGTGAAGGTACGTCAGTTTCTGATCGCACCATCCGTCGCTTTTTGAGCGAAAGTGGGCTCCATGGAAGAAGACCCAGGAGGACTCCACTTTTGACAGAAAAACATAAAAAAGCCAGACTGGAATTTGCTAAAATGCATATTGACAAGCCACAATCCTTCTGGGAGAATGTTCTTTGGACAGATGAGTCAAAACTGGAGCTTTTTGGCAAGTCACATCAGCTCTATGTTCACAGACGAAAAAAATGAAGCTTTCAAAGAAAAGAACACCATACCTACAGTGAAACATGGAGGAGGCTCGGTTATGTTTTGGGGCTGCTTTGCTGCGCCTGGCACAGGGTGCCTTGAATCTGTGCAGGGCACAATGAAATCTCAAGACTATCAAGGCATTCTGGAGCAAAACGTACTGCCCAGTGTCAGAAAGCTCTGTCTCAGTCGCAGGTCATGGGTCCTCCAACAGGATAATGACCCAAAACACACAGCTAAAAGCACCCAAGAATGGATAAGAACAAAACATTCGACTATTCTGAAGTGGCCTTCTATGAGTCCTGATCTGAATCCTATCAAACATCTATGGAAAGAGCTGAAACTTGCAGTCTGGAGAAGGCACCCATCAAACCTGAGACAGCTGGAGCAGTTTGCTCAGGAAGAGTGGGCCAAACTACCTGTTAACAGGTGCAGAAGTCTCATTGAGAGCTACAGAAAACGTTTGATTGCAGTGATTGCCTCTAAAGGTTGTGCAACAAAATATTAGGTTAGGGGTCCCATCATTTTTGTCCATGCCATTTTCATTTGTTTTATTATTTACAATATTATGTTGAATAAAAAATCAAAAGCAAAGTCTGATTTCTATTAAATATGGAATAAACAATGGTGGATGCCAATTACTTTTGTCAGTTTCAAGTTATTTCAGAGAAAATTGTGCATTCTTCGTTTTTTGTGGAGGGGTACCAACAAATTTGAGCACGTCTGTATATGTATAGATAGATAGATAGATAGATAGATAGATAGATATTGTTACTTCTGTTCAATAATGTCCTTTTCAAGTTTCATCATAGCTGGTAAAGAAGTTCCCCTAATACATACAAAGCTCTATAATGTGACACCGAGCTCCAGCACAGGGAGGGACACATGCTGGCACACCTATCTGTTATATTCCTGTAGCTGATGGGTAGTGAGGTATGCACCCTTGCTCAGCAGCAATAGTACTGCAGAAGATGGCAACACATTAAACACATCTGTCTATTGGAGAGCACATGTGAGAAACTACCATATATTGTGTGGTTAGATCCCAATTCGAGAATCTGACTCAAAACTGAATGAACAGAAAGTTACTGGGTTGACTTCAATTCGTTTTTATTTGGGTGTCAAACATGTGCTTTATAAAAGACTGATCTCTAAACGTTTTCAGCGAAGGTCAGAAAATACCCAACCTCCTACGGCTGAAAGAAATAATTACCATGCAGTTTGAATCTGGTTCAGCTTCAGAGACACGGTCCCTGGAAATGACTCAGCAGGTTTCGCTACTTTCTCATACTTTTGAATGTTTTTTTAAGTTGTTTTCTCCTAAAAAATGAATTCCCAGATGCAGTCAGAACTATAACCGACAATTCTCTTGTAATTTGTTTGCATTCTCTGTACAAACTTAGTGCTGGTAAGTCCTAGAACAGATTGGGCGAGAGACACTGCCTTGGTAGGTAGGCATGGAAGTAAGAGTCCTATTTGCTTAGCAGCTTCACCTATGAGTTTGATTAGCCACAGTGTATAGGTCACAAGCTCAGGTGTGTCTTATTAAACTCAAAGTGAAACCAGGAACAGATCAAACTGCTACTCAATGGCAGTCTTATTTCCATCCCTGCTTAGCCACAGTGCAGTCCCTCTGCAGTCTCAACATCTCTCCAGGGGAGGACTCACAGCTCGCTACCCTGCTGAAGTGGTCAGGACCCCAGACCGCACCCCACCCAGTGCTTCCCCATTTCACTTCCCCTCCCTCTGACCACAGGGCCTGCTCTGTCTGTGTCCTTAAACAGACTCCTCTTACTGCAGCTAGCAGCAGAATACAGAAATCCAGGGTCTGCTCCAGCACAAGAAGACCCGACTGCATGTATCGCTGGTGGAAAGCACACAGGAAAATATAATACCTCCTCACTGCCGTATTTACTGCACTCAGATACCCAGTGGGAAATATAATACCTCCTCACTGCTGCATTTACTGCACCCAGATACCCAGTGGGAAATATAATACCTCCTCACTGCTGTATTTACTGCACCCAGATACCCAGTGGGAAATATAATACCTCCTCATTTACTGCTGATACCCAGTGGGAAATATAATACCTTCTCACTGCTGTATTTACCCAGATATCCAGTGGGAAATATAATACCTCCTCACTGCTGTATTTACTGCACCCAGATACCCAGTGGGAAAGATGCCCAGTAATACCTCCTCACTGCTGTATTTACTGCACCCAGATACCCAGTGGGAAATATAATACCTCCTCACTGCTGTATTTACTGCACCCAGATACCCAGTGGGAAATATAATACCTCCTCCTGCCTCCTCACTGCTGTATTTACTGCACCCAGATACCCAGTGGGAAATATAATACCTCCTCACTGCTGTATTTACTGCACCCAGATACCCAGTGGGAAATATAATACCTCCTCACTGCTGTATTTACTGCACCCAGATACCCAGTGGGAAATATAATACCTCCTCACTGCTGTATTTACTGCACCCAGATACCCAGTGGGAAATATAATACCTCCTCACTGCTGTATTTACTGCACCCAGATGCCCAGTGGGAAATATAATACCTCCTCACTGCTGTATTTACTGCAGCCAGATACCCAGTGGAAATATAATACCTCCTCACTGCTGTATTTTGCAGCCAGATACCCAGATATAATACCCAGTGGGAAATATAATATAATACCTCCTCACTGCTGTATTTACTGCACCCAGATACCCAGTGGAAATATAATACCTCCTCACTGCTGTATTTACTGCACCAGATATCCAGTGGGAAATATAATACCTCCTCACTGCTGTATTTACTGCACCCAGATATCCAGTGGGAAATATAATACCTCCTCACTGCTGTATTTACTGCACCCAGATACCCAGTGGGAAATATAATACCTCCTCACTGCTGTATTTACTGCACCCAGATACCCAGTGGGAAATAATAATCCTCACTGCTGTACTGCACCCAGATACCCATTTACTCCTCACTGCTGTATTTACCCAGATACCCAGTGGGAAATATAATACCTCCTCACTGCTGTATTTACTGCACCCAGATACCCAGTGGGAAATATAATACCTCCTCACTGCTGTATTTACTGCACCCAGATACCCAGTGGGAAATATAATACCTCCTCACTGCTGCATTTACTGCACCCAGATACCCAGTGGGAAATATAATACCTCCTCACTGCTGTATTTACTGCACCCAGATACCCACTGGGAAATATAATACCTCCTCACTGCTGTATTTACTGCACCCAGATACCCAGTGGAAATATAAATACCTCCTCACTGCTGTATTTACTGCACCCAGATACCCAGTGGAAATATAATACCTCCTCACTGCTGTATTTACTGCACCCAGATACCCAGTGGGAAATATAATACCTCCTCACTGCTGCATTTACTGCACCCAGATACCCAGTGGGAAATATAATACCTTCTCACTGCTGTATTTACTGCAGCCAGATACCCAGTGGGAAATATAATACCTTCTCACTGCTGTATTTACTGCAGCCAGATACCCAGTGAGCCTTGATCAGGATCCTCTCGAGACTGCGGAGAACAGCTATGTTTCTGGTTGATGCTGCCTGTCCGGCCCCAGGGTGTGTGTTGGGAAAGGGTGGGGAGGGTTGCCAGTCACTTCTCAGCTCTCTTGATGCACTGCGTTTCTGGCTCAGCGTGCTGCTGAGGGTTTCATGTGACGCAGAGCACAGACCTCATTTGTGCTTCCAGTGAAAGTGACAGAAAGTGAAAAGCACTTGAGGGTAAAGATGTGGCTGCGCTGATAGAGCGCAGTAACTGAAAACAACTAGAGGATGTTTCATCTCTGGAGTTGACCCCAGCAGCTTGTGGGTGCAAATCTTTAAAATAAATACAACTAAAAAAAGAAAAGAAAAGCCCATTCTCTTACATAGAAGTGATTCATATCAGCAGTTCCCCTCAAGCACTAACCCTGCTGTCAGGATGAGAAAAACAAGCTGCTGCTGCTGTCTGGTGGGGCTGAAGGAAACACAGGGACGGGTATTGCTCTATCACACAGGTTTTAAACACGTGACATGATTAAGGGAACCCTGCAACAGCATACCGATGCTAGAATCAGAGAGCAGTCTCATGAGAAACTCTCAGGGCGGTGAGACTAACATGGCCCTTAGAAAGGTTACCCTGGTAGATCTGCACATGAATTTTCCCCCATTCATAACCCTGGTTTGCCATGTCTATACTTTACTATACCTCACAAGTCTTTACAATGCTCAACTACTATGAGCTTTACCAATGCTTTCACCCTGCTTTATTACACTTAGCTATGCTTTTACTGTGGGACAAAGTAGTACCAAAGAGAGGCTTTGCAAACAAATCTCTCTCAATATGAAATATTAATAGACAATCAGCATGCTTCTCCGGCAGCTATTGGTTTCACTCTTTTGCTACCGATATGATCAGAGTGCAAGTGCAATGAACAGGGTAAATGCAGCTAAACTACAGAGCAGTTCTGAATGGTATTCAAGTTAATATTGAGAATGGACAGGTTAAAAATGAAATATGTAAAAAAATAAATAATAATAATCTAAAGTATATGGGATTATACCCAACTGCAAGCAGAAGCTACTACAGTATAGGAGGCCAGCAGTGTATGCAGAGCTTTGATGAAGATTGATGCACAGGCTGATATCACCTGTACAGTGTGACACAGAGACCACAGTAAATTTGCACAGTAATGTTGTAGTCTTCCCCATGCATTTATCATAGTTTATCATGGTTTGCCATGTTTCATTATGTGCTTTAACATACCTTGCTGTGCTTTACAATGCTTCCCTATGCTTTACCAGACCTCTCTGTGCTTTACAATGCTTCCCTATGCTTTACCACACCTCTCTGTGCTTTACAATGCTTCCCTATGCTTTACCAGACCTCTCTGTGCTTTACAATGCTTCCATATTCTTTACCAGACCTCTCTGTGCTTTACAATGCTTCCCTATGCTTTACCAGACCTCTCTGTGCTTTACAATGCTTCCCTATGCTTTACCAGACCTCGCTGTGCTTTACAATGCTTCCCTATGCTCCTATGCTTTACCAGACCTCTCTGTGCTTTACAATCCTTTCCTATGCTTTACCAGACCTCTCTGTGCTTTACAATGCTTCCCTTTGCTTTACCAGACCTCTCTGTGCTTTACAATGCTTCCCTATGCTTTACCAGACCTCTCTGTGCTTTACAATGGTTCCCTTTGCTTTACCAGACCTCTCTGTGCTTTACAATGCTTCCCTATGCTTTACCAGACCTCTCTGTGCTTTACAAAGCTTCCCTTTGCTTTACCATACCTCTCTGTGCTTTACAATGCTTCCCTATTCTTTACCAGACCTCTCTGTGCTTTTACAATGCTTCCCTATGCTTTTACCAGACCTCTCTGCTTTTTTAATGCTTCCCTTTGCTTTTACCAGACCTCTCTGTGCTTTTACAATGCTTCCTATGCTTTACCAGACCTCTATGTGCTTTAAAATGCTTCCCTTTGCTTTACCATACCTCTCTGTGCTTTACAATGCTTCCCTATGCTTTACCAGACCTCTATGTGCTTTAAAATGCTTCCCTTTGCTTTACCATACCTCTCTGTGCTTTACAATGCTTCCCTATGCTTTACCACACCTCTCTGTGCTTTACAATGCTTCCCTATGCTTTACCACACCTCTCTGTGCTTTACAATGCTTCCCTATTCTTTACCATACCTCTCTGTGCATATCACACTTTGCTGTGTTTTTACTATAGGACACTTATCAGGACCAGTTTACCATGGTTTAGTTTTTAATATGTGTAGCCCTCGCACTCCGAATGTCATCACAAAGCATTCGAAACATTCGAACCCAAAACAGGTTCTACAAAAACAGATTGAGCGCGTCACCGTTAGCGTGTCATCTGTTTATTAAGATTGAACGACTTATGTTTCTAAGTGCTCAGTGGCTCCCTCTAATGAAATTGAGAGTATACTTTGTGCTCCTTGACACAACAAAGGGTGCGCAAGCATACACTCTTACTGGATTCAGCCCCCGAACACACAAATTATAAAGTAGGTTTGTTTTGCTTAGTAATTTGCGTAACTAACAGGATTTCAAGGGCATGTCAGAAACAGCGGCCCCAGCAAGGCTTCTGATTAAAGAGTGGTTTGTGAGTTCTAGGAAACAGTAAGCTATCCTGCTGGTCAGCCTGGCTCTCCCAGTCCCAGCAGGGGGGGGGGGGTTTCCCTGAGCTTACAGCAACCCCTCGGCAGGCAGTGCTGAAATCCAGGGCTGAGGCCAGATAACACTCCTAATATTACTCAAGAGGTGTCAGAAACACCGCTCTCTACCCACCTCTCACCACACACAATACAGAGATGAAACAAGCAGGGAATCCCCCCTCCCCATGTGTGTGCATTGATGACAGTACTTTCAGGATGTACATGTTTGTGTGGGTGGGAATAGGGGCTCTAACTGTGCTTACTGTCTACTGTACTCAAGCAGGGCCTGGGCAGGGACAGTAAAGCAACTTTTAAAACAAGTCTCTGCATTCAGCACCCCACAGCAGGACTGCTCCGCTCTCAGCACAAAGGAGCAGCACTCTGCAGCTTGGAATACAGACAGACAGAAATAAAAAGGACAGGAAAACAAAACAAATTATCATCTTCAACTGAATTGTTTTATTTTTTTTAATTGTATTATATTAACTCTAAACCACTGTGCATAGCTATTTATTTTTTGTTTATCAGCTCAAAGGTTAGCAGAGTATAGTTTCAAAATGATCATCCCGTGTATGTTTATAAAAGATACTAAATAATAATAATAATAATTGTGGCTTGTAAAAAGCATTTACAGGGGGATTCACAGCAGAAAAGAAACGATATAGTTATACTGGCAAAGTGGCAGTGCTTGTGGGGCAATATTGCACTTTGCTTGCAGTTTTAGTGTTGGAAAGCTCTTGAGATTGAGATGATTGTGCACATTTCTGCGGAGGTGTAGGTGGGACTGCAGGGGGGGCACCTCGCTCACAGCCAGCCGCTCCTCCACCACTCAGCGAGTCCTTCATCAAATCGACTGACGGCGGATTGTATTAGTTTACTAATAATATCTGCCCTATCAGAGTAATGATCTCAGGATTCGCATTCCAGCGAGTGATCGTCCGCGACCGCTTCATTGTCGAATTTGTCATTTTCATGCTACCCAAATTAATGTCTTTTTTTTCTCAGAAATTGGGAAGGTGGAACTTGAAACAGAATGCAACAATTCTCCCTTTTCCACAAGACGAGGTCTTAATTACGAATGCGTTTATGGTACTACTGTATGCACCACAACTGCGGTAAACACAAAAATAACATGTACATTTATACAAATATTTCTATTTAATGTATATTTATATTTAGTCCCTTGGGGACATGAAGAAAAAAAACAACATAAAAACGTGATGATTCAATCAAGGGTTTTATTTACCCTGGCAGCTGTTCTAAACAATTGCTAAAAAAAAAAAAAAAAAAAAAAAAAATCAGTTTCCATTGTTTTCTGTTAATAAACAAAACACCCTGTATAAACAACATTAGCTGGACTCTGGGAAAAACGGTTAAGATGTCCACGAGTATCCGGAGTTCAAACTTTGCGAGTCTCTGTAATTTGAGTTTTCAAACGAACTTGTGAGTTTAAAAGTACAAAGCTAAACGCCTAAGACCGTCGTGCTGCTAATATAATACCTGCTAATATAATACCTAATATAATACCGCGCCTCTCTGTGTGTTACTTTAGATCCTACCTTCCATCCGGAATGTCTCCCTATTCAATTTCCTCCTGGTTTCTGAAAGCCGAGGTCCGTTAAGCTCTTCGAGTCTCGATATTATAACCATACACTGGCGTTCACCGTCCTGTAACTCTGCTGTACACTGTTCTTCCGTTAGAACAAGTTAAAAATCACACTACATTTGTTTTCTAACCATTGGAAGGGAAATACCGTTACCTTTCGTGTTTGTTTGGTTTTGAAAATGCCGTTAAATGTCTGAGGTACCCGGGCGGCTGTGACGTCAGTCTTTTGAACAGCCTTTGCACGTGAGCGGAATTCCGAGGGGTTCCTTAATTGATTTTGTAACGCGGATGACGTCAGCCGTGCCGATATTGGTGAACACGCCGCGGCGGCACTGCATCCACACTGGACGCGAGCGAATACGAAGTCACTGCAGTCAAACGCGAGGCTCCACACCAGCAGCGACCGACGCCAGCGACGTCGCTTCGAGAACATTTCGCGTAGCTAAAATAGTTTCTATTTTTTTTTTACGTCGCCACTGGAATGCAACTGACCAATCAGAAGCAAGGTTAACGCCCTTGACACACGTCAAACACACGCTTCAAAACACGTCACGCCTCAAAACAAGTCACGCCTCAAAACAAGTTAATCCTGGAGGACGAAAAGTTAATTGTGCAATAGTATCCATTACACTATGTAACACAATTTTTGTTCCTTGGTAGTAAGTGTTATTTCCTAATTGCTTATGCCTCAAAAGTATAGAAAATGGCTATTATTCCCCACAAACTTTGCTTTTGTGACCAGGACAGTGATATTTTGAAATTGACCTATTTCCAATGAGAAAACGGGCGAATTTGTGTCTTTTCGTTCACATAAAGTCAGAAAAAAACAACATATGAATCCAAATTAACATGTATTTATACTAAAGTAATACAAAAATGACTACAAAAGATTTAGAAGTGAGTAGTTTTTCGAGATTTACGATTATACTGTAAATCACTTTCACGAATCAGCCCCCAAATGTAGTCTCCCATCATGTTCTCGTTATACTGTCCTTGGTAGCGGCGTTCAAAGTCCAGTATATCCTGGTGGAAGCGCCGCCTTGCTCCTCCGAGTACGCCCCCATGTTCTCCTTGAATTTATCAAGATGAGCATCAAGGATATGGACTTTGAGGGACATCCTACAGCCCATTGTGCCGTAGTTCTTCACCAGAGTCTCAACCAGCTCCACATAGTTTTCGGCCTTGTGATTGCCCAGGAAGCCCCGAACCATCTGCGACAAAGCTGTTCCAAGCCGCTTTCTCCTTACTAGTGAGCTTCTTGGGAATTCATTGCACTCCAGGATCTTCTTTATCTGTGGTCCGGCGAAGACACCGGCTTTGACCTTTGCCTCAGACAGCTTAGGAAGAAGTCTTGAAGGTACTTGAAGGCTGCCGACTCCTTATCTAGAGCTCTGACAAATTGTTTCATAAGGCCCAATTTGATGTGCAGTGGTGGCAGCAGCACCTTCCGGGGTCCACCAGTGGCTCCCCACTTGACGTTGTTCCTCCCCACAGAGAACTCGGTCCGCTGTGGCCAGTCCCGCCTGTGGTAGTGCCTTGGTGTCCCTGCTGTCCCAAAGGCAAAGATAGCAGGGAAACTTGGTAAAACCGCCTTGAGACCCATCAGGAATGCCACCATTTTGAAGTCTCCTATGACCTTGATGCCATCTCAGAAAAATGCAGATATGTATCCACTTAGGCAGCTGGAACTAAACTGAACTGGTGGGCTTAAGGCCCCTGTATTTATACTACTATTGATATTACTGGAAAGTTCTATAAAGTTCTAGAAGTTACTCCAAGTTTACTCAGCACTGAATCTATCTGGAATGTTCTGGAAAATAGGTAAATTTCAAAATATCACTGTCCTGGTCACAAAAGCAAAGTTTGTGGGGAATAATAGCCATTTTCTATACTTTTGAGGCATAAGCAATTAGGAAATAACACTTACTACCCAGGAACCAAAAAAAAAAAAAAAATTGTTACACGGTGTTATTATATGACTGCAATTTGAACGACTACAAAGACATCCAGAAAGACAATGCCTGGGTGGCTTGCGGGTGGTGCATCGAGCAGCGAGACATTGTCTTTCCAATTATGCAAGTTCTGGCTTTTTTTAAATTTATTTTTATGATAAATAGTGTTTTGTTCACTAAATTGTTCTCAGGCACAAATCAGTGACAAGAAGGTCTTTACATACGCATAAAGCGAAGTTTTGTGGAGATTCACCAAACAAAAATATAATCGAGGTCCTACTATTGCTGCCAGTGCTGCCTCTCTCTCCACTGTCCTAATTCTCCTCAATCTCTCTGCTGCCTTTGACACTATCGATCACTCTCGATAATACCACTATTATCCAGGTTTCAAATCAGACTAATACTACTACTGGTACCACAACAAAAATAAATACATACTACGAGTACAACTGTACAATTACTACTACTAATAATGATAACAATAAAACTGTTGAGGGATGTTCAATAACAATTATTTTACAACGGAGCTGCCGGAGGTCAAGGTGGTAACCTTGTATCAAAACAAGCCCTGTTTTGTAATGGGACCGCCCATCTCTAGCATGTCCAATAGGAATGTGTGGGCGGGGTCATGTATTTCTTTGCAGTCTGATGGACTGGTCTGCCTCACTGCGGATTGCGAAATGTCACAGCCCAACGGCCTCCGCAGGCCCCAAATCAACGTATAACAGGCACTTATTTAACTGCCATGTGTCTGGAGTTTAGTTACAGATAATGGAAGAACCGCACTCACCGCACCCACCAGCTGGTGTTTGCATTAGGGTTAGGGTTAGGGTTAGGGTTAGCTGGTGTTTGCATTAGGGTTAGGGTTAGGGTTAGGGTTAGCTGGTGTTTGCATTAGGGTTAGGGTTAGGGTTAGGGTTAGGGTTAGCTGGTGTTTGCATTAGGGTTAGGGTTAGGGTTAGGGTTAGCTGGTGTTTGCATTAGGGTTAGGGTTAGGGTTAGGGTTAGCTGGTGTTTGCATTAGGGTTAGGGTTAGGGTTAGGGTTAGCTGGTGTTTGCATTAGGGTTAGGGTTAGGGTTAGCTGGTGTTTGCATTAGGGTTAGGGTTAGGGTTAGGGTTAGCTGGTGTTTGCATTAGGGTTAGGGTTAGGGTTAGGGTTAGGGTTAGCTGGTGTTTGCATTAGGGTTAGGGTTAGGGTTAGCTGGTGTTTGCATTAGGGTTAGGGTTAGGTTAGGTGTTTGCATTAGGGTTAGGGTTAGGGTTAGCTGGTGTTTGCATTAGAGTTAGGGTTAGCTGGTTTGCATTAGGTTAGGGTTAGGGTTAGGTTAGTTTTTGCATTAGGGTTAGGGTTAAAGGGTTAGCTTAGGTGTTTGCATTAGGGTTAGGGTTAGGGTTAGGGTTAGCTAGGGTTTGCATTAGGGTTTGGGTTAGGGTTAGGGTTAGCTGGGTTAGCATTAGGGTTAGGGTTAGGGTTAGGGTTAGGGTTAGGGTTAGGGTTAGGGTTAGCTGGTGTTTGCATTAGGGTTAGGGTTAGGGTTAGCTGGTGTTTGCATTAGGGTTAGGGTTAGGGTTAAACTGGTGTTTTTAATTAGGGTTAGGGTTAGGGTTAGGGTTAGCTGGTGTTTGCATTAGGGTTAGGGTTAGGGTTAGGGTTAGCTGGTGTTTGCATTAGGGTTAGGGTTAGGGTTAGGGTTAGCTGGTGTTTGCATTAGGGTTAGGGTTAGGGTTAGGGTTAGGCATGCTAACCCTGAAGGAGGCGCGTCACTGCAGGTTGCGGGACGCATTCCACGGGGCGGCTCAGCGTACTCGTTTGATAGTCACACTGCATGGTACTTTTTGCTATGTTTTTTTGAGTTGGCCTCCAAAGTGCAGGGACAGCCCCGGCAGGTTATGAGCCAAGGAAGAGCTTACGAGACCAGCCTGCCCTTTACAACCCAACCCGCATCCCCTCCCTGCTCGCGTAACCTTTTCAAGATGAGCACGATGTTAGTGTACTCATGACCACAGGGCACTCCAGCAACGATAGCAATCAAAGTGAAAACATCCAGTGATGATCTCGATTTCAGACAGTAAAAAGAGAAACGGCACAACGGGGATGGGAGTAGCAGCTCGATCCATTCCTGGTTTTACTAGGAGTTGAATAAGACTCACCTCAGCTTGTGACTTAGACACTGCTCGAGTCTGTAGTAAAACCTGGAATGGGTGAAACTGCTATGCAATAGGAGTCTTATTTTCAGCCCTGCAAATCAAACTACACTCGCCTAAATTCTGTATAAAGCAAATTATACTGTTGATTATATTATATTATTAACACATAACATTCATAAATGTTACATTTATAGGGATGTTATAGGGCAGCAGTGTGGAGTAGTGGTTAGGGCTCTGGACTCTTGACCAGAGGGTCGTGGGTTCAATCCCAGGTGGGGGACACTGCTGCTGTACCCTTGAGCAAGGTACTTTACCTAGATTGTGCCAGTAAAAACCCAACTGTATAAATGGGTACTTGTATGTAAAAATAATGTGATATCTTGTAACAATTGGAGGGCGTCTGCTAAGAAATAATAATAGTAATAATATGTTTTCCCGAAACCTGCATCCTTTTAATTCTAATTTGCTGTAAAATCTCACTGATGCAACTCCCAAAAAGATCAAAACAGTACCTGACTTGACCGGAAGGGGCAGAGTGGGTTTTCATGGGAGCGAATCCCTACTGTCCGCCTCTGTGCTCAGACAGCGCACAGTCCACTGGAAATAGGCAGCGAGTGATTACAATGACTCTGCTGCCCCCTTCAGGATAAAGGCAGCAACACATGAAATCTCCCATGTCAAGGTCAGCTTGTCGCTAGCCCAGAATTAAAATGAAAAAAAAAACAAGCAGCACGTGCTCAGCGATGAAGAGAGTCGTCCTGGACTTTGTGAAAGAGCGCGGGCTGCAGTCACTCCCAGCCTGTAAAGGGCATCGCATTCCTGACTGAAGCATTGCATTAGACCACTATTTTTAAGCAGGATTATTTAAATCACGTCCTCGTTTTAACACATTAGCAGCACCTACACTCACAACATCGCTGAGCGCAGATGCCCTCTCACACTCAAATACCAGCCGCATCTAATACTGAACACAGCAGGATAGGCTCAACCAGACACACAAAGCAACAATCAATTACTTCCTGAACATGTGGGGCCCGTTTCTAAATGACTTGCAGAAACAGATCTCTTAACGTGTGTTAATAGCATGCTTCTCTAATTATAGATATCGTGTGTTAATAGCATGCTTCTCTAATTATAGATATCGTGTGTTAATAGCATGCTTCTCTAATTATAGATATCGTGTGTTAATAGCATGCTTCTCTAAGTACATATATCGTGTGTTACTACCACGCTTCGTCGGGTTTTTATTTCGACGGGATGGCTTACAGTGAGATGTTTCTAACTGTTCAGGTGCTGCTGCCTCCAATCAAGTTGGGAGGTGCTTTCTCTTGCACTGCTATGATAATTATGTGCATGTGTTTATAAAGATATTCAGAAAAGCAGTATCTAATAATAATAATAATAATAATAATAATAATAATAATAATAGGCATCAGATTTTAGAAAATGCACCCGTTGAGTCAGGCGTTTTCTTGTGGGGAATTCAGTGTCACTGTTGCCCAGGAGACCAGATCACGTGACAAAGCCACAGCCTGACCGCTGGGTTTAGAAAGTCCCGGCTATTTAGAGCCGAGAGGGGAAGCCGAGTGGAGGTGCTGGGGGCAGAATCAGACTGGATCGCTCAGGATCAGAACCGCTGGGGCAAGCTCTGCCACATATTCACAAAACTTTAATGAATGTTTAAAAACTTAAATTCTCGGTCTTCTGTTATACAGTTCTTTATTTAGAAACACTACGACTCCTGTACTGTGCAACGTGCAGCCCTGTGCCATTAGCAGAGTGCAACTGTAGTGAAACGAGCTCCGCTGAACGGCACAGAGTTACAGGGAGTTTACAGTCCCAGGATTGAAATCACATTGTTATTCAAACAATGCTGTGTGAATTCCCCGGAGCGGTGCGTGTGCAAGGTGGGGAATACTGCACTGACAGCTGACAGGGCACAATGGGACTGTGGTGTGGTGTATAGAGCGCCGGAGGCACTGCCCACTGCCACGGGAATGGACTGCAGCTGCAGTCCAGCTAATGTCTACTGCGCAGGACCTCTGCAGCAAACCTTACCGTTTCTTACCAGCAGATGGCAGCAAATACAGTAATAAGAGCTGCTTTGTCCCATTAGTCGCGCTCAGTTTTGGTCTCCACTTTACTGGAGATGGTTCAGAGAAGAGGGGCCAGACTAATCTCAAGGCTGAAAAGCATGAGGAAGAACAGTCTGATGAAACTGGTCCCAGTTAGCCTTGTAACAGAACTGGAATTCAATATTGCTCAGCAGCACATCACACAGCATTGCCAATTACACTGGGAGCCAACAGCAGTTTAAATAGGTCAGTTATTTTAAGTTTTCGGTAGGCAGAATGTTTTTTTTATTTTGGTTGTTTTTGGTTACAAAGGAAACAAAACCCAACACTTAGGTGGCAGTTCAGATCGGTATCATCTGTGTGCGGAAACAGCGGAGCCCTCAAGCTGCTATGGAAGACAAGATCTGGAGAATGTGAGCTGTCACCGACCCGCTACCCTGTCCCACTGTCCCCTCTCCTCTCCTCTCACTTTTTCCCTCTCTCACACTCTCCACCGCCCCCCCTCTCCTCTCCTCACACTGCCCCGGTCCCCTCTCCTCTCCTCTCCGCTCCCCTCCCCTCTCCTCTCCTCTCCTCTCCTCTCCCTCTCCTCTCCTCTTAATCCCCCTCCTCTCCTCTCCCGCTGCCCTGTCTCCCCCTCCTCTCCTCTGCTCTCACACCCCAGTCCCCTCTCCTCTCCTCCTCTCCACACTGCCCCCCTCTCCCCCCTCCTCTCCCTCTCTCACCTGCCCCTCCCCTCCTCTCTCCTCTCCTCTCCTCTCCCCACTGCCTCTCCTCTCCTCTCCCCTCTCCCTCTCCTCTCACACTGCCCCCCTCCCCTCTCCTCTCCTCTCCTCCCTCTCCTCTCCTCTCCTCCTCCCCTCCTCCCCTCTCCTCTCCTCTCACTGCCCCGCTCCCCTCTCCTCTCCTCTCTCCCACTCCCTCTCACTCCCTCCATGTCATACCCTTGTTTGTTATTTTTGCAAACGGATCTTTAGCATAGGGGTATTGTATCATGTGTAGAGTATGATGAATTATGCAAAAGCTGTGGTTTGGAAATCTTGTTTCTCATAATGATTGATCTTGTCAGCCACAGGGCAGATCAAAGTAACTGTGCTGTTTGCAGCTGAGGGCTCCTCTTTCCATCTCTGTGAAGAGCAGAGCAGGCCTGACTTCAGTGTCTTTACATTGTCAACTGAACAGTACAAAGCAAAACAACATGAAACCAAGCGAGACCAGGCCAGAGCGTTCTTTCAGATGCACCAGCCAGCCAGCCACCCTATACAGAGCAGGGAGTGGAGCAGCCAGCCACCCTATACAGAGCAGGGGTCCCCTCTCCTCTCCCCTATACAGAGCAGGGGTGGAGCAGGGGAGGAGCAGCCAGCCACTCTATACAGAGCAGGGGTCCCTCCAGCCACTCCTCTACAGAGCAGGGGGGGAGGGGGTGGAGCAGCCCTCCTCCCTCCTCTATCCAGAGCAGGGGTCCCACTCCCCTCTCCCTCTCCCTCTGCCGGAGTGGGGCAGCTCCCCTCTCCCTCCTCCTCCAGGGGGTGGGCTGCCCCGCTCCCCCTCTCCTCTCCTCTCCTCTCCTCTCACACTGCCCCCGCTCCCCTCTCCTCTCCTCTCACACTGCCCCGGTCCCTCTCCTCTCCTCTCCTCTCACACTGCCCCGTCCCCTCTCCCTCCTCACACTGCCCCGCCCTCTCCTCTCCTCTCACACTGCCCCCCCCTCCTCTCCTCTCTACACTGCCCCTCTCCTCTCCCTCCCAGCTCACTTCTCAGTTCTCCCAGCCCCCTCTTTACAGAGCAGGGTGGATCTTTGCCAGCCACTCTATTGTATCATGTGTGGGGTTTGTTAGCCACTTATACAGAGCTGGGGTTTGCAAATCCAGTTTCTCCTATGATTGATCTTGTCAGAGTACCAGGCATTCCAAAACAACTGTGCTGGGGTGGAGCTGAGGGCTCCCCTTTCCATCTCTGTGAAGAGCAGAGCAGCCTGACTTCAGTGTCTTTTACAGAGCAGGAGGGGTGCAAAGCAAAACAATCAAAGAAGGGGAGACCAGGCAGCCTGACTTTCAGATGCAGGGGCCAGCCAGCCACTCTATACAGAGCACAGTGGAGCAGCCAAACACCCTATACAGAGCAGGGGTGGAGCAGCCAGCCTTAATACAGAGCAGGGGTGGAGCAGCCAGCCACTAATACAGAGCAGGGGTGGAGCAGCCAGCCACTCTATACAGAGCAGGGGTGGGCAGCCAGCCACTCTATACAGAGCAGGGAGTGGAGCAGCCAGCCACTCTATACAGAGCAGGGAGTGGAGCAGCCAGCCACCCTATACAGAGCAGGGAGTGGAGCAGCCAGCCACTCTATACAGAGCAGGGAGTGGAGCAGCCAGCCACTCTATACAGAGCAGGGAGTGGAGCAGCCAGCCACTCTATACAGGCAGGGGAGCAGGAGTGGAGCAACCAGCCACCCTATACAGAGCAGGGGGGTGGAGCAGCCAGCCACTCTATACAGAGCAGGGGTGGAGCAGCCAGCCACTCTATACAGAGCAGGGGAGTGGAGCAGGGGTGGATGCCAGCCACCCTATACAGAGCAGGAGTGGGCAGCCAGCCACTCTATACAGAGCAGGGAGTGGAGCAGCCAGCCACTCTATACAGAGCAGGGAGTGGAGCAGCCAGCCACTCTATACAGAGCAGGGAGTGGAGCAGCCAGCCACTCTGTACAGAGCAGGGAGTGGAGCAGCCAGCCACTCTATACAGAGCAGGGGAGTGGAGCAGCCAGCCACCTATACAGAGCAGGGGTGGAGCAGCCAGCCACCTATACAAGAGCAGGGGAGCAGCCAGCCACTCTGTACAGAGCAGGGGTGGAGCAGCCAGCCACCCTATACAGAGCAGGGGTGGAGCAGCCAGCCACCCTATACAGAGCAGGGGTGGAGCAGGGGTGGAGCAGCCAGCCACCTATACAGACCAGGGGTGGAGCAGCCAAAACTCTATACAGGAGCAGGGTGGAGCAGCCAGCCACTCCTATACAGATTTTCATTTCACCAAAATACCCCTATTCAGAACTCATGATGGATTCCACCATGCTTATTCAGAGCAGGGGTGGAGCAGCCAGCCACTCTATCAGAGCCAGCAGTGGAGCAAAGTCAGCCCTGACTCTATGCAAAACTAGGACCCCCAGAACCTCTGAGCAGGGGGTGCCCACCACTGGACCCTTTTAAGAACCGGGAGTGGATAGAAAAGCCACTGATAATCCAGTCTTCATATGCCAATAGATCTATAAAGTCCAGGGGTGGAAGGGTTACTCTTTACAGAGCAGGGAGTGGAAGCCAGCCACCCTCACAGGCTGATTCCTCACCCATCTCTCCACTCCCAAGATTTCCAGAGCAGGGGTGTATCAGACAGCCACCCCTATATGCAGGGAGTAAAGGAAACCACTCTATTTAGTAAGAGTGAAACTATGGGGTTTAAAAGGTCTTTTCTCATTTAGCAAAAAACAGATTCCCATCAGCAAAATAAACACACTGCAGCCCAGCGCTCTCTCTAACCACTGAACTCTATCAAACCCACTGCCCTCTCCCTGTGTAGCAGGGCGACAGACCCCGTGTCTCATTCCAGAGGTTCTCTCCCAGTGTAGGGGGCGACAGACCCCCTGTGTCCCATTCAATAACACTCTATCTCCCTAACAGAGGGGTTCAGCCAGCCACCCATCAATAACAGAGGTTCCTCTCCTGTGTAGCAGCCAGCCACCCCCATGTCCCATTCAATAACAGAGGGTTCCACTCTCCTGTGAGCAGGGCGGACAGACCCAGCCACCCATTCAATAACAGAGGGGTCTCTCCAGCCCTGTACAGACCCCTGGGTGGAGCCCCAGCCACCCTTCAGTGTTCTGAGGGATCAATGCCACCCTAACAGAGCTGGGGTGGAGCAAGTCTGGAGCCAGTGTGACTCTAATGTTTGCCATTAGTAAACGCCCAGTGGAGGGCCACAGCCAGCACAGCTGCAGCAGCCAGCCACTCTCTAGGGGAGGGAAATGATCCATTCCTCACATCAGGATCGCCCAGGGAGTAATGAAACCAGGCCACTTTTTGTACAACCCCAAGGGAGTGGAGCAGGAGTGATACAATGCTGCAGGGGCACAGCGTGGTGCAGTGAGATTCACTACAATGCTGCAGTGCAGGGTGACAGGAGCAGCCAGCCACTCTATACAGAGCAGGGAGTGGAGCAGCCAGCCACTACAATGCTGCAGAGCCAGGGCGTGGAGCAGCCAGCCACTCTATACAGAGCAGGGAGTGGGCAGCCAGCCACTCTATACAGAGCAATGCTGCAGTGCCAGCAGAGCAGGGGGAGCAGCCAGCCACCCCATACAGAGCAGGGAGTGGGAGCAGTGCAGCCAGCCAGATACAGAGCAGGGGCTGCAGTGGCACCACCCTATACAGAGCAGGAGAGCCAGCCACTCTGCAGTACAGAGCAGGGCAGTGGAGATTCAGATACAATGCTGCAGTGCCAGGGAGTGGAGCAGCCAGCCACTCTGCATGCAGAGCAGGGCGGTGGAGCAGCCAGCCACAATCTATACAGTGCAGGGGTAGTGAGGAGCCAGCCACTCTATACAGAGCAGGGAGTAGAGCAGGAGTGGAGCAGCCAGCCACAGTGCTACAGGAGCAGAGCCATGGGGTGGATGCACGCCAGCCACTCTAAACAGAGCAGGGAGGAGCAGCCAGCCACCTGTACAGAGCAGAGGGTGGAGGAGCCAGCCACCTATAACAAGGGTGGAGCAGCCAATGTATACAGAGCAGGGCAATGGAGCAGCCAGCCAGACCAAAAGACAAGGAAAGGAACAGCCAGCCACTCTATACAGAGCAGGGAGGTGGAACAATATAGCCACTTTGATAAAAAGAGCAAGGAAAACAGGGAGCCAAAAAGGGTACAGAGCAGGGGTGGAGCAGCCAGCCACTCAAATACAGAGCAGGGGAGTGGAGCAGGGGTGGAGCAGCCAGCCACCCATCTCAGAGCAGGGTGGAGCAGCCAGCCACTCTATATACAGAGCAGGGAGAGCAATAGCCACTCTATACAGAGCAGGGGTGGAGCAGCCAGCCACTCTATACAGAGCAGGAAAAAGCAGCCAGCCACTCTATACAGATCAGTTTCTGGATGCAGCCAGCCACTCTGTACAGTGCAGGGGTAAAATGAGCAGCCAACCACTCTATAAACTAAACAGGGGTGGAGCAGCCAGCCAAAAAGGTGTACAGAACAGGGGAGTGGACATGCCAGCCACTCTATAACAAAAAGGGAACAGGAGTTGCCAGCCACTCTATAATGCAAAAGGGGTGGAGCAGCCAGCCACCTTATACAATGCAATGGAGCAGGGGTTTTCAGCCAGCCACCTTTACAGAGCAATATTTGGTGGAAGCCAAGAAAAGCAGGGGTGGAGCAGCCAGCCACTCTATACAGAGCAGGGAGTGGAGCAGCCAGCCACTCCTATACAGAGCAAGGGAGCAGGGGCCAGCCAGCCACTCTGATCACAGAGCAGGGAGTGGGCATTGTTCAGCCAGCCACTCTGGTTGGAGCAGCCAGCCACTCTTTATTTATTTTTTGAAAGCCACAATACAAAAGGTGGATCAGCCAGCCACTCTGGAAAAAGGGATCCTGGAGCAGGGGAACTTTATTGTCACTGGGGCAGCCAGCCACTCCTACAAGCAGGGGTCATTCATATTATATATATATACAAATATAGGAGCAGCCAGCCACCCTATACTCCATCTAGGGGTCCATGGCCAGCCCTGGAAAATTGCCAGCCACTCTATGCAAACAGGGAGGTGGGCAAGCAGCCACCCTATACAGAGCAGGGAGTGGAGCAGCCAGCCACCCTATACAGAGCAGGGAGTGGAGCAGCCAGCCACTCTATACAGAGCAGGGAGTGGAGCAGCCAGCCACTCTATACAGAGCAGGAGTGGAGCAGCCAGCCATCAGAGCAGGGGTGGAGTTTCCAGCCACTCTATACAGAGCAGGGTGGAGCAGCCAGCCACTCTATACAGAGCAGGGGTGCACAGCCAGCCACTGGTTACAAGCAGGGAAAAGCAGGGGTATTTGAAGCCAGCCATCCTGTACAGACCCATGCAGGACCAGTACAAAACAACGCAGGAGTTCAAGTGCGATTACTGTACACAGAAATCATATTTTCATTTCGATTAAAATACGAAATATTCCTCAACTCATGATGGATTCCACATGCTTATTCATATGAAATGTCGACTTCAGCCCTGAATCTGAGCCAGCAGTGTTAGCAAAGTCACCCCCACTCTCTGCAAACTAGGACCTGAGCTCTGAAGCAACACAGCCCACCACTGGAGCCGCTTTTAAGAACCGCAGTAAATAGAAAAAGGTGATAATCCAGTCTTCATATGTGAATAGATCATAAAGTCCAGAACAGAAAGGGTTAATGCTTTGTGGGCAAGCTGTGGGTCACAAGGCTGATTCCTCACCCATCTCTCCTGACCCAAGATTTCCACTGCGATTGGTATCAGACTGGAAAATATGCAAAGTAAAGGAAACACTTTATTTAGTAAGAGTGAAACTATGGGGTTTAAAAGGTCTTTTCTCTTTTAGCAAAAAAACAGATTCCTTATCAGCAAAATATTTTCCTTATCAGCAAAATAAACACACTGCAGCCCAGCGCTCTCTCTAACCACTGAACTACTCAAACCCACTGCCTCTCTCCCTGTGTAGCAGGGCGACAGACCCCGTGTCTCATTCAATAACAGAGAGGTTCCTCTCTCCCTGTGTAGCAGGGCGACAGACCCCTGTGTCCCATTCAATAACAGAGAGGTTCCTCTCTCCCTGCGTAGCAGGGCGACAGACCCCCGTGTCCCATTCAATAACAGAGGGGTTCCTCTCTCCCTGTGTAGCAGGGCGACAGACCCCTGTGTCTCCCCAGCACTATTCAGAGTGTTCTGAGGATTCCTCTTTCCAATCCTCAGTGCTGTGGTTATGATGCAAGTCTATGCGATGTGATGGCGTAATGTTTGCCATTAGTAAACGCCCACCCAAAGCTGGCCACAGCCAGCACAGCTGCAGTGAGTGGTGAGAGGAGAGGAGCAGCCACAGGCAGGCACAATTATAGAAATGATCCATTGCACTGTCACATCAAGGATCTATGCAGTGATAATGAAACTGAGGCCACTTTTTTATTAGTCACCCCCAACCCCAAGGTATACCAGTGAGATTCAGATACAATGCTGCAGTGGCACAGGTAGTGCAGTGAGATTCAGAAGATACAATGCTGCAGTGCCACCAGGCCAGTGGTCCCAATGAAAACCAACGATCCAGATACAATGCTGCAGTGCCATGGCGTAGTGCAGTGAAGATTCAGATACAATGCTGCAGTGCCAAAACGTGGTGCAGTTATTCAGATACAATGCTGCAGTGCCATGGCGTATTGCAGTGAGATTCAGATACAATGCTGCAGTGCCACGGCGTAGTGCAGTGAGATTCAGATACAATGCTGCAGTGCCATGGTGTAGTGCAGTGAGATTCAGATACAATGCTGCAGTGCCCGTGAAGTGTGCAGTGAGATTCAGATACAATGCTGCAGTGGCACAAATGGTGCAGTGAGATTCAGATACAATGCTGCAGTGCCATGGCGTAGTGCAGTGAGATTCAGATACAATGCTGCAGTGCCACGGCATAGTGCAGTTTTCAGATGCAGTGCTAAGGCTTTTGGAAGGGAAGGCGCCATGCACGTTTTGTTAAGCTCACTCTCAAACAGAGTTCCAGCACACAAAGAGTTAATCACGTGCACGCAACGTGCAGGGAACAGGTGGCCTAACTGAAGAAAAGTAAATGTATCTTTTTAGATGCAATAGAGAAGCTTCTAGAAAAATAGACCAAAAGACAAGAAAAGAACATCGCAAGCAACAGAGCAAGTCATTAGAACAATATATAGTGTTTGAAAAAATAAAGAGAAAGAAAACAGGAGCGTAAGCAATAGATAGTACGTTTTATTTATTTTTGAGAAATAAAGAGAAAGAAATCGCAAGCAACAGCAACAAGAAAAGATCTGAAGAACTTCGACGCTTTAGAACTGAGAGCTAGGATTTTCTGGTGATTATATATATATATATATATATATGAGCTATGGAAAAAATTAAGAGACCACTGCAAAATTATCAGTTTCTCTGGTTTTACTATTTATAGGTATGTGTTTGGGTAAAATGAACATTTTTGTTTTATTCTATAAACTACTGACAACATTTCTCCCAAATTCCAAATAAAAATATTGTCATTTAGAGCATTTATTTGCAGAACATGACAACTGGTCAAAATAACAAAAAAGATGCAGTGTTGTCAGACCTCGAATAATGCAAAGAAAAATAAGTTCATATTCATTTTTTTTTTAACAACACAATACTAATGTTTTAACTTGGGAAGAGTTCAAAATCAATATTTGGTGGAATAACCCTGATTTTCAAAGCACAGCTTTCATGCAGTGGCATGCTCTCCACCATCTTTCACATTGATGTTGGGTGACTTTTGAAATCCTGGCTTTTTCCTGTCAAAACAATTGGCTTTGTTTGATGGCTTGTGACCATCCATCTTCCTCTTGATCACATTCCAGAGGTTTTCAAAAAAACAGGTGAATTGGGTTAGGGTTAGTGTTAAGTAAATAGAAAAAAACCCTGATTATCGTTTAACTGTATATCGCGTGTAGAACGATGTGTGTGCCAGTGCAGGTTGGTTACTTCATACCGGGACTGATGACATCATAACAGCCATTCAGCGACTACGTCATCAACAGCTATAGCTCAGCTCTCTACAGCGACTTCCTTTCCAGTCTTTGGTGGGTCAAAGGACTGAAGTGAGTGGTGGGATAAACCAACTGCTTATATAAATGAATGGACAGTGCACTGTGGACTATGCGTATTGTGCTGGATTCATTGTACACATCACCAGTGATTTAATTAAGTTATTACTCATTTTCTTTACAAAAGATAAACATCATATGCAGAACAGTAATCACACTTGTCAAATTATGTATTTAGATTGCTGATGTTACTATTGTGCGAATCAATGAAACCAGTCTCCCCATGAACGTAACGATATTATTCACTAATACAGGGTTATGCACACGCACACACACATGCACACACTCTGGCTTGTTCGTGTCCTGATTGAAAGGGGTGCCTGGTGGGTTAAGACACGGGTTCCCAAACTGTGGTCCGCGACACAGTCCTGGGTGCGCCGCGGGAGCAATGACATTCTATGTATTTTTTTCTATTCATAGTGAAGCAAGCAAGTTGTATTTGGTTGTATTTGGTTGCATTTGGGTGTACAGAGTAGTGGCGGAAAAAGTAACTTATGCAAGGCTCTCGTTTCCTTCTCTATTGTGCGCATTCGTTTTTTGTGCATGACAGTTCAGCGTGAGAGGTAACGTTCAGAAATTAGGATTTAAGAGTTCTGATTTTGTGCACGTTGTACTGGTTTTACTCAGTGATTCATGTGCAGGTATTTATGAATGGGAATAATAAGACACATGCACTTATTTGTTTGATGACCAAGAAAAATAACTGCATTTCTAAAATGTTCAATTATAAAATTGATAACAATTTCTGTTTAGTTTTGCATTTACTCAAATTAAATATATATATATATATATTCTTATTGAAGTATATATATAATTTAAAGGGTTCTTATATATATATATATTTCTCTCAGTTTATTTCAATTTATATTATATATACTCTCAGTGCATATTCTTAAATATATATATATATTCTCTCAGTGCATATTCTATGTGATTTCACAATATTTATTCAAATGAATAAAGCACAGTTTAGATTAGGTATATTTATAATGTTACAGGTTTAAACATATGAAATTTCCTCAAGGAGTGCTAATAGAGGGCCGCAGTGGCTAATGCAGCCGAACAGGTGGGCCTCAGGTAAAAAAAAGTTTGTGAACCCCTGGGTTAAGAGATCAGTAAAATACCACATCCTGAGACATATGCACTTTGAATTGCCTCTGCGTTACTTCACACGGAAGCGCTGGAAATGACAATGTGTGATGTTTGTGTTTTGTTTTTTTTTGTCTCCTATTTAAAACGGAATAAAAATGATCACGACAAAAACAATATTTTGAATCCAGAACAAATTTCACAACAACTGCTGGAAGAGCCAATATTATTAATCGATACATAACTGTTAAACACAGAAATACTAAAAGAAACAAATAAAAGTCAACGACAAACGTGAACAATAATAATAATAATAATATCTTCATTTTATAAAGCGCCTTTCGTAACAAGTCACCTGAAAGCGCTGTACATAAGAACACAAAATAAAAATAAACTAAGAAAAATATCAAACAAATCTTGAGCAAGACTTCCTGTCAAAACGCTTGTCGTTGAATTTATTATGTTTGTTTCACTGTTTCCATACACTACTACGCACCTGCAGCCATTTCCAGGGGTCTAGGCGTGCAAAGCTGGGATGCTCGCAATTAAAAACAGACAGAGCGAAATGAAGTAAAGGGTTTGAGAGTGCAGAAGGGTGCTGCAGTTGAAATGAAGTAAAGGGTTTGAGAGTGCAGAAGGGTGCTGCAGTTGAAATGAAGTAAAGGATTTGAGAGTGCAGAAGGGCTACAGTTGAAATGCAGTTGGAAATATACTGAACTAAAATGAAGAAAGGAGAGTGCATTCATCACTGCAGTTGAAATGAAGTAAAGGATTTGAGAGTGCAGAAGGGTGCTGCAGTTGAAATGAAGTAAAGGGTTTGAGAGTGCAGAAGGGTGCTGCAGTTGAAATGAAGTAAAGGGTTTGAGAGTGCAGAAGGGTGCTGCAGTTGAAATGAAGTAAAGGGTTTGAGAGTGCAGAAAGGTGCTGCTGTTGAAATTTGTTGAAGGGTTTTCTCCTGCCTCTTCATGTTGAAGGGTGGGGCTGCAGAAATGGATTAAAGGGTTTGAGACATATGAAGGGTGCAGTTGAACAAAGGGTTTGAAAATACATTCTGGGTGCTGCAGTGCCTGAAATGCTGAGCTTTTGAATCAGTGCCAGGAAGGGTGCTGCAGTTGAAATGAAGAAAGGTTTGAGAGGCAGAACAGGGTGCTGCAGTTGAAATGAACCAGGCGTAAAGGGTTTGAGATTCCCTTTAGAAAGGTGCTGCAGTTGCAGGTTTGTTCAGAGCTTGCAGAGACAGAAAGCCCTCCTCGTTCTCCTGCCTCTTGATGTTGATTGGCTGGGGCTGCCGTGGGACGCAGCAGAGGGCCGTTTTCTGCGCAGACACTTCATTATCGCAGAGTCACGTATTTTTATCACATATGGTTTTTTTTTTTTTTTTATCTGCCAAGGCTAACATACATACTGAACACAGGGGAAATCCACATTGCTGGAGCCCTGCTTGTGCCTGTGTGAGTGCTGAGTCAGGATGCTTCATCGCCCACCCTGCCTTGTTTCAGTATCATCACAGTAACTGAACCAGGCAACAGACCTCACTGAAGCTTTGCACCTTTTTGCATAGAAGTGGGTTCCTGTATGTCAGTGAGACCACACAGGCAGAGCAGGGCAGGGTGCATGAAGCCAACATGGCGCTGGGCTGGGAAACCGCATTCCCTTTTATGGCAAGGCACAGGCTGGAGCTTCAGGCACGCACAGCATAATCCACTCAGGGTTTCATGAAACCCAGGCATCATTGAACACCCTGCCTTGTTAGATTCATCGACCTCCAGCACAGGGGGATTTGAAGATGAGTCGTTTATTTGTGGTCGTGGTCGGGCGGGAATACTGAACACAGGCTTTGTCAGCAGCATGACCTATATTTGGGATCAGACACTTCAAACACAGGGCTGGGATGTTCATCCGAATATATCGCTGGGGTGTTCAGTACAAGCCTGTGATACTGTTCTGAACAGTTGGGATCTGTATTGAATTACGTTTGAAACATGAAGCCCAGCTGAACAAAGGCTGGGATACATTCATCACAGCATACTGAACACAGGCTAACCAGGCAGCATCAACACAGTCTGGACACATAAGTCATTCATCACTAAATACTCAACAGATTTAGTCATAGATCACTAAACTAAAAGGAGGGAAACATTCATCAGCTTGGACCAGATACATACTGAACACAGGCTGATACATTCATCACATATACTGAACACAGGCTGGGATACATTCATCACAGCATACTGAACACAGGCTGGGATACATACTGAACACAGGCTGGGATACATTCATCACAGCATACTGAACACAGGCTGGGATACATTCATCACAGCATACTGAACACAGGCTGGGATACATTCACAGGCTGGGATACATTCATCACTGAACACAGGCATACTGAACACAGGCTGGGATACATTCATCACAGCATACTGAACACAGGCTGGGACATTCATTCATCACAGGGATACTGAACACAGGCTGGGATACATTCATCACAGCATACTGAACACAGGCTGGGATACATTCATTATATTCATCACAGCATACTGAACACAGGCTGGGATACATACATTCATCACAGCATACTGAACACAGGCTGGGATACATTCATCACAGCATACTGAACACAGGCTGGGATACATTCATCACAGCATACTGAACACAGGCTGGGATACATTCATCTGAACACAGGCTGGGACACATTCTGGGATACATACTGAACACAGGCTGGGATACATTCATCACAGCATACTGAACACAGGCTGGGATACATTCATCACAGCATACTTCACACAGGCATGGGATACATTCATCACAGCATACTGAACACAGGCTGGGATACATTCATCACAGCATACTGAACACAGGCATACATACATGAACACAGGCTGGGATACATTCATCACAGCATACTGAACACAGGCTGGGATACATACTGAACACAGGCTGGGATACATTCATCACAGCATACTGAACACAGGCTGGGATACATTCATCACAGCATACTGAACACAGGCTGGGATACATACAACACAGGCTGGGATACATTCATCACAGCATACTGAACACAGGCTGGGATACATTCATCACAGCATACTGAACACAGGCTGGGATACATTCATCAGGCAGCATACTGAACACAGGCTGGGATACATTCATCACAGCATACTGAACACAGGCTGGGATACATTCATCACAGCATACTGAACACAGGCTGGGATACATTCATCACAGCATACTGAACACAGGCTGGGATACATACTGAACACAGGCTGGGATACATTCATCACAGCATACTGAACACAGGCTGGGATACATACTGAACACAGGCTGGGATACATTCATCACAGCATACTGAACACAGGCTGGGATACATACTGAACACAGGCTGGGATACATTCATCACAGCATACTGAACACAGGCTGGGATACATTCATCACAGCATACTGAACACAGGCTGGGATACATTCATCACAGATACTGAACACAGGCTGGGATACATTCATCACACAGCATACTGAACACAGGCTGGGATACATTCATCACAGCATACTGAACACAGGCTGGGATACATTCATCACACATACTGAACACTGGGATACATACTGAACACAGGCTGGGATACATTCATCACAGCATACTGAACACAGGCTGGGATACATTCATCATTCATACTGCATACTGAACAACAGGTTGGGATACATTCATCACATACTGAACACAGGCTGGGATACATACTGAACACAGGCTGGGATACATTCATCACAGCATACTGAACACAGGCTGGGATACATTCATCATACTGAACACAGGCTGGGATACATTCTGATCCATCACAGCATACTGAACACAGGCTGGGATACATTCATCACAGCATACTGAACACAGGCTGGGATACATTCATCACAGCATACTGAACACAGGCTGGGATACATTCATCACAGATACTGAACACAGGCTGGGATACATTCATCACAGCATACTGAACACAGGCTGGGATACATTCATCACAGCATCACAGCATACTGAACACAGGCTGGGATACATTCATCACAGCATACTGAACACAGGCTGGGATACATTCATCACAGCATACTGAACACAGGCTGGGATACATTCATCACAGCATACTGAACACAGGCTGGGATACATTCATCACAGCATACTGAACACAGGCTGGGATACATTCATCACAGGCTGGGATACATTCATCACAGCATACTGAACACAGGCTGGGATACATTCATCACAGCATACTGAACACAGGCTGGGATACATACTGATCACAGGCTGGGACATTCATCACAGCATACTGAACACAGGCTGGGATACATTCATCACAGCATACTGAACACAGGCTGGGATACATTGAACACAGGCTGGAACACAGGCTGGGATACATTCATCACAGCATACTGAACACAGGCTGGGATACATTCATCACAGCATACTGAACATGAACACAGGCTGGGATACATTCATCACAGCATACTGAACACAGGCTGGGATACATTCATCACAGCATACTGAACACAGGCTGGGATACATTCATCACAGCATACTGAACACAGGCTGGGATACATACTGAACACAGGCTGGGATACATTCATCACAGCATACTGAACAAAGGCTGGGATACATACTGAACACAGGCTGGGATACATTCATCACAGCATACTGAACACAGGATGGGATACATACTGAACACAGGCTGGGATACATACTGAACACAGGCTGGGATACATTCATCACAGCATACTGAACACAGGCTGGGATACATTCATCACAGCATACTGAACACAGGCTGGGATACATTCATCACAGCATACTGAACACAGGCTGGGATACAATCACTTCACAGCATACTGAACACAGGCTGGGATACATTCATCACAGCATACTGAACACAGGCTGGGATACATTCATCACAGCATACTGAACACAGGCTGGGATACATTCATCACAGCATACTGAACACAGGCTGGGATACATACTGAACACAGGATGGGATACATTCATCACAGCATACTGAACACAGGCTGGGATACATTCATCACAGCATACTGAACACAGGCTGGGATACATACTGAACACAGGCTGGGATACATTCATCACAGCATACTGAACACAGGCTGGGATACATTCATCACAGCATACTGAACACAGGCTGGGATACATTCATCACAGCATACTGAACACAGGCTGGGATACATACTGAACACAGGCTGGGATACATTCATCACAGCATACTGAACAAAGGCTGGGATACATACTGAACACAGGCTGGGATACATTCATCACAGCATACTGAACACAGGATGGGATACATACTGAACACAGGCTGGGATACATACTGAACACAGGATGGGATACATTCATCACAGCATACTGAACACAGGCTGGGATACATTCATCACAGCATACTGAACACAGGCTGGGATACATTCATCACAGCATACTGAACACAGGTTAGGATACATACTGAACACAGGATGGGATACATTCATCACAGCATACTGAACACAGGCTGGGATACATTCATCACAGCATACTGAACACATACTGGGATACATACTGAACACAGGCTGGGATACATTCATCACAGCATACTGAACACAGGCTGGGATACATTCATCACAACATACTGAACACAGGCTGGGATACATTCATCACAGCATACTGAACACAGTCTGGGATACATACTGAACACAGGCTGGGATACATTCATCACAGCATACTGAACACAGGCTGGGATACATACTGAACACAGGCTGGGATACATTCATCACAGCATACTGAACACAGGCTGGGATACATTCATCACAGCATACTGAACACAGGCTGGGATACATTCATCACAGCATACTGAACAGAGGCTGGGATACATACTGAACACAGGCTGGGATACATTCATCACAGCATACTGAACACAGGCTGGGATACATTCAACACAGCATACTGAACACAGGCTGGGATACATACTGAACACAGGCTGGGATACATTCATCAGCATACTGAACACAGGCTGGGATACATACTGAACACAGGCTGGGATACATTCATCACAGCATACTGAACACAGGCTGGGATACATTCATCACAACATACTGAACACAGGCTGGGATACATTCATCACAGCATACTGAACAGAGGCTGGGATACATACTGAACACAGGCTGGGATACATTCATCACAGCATACTGAACACAGGATGGGATACATACTGAACACAGGCTGGGATACATACTGAACACAGGATGGGATACATTCATCACAGCATACTGAACACAGGCTGGGATACATTCATCACAGCATACTGAACACAGTCTGGGATACATACTGAACACAGGCTGGGATACATTCATCACAGCATACTGAACACAGGCTGGGATACATACTGAACACAGGCTGGGATACATTCATCACAGCATACTGAACACAGGCTGGGATACATTCATCACAGCATACTGAACACAGGCTGGGATACATACTGAACACAGGCTGGGATACATTCATCACAGCATACTGAACACAGGCTGGGATACATTCATCACAGCATACTGAACACAGGCTGGGATACATTCATCACAGCATACTGAACACAGGCTGGGATACATTCATCACAACATACTGAACACAGGCTGGGATACATACTGAACACAGGCTGGGATACATTCATCACAGCATACTGAACACAGGATAGGATACATTCATCACAGCATACTGAACACAGGCTGGGATACATTCATCACAGCATACTGAACACAGGCTGGGATACATTCATCACAGCATACTGAACACAGGCTGGGATACATACTGAACACAGGCTGGGATACATTCATCACAGCATACTGAACACAGGCTGGGATATACAACACAGGCTGGGATACATTCATCACAGCATACTGAACACAGGCTGGGATACATTCATCACAACATACTGAACACAGGCTGGGATACATACTGAACACAGGCTGGGATACATTCATCACAGCATACTGAACACAGGCTGGGATACATTCATCACAACATACTGAACACAGGCTGGGATACATACTGAACACAGGCTAGGATACATTCATCACAGCATACTGAACACAGGCTGGGATACATTCATCACAGCATACTGAACACAGGATGGGATACATACTGAACACAGGCTGGGATACATACTGAACACAGGATGGGATACATTCATCACAGCATACTGAACACAGACTGGGATACATTCATCACAGCATACTGAACACAGTCTGGGATACATACTGAACACAGGCTGGGATACATTCATCACAGCATACTGAACACAGGCTGGGATACATACTGAACACAGGCTGGGATACATTCATCACAGCATACTGAACACAGGCTGGGATACATTCATCACAGCATACTGAACACAGGCTGGGATACATACTGAACACAGGCTGGGATACATTCATCACAGCATACTGAACACAGGCTGGGATACATTCATCACAGCATACTGAACACAGGCTGGGATACATTCATCACAGCATACTGAACACAGGCTGGGATACATTCATCACAGCATACTGAACACAGGATAGGATACATTCATCACAGCATACTGAACACAGGCTGGGATACATACTGAACACAGGCTGGGATACATTCATCACAGCATACTGAACACAGGCTGGGATACATTCATCACAGCATACTGAACACTGGCTGGGATACATTCATCACAGCATACTGAACACTGGCTGGGATACATTCATCACAGCATACTGAACACAGGCTGGGATACATACTGAACACAGGCTGGGATACATTCATCACAGCATACTGAACACAGGCTGGGATACATACTGAACACAGGCTGGGATACATTCATCACAGCATACTGAACACAGGCTGGGAAACATTCATCACAGCATACTGAACACAGGCTGGGATACATTCATCACAGCATACTGAACACAGGCTGGGACACATTCATCACAACATACTGAACACAGGCTGGGATACATTCATCACAGCATACTGAACACAGGCTGGGATACATACTGAACACAGGCTGGGATACATTCATCACAGCATACTGAACACAGGCTGGGATACATTCATCACAGCATACTGAACACAGGCTGGGATACATTCATCACAGCATACTGAACACAGGCTGGGATACATTCATCACAACATACTGAACACAGGCTGGGATACATTCATCACAGCATACTGAACACAGGCTGGGATACATACTGAACACAGGATGGGATACATTCATCACAGCATACTGAACACAGGCTGGGATACATACTGAACACAGGATGGGATACATTCATCACAGCATACTGAACACAGGCTGGGATACATACTGAACACAGGATGGGATACATTCATCACAGCATACTGAACACAGGCTGGGATACATACTGAACACAGGATGGGATACATTCATCACAGCATACTGAACACAGGCTGGGATACATTCTCATCAGGACACACAGGGTTCAGGTGTATCTGGCTATTTTAGCAGCTTTTGCAATCACAATTGTCTACCACAATTTGTTATTTAAAGCCTCTATTAGGAATAATATGGATTCAATTCAGTGAATGCCAGGAGACTGAGCAAACCTAGAAGTGTTTTTAGTGGACCTTATCCCCCTTCCCCTATTCTATTCAAACTGAAACTCCCGTCCCAACCACCAGAGAATGAAGTGAGAAACACGTGCTCAGAGGAGAGAGCTTTACTGTGAGACAATGCCAGCGCTGTGACACTGTCCCTCTCATCCCTGATACCCCACACTAACACTGTGTTCAAATCAGAGATCAACCCGCAGACAGACCCCACACTAACACTGTGTTCAAATCAGAGATCTATCCGCAGACAGACCCCACACTAACACTGTGTTCAAATCAGAGATCGACCCAAATGAGACAGACCCCACACTAACACTGTTCAAATCAGAGATCGACCCGCAGACAGACCCCACACTAACACTGTGTTCAAATCAGAGATCTATCCGCAGACAGACCCCACACTAACACTGTGTTCAAATCAGAGATCTATCCACAGACAGACCCCACACTAACACTGTGTTCAAATCAGAGATCGACCCGCAGACAGACCCCACACTAACACCGTGTTCAAATCAGAGATCTATCCGCAGACAGACCCCACACTAAACCATGACCTGTTCAAATCAGAGATCTGTCCGCAGACAGACCCCCACACTAACACTGTGTTCAAATCAGAGATCGACCCGCAGACAGACCCCACACTAACACTGTGTTCAAATCAGAGATCTATCCGCAGACAGACCCCACACTAACACTGTGTTCAAATCAGAGATCGACCCGCAGACAGACCCCACACTAAACCATGACCTGTTCAAATCAGAGATCGACCCGCAGACAGACCCCACACTAAACCATGACCTGTTCAAATCAGAGATCTATCCGCAGACAGACCCCACACTAACACTGTGTTCAAATCAGAGATCTATCTGCAGACAGACCCCACACTAACACTGTTCAAATCAGAGATCGACCCGCAGACAGACCCCACACTAATACCGTGTTCAAATCAGAGATCGACCCGCAGACAGACCCCACACTAACACTGTTCAAATCAGAGATCGACCCGCAGACAGACCCCACACTAACACTGTGTTCAAATCAGAGATCTATCTGCAGACAGACCCCACACTAACACTGTGTTCAAATCAGAGATCTATCCGCAGACAGACCCCACACTAACACTGTGTTCAAATCAGAGATCTATCCGCAGACAGACCCCACACTAACACTGTGTTCAAATCAGACATCAATCCGCAGACAGACCCCACACTAACACTGTGTTCAAATCAGACATCAATCCGCAGACAGACCCCACACTAAACCATGACATGTTCAAATCACTGAGCTGAGCCTCTGGCTATTTGCAAGCCAACCCTTATAAAAGATTTACTGCATTATTTCTGCATTTTACAAGGATTTTCATGGTTATACAGTACTATGCATTTATTATAGATTTATCTGGTTTGTCATGTTTATTAATATGCTTTACCGTACCTCATTTTTCTTAACAAAGCTTACCTTTATTACACTTTTCTTAGCTTTCACTTTTAGAAGGGTAAGAATCAGATAATACTGAGCAATGCAGCCAGGTCTATATTTCAGATCTATCTGCATTTATAATAAAGGTTTGTGCCGTCCTCCACTCGTCACTGTTTTCCTCCTCAGCTCCCCGGCAGTTTCCAGGGTGAGGTTTTCTTTGTTTCCACAGTGCTGTGTCTCACACATGAGAACATTTAAACAGGGAGGGTGAGTGAGCCTATCTATCTGTGTGTGGGTGTGTGAGGGAGTGTGTGTGTGACCATACTTGTGTCTATCACATAGAGAGCGTGTGTCAGACTCATTTTATAATCTCAAGCCTGTGGTCCACTGCTTGCAGCCCCCACACACCCTCTCCAGCCCCCACAGTGAGCTCTTGGCCTTTTCTAAATAGTCCTCTAAATCTCCCCTCTTCAGTTCGGACGCCTCTGTCGGTCCTCTGTGTTTCCAGGGGTTGTGCTGTGACAAGGGGAGAAGGAGAGCAGTGCAGTGCAGACCCAATTTTAGCATCTTGTGGTGGGGATGGGCGTGCAGAGCTGTCCCCCCACAGCAGCACAGGAAGGAAGTGTCGGTCTGTGAAGGTACATTGCATCGCCTGTGCAGGAGCCTGAGATCTACAGTGAAGACTGGTTAGAATCTGTAACATGCGCCCTGGGCATTTATATACTTCAAAATCAAGAGAGAGTGCACTGTGTACACTAAGAACATGCACCCTGGGCATTTATACACCCCTTCACTGCTTGTTTTCATAGATTCTCAAAGCCCCAAATTGCAGGCAGGCAGGTAGGTACGTCTCTGTGTGGTGGGTAGATTGCATGCAGCGTTTCTTTAAAAAAAAGCTATGTTCCAGTGTGGTCTGCAGAACAGAAACTGAAGCAGAAAGGCAAGACCTCAGCCGCTGTGCTGCGAGAGGAGGGAGGGAGCCTGACCTTTGACAGCGCTGGAGTCTACATGCTGCTCTCTCTCAGCCTTCCGGAGCTCACAGCTCACACTGCCCTCCCTGTCTGACCACAGCAGCTCAGCACGCAAGGGCTCACAGCGATAATGAAGTAAACCCAAAACCACTGCTCACATTTGGAAAAAGTTCAAATATATTCTTTAGATTAATTGCGTTACGGTCGGATTAACAGATGGCAAGAAGGAAAAGGGATTGCTAGCGTCTCCAGTGAAAACCACGGGGCCACACACTGCAGCTGCCGTCACAGAGCGGTGAAACTCTCAGCTGTGGAAGAGGCTGTAAACAACAAGTACTTCAAACAAACCTTCCTTCACTGGGTTCTTCTGAAGAGCCTCCTGTACACCCCATGCAGCAAAACAAACAAACATGATGATGATGAGCTGGGTACTAAAAATAAGAACTTTATTTAAATTATGCATTCTAAAAATAAATACATATTGCATCATTTACATTATTCACCTTATTGCACAATTATTGTTCTTTTTTTTATTTTTTTCCCCCCACAAGAGCCACACACGCACACGCGCACACACACACACACACACACAGAGTCCGTGTCTAATTGAGACACCCCCAGGGGACCGCGTCTTTCTTTCCAGTTCCCCGTCAGTCAGAGGGGTGTCATTGTGGAGTTACTCAGAGCTGCCTGTTAGTGTATCGGGCTCTGTTACGGAGAAGGCTTTTAGTCCACTCTGTGGTAACACAGTTTAAGCATTCCAGGGTGCAGGCTCAGGAAATCAGTGGGCTGGTGTCCGGTACACTGGGGCTGGTGTCTGCTGTTGCGGGATCAGTCGTGGAATAAAAGCTGCATCCTGCAACAGTCCAGGAAGTGACCTCGACTGTCTCCTGTGCAGGTAAGAGAAAACAGCGGCTGGATTGCGAGTTCTGGATTCAGCACCGACACAAACACTACGTCCCTGTTGCTGCTACCTAACAGTGTGAGGGGAGTCCTCTTCCACACCGTCTCGCAAAGGACATGCCAGGGGGCAATGACACAATGAACTAACGGCTGAAGAGAGACACCCAGGGTCTCCCAGGCTCCTCAGCTCCGTCTGCTGATACGCACGGCCTCCCTCCAGGCTTCCCTGGCTGCAAAGACCCCCCTCCTCCAGTCCTGTTAAATCTTATAAATCCCAAAGTACGTGTTGGCGGGCTCCAGGCTGACCAGCTGGGGCTCCGACACGTTGACAGAGACGCGGTCGAATTTCTGCAGCTGCACGACAGCCGCCAGGTAGCTGCTGGAAGTCCACATGCGCTCCCCGGAGCAGTAGCTGAGCTTGCGGTCCTCCAGCAGGGAGATGGCAGCGGGGTAGCGTCCCGAGCGCTTGAACACCCGGTGCAGGACGGCCCGGTCCCGGGGGCAGGTCGTGCCGCGGAGCAGGAGCCGCGAGTACAGGAAGTACTGACCCGTCTCGTTGATGAGCAGCGCCCCGTCCCGGTACTCCATGCCCTCGGTGAAGGCCTTGCCCACGACGGGCTCCCAAAGCAGGGTCTCCGAGCCCCTGCTGGCACTCTTCACTGGGGAAGAGAAAACGCAGTTTTAAGAAGCTGCCCTTTTGAGTGCGTTTGTATTGTGGTTAGGCAGATGAGATGCGAAAACTGCTGGCAGTCTGCTGGCAATTCATGTTGGTGTTAGAGTTAGGGTTGGGGTTAGTGGGGTTAGAGTTAGGGTTGGGGTTAGTGGGGTTGGGGTTAGGGTTGTTTGTTCGTGGGGTTGGGGTTGTTTGTTCGTGGGGTTGGGGTTGTTTGTTCGTGGGGTTGGGGTTGTTTGTTCGAGGGGTTGGGGTTAGAGTTGATAAAATTCAGGTTCAATGTGTGAAACTCATTTCATAGTAACCCTCTGAAGTATTGCTATTCTTCTTGTGGCTTCATACCCCTGAGTGCACAGGTTTGTTTTGATCCTGTAACTGACCAAAAGCGCACAGGGACAGTGCTGGGGCTGCGGGGGTCAGTCTTCATGGGGCTCCCTTCACCCCCACACCCCAAAGAGCAAGGAAGGAAGTGTGCATTGGGTTTACCTGTCAGATGCGCCATTCTCTTAGTTTCCTTTTTCTCCACCGCCAGTCCTGTGAAAACAGCAACACCAGTGAGCCAAGTGCAGGGGGGAATCAGGCATATCCTACCCTCCCCCAATCCAGTCCCAACCCGGCCATAACCCCAACCCCAACCCCAACCCCCGGTCCTAACCGTAATCCTAACCTTAACCCCCATCCAAACCCTAACACTAAATCTATCCCTAACCCTAATCTGGATCACCAGATTATAGCATACTATCAGGCTACTTCAAGTCAGAAAGTATAAATTCTTCCCTGCCCTCTTCAATCCCTCTTTGTTTTTTTTAATAGATTACCAATATTACACACTCTACTTCAAGTCAACTCGTAATCTGGGTCTTTCGAAGCCTCTTTCATTTCAAACTATATTCCAATCAACCCTCTGTAAAATACAAACACAATTCCCCTGAAATAAATCCCTTTTCCTTCCTTTCCCCCCCTCCCGTTCTTAAAAAAAAATGTTTTTACATCATATCAATTAATGTAGAAAAAGTGACTCAACGATATGATAATTCTTTTGAAAAAACAGTTAATAAGAGTGTGTAACCCGTGTATGTGGAGGGACAGCAGACTTTCTCTTGCCCCCCCTAATTTAAATCTTAAACCTATCCCTGCCCCCCCACCCCCACCCCTGTCCCTACACGGTCCCATCACTACCCGGTCCTCTCTCTCTCTCCCTCCTTCCTGTGGTCATACACGATTCTTCAGGAGGTGGAAACTATTATTGCATCATTTCCCACGCCTTGTGAACACCCCAACTATGAGCAAACTGCTGCTGTGTTAAACACAACACAGCTCTGATCATTTCTAATCTAAGCATCAGATCTAAAAACAGAGACTCAAGAGAAACTCTGCTTTTTCAGCAGACCACAAGATTAACATTTTGCATTGAAGCTGCTCTGGTGCTGCAGCTGCTGCCTTTGGGTGGGTTGAGGGCTGTTGAATTATCTTGAGAAATGAATATGAAGACAGAGAGGGACTCACCAATTTGTTTCTCCAGGACTGGCGTCAGGTTCCTGGAGCTGGTACTTGTGGAACTCTGGAAAAGGCAAGAAGAAAGCACGTTGTTTTCTTTAATATTTTAATAAGCTTTCTGAAGAACACCCTGTTCCAACTGAAATTCTCTGTCACAGAATTTCAAGAGAGAGGGTCTTGTGATCCTGTGATGGAGACACATTAAGATGCTGAATGTGATTCTGCACCAACTGAAAACACAACCACCCCATTCGTGCAACGCTAACAGCGTGTATTCCCATTAGCCGGCTGTGTGACCAAAATGTTGAGCCACAGTGAACTCTCTTTGGTGTGGTGTGTTTCACGGATTGTTTGGTCTGTATTCCTTTGGGGGGTGGGAGGGTAACAACACAGACCCTGGTCTGTATTCCTGTCCCGGGGGGTCTGTTTTAATGACTATAATAAATGAGGCCGTGTACTGGGCTGGCTGGACTGAGTTTCAGAAGCTGAAACTTCTCTTCAGCTCTTCTACAAAACAAGAAACAATGAACAGAAGTAACATCGTTCAAGGAGTTCTTTCTTCAGCACTCCTTTTCTCAAGCTGCTTTTCTCAGTTTTGTAACAGTAAGTGGATTTCTGTCAAATAAATACATTTAAAAAAAAGACTAATAAATGAATTAACAAAACAAACAAGATCTAAAATGACGTTACTTTACGTTGGCTTTTGCATGGAAAATAAATTAACTATTGGTTCATTTGATTTTTTTTTAAATTGCTGATATGCCACTCAAACAATAAGTCATTAATAAACCGTGAATCCTATTTCTCGCTCTTTCTCTACATCTAGTATTAACCCTATACTAATAAATGATATTTTCAGTCAACATTTTCATAAATATTTTAAATATTGTTTTTACAGTAACATGCCCCTAACTGACTCCTGCACCTTTACCAGAAACCTAAAAGGTATGAGGCATGCTACAATAAAGCTAAATCAATAGACAGCTTCCTGGAAGCAACTATTGGCAATGCAGGTTGACGGGAGTCTGTTTGGACAGACAGACACAGACAGACACTCACTCACCTGTCGGAGCTCAGTCAGCTCCTGCTGCAGTCTCAGGATGTAGTACGCTCCCAGCCCCAGCCCAGCCATGGTGAGGAGCAGCAGGGCAAGGAGGAGCGCAGTGCAGCCCCCTCTCCCTCCCCTCCCCTGCTTCAGCTGTGGGGGCAGCACTGGCCAGGCCGGCAGGGCTGTTGTCTCTGGGCCAGGAGCCCCCGGCCCCCCCGACCCCCCCGACCCCCCGCGGTCCACCAGGAAGATCTGGGGATACACGTAGCTTAGGTTCTGCTGCATTTCAACAAGGCTCCCTGACACAATCCCTCACTGAGTGTCTGCGAGTGCGTCCAGTCGCTCTGTAACCCTCCTCAGCTCTGCTCTGCTGTAGAGGAACGTGCCTCGTACTCATTTCAATACCCACAGCTTCCTCCCACGCCTGCCTCACACTCTCTGATAGGCTCTGTGCTCTCAGGTTGGTGGCTAGACCTGCTCTTTGACTCTAGAAGTTTACTGGATTTACCACAACCTGGAGACTCAAGCCTTTCATGAAGCCCCCACTGGCCAAGACTCATATCCCCAGAAAGAGCACGACAGACACTCAGCCAACCCTAGAAGATGGTTTTATTGGTGTTTGAGACTGTATCAAGTAATAGGTATGGATGGCAATCCCAGGTTTACACCAATGTAACCATCCCTAAATTCCACACCCAGCTCGCTGCATTGTTCTTTGTGTTAATGGACATGCTTACAGGACTGTAGAGAGCTATAAAACACCCATCGTGCTCCTAGGGATGATTTTTGCTGAGGGTGCTGGTTTAGGAGCTGGTTAAGTTGTCCATTAAAAATCCCTTTAACCTCAAGTTCTAAATCTGTGTGTGACCTTCACTCCTAAATGAATCTACTTGCTGTACGCCTTGCCTGGGTTCTTCTATACCTGCTGGGGCCCCGCACGAGACCAGTACATATGTAGTTAACTATTTTAGTAAAAATCTGATTTACTCCACAAAAACTGTTAGCTGTTTATCAGAATCAAAGCTAAGGTTCAGGTTGGTCCATTAAAATCCAGCCTTTAACCCTCAAGTTCTAAATCTGTGTGGAGACCTTCACTGCGTAAATGAATCACCGGACTTGCATGTGTTCTTCATGCCTGCAGTTCTTCCATATTCTGGCTGTGCACGGTGACCCGCAGTGTTTCTTGGCAGTACATATGTTCTTCATGTTAACTATTTAGTAAAAATGTGCTGACCCGCACTGTGTTTCAAAAGAGCTGGCGTGCTGTTTATCAGAATCAAAGCTCTGCCATGTTCCTGGCTGTGGGCCCCGCTTGAGTCTTGGCAGACTGGCCTGTCCTTCATGTTGCTGTCTGCCAAAATTGATGGCTGTGAAAAACAACCCGCACTAGTGTTTCTTGTCAAAAAATATGTTTATTGGTGTAATGCAAGAATAGAACTATTTGAAGTGCAAGCGAGACCCGCACTGTGGGTCTTGGCAGGAATCTGTGCCACAGACAATGCTGCAATCTCTTTTTTAATAACATAGTGCACGGTGACCCACACTGTGTTTATAGATGACATCATTCTTCATGTTTTTCCCTCCCCAGAGTTCACCCTTGTATTTCTCTATATCAGTACAGGGGCTCTGCAAAAGGTAACCCAAAGGTTCTCACAAACACACCTCGCTTGCCTCTGTAGATTCACAGAGGCTCCTTCTGAATGGGGCAGGGTTGTTAGGGAGGATTGATTCATTGAGGCTAAATCCACTGCAGGAGGAAACCCCCTGCCACATGAAAACACAGGTCTGGATCATATGCGAGTTTCAAAACAGGCAGTCAAAACCCCACCTAAAAACTGTGGTTCTGTGCTCCATTGAAGAGCGCTCCCCTCTCAAACAATATAGCAAATCTGGACTCTCAAATTCACCGTTTATTACCGGAACCAATCTAACAGCATTAACACTTTGGGGTTTTCTTTGGTTTATTTTTTAACACTCAGCAGGCGATAAGTAAGTTGATGTTTGGCTAATGCCTTCATCAGTGCAATGACACTTTTTTTTAAGTTTACTGAAAATATTGGTAGCATACGTGATCACATTGAGCATATGGCTGAACACCTTTCACATGTTACATCCTCTGTAGCCAAGGTCTTCCCATATAAAGACACTTCCAATCACCAATGAACAGTTAATGGCTCTAGGACCAGGGGGCAGTTGGAAATCAGGTGGAGATAGAGTTGGGACAGAGGGAAGGAGACTCTTTTTCACAAAGTATTTATGGAAGGAATAGGCTGCCTAGTCATGTTGTTGATGCTGAATCACTTGGCCCCTTTAAGACCCAACTTCAGAGATCAAAGCAGCTACTAAAACACACATGGTGCTGCTGGGCTGAATTCAGTACATTTTCTTATGTTCAGCACAGTCATGACATGACCGGTTCAGCTACAACATTGTCAAATGATCTCATTTCTTATTAAACTGTAGCTCAGTGATTTCAGAAAATTGGGACTTTCTGTCTTTTTTTTTTTCAATGCAGTGTCTAGTGTTTGGTCCCAAAATGTTTTACTACCCCTAGAGAACATTGTGGTCCCTCAAGAAATGTAAACTTGGTCATGCAAAAACATTTAAAAAAATGTAAATACAAATTATTATTCAAACCATTTTTATAGTGTTTGTGAAGACTTTACCATTTGATCTTGTTAATGATGAAAAAAATATTATATTTTTTTCTATTTTCTGCCTAGAAATGCACACAATTAAAATGGACAAGTACAATACATTTTTTATTTGATTTTACAAAAAAGTAATATATTTAAGATATTTTTTTTTAAAACTATGCTACTGATGATCTTTAGTATAGTGGATAAACATAACATTGAACAATTTTAAAAAACAAGAAGAATTGACTAGTGATTAGTATTCTTTGAAATTGTTTAATGATTTATAAATAAACAATATAGATTTAAAAAAAAAATGAAAATATGTATTTATCAAATAGAATATTTTTTAAATGTAACAGTACGAACAAGTGCAATATTTCAACATGAAAAAAATAAAACAATCCAATATATTGATATCAAAAACAAAACTTAATTACACAATGCAAAAAAGAATTGAACTTTTCAAGTATTATTTAAAATGAACATTAAAATTAGTGTAATAACTTTCATAATTTAATAAAACTGATTCATGTATTATAAAATTTCAGGGGGTGTGTGTCAGTGTGCATGCCTATCTACAGAAAGCAAAAATAATAAAGGCATTTGCTACATGTCTAAATAATAATTATCCATCCATTATCATAACCGCTTACTCCTTTACAGGGTCGCGGTGAGCCGGAGCCTTTTTCGCAGCACAGGGCAGAGACTACACCCTGGACGGGACGCCAGTCCATCGCAGGGCACCACACACACTCACACAGAGGGCAATTTAGAGTGACCAATCAACCTTGGACTGTGGAAGAACACACACACAAACACGGGGAGAACATGCAAACTCCACACAGACCCCTAGGCCAGATTCTAACCTTAGGACCCTGGAGCTGTGAGGCAGCAGCACTAACCACGACGCCACCCTAAATAATAATAATAATAATAATAATAATAATAATAATAATAATACTAATTCCACTACTAATAACAACAACAACAACAACACTAAAGAGTAGTTTGCAGCCCTAGTCACAAGCCATGTCAACTTGATCACACAGATTTGTATGATAAACTGTAACCAAGTTGACAGTTGACAAGTTCCGCCCAAAAATGACAGTTACCAAAAGGCCCCGACTCTCACTGCAACGTTAGAGCAAAATATACAAATCACCTTTGCCTTTTCTGTTTTGTTTGAATATTTTAAACAACTTTTTGTCAAATTGAGACTAAGGACCAAGTTGACATGTTAAGTTATCAATGTTTGGTTACATAGATATCAAATAAATAAGATAAAACTTACCAAGCCTCTTTATGTTCTTCCTAAAATATTGGTAGGTAGGTAGGACCCCAACATTGTAGCTGTCTTTTTTAAATTCCTTACTTAAATTGTTAAATCCATAAACTCTGTAAGTTGACATTTTTTTTATGACATGATATTTTCAGAATTAAAATCATTTATTTCAATTTGAATTTATTTTATGTTTTGATTATTTGTTATTTAAAAAAGACAGTTGTTTATTATCAGGAGGCTCAATTGGGACAACTTGCAGAAATATTTTTGTTGGTGAGATTTTGAAATTTTGGGACTTTAGCTTGGGACACTATTTTAACCATCTTACTGACTTAAGTGTAAATTTCTATCAATTATAATTGTATATTTTTTCACAAAATATTATGGATAATTTGTAGTAAATTGATCCTACTTTAAAATATAAACATTTAATTAAATGTCAATTTAGGATGTAATTGAAAAAAACAAAAAAAAAACTTAAATGCTGAGGACATTGCCAAAAGTTCTGATTTTCTGAAATCACTGAGCTCTAGAAAAAGTGTCAACAGGGAAAATTTAAAAGTAATAATGAAAAAGATTTTTCTAGCAGGAACGAATTGGAAGCACTGGGGTCATCATCATTATCGCATGATTTCATCAGTTGAGTAATTGTGGCAAGCTGTTTCACACAGAGACTGACACAGCCGTCAGTTACAGGAACTGTTCCAGGTGGTGAGGAATACAAAGAGCGACAGGGTATTCTGTGGAAATGATCTGTTACTCAAGACCGTCTCCTGACCTGATTTGTGTTCCTTCGTTTACACTGCTCACTTCAGAGAGCATTAGAGATGCAGCTGAACAGTGTAGATTAGTCCGCCTCTCTCAATGTTACTTCATCTGCACAGTGTAATCCTAGACAGGGAACTGCTGGAAGGACACTTTACTGTTACTATACAGAAAAATAAAGAACGTTACAAAATTCACAAGTTACATTTACTGAGCTTTTGCTCCGATTGTAAAATAGTTAAAAGTATACACTTAGATAAAAGTATACACTTTAATGTACAGTATGTATTCTTTAAGGGCTTGTGTAAAATTAATATGAATCCAATGTACAGATATACTTGCACATTCACCTCTGACTAAAGATACAAATAGTTTCCAACTTCACTGGTCTACATAGCAGTTCTCATAAATGACTTGCTAGAAAATGAACCACAGTAATTTCTACAATATTGCTACGCTGTGGTTTGCTATAATGCACAAGTCTATTGTGATTCATAACCACTGCACAATAACTGAGGCTTTCCGCAGTTCTTACCAGGGCAGAGCACTGCCGTGAGTGGAGAGCTCATGATGACACACTGCAGCGGGAAATGGAAACACAGAAACCCTTTCACACAGCTGGAAAGAGGTGCACGGTTATGAAGAACAGACCAAGCTAAACCTTACCGGCAACAGAAAAGTAACCCGCTAACTTTAAAGAGTTCATACGTGTGGCAATTCTCCTGCTCCTTCTTCTAAAATCTGAGAAACAAGCTGTAAAATTGAATACAAAATAAAACCAACAACTTTAAGAGTTTCTTTGCCTGCAGTGTTCTTTTGTAGGAACAGACGCAGCTGCAGTAACAAGCTGCAACACATTGAAAATAAACCCAGAAATCGAGTTTCAATTGAGCAAAGAACAAATGAGAGCCGAGTGAGCACGGTCAGGACATGCTTTCTTCATGCACAGTAATAAATGCATGGAAGAGTTTACTGAGTGAAGGGAAGCCACTACTCTGAAAGCAATCCGACTCTGCCCTTGAGCAAATAGTGCTAGAAAAATAGGAACAAGCGATACTGGCAGAAAGGTACAGCACGCAGGGATGGGTTTGGTATTTGTGAGGGCAGGTACGACCCTCCTCAGTGTAAAGGGTACAGGTACAGCACGCAGGGATGGGTTTGGTATTTGTGAGGGCAGGTACGACCCTCCTCAGTGTAAAGGGTACAGGTACAGCACGCAGGGATGGGTTTGGTATTTGTGAGGGCAGGTACGACCCTCCTCAGTGTAAAGGGTACAGGTACGGCACGCAGGGATGGGTTTGGTATTTGTGAGGGCAGGTACGACCCTCCTCAGTGTAAAGGGTACAGGTACGGCATGCAGGGATGGGTTTGGTATTTGCGAGGGCAGGTACGCCCCTCCTCAGTGTAAAGGGTACAGTGTAAAGGGTACAGGTACAGCATGCAGGGATGGGTTTGGTATTTGCGGGTACAGGTACAGCACGAGGGATGGGTTTGGTATTTGCGCCCCCTCCTCAGTGTAAAGGGTACAGGTACAGCACGCAGGGATGGGTTTGGTATTTGCGAGGGCAGGTACGACCCTCCTCAGTGTAAAGGGTACAGGTACAGCATGCAGGGATGGGTTTGGTATTTGTGAGGGCAGGTACGCCCCTCCTCAGTGTAAAGGGTACAGGTACAGCATGCAGGGATGGGTTTGGTATTTGTGAGGGCAGGTACGACCCTCCTCAGTGTAAAGGGTACAGGTACGGCATGCAGGGATGGGTTTGGTATTTCTGAGGGCAGGTACGACCCTCCTCAGTGTAAAGGGTACCTCCTCAGTGTAAAGGGTACAGGTACAGCATGCAGGGATGGGTTTGGTATTTGTGAGGGCAGGTACGACCCTCCTCAGTGTAAAGGGTAAACAGGCAGGAATAGACTCCACTTTGTAAGTCTTGTATCTCACCGTATCACAGTAAATGAATGCATCAGTTTGCCATCCTTCTGCCTGTATTGCTTGAAGCCGCTCTGAAATGAAGAGCATTTGGGTAGTTCAGTGTTTCCACTCCATGCAGTGCAGAGGAGTTAATCTAGCATCACATTGTGGGCAGTTACTAACCACACAGAGGAACAATATTGCAGAAAAAGATGCAAATTGTTTCATCTGTCCACAACAGAGCTATGAATCATAACACAACACTTACTTTCAAATCCTATTTCTATTTCAATCCTTGTTATGACAAGCTGCTGTCATAGAATATCTTGCCAATCCAGAAAGGCTGACCCGATCTGTGTCAAGTACTACAGCAGTAGAGAAACTCTGAACTACCCACGGTGAACTCGCATGGAGAAGAAGAAAAAAATAAATAAAAGAAGAAGTCAACAAATTCACCTCGTAGACAATGAAGTGTTCAGTTTTATTTAGAAATTCACAGTTTCTAACGGCACTACATCTCTGTAGTTCCATTTCACTCCTGTTCCACAATACTGTGCAGCAAAACCTCAGACAACAGAAACAAACTGGCCTGGAGAGAAAGACCCCCCCATCCCATCAGACTGAGGCTCAAGACAAAGCCTGGCAAAGCAGTAAGTCACTTTACATACAAGGTATAGCAGAAAACAGAAAGGCATCACAAGTTACAAAAGTGCACTGAACAAGAACTTAAACAACAAAGGCATCTTTTATATTCTCTACAAAACAAACCCATCAACAAGAACTTAAATTTTAAAACATTCAGGACTGCACAATCTTTTATATTCTCTCTGTCGTCAACAAACACACCATCAACTCCCACACACACACACACACACACACCCTCACAAACACACACACACACACAAAACATTCAGGACTGCACACACAGACACACCCTCTCTCTGCGTCACACACACACACACCCTCTCTCTGCCTCACACACACTTACTCCAGCTTACTGTGTTCACAATGTATTTTCCGAGTCTAACCCCGCAGGGTGTAGATGTACCGTACTGAAATAAAAAGCTCACTTGTCTCTGCTTGGTTCATTAGCTGGAATACCAGTCAATACTCCTTGTATTGTAAACCCACTCTGAATGGCCTCTTAAGACCCAATTTTAGAAAGAGGGAACAAAGATCAAATAAATAAATAAATACAAATAAAAGTCTGGTAACACTGCTGCGCGTGGAGCCCTGTCTGTAGTGCCGGCCAGCCTGCAGCAGTGCTGCGCGTGGAGCCCTGTCTGTAGTGCCGGCCAGCCTGCAGCAGTGCTGCGCGTGGAGCCCTGTCTGTAGCGCCGGCCAGCCTGCAGCAGTGCTGCGCGTGGAGCCCTGTCTGTAGTGCCGGCCAGCCTGCAGCAGTGCTGCGCGTGGAGCCCTGTCTGTAGTGCCGGCCAGCCTGCAGCAGTGCTGCGCGTGGAGCCCTGTCTGTAGCGCCGGCCAGCCTGCAGCAGTGCTGCGCGTGGAGCCCTGCCTGTGGTGCCGCCAGCCTGCAGCAGTGCTGCGGCGTGGAGCCCTGTCTGTAGCGCCGGCCAGCCTGCAGCAGTGCTGCGCGTGGAGCCCTGTCTGTAGCGCCGGCCAGCCTGCAGCAGTGCTGCGCGTGGAGCCCTGTCTGTAGTGCTGTGTGATTCAGCTGTCCACATGTCGTTCACAGCTCCTCTCCAGGTTTAAACTCTCCCCTGCTCAGGGAGTGACCCCTGATTAGAAACTAGGGCAGCCTTTGGGGGAAAACTTACAATTGAACCTTCTTGTACTTCGGGGCAGTTCTTTACAAACATCGCTGATCAGGAGCCCCAGACTGAACCGCGATAGCTCTGCTGTCTCTCAGGCACTCCCAGGGAGACACCCATCACTGAGCAGTGACAGATGAACCCCTGCATTTACGGTTTCAAACTGCTTCACACAGCACCGACTCCAGGACAACACAATGCAAGGGGAACAAGCCTCCCTTTAGAAACCTTGCCACTCATTAAATGTAGGGGTGTATATTATCTGTTTAAAAGTACTTTAACACATAAATAAATAAATAGATTAGCAGCAGAGGGATACTCTGTGGCTCCCAGCAGCAGGCTCTACCACACAGCTTCAACATGATGACTGGGACTGTAGGTGTCCTGAAAGAGCAGCTGGAAAAACTAGTCCACAGGACGTGCACACGTCACAAATAAAACACGTTCCCCACCAAATCACAAAATACATTTCATCTCATGAATTTCCAACAGTCATTTCTGATTGCAGTTTGGTCTTCAGTAATTATTGCAACAGGTTTAAATAACCCCTCAGACTTCGGAACTAGCACTGGCTTGGCGAGGAAACTAGGTACAAAGGGAAGAAGTACCAGCTGACAATATTACTGAAACACTGACATGGATTCCAGTTAAAAAAAAAAAAAGAACCCACAAACCTGGCTGTAATCCAGATGAATTGCAATGAATTCAGTCAATCCTTCGGTGTGCGGGCTGCTTTAGATACCTGGGGATTTCCACATGCAGCGACAGCCACCTGGTCCCACATCTGACTGTGCTGTGTAGTGTTATACCATTCAAACCAAACAAATTCAAAACACTGAACAAAAACAGTAAATTGAACAAGAACTATGAAAAGCAAATTGCCTGGGCTCCTGCAGCACAACACTGTGTCACAGCTAGCCACATCTGATATCCTAGCAGCACTGCAAACAGGAGGGCTCCGGAACACACCCTGGAGCACACAAACTGCCTTCCCTCCTTCAGTAAAACCAGGGAGATGATGGAACGCTACCCGCGGAGCTCGACAGTGAAAGCCGCTAGTCTGGTATAAAAACTCTTCTAGCATAAACTGCTAACCCTAAATGCACACGTTTTGCTCTCTGTACAAGAAAGGTTTTTTTGTTTCTAAATAGACAAAAGGCACATAAACAAGGAAAGGTGTGAGAAAAAGGGAACAAACTCTGAGAGAAGGGGGGTGGGGGGTTTCCCACTAACAAACAGGGTTCCACTCCCTGCCCCCCACTCCCATTAAACACTGGGTGCACCTCCCAAGAGTCTGAATTCAATGTAAACACAGGCAGGAACAGCGTCTCTGTGTTTCCACCCCCAGCCACTTCTGCATGAACAGATCAGTGGGGAGTAAAGCATGGCCCTGCCCCATGGGGAGGAGGAGTGTTTGTTTAGACGGGTCTCAGACATGCCCCGACACGGCTGTGACCCCGAACGTCCCCACGCTCATCTCCTTGTTTCCCTTCATGAAGTCCTGCATGCTGGGCACGGACCCTGTTTTAGTCTGTATCAGCCCTGCCATGTACTTCCCCGGGTCCATCTTGGAGCGCCGGCGCTTGAAGGCTCTCTTCTCGGTCTTGGTCTTGGGTGGCGGCTGGCCGTTGCAGAGGCGAGTGCAGGAGGAGATGCCGCAGAAGTAGGACTCGTCGGAGTGCGAGGAGCCCTCGGAGCTGCCCTCGGAGGGGGGCCCTTGTAGGAGGATGTACACACCTCCCCTGACGGCAGGAAGGCGCTGTGGCTCTGCAGGGGGCCGTTGCTCTTCACTCCTCCGTTAGCTACTGGCGGTGCGGGGACGGAGGGCTTCAGAGTCCATCCACCTTCATTTTGCAACGTTTTTTCTACATAAAACAAAACAAGCAAAAAAAAAAAGTGTTAAGCAGACTGGAAGGTTACAAAAAAAAAAAACCAATTATAGAAACAAAATATTTAAAAAAGCAGCTTTAACCACTTCATTGCTATGCTGACACAAAATGGTTATTTATGAACTAAAATGTGACAAATATATCACACAAAATAAGTTAAATGTGGTTTTGCTATTCCGCAGGTTATAGTGCCACCTTGTGGCGCTAATCCATCAATAAAAATCCCCCAGCAAGGATTATACAGTGCCCCCATCCTCCTTCAGCAGTGAAGTGGTTAATCTCAGTGCTTGCTGAGTAGAATGTTACAGCGCTATCTTCGGACTGAATAATTAGCACATTGCTGATATGGAATCTGTCCAGTGTGTTAACAAACACCAGTAGTTAAAGTGACACTGTACCTTTTTATTTTCTGGCGAAAACCTTAGAGGTTCTACAATGTACAAGTCATCAGGACCTACTAAAAAGGGAGAGAGGGATGGAGGTTAAATGGATGGTATGGGTAACACAAGAACAGATTGAAGCATGAGCTATGCTATGCACTTGCAAGTAGTAATCAGTGATGGACAGCAGGAGCCTCTGCATCCATGGATTCATTTAAACTGATCATTTTTACTTGTCATTTAAAAGAAGAATTGTTTTCTTAAGACGGAGGTCCTAAATGTGTGCCTGTCCACAGAACAACAAAAAATGCCTCAGAAAATAAAGTTATTTTCAAAGAAATGGATTTGGATTATCTGCACTTTATAGAGCAGAAATACAAAAACAGATTTGCCAATTGTTGCATTAAAGAAAGGGGCTTGTTACCAGGACATTCCCGGTTCAAATCCCGGCTCAGCCACTGACTCGCTGTGTGTGACCCTGAGCAAGTCACTTAATGCATAGTTCACCCCCTAGTCCCTATAAGTCGCTTTGGATAAATAATAATAATACTGTTGTTAAAGGGTGTTTATTCATCTCCAAGTGAAAGGAGTCAGAGACGGTTATTTCAAAGAGTGAAATCGGTACAGCATTAGAAGCTAGGACTGTTTGTGGATCCACAGACGGTTATTTCAAAGAGTGAAATCGGTACAGCATTAGAAGCTAGGACTGTTTGTGGATCCACAGACGGTTATTTCAAAGAGTGAAATCGGTACGGCATTAGAAGCTAGGACTGTTTGTGGATCCACAGACGGTTATTTCAAAGAGTGAAATCGGTACAGCATTAGAAGCTAGGACTGTTTGTGGATCCACAGACGGTTATTTCAAAGAGTGAAATCGGTACAGCATTAGAAGCTAGGACTGTTTGTGGATCCACAGACGGTTATTTCAAAGAGTGAAATCGGTACAGCATTAGAAGCTAGGACTGTTTGTGGATCCACAGACGGTTATTTCAAAGAGTGAAATCGGTACGGCATTAGAAGCTAGGACTGTTTGTGGATCCACAGACGGTTATTTCAAAGAGTGAAATCGGTGCGGCATTAGAAGCTAGGACTGTTTGTGGATCCACAGACGGTTATTTCAAAGAGTGAAATCGGTACAGCATTAGAAGCTAGGACTGTTTGTGGATCCACAGACGGTTATTTCAAAGAGTGAAATCGGTACAGCATTAGAAGCTAGGACTGTTTGTGGATCCACAGACGGTTATTTCAAAGAGTGAAATCGGTACAGCATTAGAAGCTAGGACTGTTTGTGGATCCACAGACGGTTATTTCAAAGAGTGAAATCGGTACAGCATTAGAAGCTAGGACTGTTTGTGGATCCACAGACGGTTATTTCAAAGAGTGAAATCGGTACAGCATTAGAAAAGAGTGAGACTGTTTGTTTGGATCCACAGACGGTTATTTCAAAGAGTGAAATCGGTACAGCATTAGAAGCTAGGACTGTTTGTGGATCCACAGACGGTTATTTCAAAGAGTGAAATCGGTACAGCATTAGAAGCTAGGACTGTTTGTGGATCCACAGACGGTTATTTCAAAGAGTGAAATCGGTACGCATTAGAAGCTAGGACTGTTTGTGGATCCACAGACGGTTATTTCAAAGAGTGAAATCGGTACGGCATTAGAAGCTAGGACTGTTTGTGGATCCACAGACGGTTATTTCAAAGAGTGAAATCGGTACAGCATTAGAAGCTAGGACTGTTTGTGGATCCACAGACGGTTATTTCAAAGAGTGAAATCGGTACGGCATTAGAAGCTAGGACTGTTTGTGGATCCACAGACGGTTATTTCAAAGAGTGAAATCGGTACAGCATTAGAAGCTAGGACTGTTTGTGGATCCACAGACGGTTATTTCAAAGAGTGAAATCGGTACAGCATTAGAAGCTAGGACTGTTTGTGGATCCACAGACGGTTATTTCAAAGAGTGAAATCGGTACAGCATTAGAAGCTAGGACTGTTTGCGGATCCACAGACGGTTATTTCAAAGAGTGAAATCGGTACAGCATTAGAAGCTAGGACTGTTTGTGGATCCACAGACGGTTATTTCAAAGAGTGAAATCGGTACAGCATTAGAAGCTAGGACTGTTTGTGGATCCACAGACGGTTATTTCAAAGAGTGAAATCGGTACGGCATTAGAAGCTAGGACTGTTTGCGGATCCACAGACGGTTATTTCAAAGAGTGAAATCGGTACGGCATTAGAAGCTAGGACTGTTTGCGGATCCACAGACGGTTATTTCAAAGAGTGAAATCGGTACGGCATTAGAAGCTAGGACTGTTTGCGGATCCACAGACGGTTATTTCAAAGAGTGAAATCGATACGGCATTAGAAGCTAGGACTGTTTGTGGATCCACAGACGGTTATTTCAAAGAGTGAAATCGGTACAGCATTAGAAGCTAGGACTGTTTGTGGATCCACAGACGGTTATTTCAAAGAGTGAAATCGGTACAGCATTAGAAGCTAGGACTGTTTTTCAAAGAGGATCCACAGATCCACAGGTTATTTCAAAGAGTGAAATCGGTGCAGCATTAGAAGCTAGGACTGTTTGTGGATCCACAGACGGTTATTTCAAAGAGTGAAATCGGTACAGCATTAGAAGCTAGGACTGTTTGTGGATCCACAGACGGTTATTTCAAAGAGTGAAATCGGTACGGCATTAGAAGCTAGGACTGTTTGTGGATCCACAGACGGTTATTTCAAAGAGTGAAATCGGTACAGCATTAGAAGCTAGGACTGTTTGTGGATCCACAGACGGTTATTTCAAAGAAAATCCAACATTAGAAAACTTTTTTCAATCCAAGGATCTGGTCTGTAGCACTACTGTATGAACTTATTTGTGGATAAAACTTGGGAAAGTTTTCAATTACTGTATAACCTTATGTTTTAAAACAGACACTAGTAAAGTTTAGTTTATTGTGCATTCAAGCTATTCAAACATGGTGGTCCAACATGAAGATTAACATTACTAATAAATGAGTCGGTCGTTCAGGACCTACTCCGATTTATTAGTAATTTGTATGCATGTATTTTCAAACTGGCCCCTGTAGCTAATCAGTTTATAGAATGTAGGAAGAAGGGGGATCCACAGGGTTATTTCAAAGAGTCCTAAAAGGACTGTTTGTGGATCCACAGACGGTTATTTCAAAGAGTGAAATCGGTACGGCATTAGAAGCTAGGACTGTTTGCGGATCCACAGACGGTTATTCTGGGACGATCACGCATTCAAGTCCAGGCTGTTTGTTTGCCCACCGAGGCGGTTATTTCCCAGGGGTGGCGCTCAATTGGCTAGGACTGTTTGTGGATCCACAGCGGGGTTATTTCAAACCAGCGAAATCCCTGTAGTCTGGCCGGCTAGGACTGTTTGTGGATCCACAGCCTGTTAGCTTCAAAGAGTGAGATCTGCGTTATCCCACGAAGCTAGGAGCTCCTGGGTGGCTGCATGGTGAGTCCACAGTGTGAAAAAAGCGGTCGGCTGATGGCAAATCTTTTCAATCCACAGTGTGTTGCCATCTTCTGGTCCTCCTGAGTCACTACTGTATGGGTGGTAGTGGATAAAGCTGAGCATAATAAAATAATTGGCCATTCAAATTGGGAGAAAATAATAAAAATAATTGGCAGTCATTCACCTAAAAATTTTTATAAAAAAAAAAAAAAAAAAAAAAAAGCCAAACTGGCCCCTGAAGGTAGCACAGAGCAGAAAGGTGTACAGCAGATAAACTGTCAAGTCATGGAAGCAATTACAATTTGCTTCAACGCTCTCCGTTGTTCACTCAGTTTAGCAATAACTACTGCAATACCACTGCTCCCCCATCCCTTAGCGGCTGTAAACATGTTACTACTTGCAAATGGAATTAAAATGTTCCAGCAATGGGCATCTTAAGCTTTGCATGGTCAATACTTTAAAAAAGAAAACACACACAGCAGTGGGGGCTGGCTGCCATGGAGAATGTCTGGCAAACAGAGGCAACAATGGGAGAAAAGGAAATGTTTCATGTTTCATGCCATTTTTAATGAATGGAGTTTATCAGCATTGTTACAGTGGCTACAGGTCCAGGTTTTTTCAGTTTTGCACTGAAGCTGCTTCAGCCCTGGCGGAGAGTCTTAGGAACACCTGGAAGATACTCACAGCTACTCTAGCACTGCCAGGGCCAGGCACAGACAATGGCAGAGTGGTAAAGCATGTGAAAAAGCAGAGCTAAACCCTGCCTAGATTGTGGTTATTCTAGTTTAAAACTCTGCTTTGAGCAGGCTGCACTCTGTCTCCTCCCGAGTGATCTCTGGGCCAGCCGAGGGCACACTCCACTCTCCTGATCTACCGCACTGCTCCACGGCTCCCTGCTCTGGGGAAGACAAGCCCCTTCCTCGAGATCTAACAAGGGCTGGAAAGAGTGAGAGCACACTGCATTAGAGTCCCTGTATCTCGCAGCCTACCTACCTACTCCAAGCTCCCACTCTTCTGCAAGAGGCGACACTTAGGGGCCCTTCATACTTCTCCAACACCTGCAATGTTATTTGGCTGTTGCACTCCATTGGCAGGAATTTTTTTTTTTTTTTTCTTGCGTCTCTAATCAAATGCATAATTTTGTTTTCATGGGTTCCTGTAACCCATTATCCAGCAAATCTACAACTGCTGTTTTCTTGAGTCTTTTCATGGAACTGCAATGAACACAGCAAACACACAAACAGTTAACAGACACCTGGCTCTGGTATATACCAGAGGGTGGCTGGGTAAATCAGCTTTGTTCAACACCCAGGTCCTCCATCAACCGCAGTGAAAACAAAGACCTTTAAATGTTGCCCACAAAGCAGATTACAAGCGAGAATCCAACTACGTGGCTACATTGCATTTACCTTCTGAAGCAGGTAACTGGAATGACTTGGAACGAACAAGGGGGCAAGATATCCTCCTCTTGAGGCTCATGTCATCGTATGAAGAAAAGCACCTGGCAAAAAACACAGCAAGTTTAGTCTTTCCAGGCTCCTATTAAGCCACTTCCATGGCTTGGTTCAAAATGACAAGCAGCCCTGCAGACTGGTGAGCTGCAATACCTCTTGGGGCTGGGGTAGTGGTTGCTCTTGGGGACTGGTAAAGAGAAGACCTCCTGTGCCGGGGAGCTGCTCCCACAGCGCTGGACACAAAGCAGCAGGCCCAGGCACACACACAGCACCAGCGCGATGACAAGGTAGCTTTGACGATCCGAGACCTGCACACAGGGAGAGGGTTGAGAAAACACTGCACAGCATCACAAACACCAGGAGGAAGGACCAGGTGTGGGCCCCAATGGGGTGGCATAAAACAACTTACCAGCACAACAGTAAAAGCTTTTTAATCAAATGGGTGGAGAGTGCATTTTGAACACAAGACTATCTGCGTCACAAAGCCACATACAGCACTAGAATACAAACAGTACCTGGCTGGCAAGACAATGCTGGTGCCCTTTAACTCCCTTACTAAATTCAGTTAAATAGTTTTACACAGACAGAATTAAGATTAAACCCCAAATGAACAAAACTGACAAGTGCCTGCGCTTTAAATGAACACAGTGAATGAGCAGAGAGCTGTGTTGGGCAGTACCTCTCTCTGGAGCTGCCCCACCGTGACAGACAGGTTCAGGACGAGCTGAGTCATGTTTTTCAGCTGGCTCTGCAGCGACTGGATAGATTCTGTTTGCCGCTGGTCCTAAGGGACATGCAAAGGAAGGTGGTTTTACTGTGTACAGCTGGATATTCTGGTTTAACAGCAGGCAAAAAAAATAAAATAATCTGGTGTCATGCTGACTAAATGCATAAAAGACATCTCATTTTGTTTAATTTACTTCAGAAGTAATTTCACATGTAAGCAGCCTGTTGCATGTGTTAACTGTATCCAGTTAACCAAGAGATGGACCTAGAGTTACATCTCCTTTACTTGGGGGACCTGGAAAAACACAGCCAAGCAGTCACAGAAATGTTAAGAGGCTAAAACAGTAACCTGCTCCTCTGCTATCCTGGAGGTGTTCTGGAGTTTGATTACGGTCTTGTTGAAAGCCCTCTGCATTTCTTCCATTTGCTTCCGATACCTTCCAATGAAAAGAAAAGGCACGGTGAGTAAACACACATTTCAACAGGAATAAAATTCAATGGGTGCATGGATAATTTATTCAAAATGATCAGTGCTGCCACAACAGACAGCAAGACAGTGGAGACAGAGTGTGGTACAGAGCGCCAGACAGACACTCGCCTCTGGCTGAGCTCCTCCAGGTAGCGGCTGCTCAGGGACATGTTCATCTCCAGAGCCTTGATGCGGTTGTTGAGCCTCATGAAGACAGACTCCTTCTGGTTGGAGCCGTGCACCTGGTTGCCGTTGGTGTACCCCAGATCAGTGGAGTTCTGCAGCTCAGCGTAGAAGTCAGTGGCGGTCCTTTGGAGCTGGCCATTGGAGGAGGGGACTGTGAGGAGGATGTCCTCAGGGGACTGCTCATCTCCTTTCACTTCCAGCATAACTGGGGGTTCAGGAGGCTCCACCGAGACAGACGGCTCTTCTGGGGTCCCTTTGCCAACCACAGCCTCTGTATTCACAGCAGAGGTCCCGAGCTCCACTGGGGGCACTGTTTCTGTGGGGTTAGTGAGGGTCTGGGGGGTGTCCGTGTGTTCTCCGAGGGTGGGACTGGGCTTCTCCTCGCTGGGGGGTTCAGCTTCAGAGTTCGGGGCTGGCTCCTCTGCAGTGCTGCTGGCTGCGATTTTCTTCCCGGTCTCAGCCTGTGTTTCAGGGGTGTTTTCGAGGTGCAGTGGGGTCTGTTCAAGCAGGTCTCCAGTGCAGGAGTCTGGTATCTCCTCTGTAGGGGTTACCTTCACGTGGGGGATATCAGAGATGATACCCTGAGGCAGAGAGGAGGACTGGCTGGGTTCCAGATCAACGGGCTCTGCAGTCTGCTCCACTGTGGTCTCCGAGTGCCGAACGTCCTGTTGCTGGGAGACTGTAGGGGTAGTTTTAATGTCCCGCTCGACGAGGATGGATTGGAATTCGCTAGGCGGTGGCAGCTCCTCTTTAGCAGGCTCCTGTGTCTCGCTGTGCTCAGGGATGGCCAGCAGGGTCTCTTGCTGCTGCTCAGGAATGGGCAGTGGGGTCTCTTGCTGCTTCGTGGAGGAGCCCGGCTCCAGCTCCTGCTGGCCTGCGGCTCCACATCGCTGCCGCTGAAGAGCCACGGCGACGGAGCACCGCTGGAGCACGTACTCCGAGAAGCTGGCCACACAGGAGAAGGTGGTGGTCTCCCCACAGTATGTGAGGCTGTCCAGCTGGTAGAAGCCCTGCCTGTCTGCAGCCCCCTCCTCCTCCTCTTCCTCCTCTTCCTCTCCCTCCAGGAGAGTGACTGTGGACTGGCTGGGTTCCTCCTCCTCCTCCTGCACCAGCTGCACGATCCGGCTCTCCTCCTGGGGGGCCAGTGTGGGCACTGCCTCCTCCTCAGTGTCTTCACCGGAAACCGGGGGCTCACCTCTACAGTCTCCAGCCTGGGAAACAAACACAGGAGGGGCAGGTATCACATTACCAGCTTTTTAGCAATTTCCAAGACAAGGCTAACAGCACGCATCGCAAGAAGAAAATATAATCATCCTCCTAGAAATAAGAACCACCATATACAAACAACAAAAGGACTGCAAGCCTAGATTATGAACAATGGAAGCTCTGGAGGAAATCCTTTTATAACTTTGTAAGATACACTTATTTAACACTGCAGTATGAATAAATACATTCTTGCCTGCAGGGCTTTGAGTGCAGAATAACCTGTTGGAATACACTGCATGCACTGTTTTCCAATGTATTAATGTACACAGCTATGCAAATGACTGGAGGGTTTTAATGCATTCAAATTAGAAAGAAATGCACAGTACATAACAGGGGAGAATATGCAAATCTGAACTGTATTGGGGTGATCTGGGTTTTAGAGACGCACAGACCATTCAAACACACTTCACACACACACACACACACACACACACACACACACACACACACACACACACACACACACACACACACACACACACACACACACACACACACACACACACACGACTTACACTGGAGGAGAGGTGGGAATAGGCTGGGATGCCTCAGATTTTCCTGTCATATTCATGGCTTCACCAGAGAGGTTTCCTTGAATAAAAATTTTATATGTTTTCACATTCATCTAGTTTTGTTTGTGCACAGTGCAAAGAAATTCAGTGGATATTGCAAATACATTTACAGTATACAGAGAATAGTTTCTTGGTGCATTACACAAGATGATAACTGGACCCATTTATCACCATACAAAACATCATTATGATCTGGAACAGATCTAGACAAATTTCAACCCTACTGAGATTGGCGACCGGTTTCAATATTTCTTATTGGAGGCCTGCATTGACCGAGTGCATCACACAGGTAAAGCAACACACCACCATTTCCGTGGTTATGAAATGGGAATCAGTCTCCATGTAGTTAATCTTTCACCTCTTGGGCAATCGTTTTCAACAAAAGCACTTCTACAAGGAGTTGGAGCATTCAATTGCTTATAGCAAGTTTTTAAGCTGCTGTTCTGGTGACAAACCGCACAGCGCTTGAAATCTGAAGGCTTGGCGTTTGCAAAGCCTTTGCCTTAATAAAGGGGGGTTTCAGAGGTTCCAGGAGTTCATAACTGAAACGTTTGTGTCAGCTTCACTGAGGAGAAGAAGCAAAATGCACTTTGATAAAACATGCAAGACTTCAATGTCATGGCCATGATCCATCTACCCAATTAGGAGACCCCTGAGTCTGGGAAAAGTGTGTGGAGAACATGAAACTGGGAACAGATTTTGTACTTTGAAACACACACTGTGTGTGTACAAAACAAAGAGGTATTAAAAAAGTGAATAAACATTTTAAATACCGTATACTGTATTACAAAAAGTTTATAACTGATAGTCTTTGTTTATGCATACAAAGTCTCATTAATTCTTTTTTTTTTTTTTTTTTTTTAAATGCAATACCTTCTCTCTGAGCTGCCTCCAATTCCGATTTTGCCCCCAGCATATTGGCAGCTATGTTTACCATATTCAAGATAGCATCTGCAATGCAAACAGAGAGAGAGATGAATAGTTTCCTTCATAAGCAGCACATGCTACAAAAACAAGAAGGCCAGTCTACTCGACTCTCTACAGGAAATCTATCAACCAAAAGTGCTGGCAGGCTGAGCCACTATTCAGTACAGAAGGGTTTTTTATAGTTGGATGCATGTTTTTGAAAAGCAGTACTACTCCTCTGTTTATAAGTGAAGGAGAAAATGAAGTGAACAGTTTGTACTGAACCCCTGTCCTGAGGGAGCAATGTGGCTACATGCTTCTCTGTGAGACGACAATTCCACTAGAACAAGCCTGGTACACATTGTGTAGAATCAACCAGGCCAAATGTGTTGGGACAGAGCAGTGGTTACTGCGAGGAGGAGAGAAACAAGCACAAAAACGCAATCCAGCCCACAGTTTAGCAAAACGCCACACTGTCTCCCAGTCACACCACTTCACATTCTTCAGGTTTCATCTCAAAGCCACCCAGTCTTCGTCATGTTTTACACCTTTCCAGAGATCCTCCACACTGAATTTACTCACTTGTGGCAGAGCCAAGCAGGTCCTTGGAAGATTTGTCTTCCTGTGGCACATAGCCTGGAGGGTAATCTATAAAATACAATACAAATTTAATACTTGGAAATCATGCTTACATAAAACATTGCTGGCATGGAGTTCAAGTGGCCAAGGTTGAAGCTGCCAGCTGTGCATGAGAGGTGTGTAGTGGCACTGACCAGAATGCAATACAAATGACTTGATATTGTCTGAGTGGCAACACCTGAGCTTCCAGAAACCTGCCTGAAATGTTTCTTTAAAGAGATCCACACCCTGGAACTGGAGGGAATGCAGCCTTACCATAATCTTCATCCAGATATTCCATCCGCTCGGACGGGTACTGCAACTCTGCGATCTCTTCATACTCCTCCACCATGCTGGTCCCAAACACCCTGCCAGCAGACAAGCAGCAGTTATTCTGAAGTCACATTGCACTCCATACTAAATATTCATGACTTGGTGTTCGTTGAATTCAAGGACGTTAGAATTGGATCATTCAAGCGGGACAGTGTTTTCTTTTTTCTTGTGTAATAAAGATGGGTGAAGATAGTTCAGTATAGAATAGTATGGCATGTTTCTTTTGAAACCTTTAAACCAGTAAGCTTTGGAAATACGTCTTTCAGTCGTGGGAGAAGATGATATCCAGCTGCAAAACTGGCTAGAAGTGCCTTCACTGTCCCACGATACAGTATCCCATTTCATTTCCTTTGGGACAGATTTGTAAATGAGATACTAAATCTCTACAAGCCTATCCCAGTAAACACAAAAATAAATGCATTAAATTAATTAATTAAATCAAATTAAATCTTAAATATCCAGGAACAAAACAAAGATTCTACTAATAGAGGAACTGGGCCTTAGGGAACATCAAAAACTGCAAACCCAGAACTGCACACTCTTGCTAACAGTGTATGAAATGTCGTGGAGCAGCAGGGAATGGGGGATGAAATGAGGGGGAGTGTAGATCAGCAATCACCGATTTCTGCCTGTTAAAGCTTTGCTTATGTAACTGCAGAACTTCTAAATGCTCAAGAATTAAGAACCATATTAATGCCCTAGAGATCTATTCAATGTATCTAAATGGTGGCAGATTTGAATGCCATCATTTCAATCATTAGAATAGAATGCTCCGTGGCATTGACAGATTACTACTGACTGAAGAAATTTGCATGCACTCGTTTGAACTGCATAACCATGGTACAAAAGAGCACTGTTATAATGAAATAAACGGCCAGTTTTCAGATTGGCCACAGCTTCTATCAATTTAATAGTTTTGGTGATTAAACTTGTTTTGTGAGGTTTTTTATCTGTGCTGCACTTATCAATATTCATATAGCTGAATGGGGTTTATCCAGTATTACTCCTTACCCCATTCTTCAGTTATCCCGATGACCATTACACTGACTTACCGAATGAGGCTAAGTGGACAGAAGTGTTCAGATCCAAAATGGGAGAGCAGTTCCACCTAAAAACGATAAGCCCATTCAAATAACAGTGCGATCCTGGCAGATGTATTTCTATATTTCTTTAAAATGCACCATGCTTCTGGTTAAGTACAGCATAATGCACATTTTGCAAAGCTTTGAATTATTTTAAAATTGCCCTTATCTAGCCATGCATTACCGAGCACTCAGGGTGCAGTCAAAGCTTCTAATAGAGAGGAATGCTAACCTTTATGTACTTGATGAACATCTGACGCAAGAGAAGAGAGAAGAAAACAAGAGTCAGTTAAAAAAAAGACTGGATTCATGCCACAAGCAAGTCAAGCAACATTTCTACTAGTACTGCAATCTACAAGCAACATTCTACAAGACTGGGAAAGGAACGGAAGAGTATTCAGGTAGCATGTACACTTGCTGTACAGACAGCAGCCTATAGCTATGCACTATGGAGAATTCAGCTGGGACAGTACGGTTAATGTCTTGGTTATATTAATGTGGACACAATAAAGACAGATTGATCTGATTGTTCAATGCAGCATTAAAATGGAGACAACATCATCCAAGAAACCCAAGCTGAGTGGGAATTGCAAGAGTTTCATAAACAGTGAGGAAATCAAGACATCAGCATTGTTTTCTGTCTTTGTAACCCACTGCTTTGAAAAAGTGGTTATCCCAGATCAGATAGTTGTTTTAAAACTGGGAGGTGGCTTGGGATCGCAATGGCTACTGAACAAACAGTTACCTAAACTACAGGTGGAAATAAATGAGGGAGACAGCTATTAAAGTGACTACACAATGAGATGCTAACTCAGAGACACTGGAAATATGTAGTTGTGTCAAAAGCAATGCATAGAATCTTCCATCCTGACTACAGGCAGAAGTACTGCTAGCGTATTCAGTAGTTATTATGACTGTGCATTTGGTGTAGGATTACCTCTTGGCATTAACTACCACGTAGTATAAATGCACCCTACAGCTGACACAGTGCAGGCTGTCCAGTGAGAATAACTCAAGGGTAAAGGATTCACAATGGGGTTCAGTTCCTGCCAGGCCAATCAAGACAGAACTGAACTTGTACACTATTAAGGGGCAGTATAATAATTGCTGTGCAAGTTGTTTGGAGACTTGGAGATGGGAGAAATAAAGCCACAGGTGAAAAAGAAATTAGACAGAAAATAAAAAATGAAGTGAAGGTTTGAACAAAATCCTCAACCATGCCCAAACGGTTTCTGAAATGCATTCATGGCACAGTCTACCCAAACAACAAAGCAATTAGAAAGGAAAGCAGAGTCAGTAGGCAGCTTAGAGATTACCTTGACATATTTAGCATAGAGCTGCTCATCCAGTGGAAAAGTCTGCACTGTTCTCTCATCTCGGCCGTGGAAAGTACCCAGTTTAACCCATTTATTGGTTGGATACCTTAAAGGAAAACGATGAAAATAAAATGTAGCGCAGAATAAACCAACTACATGGGGGATGGGAGGTCTACACAATGAAAATGTGACATTCAGTGGCAGCGACTAGATCACGTCTTTCTTTATATTAAGCAACACATTCTGGATATATATTTACACAGAAGACATCGTGCTTTACCCTGCACTTGCGCAGGAATGTAAACAGCATCTCCCAGATCACTGCAGCATGGCTGTCTGGCTCAGGGTAATACTAACCGGTCACTGATGGAGACGAGGAAGTCCTTTGGAGTGGATGAGAACAGCTCGAAGTTTGCGATGTCCAGCTGCTTCACTTGAATCGGTTCACAGAGTTCAATTACAAACCTGAAAGTTGAGGAAATGCACACACTGAACTGAAAATGACAACTTCATAAAAATAGAACTGCTCATGCAAATTGAGAGTGCAGAGTCAGCCTGGGTCTGCACAGTCCCACCACTCATCTGTATTCAGAGTCAGCCTGGGTCTGCACAGTCCCACCACTCATCTGTATTCAGAGTCAGCCTGGGTCTGCACAGTCCCACCATCTGTATTCAGATCTGGGTCTGCACAGTCCCACCACTCATCTGTATTCAGAGTCAGCCTGGGTCTGCACAGTCCCACCACCCATCTGTATTCAGTCAGCCTGGGTCTGCACAGTCCCACCACCCATCTGTATTCAGAGTCAGCCTGGGTCTGCACAGTCCCACCACTCATCTGTATTCAGAGTCAGCCTGGGTCTGCACAGTCCCACCACCCATCTGTATTCAGAGTCAGCCTGGGTCTGCACAGTCCCACCCATCTGTATTCAGAGTCAGCCTGGGTCTGCACAGTCCCACCACCCATCTGTATTCAGAGTCAGCCTGGGTCTGCACAGTCCCACCACCCATCTGTATTCAGAGTCAGCCTGGGTCTGCACAGTCCCACCACCCATCTGTATTCAGAGTCAGCCTGGGTCTGCACAGTCCCACCACCCATCTGTATTCAGAGTCAGCCTGGGTCTGCACAGTCCCACCCATCTGTATTCAGAGTCAGCCTGGGTCTGCACAGTCCCACCACTCATCTGTATTCAGAATCAGCCTGGGTCTGCACAGTCCCACCATCTGTATTCAGAGTCAGCCTGGGTCTGCAGTCCCACCCATCTGTATTCAGAGTCAGCCTGGGTCTGCACAGTCCCACCACTCATCTGTATTCAGAATCAGCCTGGGTCTGCACAGTCCCACCACCCATCTGTATTCAGAGTCAGCCTGGGTCTGCACAGTCCCACCACCCATCTGTATTCAGAGTCAGCCTGGGTCTGCACAGTCCCACCACCCATCTGTATTCAGAGTCAGCCTGGGTCTGCACAGTCCCACCACCCATCTGTATTCAGAATCAGCCTGGGTCTGCACAGTCCCACCCATCTGAATCCTCACACAAGCTCTTGGGCTTCACTTGTTTACAAAGTACACCAAGGGGACTTAATTTGAACACACATGGAGAACACACATCCCAGAAAGTACTTCCTGTGAAGGACCTCCTGGTCTTAAAATCTACACAATAGACTCACTCATTCAGAAAGCATTAGCTACCTTAGGGAGACGATAAAACCGTTCCAGAGAAGTGAAACAAATATAAAAATGGTTTTTTGCTGGGAGATAGAACACAGGGAGACCCCAAAAATAAAAAAGGGAATAAAACACAAGTGGTTTTCCAATGAAAAAGCTTAAAACTAGTATTGCAAAACATTTATCAAAGGCAAGGCAGGTTAAAATCTTGTGAGTACCATCCATTATTTGATTGATCGATTGATTGTTTGATTGTACAACTTACCATATCTTAGTGCTGCAGGGGTTTAACATATACAGGTCCATGTTTTCCATCAATATAGCTGAAGTGCTCTAAGAAGAAATATGGAGAGGAAACAAATGAAGTGCATTTGGAGAGGGAATAGCAAGCCACACACACACACACACAGCACTGGAGAAATGGCCCCTGCTTCGCTGGGCAATGTGGAGAGCCCTACCTTTGCTTCTGTGTTGGCTGCTAGGATTTTGGCCCCACACTCCACAGAGGCGTAGTTATTGAAGTTCTTCTGTACTTTCTTTACAATGTGTGGGCTCCCACTGGAGGAGGGGTGCATGGACTGACCTGTGGACAAGATTTAGCATTTTTTCATTTACAATTTTATGACCTTAATTTCCAAGTTATAGATCTTTACATGAATTTGTTTTTAGGAAACTAGAAATACATGGAAAGAACAGAACAAATTTGATTTGCACATCATGCATATGGATGTGATTTTGTCATGGTAAAAATATGTAAAAATAAATAAAATAGACAGTTTCAAAGTGGTAAAAAAAGATTTGACATTTCAATATTATATATATATATATATATATATATATATATATATATATATATATATGTATTCATGCAATGCACTGTAATATTTTAGTATCTGTGCAAAGTTTACATACTTAAAGTATTTAACATGTATTTCCTTTTAAAAAACAACCAAAACAGGAATATGCTTACCTTTTAATTTTAACATGCATACCTTGTCCAATGTAACAATTATTTTTTTTTATTTTTTAAATAAATGTTCTGGTTGTAAATTGAGAATTGCACAATACCCTTTTTGTTATTAACGTCTATTTAAACACATTTGTGGCTTTGGTATTACAGGATGTACATTAAAAGACTAGAAGGCAAGAGCTGCAAATCAGAGTCATGCTTCTGCACAACTGGAAACTGTCCTCCCGTTAGGCTTTGCCTTAGCAAGTGTATGCAGAGGTATATATATTCTGCACAAAAGGCTTCGGTTTGTTGGAAGTTTGTTTCTCATTAAAGCTGCCCCCTCCACTTTCATGAAATTCTTTGGGATATTGCTCTGCCAGTTGCTTGGAACTTTTTGTATAGTTCTGTGTAAGTATTCACTTTTATTTGACGTTTGCTAACCGCTTTAACTTTGCACTGAAACCAATTCAAAAGACCTTTCCTTTCCTATTTTCACACTGAGTGGAAACAAATGTCAATTCATGAGTTCCGTGACCGCCGTGACAAAATCACATCCCCAATCACGCACAACTAATTGAAATAGAATGTGGTCCACATTCGCTGTTTCTCAGCTAAAAAACCTAATTAAGTTGGGCCCTTAGATTATTTCAGATATCGCCATATAAAAAATATAATAAAAACCTCCTTAAGAATGCTTAATGTGGAAAAATACTATAATGTATGACTTGTGAAAGAGCCGTCATCTTCCTGTTCTAACAGCAGAGCAGTGTTATGTAATGCAGTGCTGCATTGTGCATGCTCCAGTTCCTCTCGACACACAATTCTGAGAGACCAAACCCCACTATCTTGAGGGACCCAAGTGCCAGGGCTTACTCTTTTCCTTTTAGATAAGAAAAAACAACAATTCAAACAGGGAATTTCCTCTGGGTCTTTGCTCTGGACAAAACCATTTGTCATTCTCCCTCTGGAAATCATAACTGCCTACAAAGAAATATATAAATTAATAAATAAATGTTACTGGTCACAACACAACCAGCAGATAACAGTTTCAAAGCATGGCTCAAGAGGCTCAAAAAACAGCACACTGCTTTATCCGATACTGTTCCCTGGATGGCTAAAAAGATTACACAAAGGGGTGAAAAGTCCAATGGTCCTTCTAAAATCTTTGTGACACAACCCCACTATCTTGAGGGACCCAAGTGCCCAGGGCTTACTCTTTTCCTTTTCCACCTCCAGAACTTTCTTCTTCCACTTTTGTCCCAATTTGGAATGGCCAATTATATCCTCTCACCCGCTAGCACCTGGGCTGGACAGCAGTGGGGTCTATCTCAGAAATGAACTTCCTAGTTGAACAGGGTCCACATTTCTCCCATAGTCAGGGAGGACATACAAAGGCATATAAATAAACAATAAATAAATGGAGTTTGGTTTTTTTTTTTTTTTTTTTTTTAGTGCAGTTGATAATTATTATTTTTTATTTATTTTGGCTCAATTTGGAATCAAAATCAACACCTGCTTTATCCGATGTGTTCTAAAAAGATTACCTTTAAAAAGAGGTGAAAAGTCCAAAGCCCTGCTTATGTGATAGCACACCGACTGAACATTGTAAAATACAATGCACATGAGCAGAGTCCTTGGATTGCCCTGGATGGCTGAAAGACGTCCAGCGTGTACCACACCGACTCCAACCAAGTCCTTCATGTATTAGGTTGGGTGTCTTAATAAAGTGGCCAGGAAGTATTATGTATTCAATGAATGCTGCCGCTCTGTCCTGACAGGAGTACCTCACAGAAATGAGCTTCCTAGTTGAACAGTCCTGAATAAATCATTTCTCCGAGACCCGCGGGACAGCAGTGGCATGCTGAATTGGACATTTGTGAGAAGATTTCTGGAAGCAGCACCTTCCAGAAATCTGAGCTACTACAGCACCAAGATGAAAGACAAAGACAGAAACTCTGGTAATGCGTTCAGTAGCACATGGACAGAAATGCAATACATACAGAAGAGAGAAAACAAAACGTTCACTGCAGTTCAAAAACCTACATTTTCAACACCCTATTTACAGTGTTAAAGTATTTCTAAATGTAAAGAAACATGCACTGATGGTTAATGACAGCACAAGAATGTTTTTGTGAGAGTGCGGTGTCGAAGTTCTGCACAGAACAAACCCTTTTCAGAGTTTAAACTGGCTTACCTCGATTTCGTGAGAAGTGTTAGAGCTGTGGTCCCTGCTCGTCTCCTTGCCCACTCTCGTGAGTTTGGGGTCCAGGTCTGTCTTGGTCCCCCTTTCCCTGGCAGGAGTGCTGGAGATGTTCTCCACAAGCTCTTCCGAGAGGCTGCTTACAACACAACAGAAAGTGGAGGGAAAGCATAATCCTCTAAGTGGGCTGATATTAAAAAAAGCACACATGATGCACGAAATAATCCTGCTGTCAAGCTAACATTTTCTCTTTAGCGGCGATGACGACAGGGAGAGAGAAGCAAGGTGTGCAGAGCTTTATTCAGCGGAGCGGAGAAAATGAAACCTTCTATTGGAATGTGGCTCAGCGTGGTCGAGAGGCCGGCTTCAGTACTCACCTGGTGGGTAGCCTGCCAAAGGAGGGGGGGCTCGCTATGAGGGGCCGCCACAGGGGTCCCTCCAGCCTCACAGTCAGCAGCTGACTGCTCAGCTTCATTAGAGCTGCCTACAGGGGTATCGGCACTGGAATTCTCTATTGCACTGAGGGAAAGAAATAACACGCGGTTTACCGGGATGCCCTTTTAGGCGGGGAAGAAATGGAAGAAAAAGCGCCTTTCTGCAGCAACAAATGTCACTATTGAAGTACATGACGTTCAGGAGCCAGTCAACTGATTTAACTTCACAGCTGCAGAAAAAAGTTCATTTACTGCCTGATGATTACATGATTAGTTAGCGTCCAAACAGACTACTTCAGAATCTTCTTTCTTGCTGGGTTTCTGTTTCATAACACGCAAGCTGCTATTTTTTACGCTGCAGTGCCTTGCATTGATTAAAAAATAAATAAATAAAAAAAGCTTCATCAGGAAAACCATCAGACTCTCGTTTTGATCACTCTTCTTCATTCAGTGGACTGAATACCTGGGACAGAGCTGTATTCATGAAATCACTGATGGATGTAGAAGACCCTTAAAAGAATGGGGTCTGGGTCAGTTCATAGAGGAAAGCAGTCTCAAGCTGTTGACCTGGGTGACACACAGATCTGTTTAGTCAGCTCCAAGTGAGCTCAGCTTGGAGGCTCTCCATATTTTTACATCAGGAAATTAAAAATCCAAAATTTTGAAAAGTTAAACATATTTAAAAGCATGGTAAAGACTGTGCATGTTTTTTACACCAGCTGTCAGGATGAAGGTCATCAGAATCATTGTGAATGGCCACCTCCCAGGACCCACTAGGGCAACCACCATACTGCCTCCCAGTCCCTCGAATATGATTTTTGCAGTGTGATTTTGAAAATAAATCCTTGGCAAAATAAAAAAAGATCTAAACCCTCATTATTACCAAATTCTACACCGTTACCAAATAGCACAGGTATATTATTAAAACAGTTTAAATTGAATAAAGAAATATAAATCCTCAAATTGGCTGAGTAACAGGAGGGATCTCCGAGGTAGGTGTGCTTATCTTAGCAGAGGGTTTAAAGTCTAAGTGAGCTGGAAGTCATTTGTTGCTTCAGCAGCCTTTCTGCACAATGTCATGGAATATTGAATGGAGGTTTAATAGGCTGCCTCAGTCACAGATTCAGATAAAGAAGCAGGCTCTGCCTCAGTCACAGATTCAGATAAAGAAGCAGGCTCTGGCTCTGGTTGTTCTCATCTGACAACAGAACAATGCCATCAAAGTTAAAAAATAAGTTTGCCATCATGTCAAACTGGACAGGGCCCAGGACATAAAGACCTGCAAAAAAGTAGAAGACCTGTGAGAAGAGGCGGGATTGCTGCAGATACAGGCTCCCCCTCGCTGTGCGAGTGAATGGCTGCTCAAGGGCTTCACCAGCCAGGCTCCGCACCAAGCAACACTCACCTTTTGGGATGATTTTGATTTGATGGTTTCACTCCCAGTATATATATATATCAGGTCAGATTTCTGGTTAATTAACCCTTATATATATTTATTTAGCGGTAACCTCCAATTTTTAAAAACAGCCCAAATAGTTCTATACTCTGTTTGAAAAAATGAATAGAAATATGCTTTACCTGCTCCTGCCCTTCATCTTTTGTGCAGTCTTCTGCTAAAGTGTGTATTTGCAAAGATTGTTCTGCTCTCAATCCAACGTCATAGGATGACTGGATCTCTGTGGACCCATCATCTGCACCCTGTTGGGATTTAACATTGTTAGACAAACCTGCTGATCTCAGAGAGTCGGGAGGGTGAGCAAGCCAGCCCGACAAGTCTTGGCAGCACTAAAGCACTACCTCTACTCTGAACAGGCAGTCGAAACCTTATTATATTTTACTCCACTTATCCAGGCTCTCCCTCAGTAAAAGCATCACATGCAGTACTGTTAATCCCTTTTTTGTAAACAGGATAAAAATCGGTTCATGATGGCGGGGCTGCCTAAACCAGGCAGTAGTAAGGTTCACCTCAATGACTGACATTGGGAAATGCCCTTGTAAACCTGACACACGCTTGTCCAAAGATCATACTCTGTCTGTGGTATCAGGTCCATTCTCCACGTGCACATGTGTTTATCAGCTCATCTTTTACTCATACAGCCAACAGCAACAAGTGACACTGCAGTAAGTTTACACAACACTGGGAAGCGCTCTGGCAGCTGGGCTTGCTTTAACTGTCACTCTGCCCAGCACATAAACAGAGAAAGCTATTCCTCCGCACCAGTGTTAGGCTATCACGTGCACTAGTGGCGAGGCAATAAATTACAACAGAACTGCTGTAAAGCTTTAATAGGCACAGTAAAGAGCAGGCGTCTCCAACCCTGGTCCTGGAGAGCTCTAATCCTGCAGGTTTTCTAGGTGTCTTCCCATCAGCAATGGCAAACATCTGGAACATGTTAATTTTTGACTTTGATTAAGAAAAAAATAAAATTCAATCAAGTAACAGAGAACTCTGTTATGGAAATGAAAACCAGCAGCCCTGCAGCTCTCCAGGACCAGGGCTGGAGACCCCTGGTATAGTATACAATACAATCTGCTGTCAAAGCTCATACCAGTGCAGGAATCAGCACCACAGCTTTTGAACAATGTATTTTTTGCGTTCTTCAGCTTCATTCTGGAAAGCCTTGCACTCGTGACCCCGCCCCCAGTGGCTCACCTAGTAAAGCATGGCTCGAACCCCACAGGTCAGGAGCAGAGACTTGAGGCACTTCTTAAGATCTCCCTCCCCAGTTACAGCATGTGCAACTATGGCATGGCTTCCTTTCCAGTGCAATGATAGCTCTACAGGCAGACGAGTCTGTACTGAAACACTGTTTGAATCCAAGTGCTCTCACTCAAACAGCAGTGTGTGAAAGGCTTTATCATGTCCCCTTAAGTGCGCTGCCAGATTGTTTTGTCATGTTGAAACAAGAGGAATATCAAAATGAAACACAAATACTACAAAAAGCACGTAGGGAAAGCAGGTAAACCTGTCATGTGAGCATGGCTTTTAAAAGCAGGCTGTTAGCAGCTCCACAATAACTAAATGAAATGCAACCAAACTCAGTTCTACTGGTTTTGTTTTCGGTGACGACCAGTTGCAGTAAAGATGCATCAGTATAGACTGTGATGCCGTCCACCGATGAAGCCGTTCACACCGATGAAGGCACTTGCCAAAATGTTAGTTCTTTCTCTCTCTGAACAAGTCACGGAGATTGTCATGCACCGAAGAGCCTGACATACTAATCAAATTGCAGTACGCACAATAAGAAAATATCCACAAGGAACAAAACCTACAAATAGGGGGATCTTATTTCTGAAAGCAACCAAGTGAAACAAAATAGCTAAATATGAGGTTACACATTTCTTGAAGTCCTCAATGCATCAGCATAGCTTTTGGGCTACACATACTTTCACGCTAAGTTAGTTTCTTCAAAAAGACTGTGTGCACTTGAGAAGAGTATAGTGTCAAAAATATCTGGCCAGATGAGCTGAGTATCAAGTATTGTATACTTCTGCATAGAAGCCAAAAAGCACCTTGACCATCTATTCTCAGTACTCTGTGAAATGGCTACACTACAAAGAGATATTGCATTTTAAAAAGTCACACTCAAACATTTTATTTGTAACGATGCCTGCTCAGCACGTGGCTGGTGCTGTGCTGTCCAGACAGATCAGGAGTAGGGCAGACACATTCTGTCACTTGTTTGGGTATTAGATACAGCTCTTATCGGTCACTGCTCTGCATGGAAACACAAATCCAGCTCATCCATTCTAATCCTCCCAATGTTCCCACTGACACAGAGAAAGGGCGGTCCTGCTGAAAAATCAAAAATCTGCACAAATGTTTTAATGTGGGGCTTTGTGAATCAAACAACCCCAGGCTACAGATTCACAAATACTGCTGTCTTATTCATTACTGTGCAATCCCACAGTCTTCCCACTCTCAGCAGAAGGGAATGGAACTCGAGGTCTGGATCAGTACAGTTACAAATCAGAATATGAAAGGTTTGGCAGAGTCTCAAAACAGAGTGCTGTACACTAGGTGTGTGCTCACCTAGTGTTCAGCGGTGCCTGGTTGGGGCTCTGAGTCCTTGGTGAATGGGAAGATACCTTCAAATAGCCCTGGTTTAATTCAGCTCACAGTGCAGGAGGACACTGGGTAGCTGTGGGGGCAGCTGCAGCTGTTCATGTTTTGCCTCACCCGTGATGAAGGGATTTATACAATGCAGTAAACAAATGAATCAAGAAGGTTATCAGGAAGTAAACCGAGGCTCTGCACTGTAACCCTTTTGAACATTGCGCACAAAATACAAAAACTTGAGCATGCTGGATCAAGAAGTGTGGAGTATAGCTGGTTAGGGCTCTGGACTCTTGACCGGGGGTCGTGGGTTCAATCCTCAGTTCTACTGGTTTGCTTTTGTACCCTTGAGTTGCAGTAAAGAGATACTTTACCTGTGATGCGGTGCTCCAAAAAACCTAAAGTTACTTGTATAAATGGGTAATTGTATGTAAAAATAGTGTAAAAAATAATGTAATTCTATGTAAAAATAATGTTATCTTGTCTCAAAGTAACCAAGTGAAACAAAATAGCTGGATAAGGCGCATTTCTTGAAAATAAATAAATAATAATAATAATAATAATAATAAAGAACAAGCCCTGCTGAGTACAAAAAGCAGACACATTTAAAACCTATACAGGTGTTCACTGTAAAGAAGATAAGAACGTCATATCACAGGCTTCAAATAAGAAAAAACCAACAGTCTTTAGCTAGTCCATCACAATTGGATTAGCCATTCTCTAGATAGATTTCAAAATATTAAATAAATATATGGAGATACAGTCACAGATTACACTGTCATTGGTGTGTTTGTGGCTTGACGTGAAAGGTCTGAGAGGTATTTTAATTGTTCTGGAGGAATACAGTACGTAGCCATTTCTCACCCATAGTACCTGTAACTGACAATCACTTTTAGATTACAGAATACATGTCAAGGCCCGCACATTGACAAAACGTGTGTAACATTGTCGAAAATACAGCATGGTCAATTTAGTGTGCATACTGTGAATGGGAAACCCAGCTTTGCAGATTCAGCCATCTCTGTCAACCTCTCAACATGCAATCCTCCTCATTCTTCCCCAATCAGAGAAGGGAATGGAATGATGTCAATTCTGCAGTTTAGACCTCAGACTTATTAAAACTCCCAGAGTAAAACAGAAACATCCTGCGTGTCCTGTGGAAAGAAGCCTGGTTGGGTAGAGTCCTTGCATTCACACCCAGGGAAGATACCTTCAAACACAAATAAATAATTGGAGCTTCAGTGCAGGAGGACACTGGGTAAGCTAGGTACCAAATGCACTGTTCATGTTTTACACCCGTGAAATGAATTGCAATTAAAGAAAAGGTATAGTTAAAATGAATCAAGAAGGTTATCAGGAATACATATGGCATTACCCTTGAACATCAACAATTTTTAATTGGAGGACTTGAGCATGGTCAATTTGACGTCCAGTTAAAGAATTGGTGGGCTCTCCTTGACATAACCTTTAATTCAATGCCAGGTGGGGACACCTAGTACATAAGAACCTGTATTGCTCCAGGGTCTAACTGTATAAATGGGTAATTGTATGTAAAAATAGTGTAAAAATAATGTAATTCTATGTAAATTTAATGTGATATCTTGTAACAATTGTAAAACATGCCCCTGGATAAGGTTTAGCTAATAAATAAATAATAATAATAATAATAATAATAATAATAATCATAATAAAAAACAAGCCCAGTACAAAACAATCACATTTAAAAACAACAGGTGTTCACTGTAAAAGAAGATAAATGAACGTCATGGTTTACAGGCTTTTAATAAAAAAAACCAACAGTTTTAGCTAGTCCAAAACAATTGGATTAGCCATTCTCTACTATAGATTTCAAAATATTAAAAAATATATGGAGAATACAGTCACAATTACACTTCTCATTGGTACTTTGTGGCAGACGTGAAAGGTCTGAGAGGTATTTTAATTGTTCTGGAAAATACAAGCTGCAGTTCACCCATTTGTAACTGACAACTATTTTTAGATTACAAAAATATCAAGGCCCGCATCTTAACAAGCGTGATCAGACATTGTATTTTTACAACATGCCAATTTAGTGTGCAAACTGTAGACAGTTCAGCAAACTCTACAGAAAAACAGGTCCTCCTCATTACTTCCCCAACTGGAAATGAGAAGCAGCACATGTCTGTTCTGCTTTGTGAGACAGCAGACTTATTAAAACTGCCTCCACATGCAAAATTCCTGTTGTCCTCTTTAAAAATGCATGTTTGATGTTGCATTTTTTTTTAAACCTCAAATTAAGGTGGGAAATTTGGGCCGCGTCTTAAATTCGAAAGAATATAGTATTCTTAGAAAGCATGGCACATTCCCAAAAGACATGTTGCCGCCCTGCAAACTTGGTATCCTTGTTATGTAAAGATGAATCTCTTCAAGATAAAGTACCTACTCCTAGAAGTGTTACTCCTAGAAACCATGAACTGCAATTTGCATTTTTGCAATCCCCAGATTAGCCCTGTGCATATAAAATACTTTTGAAAGACTTCGTTTTACAGGGATAACTATAACAATCTGTGAAATTACTGGGCTACATCATAAAACAGTTTGAATGTATAAAAATGTAAAAAATGCAATAAAAACTGTCAGGAAATATAAACAGTTGTTGTGAATTGAATTGTACTGTATTAGGCCTACATCTGCACTGAACCAGAGCTGGAAGAGAGAATAAAAGAGAGAGAAGAGAGATTGCCCTTGGGAGAGCCTGGCTGAACCCATCATGTGATCTGATGCGATCTGAAAGGTATTCTGTCAGCACTGTGCTTCAGCAGAGCAGCAGAACAGGCTAATCAAACAGGCAAATGAGGAAGCACACAGCATGCCAACCCCAGCAAACTGAACTGCACTCCTGATCACACTTGAATCTATTCATTTAACCAGGAAGGAACCCACGAGAGTCTCCTGTCACTTACAAAGGGGTCCTGGAAGACAGCAGTGGCATAGCTCCCCATCTCTTGAGATGCCGAGTACCCAAGTGGAAGAGACAGAAAGGTTAAGAGAAGAACAACATATTTAACAAGTATTTGAGAAGCAACCTGCAAACAGCAGCAATGCTACACTGATGGATCACCGAGTGCATTTGGAGGAGGCCACCAAGGAGACAGGAGCGCCCCTTCATTCAAACCCTTTGTGAGCTCCCTGACCGACAGGATTTCATATCCTGAAGTAATTATACCTTTAAAAACAAGAAGTATGCGTTATTTTAAATTAGAAGTTCAAATGCATTTTCTGTGCCACTGTCTGCCAGAGAGGGTCACTGGACTGCTGAACCATTGAAAGAGCTTAATGTCTTCCCAATGGTCTGTGAGCAAGAACAACTGAAACCAGCAGATGCAAAATCTGGCCTCGTCCGATTGTTCCATTTGATAAAACAGAATAAAAGAGCTCAGCTCAGCCTCATCCAATAAACATTCCTCTGGATGGGTGTTATTTCACTTCAGGATGTATAGTGCTCAATATACACGCCTCTCAATGCTCTTCATCGTTTGCAGCAGTGTCTATTGTGGAATGCAGAGGGCTCAATAGTCATTTGAATATTTTCTATTACTGTCTGAACAAACAATGAAGATGTGATATAATACCACAGCCCCCAGTCTCAGTCACCAGTGCAGGCTGTTATTAGACTTCACTCTCTACCCCAATGGCTTTGCCTGACTCTGCTTATTGTTTTGCCCTCAGTATGTATTTTGAGTAATATTCAGCTTGCTGTTTATTATTCATTCAAGCATAATTCCTCAATAAATAAAGACAGCCTGCAGGTTTTACTCTACTGGGACTGGGCTAGCATGCGGTGCTCGAGTTTTCAAATGCATTTTGATTTGAAAAGACCCACCCCTAATACAGTACACTTGCTCTGAGATTCTGCAACATGCACAAGTCTGAATAGGAGCCTTCTCCCAAGTAATTCCTTGAGCTTTGATTGCAGTTTACATCTTCACTTTATCTGTTAAATAAACCCTTTAGGCAAGAGCACTATACAAACACACACAGAGTCACGTATGGCAACACACGCTCTAGCAAAGTGTTGCCTCTGTTGTCACACGTGCAGAGCCAGGTGCCACCAACCCTTCAGAGAACCCCACACTCAACAAGCGCCGCTGCGTCTCATTCTCAGAGTCCCTGTTAGCAGAACCCCACACTCAACAAGCGCCGCTGCGTCTCATTCTCAGAGTCCCTGTTAGCAGAACCCCACACTCAACAAGCGCCGCTGCGTCTCATTCTCAGAGTCCCTGTTAGCAGAACCACACACACTCAACAAGCGCCCGCCATGCCTCATTCTCAGAGTCCCTGTTAGCAGAACCCACACTCAACAAGCAGAACCCCACACTCAACAAGCGCCGCTGCGTCTCATTCTCAGAGTCCCTGTTAGCAGCAGAACCCCACACTCAACAAGCGCCGCTGCGTCTCATTCTCAGAGTCCCTGTTAGCAGAACCACACACTCAACAAGCGCCGCTGCGTCTCATTCTCAGAGTCCCTGTTAGCAGAACCCCACACTCAACAAGCGCCCGCCATCTCATTCTCAGAGTCCCTCTCAGAGTCCCTGTTAGCAAAAGAACCCCACTCATTCTCAAGTCCCTGTTAGCAGAACCCCACACTCAACACGCCTCATTCATTCTCAGAGTCCCTGTTAGCAGCAGAACCACACACTCAACAAGCGCCGCTGCGTCTCATTCTCAGAGTCCCTGTTAGCAGCAGCGAGGGTTAAACTCACAAAGCACAGGCCTGATTAATGAAGACTGTGAAGAGAGAGACGCGGTGGCAAGGGCCAGCTGCAGTGATAATTGTTCATGTTCTTTTCTTTTCTGGCTTCATATTCATTTCTACTAAATAATATCCCAGGAATCCTGAATCCCAGTCCTACAAGAAGAATACACCCCCACTGTACAGGAAAGCATGAGGCTACACACATTCCACTGATGACATTAACTCACTGCTGTCCACCTAGCACATGCTGCACAAACACCAAGCACAGACTCACACCCCTGTGCATGTATAGCCTTCTGTATGGGGCCTCAAGTTATTTCTTACTCTGCTGTTGCTGAAAACTGTTAACAGAAGCATTTTATTTCTTTATTTGAATGCCTGACCCATGTTTGCAAAGCTGGTCTAATTCACATGTGATCACATCAGGCATTTACAATCAGTGTGTTAATTAATGTCGTGGAGTAACTGGCTAGCCCAGTGAAATACAGCTGAGAACTCTAACCAGTGCTACGACTGTTCAATAAATCAGAGGCAAATGTTTCAAGTGTCGACCTTACTGTGCAATGCTGGTTTTCTTCAGATGACTCAAGTCAAACACATTCCAGCAGTGTAGAGTGTTACTGTCCATCTCTGAAAACATCTACTGTATCTGCATGCGAGAAGAGTGATCAGTTCTGAACAGAATCAACAACACCTAAAAAGAGCTGTTCAAAACCCAGGACTGGGTGCCAAGGCACTGCTGCTTTCTAAACCTGCAGGGTTTGACGAAACAAAACCCCTACCGAGTTCAAATGAACATCCCCCGTCACTGCTGAACATCCCCCGTCACTGCTGAACATCCCCCGTCACTGCTGAACATCCCCAAATAAACTACCATGAAAAAGTAGATCACCACGCCCTTCAGTGTATCCAGTGCATCTCTGTACTGTACAAGGAGACATGCTTGTGCAACACACCGAACACACAGACACATCCCCCCACATTCTGATACTTCCAATAACTTCCAATACTAAAGTTAGTTGTGATGAACTTTTATGAAGCTTGGATACACAGCACCTAATTAAAAGTATGCAACGAGACTGGCTGCTGAGGGTGTGCAGATTCCCACGACTATTTATTGATTAAATCTGCACTCTTGACAAATTGGTGAATGCATCTGTCAAACTAAGAAAAAGCCAACAGGGTAAAGTGCAATTAGCCAAAATAAACACAGAGTGGCACCCAATAAAACTGCAGAGATGGCGTACCCCGCGAGACACATGCCTGCCAGCACAAATGTTCTCCAAATCAGTTAGGAGGCTACCAATGAATTCGGAGTAACAGATTAGTCCTATCTTGCCTTGTTAGGTGATACACAACTTGATTTCACACTTGGAATGACTCGCGCACACACCTTTTAAAAACACCCTGACCTCACTGGCAAACAGGGACATTCCTTCTGAATTGCTATACTGACAAAAAAGGCTCTAGAAATCACACCCATGCAAATCAGTCAGCCGAATGTTTTTTTTACTGATCACCACTTGAATGGCCTAATCCAGTAGCCACAGTCTCAGCTGTGTGAAACAGTAAGAAGCTCTGTAGATCCACGTGTGGGCCAGCACAGCACCGTCATAGGCAGTAAAGTGTACATTTCAAATGACATGGGAGTCGAACAGTGCCAGTGGTAAAGGTGGGGTTGTTTCAGAGAGACCTCACAGAATGTTGCCGAACTGTTTCTCACAAGTCCAGCTGAGAAACTGTCAACAACAAACACCGTAGCCTTCTCTCATTACACTACACAGCGTAACAGAGAATGTGAGCAGCAAAAATAAACTGCCATGATAAAGCACTGCCAGTAAACTCAGACTGGATTAGTTCAGACTTGTTTATTTAAATAGTCACAAGCTTCCGTCCTCACCCCTGCACTAGCCAGCCTATCCACTTTCAAAGAGACCCCCTACTCCCCACTCCCTCCAGCATATTATCAGGCAAGCTTACAATAATACTGTACTAATTCATACAAACCATTAGAAATTGCTGTTCTGTGCTGTTTTATTAACAGTATCTCAATATGTAACCTTTTTTTAAAAAATAGTTTATTGCACAGAGAATGCATCTGCGATCACAAGTGAAAACAAAACTGAATCTTCACATTCAGGGCGCCAGTGTTCATGTCTCGATTTACAAGACTATGTGTCCTTGGCAAACCAGCATCCTTCATGATAAACACTACAGCAAGGACTACGCTTCGTAGGGATACAGAATTGGGTTCAAATGAGTGGCAGGAACCAGCAGGTGAAATCAGACCGACAGTAAAGGTGACGCACGCAGACGTCTTCTCCTCAGTGACGCCACCGCTCGTCTTTTACGTTTAAATGACGACATGCGCACAGTTAGTTTTCAGAGCACATTAGAACTGTACAAAACGGGATTCGTTAATATAATTCCCATTCGCATCAATACCACAGTATATCCCTAGTATCATCACACCGCAGAAAGAGCAGCTTCCATGGGAGTCGGGACACGTCCCGTTTCTAATCGGTGGTCTTAGTGTAAAACTAAACTATGGCTCTACAGAGTACAATAATATGGGTACTTTCAAACCGTTCACACCCGGACTAGTTCCACATTTTATCAAGTGATCTTGGTTAATGCATTTTCCACCCCCCAGTGAATTTGGTCTCACTTAGTAATTTTACTACATAAATTGAACACCCACACAGTTTGAAAAATACATAACATTAAACCCCATAAAAATGGTAACTACAATGCTGAAGTGTCATATTAATTCTCTCAATATCCAGGTGTCAAATCATGAAATTCAATATTAACATAAGGCACTGTATGATTAGCAGAATCAGGCAGTTTAGAATCTTAATACGAATTTAAAAACAAAAAAAACACACCCAAGGCAAAGTTGTATTTGCCTTGCACTAAGCCGGACACTTGACAAACTGGACGGCTGGCGTGGTGGCGGCACTGGGATGGCACATCCTGTTGTTGTGCAGTACATGTATATAATAAATATCAACTACATTATCGGGCCTTCGTGATGGCATTCTCACAACATGAAGCACAGCGTGTAAACAAGATGAAAGTGCATACAGCGCTGTGCCTAACAGTGGAGACTGTTTTTGACTCGTATTATTATTATAACAATTAAAACAATACAGCAGCGCCGGTATTGTAATTAAAAACGATGTCGCGTTCTCCTTACCAGCACAAGACCGAGAGAATCAGGCACACCAACAAAACCTCTTTCATCATCTTCCCACAGAAACGAACATCCTCGCTGGCTTGGTGAACCCCTTCGTGTGGGGTTTTAAACAGTTAGGAAGACCTCTAAGCACTCGCTTTTCAACGGGCTCGCTGTAACTCTAATAAATGAACGCGGTTTCGTTAACGCCGTCCTCTCGCTTGTGTTTCTCCGGCTAGTCCGACTCCCTCCCACAGGCTCCTGCCTCTCTCGAGCTGCGGAGGGTTATCACCGAAGCGCGAATCACTCCTCCTGCTCGTGACGCAGCGGTTACAACCTCACCCGCTGCTCTCGCGCTGAGTTGGAACATCTGACGTTGGACACATCACCAGCTCGGGGGGGGGGGTGGGAAAGAACACGCCCATAGCTTGGCTTGGAATACCAGGATATCCAATCAAAAACCCTTTCAGACGCGTCGACGATTCTCGCCCCTCCTCCATACACCAAAGTATTCTGGGATTCGTGGTTTTTTATATTTATTTTTTTTTTTTAAATAGACATTAAAAGGTAAACTACAAATCCCATCATGCGTCATGCTGACGACAGAGTGTTGTTACACCTGCCTGAGTTCAAACAACAGTTCAAAACTGACAGATATGTTTTAAAACGGGGTTTCTAAATACAAAAACAGGGACATAACGTGAGGGTGTCTGTGGCTTTATGAATTATACTTTACAGGCACAGGGTGTCTGTCCTTCGTGCGGAGGCGCGCTTTGTGATTGGAGGATACGGGCGTCTCCTAAGCGCTGCCCCCTCGCTTCTCCGTGCTCGACTCAGACCGAGGAGGTTTCTTGGAGTCGATAGTTACTGTTTGCTCAGTTTCTCAGTGGAAGTGATTTTTGTATTTTCGGCTATGGTTCTCAGGGAGCTGTGTGTGTTCGTGTTGGTCGCTGTGGCGCACTGGGCGAGTCTCTCCGCCGCCTTCTCGCAGTCGATGGACAGCGACTTCACATTCACCCTCCCGGCGGGCCGCAAGGAGTGCTTCTTTCAGACTATGAAGAAGGACGCCTCGCTGGAGATAGAGTACCAGGTAAGGCTGACAAAGCGACTACCAAGGCTGTGTGTAAGTTAACAGTCTGTTTAGTAAACAGTTATTTAATATCATAGGGCGTACTGCTGTACTTGGTATTAGTGCACAAACTTGAACACTTTTAACCCTAATACTCGTAACGCTTTTCCAACTGCTGAATACATTTCGGCATATTTTTATTATTATTGTGACTCGTTGTGGTCTTTCTATAGTTCATACATCTTGCTAATAATAACACCATGATAACAGGAAACGTTGCAGCGGGTTATTTCTAGTTTTATCTATAAAGTCGCACTCCCGACTCCACCCCCTGCCCCCGTGGTTGGAGTCGAGAGGGGGAGGAGGGGTCGTATGGATGACATTTGCCCAACACAGCTGTGGATATTGCATACCAACCATCGAGTGAGACAAGACCGCTTTTAATTCCGTCACACAGGGTGTTGTGTTTTTTGCCTTGTGTGTGGAAGGAGTTCGGGACAATTCTTGAACTACACCTGTGTTGTGTTCCGGGCAGTCTGTATTCATTTTGACAAACAAACAAACCAAGAAAGCACTTCCATCCAGAAAGTGTGAATCACAAACGATTTATAAAAACCAGTACACATCTACACACGAAGATTAAACCAGTACACATGTACACACACGAAGATTAAACCAGTACACCTGTACACACAAAGATTAAACCAGTACACATGTACACACGAAGATTAAACCAGTACACATGTACACACGAAGATTAAACCAGTACACATGTTAAACCAGTACACATGAAGAATTAACACAACCAAGATTAAACCAGTACACCTGTACACACGAAGATTAAACCAGTACACATGTACACAAGATTAAACCAGTACCAGTACACATGTAAACCAGTACACATGTACAAGATTAAACCAGTACACATGTAACACATGTACAAGATTAAACCAGTACACATGTACACACAAAGATTAAACCAGTACACATGTACACACGAAGATTAAACCAGTACACATGTACACACAAAGATTAAACCAGTACACATGTACACACAAAGATTAAACCAGTGCATTAAACCAGTACACCAGTACACATGTACACACAAGATTAAACCAGTACACATGTACACACAAGATTAAACCAGTACACATGTACACAAGATTAAACCAGTAAGATTAAACCAGTACACATGTACACACGAAGATTAAACCAGTACACATGTACACATGTACACATGTACACACAAAAGATTAAACCAGTACACATGTACACCAGTGCACATGTACACACGAAGATTAAACCAGTACACCTGTACACAAAGAAAACCAGTTAAACCAGTACCACATGTACACACAAAGATTAAACCAGTACACATGTACACACAAAGATTAAACCAGTACACATGTACACACAAAGATTAAACCAGTACACATGTACACACGAAGATTAAACCAGTGCACATGTACACACACGAAGATTAAACCAGTACACCTGTACACACATGAAGATTAAACCAGTACACATAAACACACGAAGATTAAACCAGTACACATAAACACACGAAGATTAAACCAGTACACATGTACACACGAAGATTAAACCAGTACACATGTACACACACATGTAACACATTAAAACCAGTACACATGTACACAAAGATTAAACCAGTACACATAAACACCAGTTAAACCAGTGCACATGTACACACGAAGATTAAACCAGTGCACATGTACACACGAAGATTAAACCAGTACACATGTACACACAAAGATTAAACCAGTACACATGTACACACGAAGATTAAACCAGTACACATAAACACACGAAGATTAAACCAGTACACAAGATTAAACCAGTACGCATAAACACACGAAGATTAAACCAGTACACAAGATTAAACCAGTACACAAGATTAAACCAGTACACATGCACACGAAAATGAAACCAGTGCACAAGAAGATTGGCATACCAGATTGTATTTAACTTTTTATTATGTATACTTTCCCTGCTCTTTCCCTGGGTCAGTATGAAAGGTGATTTTTTTTACTCTGGTTGCTTTAACCCTTTAAGGTACAAGAGACGTGTGTCCCACAAATAACTCATTTATTTCTGCAATGAGGTGCACGAAACAGGGTTGAAAATTTACTGACAGGCTGGATCTGGTCATCTAAAGCTGAGATTTGCTCTCCCCTCTGTGTCTCTCCTAGTCTCTGTTGATAGCTCAGTGTCTCTCCTGGTCTCTGTTGATGGGTCAGTGTCTCTCCTAGTCTCTGTTGATAACTCAGTGTCTCGCCTGGTCTCTGTTGATGGGTCAGTGTCTCGCCTGGTCTCTGTTGATGGGTCAGTGTCTCGCCTGGTCTCTGTTGATGGGTCAGTGTCTCTCCTGGTCTCTGTTGATGGATCAGTGTCTCTCCTGGTCTCTGTTGATGGGTCAGTGTCTCTCCTGGTCTCTGTTGATGGGTCAGTGTCTCTCCTGGTCTCTGTTGATGGGTCAGTGTCTCGCCTGGTTTCTGTTGATGGGTCAGTGTCTGTCCTGGTCTCTGTTGATGGGTCAGTGTCTCTCGTGGTCTCTGTTGATGGGTCAGTGTCTGTCCTGGTCTCTGTTGATGGGTCAGTGTCTGTCCTGGTCTCTGTTGATGGGTCAGTGTCTCTCCTGGTCTCTGTTGATGGGTCAGTGTCTCTCGTGGTCTCTGTTGATGGGTCAGTGTCTCTCCTGGTCTCTGTTGATGGGTCAGTGTCTCTCGTGGTCTCTGTTGATGGGTCAGTGTCTCTCCTGGTCTCTGTTGATAGCTCAGTGTCACTGATTCTTGCTCTCTCCTCTGTGTCTCTGATCTCACAGGTGCTAGACGGGGCAGGTCTGGATGTGGATTTCTATCTCTCCTCTCCGTCGGGGAATGTGCTGGCCAGGGATCGCAGGAAGTCAGACGGGGTCCACACGTGAGTAAGCAGTGAACTCCTGGGTCGGTGTGGCCTCCCAGCTCGCCCTCCTCTTCCCTCTCCGCACCTGCGCCCTGTTCTCTGCTCCAGCCGCTTCCCTGACCAGTGGTGTATTGATCGCAGTGCCAGGATGTCACATTTCTGTGTTTCATTGTTATGTTTTTGTTTGTCAGTAAATGCATCATGTTTTACAGCAGCCTTTGCCTCTGCATGGATGGGAATACGACTCCCATTGCATAGCAGTTTGATCCATTCCTGGTTTTTACTAGGAGTTTAATAGACACACCAGAGCTTGTTGTCTATACACACGGTGGCTAATGAAGCTTGTAGTAAAACCTGGAATGGGTGAATCTGCTGTGCAGTAGGAGTCTTATTCCCGTGCCTGGTGTGTTCGTGTCTCTCTCTCTCCAGGGTGGAGACGGAGGACGGGGATTACATGTTCTGTTTCGACAACTCCTTCAGCTCTATCTCGGAGAAGATCATTTTCTTTGAGCTGATCCTGGACAACATGGATGGCTGGGGAGAGGAGGACCCCGAGGACTGGAGGGAGTACGTGCACGGCACTGACCTGCTGGACATGAAGCTGGAGGACATCCTGGTATGGGCATGGGGGCACTGGGTTTGAGTAGCTGTGGTTAGAGAAAGCGCTGGGCTCTGGGTTTGAGTAGCTCAGTGGTTAGAGAAAGCGCTGGGCAGTGGGTTTGAGTAGCTCAGTGGTTAGAGAAAGCACTGGGCTCTGGGTTTGAGTAGCTCAGTGGTTAGAGAAGGTGGTGGGCAGCGGGTTTGAGTAGCTCAGTGGTTAGAGAAGGCGCTGGGCAGTGGGTTTGAGTAGCTCAGTGGTTAGAGAAGGTGCTGGGCACTGGGTTTGAGTAGCTCAGTGGGTACAGTGCTGGGCTGCAGTGTGGAAGGCAGTGGGTTCTAGCTGCTAATTGGCTGTAGCACTGGGCTGTTTTCGCTCCCTGGATACACATCAAGGTCTCTCTGCCCTGCAAACAACAGGAAGGTCAGGCTGTCTCTTGGCAGGCAAGTTCAGCTCTGTATTGTGTGTATTCTGTGGGTCTCTTGTTTCAGGAGGGAATATTTATTTCATGAGAACAGTTTAACATGAGAGAAGTCAGGGTGACCGTCTCTGATTAATGAGCAAACCGCTTGGAATCAATCCCCCTCTTACCTGACCAGTCGTTTGTAAAATCTCCTTTAGTGTGTCTGCTGCCTGCCGAGTGTAGATTGCCTGCAGAGGCTGAAACAGTGGGTCTGTGAGGAGTTTCAAACACCTGCAGGAACCCTAAACTGTCCACCTTTTTCTTATTTCAACCACTGTTGGTTTTGTATCTTTAGTCTGAATCGGGTGTGCTGTTGTATCTCAGTGTAACTGGGCTGTCCTCTCCCCCTCTCTCAGGATGCGATGAACAGCGTGAAGGCTCGGCTGGGTAAGAGCGTGCAGATCCAGACGCTGCTGCGTGCCTTCGAGGCGCGGGACCGCAACCTGCAGGAGAGCAACTCCCAGCGCGTCAACCTGTGGAGCATCACCAACCTGCTGGTCATGGTGCTGGTGTCAGGGGTGCAGGTCTACCTGCTGCGGAGCCTGTTCGAGGACAAGAGGAAGAGCCGCACGTAACGCCAGCCCCCCAACACACCCCACCCCACCCGGGACGGGGACAACCACTTTGTTACTGGTTTTGTTACTGGATTTTATTTTATTTTTTTAAAAAACAGCAATACTGCCACTTCTCTCTGTAGCTGCTGTGTGAGTCCCAGAGCTGCTGCTTCTCTCTCTAGCTGCTGTGTGGGTCTCGGAGCTGCTGCTTCCCTCTCTAGCTGCTGTGTGGGTCCCGGAGCTGCTGCTTCTCTCTCTAGCTGCTCTCTGGGTCCCGGAGCTGCTGCTTTTCTCTAGCTGCTGTGTTTTCCCGGAGCTGCTGCTTCTCTCTCTAGCTGCTGTGTGGGTCCCGGAGCTGCTGCTTCTCTCTCTAGCTGCTCTCTGGGTCCCGGAGCTGCTGCTTCTCTCTCTAGCTGCTGTGTGGGTTCCGGAGCTGCTGCTTCTCTCTCTAGCTGCTCTCTGGGTCCCGGAGCTGCTGCTTCTCTCTCTAGCTGCTCTCTGGGTCCCGGAGCTGCTGCTTCTCTCTCTAGCTGCTGTGTGGGTCCCGGAGCTGCTGCTTCTCTCTAGCTGCTCTCTGGGTCCCGGAGCTGCTGCTTCTCTCTCTAGCTGCTGTGTGGGTCCCGGAGCTGCTGCTTCTCTCTCTACCTGCTCTCTGGGTCCCGGAGCTGCCTTGCTTTGGGATGTTTCAGGGGGAAAGCGCTGGCAGCTTGTATTTAACTCTCCTCACCTCCATGAAGCAGCCTAGCAGTCAGAGACATCAGTGTTTCAAATCAAGGAAAGCTTTTGAAAAGGTGCAGTTGATTTTAAAAATGTAGGGTGCTCACATTAAAACAAAAAAAGAAAAGAAAAAGACTTTCAGCTAGGGAGGCGTTTTAGGGAGACCCCACTGAATCATGGAGAGCGAGCTGCTTCTTCATGGGTTTAGCTGCGCTTGTGTTTTTTTGTTTTTTTTTTTGCTACCCAGAACCTCCTAGCAAAAGGGCCTCACGGGATCGCACCCACATGTCTACGCCTGGCCTTCATTTCCTGTCCGTGTTGGGGAAGAGAAGCCACAAACACAAACAGCACATCCTGTGCTGCTGCATTGCTCAGACAATCCCTGCTGCCCACTGCCAGCTGTATACTCAGAAACAAAGCGATTCCTTGAAGCAGTTGTTCCAGTTCTTCTGCACGGAATGAGATGCAGGAGTTTTATATTGGACTGTTACGAGAGTTTTCTGGTCAGCCTGCATAGATAGAGGCTCTCTAGAGCTTGTTACTGCTTCTGCCTGGAAAGACAAGACCCTTTACTGCAGGCAGAGTAACTGCCCCAGCCCCAGCACTGCCCTGCCCCCACCCCGGCCCACCGCCCCTCTCAGATTGCCCTTACACTTTCTCTGCTGCTCTCAGTGTAACACAAGGAATACAGAAAACACCGACAGTGAGAGCTACTGCTTTCACTCCCCACACCACACTTTTGTACCCTCCTCACATGCACTCCACACTTCTGCAATAACGCTTGGAAAACTAAATGTATGAAGGAAGGTGTGCTTGCTATGCCTACGAAAACAACAACAAACAATCAGCTGCATTTTGTTGGATCTTCTGAGTTTAATCCACTTTCAGTAACTCGCAAAAGTTAACCAAAAAAATAAAATTGCGTAGAAACGCTTCTGCTAATCTAAAATGATGAAGTTTCAGAAAGTAAAGGTTTTATTTGAACATTGAAATAAATGCAAGTCAATGTTAGAAGCAAAAACCTGGTCCAGGTATTTATTCTCAGCAGGTAATCCCTCCCTCAGTCACAGAGCCGCTTCAACGCTGCAAGTGCAGTCATTGTCCTCATCCAAACGAGCACCACCTGCTGGGCTGACTGCGCACTGCAGCCTTTCAGTTGGTCGACTGGAACAGAAAAATGAACGATGAACTGTGGGACAGTGTAAAGACGAGGGAGAGTTTTGGGCATGCCTTCGTCAGTTTAAATGTTTATCTTCCCAGACCCAGCTTCACTGACTCAGATTTTCTTGTTGAATAACTCTGCACAGTTTGTCCTGGATTTTATACATTCAGAATGATTTCTAAAATACTGCAGTTTAACATTGGGGCTTCAGAAAACATGCATCTCATGGTAAACTGTTCTACCTAAACCCACGTGCTCCCATCTGATAGAGACTGGGGCTTTTGTTTGTTTGTTTTACTTGGTGAATAACTCTGGCAGGGCTTATATAGAAAGCAGCTGACATCTCTGACTGCATCGCCCAGTCTCCGAGCGCAGTTTAAAAAGTGACAAATAGGAATTGCTGCTGAAAATTCAAGAGAGTGGAAAACCCAAACGGATATAAACCAAATAAATAAAAATAAAATAAATACTTCTCTGCACAATGAAGAGTGTGTGTAAAAAGTCAGCCTGACAATGAGGTCCTGTCAGTAGCGTTTCCTACCAGACTGATCATGTGTTTGGTTTTTTTTGTGCTGTTAACATGTTCTGCTCTTCCACGCAGCAGCGTCAGGACAATGTAACTCATCCTGTGTTTTCCCAAGAAAAGCAAAGTGGTTGTAATGAAACGTTCAGAACCTGTGAAGATGTGAATTTCGATAATGAAATGCTCCTAATTTTCTACCTAATGGTTTTTTTCTGAGCTTCCTTGTGGGGTTTGAACTCTGGAGATCGAGTCCTTGGGCAACAAGGGGGGGACACAGACACATGGGCAGGAGAGTCACTGCACACTGATACAGACACATGGGCAGGAGAGTCACTGCACACACTGAGATACAGACACATGGGCAGGAGAGTCACTGCACACACTGAGATACAGACACATGGGCAGGAGAGTCACTGCACACACTGAGATACAGACACATAGGCAGGAGAGTCACTGCACACACTGAGATACAGACACATGGGCAGGGGTCACTGAGATACAGACACATGGGCTGGAGACACACTGATACAGACACATGGGCAGGAGAGTCACTGCACACTGAGACAGACACATGGGCAGGGGAGTCACTGCACACTGATACAGACACATGGGCAGGGGAGTCACTGCACACTGATACAGACACATGGGCAGGAGAGTCACTGCACACTGATGCACACATGGGCATCACTGACACTGATGGGCATGGGCAGGAGAGTCACTGCACACTGATACAGACACATGGGCAGGAGAGTCACTGCACACTGATACAGACACATGGGCAGGGGAGTCACTGCACACTGAGATACAGACACAGGCAGGAGAGTCACTGCACACACTGAGATACAGACACATGGGCAGGAGGTCACTGCACACTGATGCACACATGGGCAGGAGGTCACTGCACACTGACAGACACAGGCAGGAGGTCACTGCACACTGATACACATGGGCAGGGGTCACTGCACACACAGACACAGGCAGGGCAGGAGTCACTGCACACTCCTCTCTGCAGTGGGGGACCAGACACATGCTCACTGATGAGGTCACACCAGGGGAGTCACTGCACACTGAGATACAGACAGGAAGAGGAGGGTCTCTGGCAGGCGTGGGGGACCACTTTGGGAGTCTGCAGCACACAGCAGTGTGAGAGAGACAGACACAGAGCAGTGAGGCAGAGCAGAGCCACTGGGCAGTGAGAGCAGAGCTGTCAGGCCTGCACAGTGCAGTGTGGGCCACTGCACACTGGCGGAAAGCACTGCACAGACTGACAGGGGCAGGGGAGTCACTGCACACACTGAGATACAGACACATGGGCAGGGAGTCACTGCACACACTGAGATCACAGACACATGGGCAGGGGGGCAGTCACACTCACACTGATACAGACACATAGGCAGGAGATCACTGCACACACTGCAGACACAGGCAGGAGAGTCACTGCACACACTGAGATACAGACACATGGGCAGGGGCATTCACTGCACACACAGACACAGCAATCTCCAAGGAGAAGGGCATTCACTTCCTCAAGTTAAACCTGTGTGTTGGGGCTCCATTCTCTGCAGTGGGGGACCTGCTCTGGGTGACCCAGCTCCAGCCATTCAGGTCATACAAGCTTCACCACCAGCTCAGTTTGGAGGCGGGTGTTGACGGTCCTTCAAAGCAGACAGGAAGAGGAGGGTCTCAGGCAGTGGGTGGGGACCACTTTGTATTTTACACCTGCAGCACCATACAGGAGCAGAGCAGTGTGAGAGCAGACACCGCCGTGGAGCAGCATTCACTTCATACAAGCAGAGGTCAGCAGAGCCACTTCATGAGCAGACACCGCTCAGTGCAATCTCATACAGGAGCAGGCCATAAGGGCAGAGCTCAGTGCAATCTCAGCAGAGCATTCATGAGCAGAGCAGTGTGAGAGCAGAGCTGTGTGTGAGGAGGCAGTTCACTTCATACAAGCTTCAAACCCTCAGTGCAATCTGTCCCTCTGGCATTCACTTCATAGGCTGCCATGCCTGGGGGCTCTGCTTGAAGGGCTGGAGGTGCATGGATTCAATGCAATCTCATACAGGAGCAGCATTCACTTCCCTGGCTTCAAACACCCTCAGTGCAATCTCATACAGGAGCAGCATTCACCTGAGGGAGCAGCATTCACTTCATACAAGCTTCAAACACTGCTCAGTGCAATCTCATGAGGAGCAGCATTCACTTCAAAAAACAAACACTGCTCAGTGCAATCTCATACAGGAGCAGCATTCACAATCTCATACAGGAGCAGCATTCAAACACTGCTTCAAACACCGCTCAGTGCATCTCATACAGGAGCAGCATTCACTTCATACAAGCTTCAAACACTGCAGTGCAATCTCATACAGGAGCAGCATTCACTTCATACAAAATCTTCAAACACTGCTCAGTGCAATCTCATACAGGAGCAGCATTCACTTCATACAAGCTTCAAACACTGCTCAGTGCAATCTCATACAGGAGCAGCATTCACTTCATACAAGCTTCAAACACTGCTCAGTGCAATCTCATACAGGAGCAGCATTCACTTCACACAAGCTTCAAACACTGCTCAGTGCAATCTCATACAGGAGCATTCACTTCATACAAGCTTCAAACACTGCTCAGTGCAATCTCATACAGAACAGCATTCACTTCATACAAGCTTCAAACACTGCTCAGTGCAATCTCATACAGGAGCAGCATTCACTTCATACAAGCTTCAAACACTGCTCAGTGCAATCTCATACAGGAGCAGCATTCACTTCATACAAGCTTCAAACACCGCTCAGTGCAATCTCATACAGGGCAGCATTCACTCTCAAACACCGGATCTCATACATTCAGCTTCACTACAAGCTTCAAACACTGCTCAGTGCAATCTCATACAGGAGCAGCATTCACTTCATACAAGCTTCAAACACCGCTCAGTGCAATCTCATACAGGAGCAGCATTCACTTCATACAAACTTCAAACACCGCTCAGTGCAATCTCATACAGGAGCAGCATTCACTTCATACAAGCTTCAAACACTGCTCAGTGCAATCTCATACAGGAGCAGCATTCATAAAAGCTTCATACAAGCTCAAACACTGCTCAGTGCAATCTCATACAGGAGCAGCATTCACTTCATACAAGCTTCAAAGATGCAGGGTATATCCATGGTGAAACACTGCAATCTCATACAGGAGCAGCATTCACTTCATACAAGCTTCAAACACTGCTCAGTGCAATCTCATACAGGAGCAGCATTCACTTCATACAAGCTTCAAACACTGCTCAGTGCAATCTCATACAGGAGCAGCATTCACTTCATACAAGCTTCAAACACTGCTCAGTGCAATCTCATACAGGAGCAGCATTCACTTCATACAAGCTTCAAACACCGCTCAGTGCAATCTCATACAGGAGCAGCATTCACTTCATACAAGCTTCAAACACCGCTCAGTGCAATCTCATACAGGAGCAGCATTCACTTCATACAAGCTTCAAACACCGCTCAGTGCAATCTCATACAGGAGCAGCATTCACTTCATACAAGCTTCAAACACTGCTCAGTGCAATCTCATACAGGAGCAGCATTCACTTCATACAAGCTTCAAACACTGCTCAGTGCAATCTCATACAGGAGCAGCATTCACTTCATACAAGCTTCAAACACCGCTCAGTGCAATCTCATAGGAGCAGCATTCACTTCATACAAGCTTCAAACACTGCTCAGTGCAATCTCATACAGGAGCAGCATTCACTTCATACAAGCTTCAAACACCGCTCAGTGCAATCTCATACAGGAGCAGCATTCACTTCATACAAAAAACTTCAAACACTGCTCAGTGCAATCTCATACAGGAGCAGCATTCACTTCATACAAAGCTTCAAACACTGCTCAGTGCAATCTCATACAGGAGCAGCATTCACTTCATACAAGCTTCAAACACCGCTCAGTGCAATCTCATACAGGAGCAGCATTCACTTCATACAAGCTTCAAACACCGCTCAGTGCAATCTCATACAGGAGCAGCATTCACTTCATACAAGCTTCAAACACTGCTCAGTGCAATCTCATACAGGAGCAGCATTCACTTCATACAAGCTTCAAACACTGCTCAGTGCAATCTCATACAGGAGCAGCATTCACTTCATACAAGCTTCAAACACCGCTCAGTGCAATCTCATACAGGAGCAGCATTCACTTCATACAAGCTTCAAACACCGCTCAGTGCAATCTCATACAGGAGCAGCATTCACTTCATACAAGCTTCAAACACTGCTCAGTGCAATCTCATACAGGAGCAGCATTCACTTCATACAAGCTTCAAACACTGCTCAGTGCAATCTCATACAGGAGCAGCATTCACTTCATACAAGCTTCAAACACCGCTCAGTGCAATCTCATACAGGAGCAGCATTCACTTCATACAAGCTTCAAACACTGCTCAGTGCAATCTCATACAGGAGCAGCATTCACTTCATACAAGCTTCAAACACTGCTCAGTGCAATCTCATACAGGAGCAGCATTCACTTCATACAAGCTTCAAACACTGCTCAGTGCAATCTCATACAGGAGCAGCATTCACTTCATACAAGCTTCAAACACTGCTCAGTGCAATCTCATACAGGAGCAGCATTCACTTCATACAACTCTTCAAACACTGCTCAGTGCAATCTCATACAGGAGCAGCATTCACTTCATACAAGCTTCAAACACTGCTCAGTGCAATCTCATACAGGAGCAGCATTCACTTCATACAAGGAGCACTGCTCAGTGCAATCTCATACAGGAGCAGCATTCACTTCATACAAGCTTCAAACACTGCTCAGTGCAATCTCATACAGGAGCAGCATTCACTTCATACAAGCTTCAAACACTGCTCAGTGCAATCTCATACAGGAGCAGCATTCACTTCATACAAGCTTCAAACACTGCTCAGTGCAATCTCATACAGGAGCAGCATTCTCCATGGTACACTCATACAAGCTTCAAACACTGCTCTCCACAGTGCAATCTCATACAGGAGCAGCATTCACTTCATACAAGTTCAAACACTGCCCAGTGCAATCTCATACAGGAGCAGCCTTCACTCCAGGTGCATACAATATCCATGGTCAAACACCGCTCAGTGCAATCTCATACAGGAGCAGCATTCACTTCATACAAGCTTCAAACACTGCTCAGTGCAATCTCATACAGGAGCAGCATTCACTTCAAAGCAAGCTTCAAACACCACTCAGTGCAATCTCATACAGGAGCAGCATTCACTTCATACAAGCTTCAAACACTGCTCAGTGCAATCTCATACAGGAGCAGCATTCACTTCATACAAGCTTCAAACACCGCTCAGTGCAATCTCATACAGGAGCAGCATTCACTTCATACAAATCCATGTTAACACTGCTCAGTGCAATATCATACAGGAGCAGCATTCACTTCCAGACAAGCTTCAAACACTGCTCAGTGCAATCTCATGTTTATTTTAGGAGCAGCATTCACTTCATACAAGCTTCAAACACTGCTCAGTGCAATCTCATAAAGGAGCAGCATTCACTTCATACAAGCTTCAAACACTGCTCAGTGCCAAATGGTAAATACAGGGTATATCATGGTAAATGCACACAAACAAACACTGCTCAGTGCATATCTCATACAGGAGCAGCATTCACTTCATACAAGGTTCAAACACTGCTCAGTGCAATCTCCATGAAGGAGCAGCATTCACTTCAATACAAGCTTCAAACACTGCTCAGTGCAATCTCATCCAGGAGCAGCATTCACTATCATACAAATGCAAACACCCCATGACCTGAATGCAATCTCATCCAGGACAGCATTCACTTCCATAAAGCTTCAAACACTGCTCAGTGCAATCTCATACAGGAGCAGCATTCACTTCATACAAGCTTCAAACACTGCTCAGTGCAATCTCATCCAGGAGCAGCATTCATTACAGATGAAAAACACTGCAGGGAAACAATATCCATGGTACAGGAGCACATTCACTTCAATGCAAGAAGTGCAATCTCAAACAGAATGAACTAGTGCATTCAGAACATGGTAAATGCACAGTCTCTTCATATGCTAAATGCAATCTCATATTAGCAGCAAATGCACAGTGAAACACTGCCCGTGCAATCTCATACCATGGTAAATGCAGTATATCCATGATAAATGCAATATCCAAAATTTTCCATTCAATCAGAACCATATCCAACCAAACAAAATGCACAAATATCTATGGTAAAACAGTTTATTGATAAAAATGCACTGATACCAGAGTAAATGCAGGGTATATCCATGACAAATGCAGGGTATATCCCAACAGGTATATATCAAACTAAATGCAACAAACTGAACCAGAACAAATGCTGAAACACAGCATACAACCACTCAATAAGGACACCAAACTTTGCTCTCCACAAATATCCAGGTAAAAGGGCTGTTCCTCATCTCCATGGTAAAACCCAATCCACCAGCCCCACAGCTCACTCCATAGTCTGTTATGAATAGGTCACCCACCAGCCCCTTACATTCTGTGCAGTCTCTGCAAATCAACAAGAGCTGCTGCTGCTCAGACCTCACCACAGGGGGGAGGGGGAGGACCTTGTCCTGTCTCAAATGAGGAGAGCAATCCAACCAGGAGGTTCAGTGACCCCACCCAATCACACACATTCAGTGGCAGTGAACGGACTGGTGTAAGAGGCCTCCTTATAACCACAGTAAACTGCACTGTGGCCAAAGCACAGTGAAACACCAAATGGGGAATAAACTTTTAAAGGGTAACCATTTTTAGTTTAAATGGTTTAAAAAAACAACATCATATTGGAACTGGTTAATGCAAATTGAATAAGGGACTTGCTGTCGAAAAAACAGCAAACTTATCACAAAATGAACCAGTATATCCATGGTGTCACAGTGAGCAGCTGACCAGCCACAGTGTATATTCATGGTCAAGCACACATCCTGTTTAAATGAGTATATCCATGGTAAGGGAGGGCCCTATCCATGGATACACAAAAAAACCAATGGTAAAATTCAATGATCTCCCCTGGTAAATGCTCAGCATATCCATGGTAAAATGCACAGTCATATAGCAAAACAACCTAAGAAACTTTTAAAACGCAACAAAGGTATATCCATGGTAAACCGGGAACCTATTCATAAAAACAAATATCCATGGTAAATGCAAACTGAACCATGGTAAAACACAGCAAACTTATCCATGGTAAAGTGTCCCATGGTAAATTATTTCCACAATTACAAATTCAGGTAAATATCCATTTGAATGCAACAATAAAAACTAACCACATGGTTTTATGCCATTCAGAATATCACAGTAATCTGGTTAGTATATCCATGGTAAATGCACATAAATATCTGTATCCATGGTAAATGCACAATGTATATGGTAAAATGCAGTGTGTATGGTAAAACACATCGCGATATCCATGGTAAAACCAGGGCACAGTATATCCATGGTAAATGCACAAATGGTACACAGCAAACTGAATCCATGGTAAACCACAACAAACTGAACCCCAAACTAACCAAGCAGGGTATATCCATGGTAAATGCACAGTATATCCATGGTAAATGCAGGGTATATCCAAACTGCAGGTAAATGCACAGTATATCCATGGTGAAATGTTTTTCCAGGGTATATATTCGCCATGGTAAATGCAAGGAGTATATCCATGGCAAAAAACTGATTTCCAAAGGGTATATCCATAACAATGGTTTTATTTTTTACCAATAAATGCAGAGCAAACCCTTTTGGTAAATGCAGGGAAGTTATCCATGGTAAAACAAAGTATATCCAAACAAACAAAACAGTATATCCATAATAAATGCACCAGTATATCCATGGTTTAATGCAAGCAAACTGATTGTTCTAACTGCTCAGTTAAATTCTGCCAGCAAAGTATATCCATGGTTCTAACACAGTAAAACTGCAGGGTTCTATCCATGGTAAAATGCATATATTCTACCAGCACAAGGGGTGAACTAAATGAACCAGAACATGGACCATAAATGCAGGGTATATCCATGGTAAATGCACTGTATATCCATGGCAAAATGGTACAGTATATCCATGGTAAAATGCAAAGTATCAAGATGGTTTACCTTGCACAGCACAACATGAAAATGCACAGCTATATCCATTGTAAAATGCAGGGTTAAATGGTAAAACGCAGCATATCCATGGTAAATGCAGGGTATATCCATGGTAAATATGCAACCAGATCCATGGGAAATGCAGGGTATATCCATGGTAAATGAAACAGTATATCCATGGTAAATGCAGGGTATAACTCCATGTTTGTCAGTAAAAACCACAGTAACAAAAACATGGTAAATGTAAACTTATATCCATGAAGAGAAAATGCACTGTTCTCATGGTAAACTGCAGGATATATGCCATGGAGACAGGCAGGGTATCCACAGTCCAATGCGGGTACTTGATCATGGTACTGGAACAGACAGTCAGAGAACATCCATGCGGCAGCAACAGCTTTGACTGGAGACAAACTTCCGGGCTTCTCTATCCAAATGGTAAAAAACTGAACAGTGGATCCAATGGGGCAAATGCACAGAGGGAATCCATAATTTTAAATGTGACAGGGCAGATAGGCCAGACAGAGAATGCAGATATATCCAACAATAAATGCAGGGGAGAATCAAATGGTGTGGCATGTTCTTCTCCCTGAGATATTCAGCCATATCCACACTGTAAACAACGCAAATATTGAAAGACCCTCATGCAGAGAAAACTGAACAGCTTTTCTTGTGGAGAAGCACCACTGAACCAAGGCAGGATTTCAAAAACTTTCGCCAACTGCACCAGTGCAAAAGAACTAACAAACTGGAATTCAGGGGAACTGTTCAGAGAAACTGACACAAGCCAACACACCTGAACAGCACAAACTGAACCACAGCAAACCAGAGGCTTTTTTACCGAGAGCAATGAACCATTCAACTGAAACAGCAAAATGATCTGATCCAAAGCAAACTGAACCAGAAATTAAACTGAACCACTTGTGTCCTCTGAACTGCTCAACTGAACCACCCCAAACTGAACCAGATTGTCAGTAACACAGTGATTTTAACCCAAACTGAACCAGAGCAAACTGAACACAGCAAACTGAACCACAACAAATAAATTGAACACAAACTGAACCAGAACAAACTGAACCAGAGCAAACTGAACCACAGCTCAACTGAATTCTACCAACCAGAGCTCCCCTGAAACCATTGTTTGAACCAGAGCAAACTCCCCATCCAACCAGAACAAACTGAACCAGAACAAACTGAACCAGAGCAAAAAGGAGGAAACTGAACAAGAGTGGAACCAGAGCAACTGAACCAGAACAAACTGAACCAGAGCCAACTGAACCACACTCAAACTGAACCAGAAACAACTCAAAAACTGGATCAAACTGACACACAGAACTGCTGGACCCAAACAGTGAGTCAGTGCCACTCTGAACACTGAACCAGACCCAGGACTGAACCTCCCACAGCAAACTGAACCAGAGCAAACCAACCAAGACCTTTTATTTAACCACTGAACCACAGCAAACTGAAACACAGCAAACTGAACCAGCACAAAAAAGGGTACAAACAGTTAGAAAAACTGAACCAAAAAACTGAACCAGAACCTCTGAACCACAGCAAACTGAACTGTGGAAAATCAATAAACTGATTGAACTGTCCAGGCAAACTGGAAAACTGAAGACAAACTGAACCTGTTGCACAGCAAACTTCAACCAGCATTCCATGAACACACAGTGAACCAGAACAAACTGAACCATTTTTTAAAGCTACCAGGCAAACTGAACCACAGCTTGGGTTGAGGAGTGTGTCAGGCAAACTGAACTAAAACAAACTGAATCAAACAAACTGAAAACACAATGAACCAGTCTTAACTGCAGCCCTGAACCAAAACAATGGATACACAAAAAAAACAAATGATGTAATTCCAGCTGGCAAACTGAACCCTCAACAAGGCAAACTGAACCAGAAAACAACTGAACCAGAGCACAGAACTATACTGCAGAGTATTGAAACTGAGCAACAGATCAAACTGAACCAAACAACAACCAGAGCAACTGAACCTTTTGAAACACGTTCAACAAATGGAGTTTGAACAGAGAAACTGAACCAGCTGAAACAGACAAACTGAACATCATGAAGAGAGCAAACTGAAACACAGCAAAATGAACCAGAGCAAAACTGAACCAGTTCAAACAACACAGCAAACTGAACCACTGAACCAGTGTTCACTGAACTCATGTTTGAAATGTAACTGAACCAGAGCAAACTGAACTCAAACTGAACCAGATCAAAACTGAACTAACGAACAGCCTGAACCAGAGAACTGAACCAGAAAACTGAACCACAGCAAACTTTTTATGCAAACTGAAACGAACTGAACAGCAGTCTGGAAAGTAACCAGAGTTTGAACCAGAGCAAACTGAAACAGAGCAAACTGAACCAGTTAGCAAACTGAACAGAGCAAACTGAACCAGGAGAACCAGAGCAAACTGAACCAGAGCAAACTTCCAGAACAAACTGAACCAGACAAACTGAACCAGAGCAAACTGAACCAGGCAACTGAACAGAGCAAACACAGCACATAACTAAAACACATCGCGATAGACAGATAAACTGAACCACAGCAAACTGACCAAAACTGGTAGAGCAACGAACAGATGAACCAGAGAAACTGAACCAGAGCAAACTGAACCGTTCTGAACCAGAGCAAACTGAATTACAGTTGTTACGCAGAACCAGTAAACTGAAACACACTGAAACTCAGGTGAACCAGAGCAAACTGAACCAGAACAGACGGAACCACAAACCAAACCGTATCCAAAACACAGCAAACTGAACACTTTTTTTTTTTGAACCAGAGTGAACCACAGTGAACCAGGTTAACTGAACCATTCAAACTGAACCACAGCAAACTAACGAGAAACTGAAACACAGCAAACTGAACCAGAAACGCCAGAGCAAACTGAACCACAGCAAACTGAACCAGGGAAACTGATTTGAACCAGGGGAACAGAAAACTGAACCAGAGCAAACTGAACCAGAGCAAACTGAACCAGAAAACTGAACCACAGATAACTGAACCAGAAAAAACTGAACCCAGCAAACTGAACCAGAGCAACTGAACCAGAACAAACTGAACCAGAGCAAACTGAACCAGAGCAAACTGAAACACAGCAAACTGAACCAGAAAACAAAAAAACTAACCAAAAACAAACAAAAATGAACTGAACCACAGCAATTATAGATGAACCAGAGCAAACTGTTACCAGAGAAACTGATACCAGAACAAATTGATAAGAGCAACTGAACAGAGAACCAGATTGAAACACAGCAAACTGAACCAGAGCAAACTAACTATTCTGAAACACAGCAAGAGAAACTGAACAGGGAACAGAAGCCAGAAGCAAACTGAACCAGAGCAAACTGAACAAGAGAGAACCAGGAGCAAACTGAACAGCAAACTGAAGACAGCAACAGAACCAGAGCAAACTGAACCAGCAACAACCAGAGCAAACTGAACAGAGCAAACTGAACCAGCAGCTTCTGAAACTCAGAACATATTCTGAACCAGCAAACAACCACAGCAAACTGAACAGAGCAAACTGAACAGCAACTGAAACCAGAGCAAACTGAACCAGAGCAAACTGAACCACAGCAAACTGAACAAGAGCAAACTGAACTGCAAACTGAACCAGAGCAAACTGAACAGAGCAAACTGAACCACAGCAAACTGAACCAGAGCAAACTGAACCAGAGCAAACTGAACCAGAAAACTGAACCAGAGCAAACTGAACCAGAACAACCAAACACAGCAAACTGAACCACAGCAAACTGAACCAGAGCAACTGAACCAGAGCAAACTGAACCAGAGCAAACTGAACCAGAGCAAACTGAACCAAAACTGAACCAGAGCAAAACTGAAACAGAGCAAAACCAGAACAAACTGAACCAGAGCAAACTGAACCAGAGCAAAACTGAACCACAGCAAACTGAACCAGAGCAAACTGAACCAGAAAACAAACTGAAAACTGAACAGAGCAAACTGAACCAGAGCAAACAAACTGAAACCAGAGCAAACTGAACCACTGCAACCAGAACCAGAGCAAACTGAACCAGAACAAACTGAACCACAGCAAACTGAAACCAGAGAGCAAACTGAACCACAGCAAACTGAACCAGAGCAAACTGAACTGAACCAGAGCAAACTGAACCAGAGCAAACTGAACCAGAGCAAACTGAACCAGAACAAACTGAACCAGAGCAAACTGAACCAGAACAAACTGAACAGAACAAACTGAACCACTGAACAAACAAACTGAACCACAGCAAACTGAACCAGAGCAAACTGAAACACAGCAAACTGAACCAGAACAAAGAACACAGCAAAAACTGAACCAGAGCAAACTGAACCACAGCAAACTGAACCACAGCAAACTGAAACACAGCAAACTGAACCAGAACAAACTGAAACACAGCAAACTGAACCAGAGCAAACTGAACCAGAGCAAACTGAACCAGAGCAAACTGAACCAGAGCAAACTGAACCAGAACAAACTGAACCAGAGCAAACTGAAACACAGCAAACTGAACCAGAGCAAACTGAACCAGAACAAACTGAAACACAGCAAACTGAAACCAGAACAAACTGAACCAAGCAAACTGAACCAGAGCAAACTGAACAAACTGAAACACAGCAAACTGAAACACAGCAAACTGAACCAGAGAAACTAACCAGAACAAACTGAACCAGAGAAACAAAAACTGAAACCAAACTGAACAAACTGAACCAGAGCAAACTGAACCAGAGCAAACTGAACCAGAGCAAACTGAACAAAAACTGAACCAGAGCAAACTGAACCAGAGCAAACTGAAACACAGCAAACTGAACCAGAGCAAACTGGAACCAGAGCAAACTGAACCAGAAACTGAACAAACTGAAACCAGAGCAAACTGAACCAGAGCAAACTGAAACAGAACAAACAGCAAACTGAACCAGAGCAAACTGAACCAGAGCAAACTGAACCAGAGCAAACTGAACCACAGCAAACTGAACCAGAGCAAACTGAACCAGAGCAAACTGAACCAGAGCAAACTGAACCAGAGCAAACTGAACCAGAACAAACTGAACCACAGCAAACTGAACCAGAGCAAACTGAACCACAGCAAACTGAACCAGAACAAACTGAACCACAGCAAACTGAACCAGAACAAACTGAACCAGAGCAAACTGAACACAAACTGAAACAAAAACTGAACCAGAGCAAACTGAACCAGAACAAACTGAACCAAAAACTGAACCAGAACAAACTGAACAAACAAACTGAACCAGAGAACTGAACCAGAGCAAACTGAACCAGAAAACTGAACCAGAACAAACTGAACCACAGCAAACTGAAACAGACAAACTGAACCAGAGCAAACTGAACCACCAGAACAAACTGAACCAGAGCAAACTGAACCACAGCAAACTGAACCACAGCAAACTGAAACACAGCAAACTGAAACAAACAGAACAAAACCAGAGCAAACTGAACCAGAACAAACTGAACCAGAGAACTGAAAACACAACCAGCAAACTGAACCAGAGCAAACCAGAACAAACTGAACCACAGCAAACTGAACCAGAGCAAACTGAACCAGAACAAACTGAACCAGAACAAACTGAACCACAGCAAACTGAACCAGAACAAACTGAACCAGAGCAAACTGAACCAGAGCAAACTGAAACACAGCAAACTGAACCAGAACAAACAAACTGAACCAGAGCAAACTGAACCACAACAAACTGAACCAGAGCAAACTGAACCACAGCAAACTGAACCAGAACAAACTGAACCAGAAACTGAACAAAAACTGAACCACAGCAAACTGAACCAGAGCAAACTGAACCAGAGCAAACTGAACCAGAGCAAACTGAACCAGAGCAAACTGAACCACAGCAAACTGAACCAGAGCAAACTGAACCACAGCAAACTGAACCAGAGCAAACTGAACCAGAGCAAACTGAACCACAGCAAACTGAACCACAGCAAACTGAACCACAGCAAACTGAACCAGAGCAAACTGAACCAGAACAAACTGAACAAGCAAACTGAACCAGAGCAAACTGAACCAGAGCAAACTGAACCAGAGCAAACTGAACCAGAAAACTGAACTGAAACTGAACCAGAGCAAACTGAACCAGAGCAAACTGAACCAGAGCAAACTGAACCACAGCAAACTGAACCAGAACAAACTGAACCAGAGCAAACTGAACCAGAGCAAACTGAACCAGAGCAAACTGAACCAGAGCAAACTGAACCAGAGCAAACTGAACCACAGCAAACTGAACCAGAACAAACTGAACCAGAGCAAACTGAACCAGAGCAAACTGAAACAAAGAACAAACAAACTGCAAACTGAACACAGAAACTGAACCAGAACAAACTGAACCAAACAAACTGAACCAGAACAAACTGAACCACAGAACAAAAACTGAACCAGAGCAAACTGAACCAGAGCAAACTGAACTGAACCAGAGCAAACTGAACCAGAGCAAACTGAACCAGAGCAAAACTGAACCAGAACAAAACTGAACCACAGCAAACTGAACCAGAGCAAACTGAACCAGAGCAAACTGAACCAGAACAAACACAGCAAACTGAACCACAGCAAACTGAACCAGAGCAAACCAGAACAAACTGAACCAGAGCAAACTGAACCAGAGCAAACTGAACCAGAAACAACCACAACAAACAACAGCAAACTGAACAGCAAACTGAACCAGAACAAACTGAACCAGAGAAAACTGAAACACAGCAAACTGAACCAGAGCAAACTGAACCACAGCCAACTGAACCAGAGCAAACTGAACCAGAGCAAACTGAACCAGAAACAAACTGAACCAGAGCAAACTGAACCAGAGCAAACTGAACCAGAACAAACTGAACCAGAACAAACTGAACCAGAGCAAACTGAACCAGAACAAAAACCAGAACACAACAGCAAACTGAAAAGAAAACTGAACCACAGCAAACTGAACCAGAGCAAACTGAACCAGAACAAACTGAACCACAGCAAACTGAACCACAGCAAACTGAACCAAAACAAACTGAACCAGAACAAAAACTGAACCAGAACAAACTGAACCAGAACAAAACTGAACCAGAATAAAAACTGAACCAGAGCAAACTGAACCAGAGCAAACTGAACCACAGCAAACTGAACCAGAACAAAACTGAACCAAAAACTGAACCAGAGCAAACTGAACCAGAGCAAACTGAACCAGAACAAACTGAACCACAGCAAACTGAACCAGAACAAACTGAACCAGAGCAAACTGAACCACAGCAAACTGAACCAGAGCAAACTGAACCAGAGCAAACTGAACCAGAAACAAACCAGAGCAAAACTGAACAAACTGAACCAGAACAAAACCTGAACCAGAGCAAACTGAACCAGAACAAACTGAACCACAGCAAACTGAACCAGAACAAACTGAACCAGAGCAAACTGAACCAGAGCAAACTGAACCAAACTGAACCAGAACAAACTGAACCAGAACAAACTGAACCAGAACAAACTGAAACAGAACAAACTGAACCAGAACAAACTGAACCACAGCAAACTGAACCAGAGCAACTGAACCACAGCAAACTGAACCAGAGCAAACTGAACCAGAGCAAACTGAACCACTGAACCCAGAGCAAACTGAACCAGAGCAAACTGAACCAGAGCAAACTGAACCAGAGCAAACTGAACCAGAGCAAACTGAACCAGCAAAACTGAACCAGAAAACTGAACCAGAAAACTGAACCACAACAAACTGAACCAGAACCAAAAACTGAACCACAGCAAACTGAACCACAGCAAACTGAACCAGAACAAAGAACAAACTGAACCAGAGCAAACTGAACCAGAACAAACTGAACCAGAGCAAAACTGAACCACAGCAAACTGAACCAGAACAAACTGAAACACAGAAACTGAACCAGAACAAACTGAACCAGAGCAAACTGAACCACAGCAAACTGAACCCAAACTGAACCAAAAACTGAACCAGAGCAAACTGAACCAGAGCAAACTGAACCAGAGCAAACTGAACCAGAGCAAACTGAACCACAGCAAACTGAACCAGAACAAACTGAACCAGAACAAACTGAACCAGAGCAAACTGAACCAGAACCACAGCAAACTGAACCACAAACAAACTGAACCAGAGCAAACTGAACCAGAGCAAACTGAACCAGAACAAACTGAACCAGAGCAAACTGAACCAGAGCAAACTGAACCAGCAAACTGAACCAGAACAAACTGAACTGAAACTGAACCAGAGCAAACTGAACCACAGCAAACTGAACCAGAGCAAACTGAACCACAGAAACTGAACCACAGCAAACTGAACCAGAGCAAACTGAACCAGAGCAAACTGAACCAGAGCAAACTGAACCAGAGCAAAACTGAAAACCCAGAACAAACTGAACCAGAGCAAACTGAACCAGAGCAAACTGAACCAGAGCAAACTGAACCAGAGCAAACTGAACCAGAACAAACTGAACCAGAGCAAACTGAACCAGAGCAAACTGAACCACAGCAAACTGAACCAGAGCAAACTGAACCACAGCAAACTGAACCAGAACAAACTGAACCACAGCAAACTGAACCACAGCAAACTGAACCAGAGCAAACTGAACCACAGCAAACTGAACCAGAGCAAACTGAACCAGAGCAAACTGAACCAGAGCAAACTGAACCAGAGCAAACTGAACCAGAGCAAACTGAACCAGAGCAAACTGAACCAGAGCAAACTGAACCAGAACAAACTGAACCAGAACAAACTGAACCACAGCAAAACCAGAACAAACTGAACCAGAACAAAACTGAACCAACCAGAAAAACTGAACCAGAGCAAACTGAACCAGAACAAACTGAACCAGAGCAAACTGAACCAGAGCAAACTGAACCAGAGCAAACTGAACCAGAACAAACTGAACCACAGCAAACTGAACCACAGCAAACTGAACCAGAGCAAACTGAACCAGAGCAAACTGAACCAGAGCAAACTGAACCAGAACAAACTGAACCAGAGCAAACTGAACCAGAGCAAACTGAACCAGAGCAAACTGAACCACAGCAAAACTGAACAAACAACAGAGCAAACTGAACCAGAACAAACAAACTGAACCAGAACAAACTGAACCACAGCAAACTGAACCAGAGCAAACAAAAACTGAACACAGCAAACTGAACCAGAACAAACTGAACACAGAAACAAAACTGAACCAGAACAAACTGAACCAGAGCAAACTGAACCAGAACAAACTGAACCAGAGCAAACTGAACCAGAAACAAACTGAACCAGAACAAACTGAACCACAGCAAACTGAACCAGAGCAAACTGAACCAAACTGAACAACAAACTGAACCAGAAAAATGAACCAAAAACTGAACCAGAACAAACTGAACCAAACTGAACAAAAACTGAACCAGAACAAACTGAACCAGAGCAAACTGAACCACAGCAAACTGAACCACAGCAGCAAACTGAAACACAGAAACTGAACCACTGAAACACAAACTGAACAAAACTGAACCAGAGCAAACTGAACCAGAGCAAACTGAACCAGAGCAAACTGAACCACAGCAAACTGAACCACAGCAAACTGAACAAGAACAAACTGAACTGAAACTGAAACAGAGCAAACTGAACCAGAACAAACTGAACCAGAACAAACTGAACCAGAACCACAAACTGAACCAGAACAAACTGAACCAGAGCAAACTGAACCAGAAAACTGAACAGCAAACTGAAACACAGCAAACTGAACCACAGCAAACTGAACCAGAACAAACTGAACCAGAGCAAACTGAACCAGAACAAACTGAACCAGAACAAACTGAACCACAGCAAACTGAACCAGAAACAAACTGAAAACTGAACCAGAAACTGAACCAAGCAAACTGAACCAGAAACTGAAACACAACAAACTGAACCAGAGCAAACTGAACCAGAAACAAACTGAAACAACCAGAACAAACTGAACCAGAACAAACTGAACCACAGCAAACTGAACCAGAACAAACTGAACCAGAGCAAACTGAACCACAGCAAACTGAACCACAGCAAACTGAACCAGAGCAAACTGAACCAGAGCAAACTGAACCAGAGCAAACTGAACCAGAGCAAACTGAACCAGAGCAAACTGAACCAGAACCACAGCAAACTGAACCAGAGCAAACTGAACCACAACAAACTGAACCAGAGCAAACTGAACCAGAGCAAACTGAACCAGAGCAAACTGAACCAGAGCAAACTGAACCACAGCAAACTGAACCAGAGCAAACTGAACCAGAACAAACTGAACCAGAACAAACTGAACCAGAAAACTGAACCAGAACAAACTGAACCAGAGCAAACTGAACCAGAACAAACTGAACCAGAGCAAACTGAACCAGAGCAAACTGAACCAGAGCAAACTGAACCACAGCAAACTGAACCAGAACAAACTGAACCAGAACAAACTGAACCACAGCAAACTGAACCAGAACAAACTGAACCAGAACAAACTGAACCACAGCAAACTGAACCACAGCAAACTGAACCAAACAGAAAACAACCAGCAAAACCAGAACAAACTGAACAGAACTGAACAAACAAACTGAACCACAGCAAACTGAACCAGAACAAACTGAACCAGAGCAAACTGAACCAGAACAAACTGAACCAGAACAAACTGAACCAGAACAAACTGAACCACAGCAAACTGAACCAGAGCAAACTGAACCAGAACAAACTGAACCAGAGCAAACTGAACCAGAACAAACTGAACCAGAGCAAACTGAACCAGAACAAACTGAACCAGAGCAAACTGAACCACAGCAAACTGAACCACAGCAAACTGAACCACAAAACTGAACCACAACAAGCAAACCAGAACAAACTGAACCAGAGCAAACTGAACCAGAACAAACTGAAACACAGCAAACTGAACCAGAACAAACTGAACCAGAACAAACTGAACCAGAACAAACTGAACCAGAGCAAACTGAACCACAGCAAACTGAACCAGAGCAAACTGAACCAGAACAAACTGAACCACAGCAAACTGAACCACAACAAACTGAACCACAGCAAACTGAACCAGAGCAAACTGAACCAGAACAAACTGAACCAGAACAAACTGAACCAGAACAAACTGAACCACAGCAAACTGAACCACAGCAAACTGAACCACAGCAAACTGAACCACAGCAAACTGAACCACAGCAAACTGAACCAGAACAAACTGAACCAGAACAAACTGAACCAGAGCAAACTGAACCACAGCAAACTGAACCACAGCAAACTGAACCAGAACAAACTGAACCACAGCAAACTGAACCAGAGCAAACTGAACCAGAACAAACTGAACCAGAACAAACTGAACCAGAGCAAACTGAACCAGAACAAACTGAACACAGCAAACTGAAAGCAAACTGAACCAGAGCAAACCAGAGCAAACTGAACCACAGCAAACTGAACCAGAGCAAACTGAACCACAGCAAACTGAACCACAGCAAACTGAACCACAGCAAACTGAACCACAGCAAACTGAACCAGAGCAAACTGAACCAGAACAAACAACCAGAGAACCAACCACAAAAACTGAACCAGAGCAAACTGAACCAGAGCAAACTGAACCAGAACAAACTGAACCAGAACAAACTGAACCAGAACAAACTGAACCAGAGCAAACTGAACCACAGCAAACTGAACCAGAACAAACTGAACCAGAGCAAACTGAACCAGAACAAACTGAACCAGAACAAACTGAACCAGAGCAAACTGAACCAGAGCAAACTGAACCAGAGCAAACTGAACCAGAACAAACTGAACCAGAACAAACTGAACCAGAACAAACTGAACCACAGCAAACTGAACCAAAACTGAACCAGAAACTGAAACTGAACCACCAGACAAAACTGAACCAGAGCAAACTGAACAAACAAACTGAACCAGAGCAAACTGAACCAGAACAAACTGAACCAGAAACAACCAGAGCAAACTGAACCAGAACAAACTGAACCAAACAACCAGAGCAAACTGAACCACAGCAAACTGAACTGAACCAAACTGAACCACAGCAAACTGAACCAGAGCAAACTGAACCAGAGCAAACTGAACCAGAACCAGAGCAAACTGAACCACAGCAAACTGAACCAGAACAAACTGAACCAGAAACAAACTGAACCAGAACAAACTGAACCAAACTGAACCAGAGCAAACTGAACCAGAGCTGAACCAGAAAAACTGAACCAGAGCAAACTGAACCAGAACAAACTGAACCAGAGCAAACTGAACCACAGCAAACTGAACCAGAACAAACTGAACCAGAACAAACTGAACCAGAGCAAACTGAACCAGAACAAACTGAACCAGAGCAAACTGAACCAGAGCAAACTGAACCAGAGCAAACTGAACCAGAGCAAACTGAACCACAGCAAACTGAACCAGAACCACAGCAAACTGAACCAGAGCAAACTGAACCAGAGCAAACTGAACACAGCAAACTGAACCAGAGCAAACTGAAACACAGCAAACTGAACCAGAGCAAACTGAACCAGAGCAAACTGAACCAGAGCAAACTGAACCAGAGCAAACTGAACCAGAGCAAACTGAACCACAGCAAACTGAACCACAGCAAACTGAACCAGAGCAAACTGAACCACAGCAAACTGAACCAGAACAAACTGAACCAGAGCAAACTGAACCAGAACAAACTGAACCAGAGCAAACTGAACCAGAGCAAACTGAACCACAGCAAACTGAACCAGAGCAAACTGAACCAGAACAAACTGAACCAGAGCAAACTGAACCAGAGCAAACTGAACCACAGCAAACTGAACCAGAGCAAACTGAACCAGAGCAAACTGAACCAGCAAACTGAACCACAGCAAACTGAACCACAGCAAACTGAACCAGAGCAAACTGAACCACAGCAAACTGAACCAGAGCAAACTGAACCAGAGCAAACTGAACCAGAGCAAACTGAACCAGAGCAAACTGAACCAGAGCAAACTGAACCAGAAACAACCACAAACTGAACCAGAGCAAACTGAACCAGAGCAAACTGAACCAGAGCAAAAACCAGAACCAGAACAAACTGAACCAGAACAAACTGAACCAGAGAAACTGAACAAAAACTGAACCACAGCAAACTGAACCAGAAACAAACTGAACCACAGCAAACTGAACCACAGCAAACTGAACCAGAGCAAACTGAACCAGAAAACTGAACCAAACTGAACCAGAGCAAACTGAACCACAGCAAACTGAACCAGAGCAAACTGAACCAGAGCAAACTGAACCAGAGCAAACAAAGAACTGAACCAGAGCAAACTGAACCACAAACTGAACAAACTGAACCAGAGCAAAACCAGAACAAACTGAACCAGAACAAACTGAACCACAGCAAACTGAACCAGAACAAACTGAACCAGAGCAAACTGAACCAGAACAAACTGAAACAGAACACAACAACTGAACCAGAGCAAACACAGCAAACTGAACCACAAACAAACTGAACCAGAGCAAACTGAACCAAACAAACTGAACCACAGCAAACTGAACCAGAGCAAACTGAACCAGAAAACTGAACCAGAGCAAACTGAACCACAGCAAACTGAACCACAGCAAACTGAACCACAGAACAAACTGAACCAGAGCAAACTGAACTGAACCAGAGCAAACTGAACCAGAGCAAACAAACTGAACCAGAGCAAACTGAACCAGAGCAAACTGAACCAGAACAAACTGAACCAGAGCAAACTGAACCAGAACAAACTGAACCAGAGCAAACTGAACCAGAACAAACTGAACCAAACAAACTGAACCAGAGCAAACTGAACCAGAGCAAACTGAACCACAGCAAACTGAACCAGAGCAAACTGAACCAGAACAAACTGAACCAGAACAAACTGAACCAGAGCAAACTGAACCAGAGCAAACTGAACCAGAACAAACTGAACCAGAGCAAACTGAACCAGAGCAAACTGAACCACAAACTGAACCAGAACAAACTGAACCAGAACAAACTGAACCAGAGAACAAACTGAACCAGAGCAAACTGAACCACAGCAAACTGAACCAGAGCAAACTGAACCACAGCAAACTGAACCAGAACAAAACTGAACCAGAGCAAACTGAACCAGAAACAAACAGCAAACTGAACCAGAACAAACTGAACCACAGCAAACTGAACAAAAACTGAACCAGAGCAAACTGAACCAGAGCAAACTGAACCAGAACAAACTGAACCAGAGCAAACTGAACCAGAGCAAACTGAACCAGAACAAACTGAACCAGAGCAAACTGAACCAGAGCAAACTGAACCAGAACCAGAAAACTGAACCAGAGCAAACTGAACCAGAGCAAACTGAACCACAGCAAACAACCAGAGCAAACTGAACCAGAGCAAACTGAACCAGAGCAAACTGAACCAGAGCAAACTGAACCAGAGCAAACTGAACCACAGCAAACTGAACCAGAGCAAAACTGAACCAACCACAGCAAACTGAACCAAACTGAACAAACTGAACCAGAGCAAACTGAACCAGAACAAACTGAACCACAGCAAACTGAACCAGAGCAAACTGAACCACAGCAAACTGAACAAACTGAAACTGAACCACAGCAAACTGAACCAGAGCAAACTGAACAAACTGAACCACAGCAAACTGAACCACAGCAAACTGAACCAGAACAAACTGAACCAGAGCAAACTGAACCACAGCAAACTGAACCACAGCAAACAACCACTGAAACTGAACCACAGCAAACTGAACCACAGCAAACTGAACCACAGCAAACTGAACCACAGCAAACTGAACCAGAGCAAACTGAACCACAGCAAACTGAACCACAGCAAACTGAACCAGAACAAACTGAACCAGAGCAAACTGAACCACAGCAAACTGAACCACAGCAAACTGAACCACAGCAAACAGAACCAGAACAAACTGAACCACAGCAAACTGAACCACAGCAAACTGAACCAGAGCAAACTGAACCAGAACTGAACAAACTGAACCACAGCAAACTGAACCACAGCAAACAGCAAACTGAACCAGAACAAACTGAACCAGAGCAAACTGAACCAGAGCAAACTGAACCACAGCAAACTGAACCAGAACAAACTGAACCAGAGCAAACTGAACCAGAGCAAACTGAACCAGCAAACTGAACCAAAAACTGAACCAGAGCAAACTGAACCACAGCAAACTGAACAAACTGAACCAGAAAAACAAACTGAACCACAGCAAACTGAACCAAACTGAACCAGCCAAACTGAAACTGAACCAGAGCAAACTGAACCAGAGCAAACTGAACCACAGCAAACTGAACCAGAGCAAACTGAACCAGAGCAAACTGAACCAGAAAAACAAACCAGAACAGAGCAACTGAACCAGAGCAAACTGAACTGAAACAACCAGAGCAAACTGAACCAGAGAAACTGAACCAAAAACTGAACCACAGCAAACTGAACCAGAGCAAACTGAACCAAACTGAGCAAACTGAACCAGAGCAAACTGAACCAGAACAAACTGAACCACCTGAACCACAGCAAACTGAACCAGAGCAAACTGAACCAGAGCAAACTGAACCAGAGCAAACTGAACCAGAGCAAACTGAACCAGAACAAACTGAACAAACAAACTGAACCAGAGCAAACTGAACCAGAGCAAACTGAACCAGAGCAAAACCAGAACCAACTGAACACAGCAAACTGAACCAGAGCAAACTGAACCAGAACAAACTGAAACACAGCAAACTGAACCACAGCAAACTGAACCAGAGCAAACTGAACCAGAGCAAACTGAACCAGAACAAACTGAACCAGAGCAAACTGAACCACAGCAAACTGAAACACAGCAAACTGAACCAGAGCAAACTGAACCAGAGCAAACTGAACCACAGCAAACTGAACCAGAGCAAACTGAACCAGAGCAAACTGAACCAGAGCAAACTGAACCAGAGCAAACTGAACCAGAGCAAACTGAACAAAAACTGAACCACCAGAACAAACTGAACCAGAACAAACTGAACCACAAAAACTGAACCAGAGCAAACTGAACCAGAGCAAACTGAACCAGAGCAAACTGAACCACAGCAAACTGAACCAGAGCAAACTGAACCAAACTGAACCAGAGCAAACTGAACCAGAGCAAACTGAACCAGAGCAAACTGAACCAAGCAAACTGAACCAGAGCAAACTGAACCAGAGCAAACTGAACCACAGCAAACTGAACCAGCAAACTGAACAGAGCAAACTGAACCAGAGCAAACTGAACCACAGCAAACTGAACCAAACTGAACCAGAACAAACTGAACCACAGCAAACTGAACCACAGCAAACTGAACCAGAGCAAACTGAACCACAGCAAACTGAACCAGAGCAAACTGAACCAGAGCAAACTGAACCAGAGCAAACTGAACCAGAACAAACTGAACCAGAGCAAACTGAACCAGAGCAAACTGAACCAGAGCAAACTGAAACACAGCAAACTGAACTGAACCAGAGCAAACTGAACCAGAGCAAACTGAACCAGAACAAACTGAACCACAGCAAACTGAACCAGAGCAAACTGAACCAGAGCAAACTGAACCACAGCAAACTGAACCAGAGCAAACTGAACCACAGCAAACTGAACCAGAACAACCACAACAAACTGAACCAGAGCAAACTGAACCAGAGCAAACTGAACCAGAACAAACCTGAACCAGAGCAAACTGAACCAGAACAAACTGAACCAGAGCAAACTGAACCAGAGCAAACTGAACCACAGCAAACTGAACCAGAGCAAACTGAACCAGAACAAACTGAACCAGAGCAAACTGAACCAGAGCAAACTGAACCAGAGCAAACTGAACCACAGCAAACTGAACCACAGCAAACTGAACCAGAGCAAACTGAACCACAGCAAACTGAACCAGAACAAACTGAACCAGAGCAAACTGAACCAGAGCAAACTGAACCACAGCAAACTGAACCAGAGCAAACTGAACCAGAGCAAACTGAACCACAGCAAACCCCAGAGCAAACTGAACCAGAGCAAACTGAACCACAGCAAACTGAACCAGAGCAAACTGAACCAGAGCAAACTGAACCAGAGCAAACTGAACCAAGCAGCAACCCTGAACCCAGCAAACCAAACCAGAGAAAACCCCACCAACTGAACACCCCAACCAACCAGCAACTGAACCATGAGGTGCAGCAAACCCACCAGCAACAGGTCCCCAGATGCACCAAACAGAACCACAATCACCCACCGGAGCAAACTGAACCAAGATTCCACCAGCAATCACCCGCCAGCAACACCCGCCATGGAAAGTTATCCAGAATCACCCAAGTCATCGCTGTCCACCTGCAAGGTCCACCCACCAGCAACACACCAGCAACACCCACCAGCAATCACCCACCACCAGCAACACCCACCAGCAACACCCACCAGCAACACCCACCAGCAACACCCACCAGCAATCACCCACCAGCAATCACCCACCAGCAATCACCCACCAGCAACACCCACCAGCAACACCCACCAGCAACACCCACCAGCAACACCCACCAGCAACACCCACCAACAATCACCCACCAGCAATCACCCACCAGCAACACCCACCAGCAACACCCACCAGCAATCACCCACCAGCAACACCCACCAGCAACACCCACCAGCAATCACCCACCAGCAACACCCGCCAGTAACACCCACCAACAATCACCCGCCAGCAACACCCACCAGCAATCACCCACCAGCAATCACCCACCAGCAACACCCACCAGCAACACCCACCAGCAACACCCACCAGCAACACCCGCCAGTAACACCCACCAACAATCACCCGCCAGCAACACCCACCAGCAATCACCCACCAGCAATCACCCGCCAGCAACACCCACCAGCAACACCCACCAGCAACACCCACCAGCAATCACCCACCAGCAAACACCCACCAATCACCCACCAGCAACACCCACCAGCAATCACCCACCAGCAACACCCACCAGCAATCACCCACCAGCAACACCCACCAACAATCACCCAATGAAGAAGAGCAGGGTTACCATACCTATTCAACACTCAAGAGAGCTTCCTTTATAAAAGTTTGCCCTGGTATTTTTGCACAGTATTTTTGCAGTTTTTTGCAGGTAACCAGCTCAGATGAGTCTTATTAAACTCATAGTAAAACCAGGAATGGGTCAAACTGCTGTGCAATGGGAGTCTTATTCCCATCCCTGTTACCAAATTAATTTAAACAGAGTCCTTCATGAACAAGCATCCCAGTGCGCTTTACAATATAAAATATAAACTGACTCAAAAGAGATCTAACCTGCTCGCTCGTAAAAAAAAAAAAAAAGGATTAAAAAAAAAATCTGCTTAAAGCTTTAAGATGTAAAGATATTGATTGGCCCAGCATTCCAGTAGAACCCATAGGGACTGCAGTGCTAAGGCTGAAGTGCTGGGAGAGAGCTCACGGATCTGGACTCCGCTGCAGTGAGGAGGGAGGGGCTCCTCTTCGCTGGCTCAGCACACAGGGACAGCTGGCTCTCATTACCTCCCTCCACCCATTGGGAAGCCCAGACCACAATCAAGCACAGAGGCTTTTAACTCCTTCTCTGAAACAACAGAAACTCCCCCACTGAGGCAGGAGCCCTGGGTAGTGAGGGGAGAGGGGTCTCTTTACAAACAGACCAAACTGACCCTCCAACAGAGCACCGGCCCCTCCTGCCCTTAGCAAAGTGTCTCATAGTAATGAAAGCATGGCAAAGCACGGGTAAGCATTGAGGTATGAGGTATGGTAAAGCATATTTTAAAAAAGCCAGGGGATCCTCACGGCACTGGGGATCCCCTAGAATCTGGACCCGCTCTCCCCACGGGGCACGCAGCTCTGACTGAGAACAGACCCTTCCTTTCCCTGCCCCGTCCGTGCAGGACCAGGATATAGAAGGATACAAATGTTAGCTGTTAAAAGATGCCATTCACCATAAAAAAAACAAAACAAGCGTCTGGAATTTAACTTGAAAAGAAATAGATGGAAAATATGTGTCTCTCTCTGCTGGGTGACTGTGTGGCTCCAGTACAGGCGCCTCAAACAGATTACTGCAGCTTCATCCAAAGACCCCTCGAGCAGTGTGATCTAGGGACACGGGTTCAACAGTACAGGCTCTCCCGTAGCAGGACACTAAACCACACCCTCCCACTCCCTGAGCGCCAACCACTGAGCCATCCTGCCTCCCTCCCAGTCCCTCAGCTCTCTCTCTATATTTATGCAGAATCTGTCAGGAACTCACAAGGACTGCAGACTCTTGCTTGGTCATTGTGAGGGGGTACTCCCCGCCTCTGATTATTTTAGGTTTTGTGTTATTTTGTATTTGTATTTGTTGTATTATTATTTAAAATGTATGTTTTGTGTATAAAAACACAATGTTTTGTTATTATTGTTAACAGCCTGGATGGGGTTAAAATGTCCCATCCAGATCAAATGGTGAGAATGCGTTGTCAACAGTTAGTGAGTACTGACAATCTGGCTGCTGACCACGCGCATGAGAAACCCCGGGGGATAAACTAGGGAACTGATAGCCAGTTAATCCCTCGGCCACAATACAGAAACAAGCAGCTTTAGCTGAACAGGTTAGTGTGTTCGGAGGCAGAACGAGAGACAAGAGATGAGAGTCGATATTATTAGAGACACGAGAGAGGATATTATTAGAAACGAGAGACGATATTATTAGAGACGAGAGTCGATATTATTAGAGACGAGAGTCGATATTATTAGAGACGAGAGTCGAGATTATTATTAGAGAGACGAGAGTCGATATTATTAGAGACGAGAGTTGATATTATTAGAGAGACGAGAGTCGAGTCGACATTATTATTAGAGAGGCGAGAGTCGATATTATTAGAGAGACGAGAGTCAATATTATTAGAGCGACGAGACGCGAAGTCGACATTATTATTAGAGAGATGAGAGTCGATATTATTAGAGTTAGAGTTGACATTATTATTAGAGACGAAGTCGATATTATTAGAGATGAGAGTCGAGCCCACGACGTTATTAGAGACACGAGAGGATATTATTAGAGACTCGAGAGCTCGATATTATTAGAGACGAGAGAGATTATTATTAGAGACGAGAGTCGATATTATTAGAGACGAGAGTTGATATTATTAGAGAGACGAGAGTCGAGTCGACATTATTATTAGAGAGGCGAGAGTCGATATTATTAGAGAGACGAGAGTCAATATTATTAGAGCGACGAGAGACGAGAGTCGACATTATTATTAGATAGATGAGAGTCGATATTATTAGAGTCGAGAGTCGACATTATTATTAGAGACGAGAGTCGATATTATTAGAGATGAGAGTCGAGAGTCGACATTATTATTAGAGACGAGAGTCGATATTATTAGAGATGAGAGTCGAGAGTCGACATTATTATTAGAGAGATGAGATTCGAGAGTCGATATTATTAGAAAGCCATTGCTACCCATGCTGGTTTCCACAGCTCGACACTTGTTTTTGTTTTGTATCTATCTATTTATTTTGGCCACTGTGCCATTTTGTTTTGGGATAAGTGTTTTGTTTCTGTTTAACCCTTTTTATTTTGTAATAAATCTGCGCCTCAGTGCGTTCATTCATACCCCAGTGCTGTCTGCGTCTCCTCCCTGGTCTGACGTCAGCCACCAAGCCAATCTGTGACAGTCACTTTGCAGTTTTCTGTGCTGCAGCCTCACAGTGAAAGCCCTTCTCTCCAGTGTGAGGAGGGCTCAGTCGCCGTGCTGCACCGGCCTCACTGCGAAAGCCCTTCTCTCCAGTGTGAGGAGGGCTCAGTCGCTGTGCTGCTACCTCACTGCGAAAGCCCTTCTCTCCAGTGTGAGGAGGGCTCAGTCGCTGTGCTGCAGCCTCACTGTGAAAGCCCTTCTCTCCAGTGTGAGGAGGGCTCAGTCGCTGTGCTGCAGCCTCACTGCGAAAGCCCTTCTCTCCAGTGTGAGGAGGGCTCAGTCGCTGTGCTGCAGCCTCACTATGAAAGCCCTTCTCTCCAGTGTGAGGAGGGCTCAGTCGCTGTGCTGCAGCCTCACTGTGAAAGCCCTTCTCTCCAGTGTGAGGAGGGCTCAGTCGCTGTGCTGCAGCCTCACTGTGAAAGCCCTTCTCTCCAGTGTGAGGAGGGCTCAGTCAGCTGTGCTGCAGCCTCACTGTGAAGTGGTGTGCAGGGTGTGCAGTGGGGGGGCAGGGTGGGGGACAGGCGGAGTCACTCACAGAGGGTTTTCAGGGTAGACTCCGGCAGCAGAGAAGCCTTCCAGCTGTCCACCAGGGAGTCACAGGCCCTCCCAGCAATAATCCTTGTAAACTTCTTCAACAGAACAGAGTCACAGCACTGAACACAGGTAGCCCAGTCCCTCAGCTAAACCTCTGGGAACACTGCCTCCCAGTCAGTCCAGGGAACAGACCACACTGCCTCCCAGCCCCTCAGCTCTAACCCCTGGAGTCCCTGCCTCCCAGTCCCTCAGCTCTAACCCCTAGACCACACTGCCTCCCAGTCCCTCAGCTCTAACCCCTACACCACACTGCCTCCCAGCCCCTCAGCTCTAACCCCTAGACCACACTGCCTCCCAGTCCCTCAGCTCTAACCCCTACACCACACTGCCTCCCAGCCCCTCAGCTCTAACCCCTACACCACACTGCCTCCCAGCCCCTCAGCTCTAACCCCTAGACCACACTGCCTCCCAGTCCCTCAGCTCTAACCCCTACACCACACTGCCTCCCAGCCCCTCAGCTCTAACCCCTACACCACACCTCCCCCCTCAGCTCTAACCCCTAGACCACACTGCCTCCCAGTCCCTCAGCTCTAACCCCTACACCACACTGCCTCCCAGTCCCTCAGCTCTAACCCCTAGACCACACTGCCTCCCAGTCCCTCAGCTCTAACCCCTAGACCACACTGCCTCCCAGTCCCTCAGCTCTAACCCTTAGACCACACTGCCTCCCAGTCCCTCAGCTCTAACCCTTAGACCACACTGCCTCCCAGTCCCTCAGCTCTAACCCCTAGACCACACTGCCTCCCAGTCCCTCACCTCTAACCCCTACAGACCACACCTCCCTCCCAGTCCCTCAGCTCTAACCCCTACACCACACTGCCTCCCAGTCCCTCAGCTCTAACCCTTAGACCACACCGCCTCCCAGTCCCTCAGCTCTAACCTCTAGACCACACTGCCTCCCAGTCCCTCAACTCTCTCTAGACCACACCGCCTCCCAGTCCCTCAGCTCTAACCCTTAGACCACACTGCCTCCCAGTCCCTCAGCTCTAACCCCTACTCCTCCCAGTCCCTCAGCTCTAACCCTTAGACCACACCGCCTCCCAGTCCCTCAACTCTCTCTAGACCACACTGCCTCCCAGTCCCTCAGCTCTAACCCCTACACCACACTGCCTCCCAGTCCCTCAGCTCTAACCCCTAGACCACACTGCCTCCCAGTCCCTCAGCTCTAACCCCTAGACCACACTGCCTCCCAGTCCCTCAGCTCTAACCCCTACACCACACTGCCTCCCAGTCCCTCAGCTCTAACCCCTAGACCACACTGCCTCCCAGTCCCTCAGCTCTAACCCCTAGACCACACTGCCTCCCAGTCCCTCAGCTCTAACCCTTAGGCCACACTGCCTCCCAGCCCCTCAGCTCTAACCCTTAGACCACACTGCCTCCCAGTCCCTCAGCTCTAACCCCTACACCACACTGCCTCCCAGTCCCTCAGCTCTAACCACTACACCACACTGCCTCCCAGTCCCTCAGCTCTAACCCTCTCTGTCACAGCACTAGTCAGGGTTCCTCCTGGCAGGAATACAAGCTGCCAGTAATTAAAGAGCAGGAAATGAAGAAATCAAAAGCATTCATGGACCCGCACTCACAGCCCCCTTCCAATTCCTCCCCGTTTGGAAAAACACAAGACGGAATAACAAACAGTCCTCAAAATGAGTTTGTTTAGAATGATTGTGGAGTGTGTGCGAGTGAGTGTGTGTGCGAGTGAGTGTGTGTGCGAGTGAGTGTGTGTGTGCGTTGTGTGCGAGTGTGTGTATGTGTGTGTCCGAGTGAGTGTGTGTCCGAGTGAGACCCAGTCCTGCCTGATTGTCAGAGGCTATGAAGCTTTCCCTGGAATGCCAGTTCATGTTTGATTTCAGTCTGACAAACCCACTCGTTTGGATCCGGCGCTGTTATAATGGAAATACTTGCCTAATGAAAAGCACTCTATATTGTGGGGTCTGGTCTGGATTTAATTAGGCGTGAAATGGCACTAATGATGCCCCTCTTGGCGTGCTGTCTTACATTCACTAATTACAAACCAGCTCCACATGTTGCAGTCCTGACAAAACCTCTGCTCTCATCCAAGGAGGTGAAACGTTAACTCTGAGCCTCCGAATACTGTGCTTCAGAGCTCTGATATGAGTTCCCGTGCAAAGGGGCACCGCCTTGGCAGAGCGCTTGCATTCCCCCAGTACAGCGCTCAATGTGCACTGCACCTCCCTGCAGGCTGCTGTGTGTTAGCAGGCAGGAGAACTGGAGTCCCCACTTTTCAATCAATACATCAAGGAGTCAAAGCTGTGGCACATTACGTATTCAGAATGAAGTTTCAAATCATGCAGTTCATTACAAAGTAAAGTGCACGCAGCAATAAATGAAACAAACGTGTTTGGCTTTCTACCCATGGGTGGATGAAAACCAGCTTGTACCTCACACAGCACCCTGCATTAGCTTGTTTATAATATGTAGTTAAATAAGAATAATTGAACAGTACAGCTCATTTTAATGTGATGTCATTTCCATCTAATACAAACGACCTGACACGTAGAAATTTTAGATGGCTGTATCACATCAATATCAGGGTCTGGTATTTACTATACTGTACACAGAATATAAATATTGAACAGTGCTTGGCAGTGCAGTGTGTCTGTGCGTCTGTGTGCCCATGAAGGCAGTGCAGTGTGTTTCGGTGCTCATGCTGGTAGTGCAGTGTGTCTCGGTGCTCATGCTGGCAGTGCAGTGTGTCTGTGTGCCCATGCTGGCAGTGCAGTGTGTTTGTGTGCTCATGCTGGCAGTGCAGTGTGTCTCGGTGCTCATGTGTGCAGTGTGTCTCGCTCATGCTGGCAGTGCAGTGTGTTTGTGTGCTCATGCTGGCAGTGCAGTGTGTCATGCTCATGCTGGCAGTGCAGTGTGTCTTGCTCATGCTGGCAGTACAGTGTGTTTGTGTGCTCATGCTGGCGGTGTAGAGTGTCTCCGGTGCTCATGCTGTGTGCAGTGTGTCTGCGTCTCATGCTGGCAGTGCAGTGTGTCATGCTCATGCTGGCAGTGCAGTGTGTTTGGTGTGCTCATGCTGGCAGTGCAGTGTGTCTGCTGGCAGGTGCTCATGCTGGCAGTGCAGTGTGTTTGTGTGCTCATGCTGGCAGTGCAGTGTGTCTCGGTGCTCATGCTGGCAGTGCAGTGTGTTTGTGTGCTCATGCTGGCAGTGCAGTGCAGTGTGCCCAGTCGGTGCTCATGCTGGCAGTGCGGTGTTTGTGTGCTCATGCTGGCAGTGCAGTGTGTCTGTGTGCTCATGCTGGCAGTGCAGTGTGTTTGTGTGCTCATGCTGGCAGTGCAGTGTGTGCTCATGCTGGCAGTGCAGTGTGTCTCGGTGCATGCTGGCAGTGCAGTGTGTTTGCCCATGCTGGCTCATGCTCATGCTGGCAGTGCGGTGTGTCAGTGTGCTCATGCTGGAAGTGCAGTGTCATGTGCCCATGAAGGCAGTGCAGTGTGTTTGTGTGCTCTGCTGGCATGCTGTGTCTGGGGCATGCTGGCAGCAGTGTGTCTCGGTGCTCATGCTGGCAGTGCAGTGTGTTTGTGTGCTCATGCTGGCAGTGCAGTGTGTGCTCATGCTGGCTCATGCTGGCATGCTGGCAGTGCAGTGTGTCTCGGTGCTCATGCTGGCAGTGCAGTGTGTCTCGGTGCTCATGCTGGCAGTGCAGGTGTTTCAGTGCCCAGTGGCAGTGCAGTGTGTTTCGTGCTCATGCTGGCAGTGCAGTGTGTTTCGGTGCTCATGCTGGCCGTGCAGTGTGTCTCGGTGCCCATGCTGGCAGTGCAGTGTGTCTCGGTGCTCATGCTGGCAGTGCAGTGTGTTTCGGTGCCCATGCTGGCAGTGTGCTGCTCGTGTGTCTGCTCTGTGTTGAAGCTGGCAGTGCAGTGTGTTACTGGACATGAAGCCCTCATGCTGGCAGATTGTCCAGGGGCAGCATGTTTCTTCTCCTTCTCCTGCAAACACAGTGCAGTGTGTTCAATCAGGAGCTCCTGGCATGGGGTCCTGGCTGGCCCCTCTGCCACCGTGCTCAGGCAGTCACTGGCACCGTCTGCTCAGTGAGCTCCAGGACTGGGGCTGTGCCAGTGGAAACACAGCTTCCCTTAGAAAGGTTTACCACAGTACTGTGTTTTTATTGCACTTTGCTGTGCTTTTACTGTGGGGAATATGTCTAAGTGGACTTGTAGAGCCAGAATAGCCGTCCTACCCAGCTCCCTTCCTGTCAACAAATAGTAAAGCAGCACCCAGCTCTTCGAGGAGGGGATGGAGTAAGTGCAGTCAATAGTAAAGCAGCACCCGGCTCTCCCAGGAGGGGATGGAGTAAGTGCAGTCAATAGTAAAAGCAGGCACCCAGGCTCTCCGAGGATGCTGGCATGGAGTGTGTGCAGTCAATAGTAAAGCAGCACCCGCTCTCCCAGGAGGGGATGGAGTGTTTCAATAGTAAAGCAGCACCCGGCTCTCCCAGGAGGGGATGGAGTAAGTGCAGTCAATAGTAAAAGCAGCACCATGCTGGCCGAGGAGGGGGATGGAGTAAGTGCAGTCAATAGTAAAGCAGCACCCGGCTCTCCCAGGAGGGGATGGGTGCTGGCAGTGTGCAGTCAATAGTAAAGCAGCACCCGGCTCTTTGAGGAGGGATGGAGTAAAGTGCAGTCAATAGTAAAGCAGCCCCGGCTCTCCCAGGAGGGATGGAGTAAGTGCAGTCAATAGTAAGCAGCACCCGCTCTCCCAGGAGGGGATGGAGTAAGTGCAGTCAATAGTAAAGCAGCACCCGGCTCTCCCAGGAGGGGATGGAGGGTGCAGTCGCTGGCTTGCTTGCCTGTTCTGTTCAGTCACGGCTGCCTGTAGGTGCTAGAGAGATCAGAGACCGCAGGGACTCCTCCACAGTCTGCTACACACATCAGCACATTCTTAACATGCTGTCTCAGAAATGTCAATGAAAAAACACAAAGAGTTTCCAACAGGGTCTGCTTTTAAAGAAAGGTAATGCGCTGAGTACTGAAGCAGAAGCATCACAGAATCACTGCTGTGCAAACCTGGAGGATGAACAGCACAGCCAAGAGTGAAGCAAAGTGATACCAGGGAGAGTATAATCCATGTCCTGGTATTCCCTTATAAGACAGGCTGCAAACGTACTTTTAGGAGAGCTGCACCTGTGCCAGGTAAACTTTGTCACTCTGCAGATGTGCATGTCTGTACCAGGCTCATACTGTGCTTTACCTTGAACTAACATAGTCACCATGCTGCTCAATACCTGCGCCCTGCCTATGCATACCAAATATATATACAGGACTTCTACACTGTGGTAAGAGGGGGGGATGGGCTTTGCAAAGATGATAAAGAAACAGTCTGCACAGAGGCCAGACTGCAGACTGGCAGGTGCATGGAGCAGAGCCAGCACCCTGTCATATAGTAAACACAGCCCTGTATATACTGCAATCTCACACAGCCCTGCAACACCTCTCTACTTTCTGGTATGGAGTCAAAAAAGCCTCCATCAGTCCCTCCTCAAAAACCTACCTCGACCCCACCTCCTCCAGAGCTACCGCACTGTCTCCTCCTCCCTTCCTCTCAAAACCCTCGAGGGACTGTACACCGCCAGCTCTCTCAATCCTGTCCAACCACTCTGGACCCTCTCCAATCTGGCTCCGCTGGAGGGATGGAAACCGTAAGTGTCAGTCAATAACTCAAAAAGTGTGCCCGAGCTGCCTCCTCTCCCTCTGTCCTAATTCTCCCTCGACCTCTGTGCCTTTGACACTGTTGATCACTCTACCCTACTCTCCCAGGACCTGGGGATCTCTGGCACTGCAGTCAATGGTAAAAGCAGCACCTCTCTCCCAGGAGGGGATGGAGGTAAGTGCAGTCAATAACCTCCACCAGCACCCGGCTCTCCCAGGACTGGATGGAGTAAGTGGTCAATCTTAAAGCAGCTCCTGTTCTCTCTCCACCCGGGATGGGCCCCCTCATCGTCCTAAGTTTCTCATCCATTTCTATGTGAAGCTCCTTCCCCACCTCTCTCCACCATCTCCTCCCGTATCTCTACCTGTCTGTCTGCTATCCTGATGCACTCTCATCACCTCAAACTCAACCTAGTAAATCTGCAGTCCTCCTCCTCCCCTCCTCTGATCTCTCTATCTGTTCCTCTAAAATCTACCACCCGGCTCTCCCTTCCTCAGGGGATGGAGTCAAGTGCAGTCAATATTCCCAGCACATCCCACTCTCGCAGGAGGGGATGGAGCAACATCCGAAGAATCAGTTCAATAGTAAAGCAGCACCTGGTCCAGGCTCTCCCGCCTAGACTAGGGCTGGCCTCCCTCGTGGAGTAAGTGCAGTCAACTCTGCTGCCCGCCTGGTGTTCTCTCTGCCTAAGTGCAGTCAATAGTAAAGCAGCACCCGGCTCCCCTGGAGGGGATGGATCAGTGCATCCAGTTCAAGACTTTGGCCTACAGATGCCTTGACCAGACTGCACTGTACCTCCAGACCCTCATCTCCCACCCCACTCCACTGCTCTCCGCCTCCGCCTGCAGTAGAAGACTAGCTCTCCTCCACGCTCCCCTGTCTCCAGAGCCCACCTTCTCCACCCTTGTCTGTGGTGGAATGACCTTCTGGATGAAAAAGGACTGCCCAGTCCAGAAACATTTTCCCTCAGGGTCTGCTCACCTCTTCAAACAGCACCTGTAGAACTCCTCTGTTTGTATCCTGGGACACTATCAGCATGAAATGTGCATTATTTTGAATCATCTGCCCCTGCAAACCTGGATTTAATCCTGTAACAGCACAATAGAGTAATCTGCCAAGTGTTTAACCTGGAGTACTTTGTATTTAATCACATCCTGGTAACTAACTATTTAATCACCTGAGGCTGCTATTATCTGCTGTATTATTGAATTGTGCACACTTGAACAAAAGTTATTGTAAAGCTTATTGTATTACTTGTATTGTAACACTTGAAATGTATTTGATTGATGTTGTAAGTCATCATACTGTGCTTTACCTTGAACTAACATAGTCACCATGCTGCTCAACACCCTGCGCCCTGCCTATGCTCACACACCACTATACTGCAGGACTTCTACACTGTGGTAAGAGGGGTCAATGGGCTTTAAAGATGATAAACAGAATACAGTCTGCACACAGAGGCCAGACTGCAGACTGGCAGCATATGCTGGAGCAGAGCCAGCCCTGCATATACTGCAATACTCACACAGCCCTGCATATACTGCAATACTCACACAGCCCTGCAACATACTGCTCTACTTTCTGGTATCTTTCCTCTGCCTGCAAAAAAGCCTCCATCACTGCCCCTCCTATCAAAAACCTACCCTCGACCCCACCTCCTCACAGCCCTGCATATACTGTCCTGTCTCCCCTCCTATACCTTCCTCTCCAAAACCTGCATATACTGTACACACCGCCAGCTCTCTGCTTTCCTGTCCAACCACTCTGCCACCCTCTCCAATCTGGCTTCTCTGCTCACTCCACTGAAACCGCCCTCCTGTCTGTCACCAACTCACTAATTGCCCAGAGCTGCCTCTCTCCTCTGTCCTAATTCTCCTCGACCTCTCTGCTGCCTTTGACACTGTTGATCCTCTATTCTACTATCATCTCTCACTGACCTGGGGATCTCTGGCACTGCTCTGGCCTGGTTCTCCTCCTACCTCTCCAACCGCTCTTACCAGGTAACCTGGCGTGGAGCAACCTCCACCCTCACCCTCTCTTAACTGGAGTCCCCAAGGGTCAGTCTTGGGTCCTCTCCTGTTCTCTCTCTACACCGCTCCCTGGGCCCCCTCATCAGGCATCCTATGGTTTCTCATACCATTTCTATGCTGATGATGCTCAGATTTTCCTCTCCTTCCCCACCTCTGACTCACCATCTCCTCCCGTATCTACCTGTCTGTCTGCTATTTCCTCCTGGATGCACTCTCATCACCTCAAACTCAACCTCCTCTAAATGTTTCCTTTTCTTTCCCTCCTCCTCCCCTCCTCTTATCTCTCTATCTCTGTTCCTCTGGGTATCTACCAGGCTCTCACTCTTCCTCAGCTAGGTCCTAAAGTCACCCTGGACCCCTGCCTCATGGCAAACCATGGTAATCTCCAACTGGCACGCCCAGCCCAGCCTTCCAGCCCAACATCAATCCAGCCCTGGTCCCAGGCCCTGGTACTCTCCCGCCAGCTCTACTGCAACTGCCTCCTGGCTGGCCTCCCTCTCCTGGCCATCCCGTCACTGGGGTCTCCTCAGCCTGCTCTGTCTGCCCGCCTGGTGTTCTCTCTGCCTCGCTTCGCCCACGCTCCATTCTCCAGGAAACGGACTCGGGCCAAGCATTCAAGCATTCCAGCACCCCACCCCTCGAACCCCCCCCCCAGGAGTGTTTTTTTATATTCCAGTTTTCTTTCTCCTTGCACAGGTCTCCCAACACCAGCTCTGCTCATATAAAAGTTTAGCACAGTAAATCTGCAGTTTCCCCGCATGCTTTTCCCAGGACTGGGATTCTGTGGTGCCTTCACTTCGTATGGGCGAAACTTTTTCAACTTTCAAATCAAGTTTTTAAAAAGTTACAGAAGATGCCGTCACTTCACAATCTCCAAGCTACTGAGAGAGTGAGAGTGAGCAGAGAGAGTGAGGAGAGAGTTAGGAGAGAGAGCAGAGCAGTGAGCAGAGAGAGTTAGGAGAGAGAGCAGAGCAGTGAGCAGAGAGAGTTAGGAGAGAGAGCAGAGCAGTGAGCAGAGAGAGTTAGGAGAGAGAGCAGAGCAGTGAGCAGAGAGAGTTAGGAGAGAGAGCAGAGCAGTGAGCAGAGAGAGTTAGGAGAGAGAGCAGAGCAGTGAGCAGAGAGATTAGGAGAGAGAGCAGAGCAGTGAGCAGAGAGAGTTGGGAGAGAGAGAGCAGAGCAGTGAGCAGAGAGAGTTAGGAGAGAGAGCAGAGCAGTGAGCAGAGAGTTAGGAGAGAGAGCAGAGCAGTGAGCAGAGAGAGTTAGGAGAGAGAGCAGAGCAGTGAGCAGAGAGTTAGGAGAGAGAGCAGAGCAGTGAGCATTGTTTTATTTATTGCTGTACTATTAATTGTGAAGCGCTCTGAGATGATTGCTTTTAAGGGCGCTATACAAAATAAAGTTTATTATTATTATTATTATTATTATAAAGAGTGAACAGAGAGCAGACAGAGGAGAGAACAGAAAGTTGAAGGGGCAGAGAGGAGACAATCCTCAGACGAGGGGTGAGAAAGCAGAGCTGAGAGGAAGCAGCAGGGCCACATGTGGAAATCATTACTCATGCAGAGTCTGACAAAGAACATTCTCCAGACCCCCCCCCCCCCCTCCCCCTCCCCCCTCCCACCTCCCTCCTCCCTTTCACAGGGGCTTCATTCTCAGGAAACAGCTTGAGTTACTGCTGGAGTGTGGGCTTAGAGAGAGAGAGAGGGAGGGGGAGGGGGTCTAGAGTGAGGTGGACATTGCCCCCCCTCCCCAGCACCCCCGTCCCCTATACCCAGTCAGAACAGAGGAGCCCCTGAAATGAAATGCGTCTTCTAAAACATATACATGTACACATATACATATACATACATACACATATATATATATACATATATATACACACACACATATATATATATATATACATATACACATACATACAGATATATATATATATATATATACACACACACACACACACACTTGAAACACTCCATGTGAATCCAAGTCAAGCCGTCTCCTGCTCTGCATCTTTGTTTTCTCTTTCCATACCAGTGGGGCCCACTTCCTGCCCAAGTTTTAAAAAAACAGCTGGATCAGATGAAATGACTGCCTAACATTACACTGAAACATCTGCTACTGCTTTACAACCACAGCACAGTCAGAGAGAGAGAGCGAGGGAGAGGGGGAGGAGGAGACAGGGAGAGGGAGCGAGGAGAGAGGAGACAGGGAGAGGGAGCGAGGAGAGCGGGGGAGAGAGGAGACAGGGAGAGGGAGTGAGGAAAGAGAAGACAGGGAGAGAGAGCGAGGACAGAGGGAGGAGAGAGGAGACAGGGAGAGGGAGCGAGGAGAGCGGGGGAGAGAGGAGAGAGCGAGGAGAGGAGAGGGGGAGAGAGGAGACAGGGAGAGGGAGTGAGGAAAGAGAAGACAGGGAGAGAGAGCGAGGACAGAGGGAGGAGAGAGGAGACAGGGAGAGAGGAGAGCAGGGGAGAGAGGAGAGCGCGAGGAGAGAGGAGACAGGGAGAGGGGGAGAGAGGAGACAGGGAGAGGGAGTGAGGAAGAGAAGACAGGGAGAGAGAGCGAGGACAGAGGGAGGAGAGAGGAGACAGGGAGAGGGGGAGAGAGGAGACAGGGAGAGGGAGTGAGGAGAGAGGAGACAGGGAGAGAGAGAGCGAGGAGAGAGGGAGTGAGGAGAGGAGAGGGGAGAGAGGAGAGAGGGAGGGAGAGAGGAAGAGAGGGAGCAAGGGAGAACTAGCGAGAGGAGAGGGAGAGGGAGAGAGGAAAGAGGGAGAAAGGGAAAGGGAGAGAGGAGAGAGGGTTAGGGCACACTCCAACCCGTTCCCTGGGGTCGCATCAATCCATATAAGGCCTCTGAGGCCCAGCCCCCTCCCTCTCTCTCTCCAGTTTTTTTTATATCTCTTCCCTAAATTCATTGCCAGATCCCCAGTCTGCATGTGCCACGTCAAGGCTGGAAAGCGCCGCACTTCCCCTGCCGTGGACAGAGCAGGAAGGCAGCTCACTGCGAGCCTTGAGCACTAGGAGACAGGACCTCGCTTGCTTTCTTTCTTTCTTTCTTTCTTTCTTTCTTTCTTTCTTTCTTTCTGTCTCTCTCTCTCTCCAGGACCAGATGGTATGTTTTCTGGAGGAGCAGGGGAAAGGATGAAGAGAAAGAAAAGAAGGAAGGACAATCCTGCCCCGTCGACCCAGTGTTCAGACTACCTGTTCAGGATCATACTGTTGTACAGTAGTCTGCACATTGGTTAGACTGTGCAAGGGAGATCAGCGACACACACACACTGACAGACAGACAGACAGACCTCTCCACTCTCTCTGCTAACAGCCTCTCTTCAGGTTAGTGACCTCACAGCCAACGCTGGGCTGAAGCATTGCTGAGGGTCAGGCCCACAGTGGAGGAGCGGCCGGACCACAGTGACCCCTCAACTGGTCCGAGTCGCCTCGCTGGGGTTTTATATAAACAGGAAAGGTAGCGGCTGGTGTCCACTATATAAGAGTTTAAGGATGAAACCTGAAATGCTGGTGTGGGGTTTGTGCTTGTGTGTGGGGGTGGTGTGTGACAGACTGACAGACACACAGATGTGAGGATCGAGGACTGAGTCTGGATGGACGTTTTAAGTCTCTGTGATGGATAAAGTTCCAAGCCGACTGTCAAGCGGAATATCTTTGAAAAGTTATACCGATCAGAAGTGACCAATACAGACAGACACTGAGGGAGCAACAGGCTGCTTTCTGTGTTTGGATGCAAGACACTGAATCAGACAGCAGTGCTGAGAAAGCAGGTCGATTTCTAGGTGTGTCTCCAGGGTGTGTGGCTGACTTTGCTATTTCAGGCAGTTCTGTCAGGTTGTGGGCTCTGTGCTGTTCTGTCAGGTTGTGGGCTCTGTGCTGTTCTGTCAGGTTGTGGGCTCTGTGCTGTTCTGTCAGGTTGTGGGCTCTGTGCTGTTCTGTCAGGTTGTGGGCTCTGTGCTGTTCTGTCAGGTTGTGGGCACTGTGCTGGCTTTGCTGTTTCAGGCAGTTCTGTCAGGTTGTGGGCACTGTGCTGCTGTGAGGATGCTGTGAGACAAGGTGTGGGAAGGCTGTGCCAGTTTGATTTGCAGGGTTTAGTCTCCAGAGATGCCTTGTGTGGTGGAGTGCCCTTCAGCCAGTGTGAGCTCCGACTCTAACACTCTCCTTCCCCCGAACCCTCTCCCTTTTCACTCTCCTTCTCCCAAACCCTCTCCCTTTTCACTCCTTCCCCCGAACCCTCTCCCTTTTCACTCCTTCCCCCGAACCCTCTCCCTTTTCACTCCTTCCCCCGAACCCTCTCCCTTTTCACTCCTTCCCCCGAACCCTCTCCCTTTTCACTCTCCTTCCCCAACCCTCTCCTTTTCCTCTCCTTCTCCCAAACCCTCTCCCTTTCACTCTCCTCCCAAACCCTCTCCTTTTCACTCTCCTTCTCCCAAACCCTCTCCCTTTTCACTCTCCTTCTCCCAAACCCTCTCCCTTTTCACTCTCCTCCCAAACCCTCTCCCTTTTCACTCTCATCCCAAACCCTCTCCCTTTTCACTCTCCTTCCCTTTCTCCTCTCTCCTTTCCCTCTCCCCCTTTTCTCTCTCTCTCCCTTCTCTTTCTCCCCTTTTCCATCTCCCTCTTCCTCTCTTCCTTCTTTTTCCCTCTCCTACCTCTTTCTTCTCCCTCTCTCCAGCACTGGCCCAAGCTTTTCAAACAGCTGGTATTGGTTTGCATTGCATCCTGGCTGTCCTCGGGGAACCTTCTGTTTTTTTCGGTGCATGCGTGTGTGTGTGTGTGTGTGTGCGTGTGCGTGTGTTTATATACAGGAGTGTAAGTTGGCTGCTTCCACATCTGCAATTGTGTAGAATATTTAAACACGTGTGTGTGTGTTTCTCATCAATAAATTGATATTATATGTGCATATATAGCTAACCCTTGCGAGTGCGTGTGTGAGCATTCAAAGAAAGAATTGAACAGCTCTGTGTGTGCGTTACACTAGTAAAAGAAAAAGTCTCTTTGACAGAGGAATGTGTTTGGTTTTGCTTGGTGCAGGTCCAGCTGGGATAAGGAGAACTAATCCGAGTGGTTGAACTCCCAGCGGGAGAACAGAGAGCCAACATCTGAGCCGGAGTGGAGGGGGGGAACATTCCCTGGAAAAACAAAACAGGCAGGGAGGGAGGGAGGCAGAGAGGCAGGGAGAGAGGGAGGCAAGCAGGGAGGGAGGGAGACAGAGAGACAGGGAGGGAGGCAGAGAGGCAGGCAGGGAGAGAGGGAGGCAGGCAGGGAGGGAGGGAGACAGAGAGACAGGGAGGGAGGCAGAGAGGCAGGCAGGGAGGGAGGCAGAGAGACGGAGGGAGGCAGAGAGACAGGGAGGGAGGCAGAGAGACAGGGAGGGAGGTAGAGAGGCAGGGGGGGAGGCAGAGAGGCAGGCAGGGAGACAGGCAGGGAGGGAGGCAGAGAGGCAGGCAGGGAGACAGGCAGGCAGAGAGGCAGGCAGGCAGGGAGGAAGGCAGGCAGAGGCAGGGAGAGATGGAGGCAAAGAGGCAGGCAGGGAGGGAGGCAGGCAGGGAGGCAGAGAGGCAGGCAGGGAGACCGGCAGGCAGGCAGGGAGAGATGGAGGCAGGGAGGCAGGGAGGGAGGCAGGAAGGCAGATAGAGAGGCAGGGAGGCAGGGAGAGAGGCAGGGAGGTAGGGAGAGAGGCAGGGAGGCAGGGAGAGAGGCAGGGAGAGAGACAAGGAGGCAGGCTGGCAAATGAACGTTGGGCAGGATTAAAAGAAAAAGAATAAAACACTGTTACTCAAGCTGAAGCAGGTCTCATTGGAGGAGGTGTGTGATGCTGAAGCAGGTCTCATTGGAGGAGGTGTGTGATGCTGAAGCAGGTCTCATTGGAGGGTGTGTGATGCTGAAGCAGGTCTCATTGGAGGGTGTGTGATGTGATGGCTGAAAATGTGTCTGATTGGAGGAGGTGTGTGCTGATGCTGGAGGGCTCTCATTGGAGGAGGTGTGTGATGCTGAAGCAGGTCTCATTGGAGGAGGTGTGTGATGCTGAAGGCTCTCATTGGAGGAGGTGTGTGATGCTGAAGCAGGTCTCATTGGAGGAGGTGTGTGATGCTGAAGGCTCTCATTGGAGGGTGTGTGATGCTGAAGGCTCTCATTGGAGGAGGTGTGTGATGCTGAAGGCTCTCATTGGAGGGTGTGTGATGCTGAAGCAGGTCTCATTGGAGGAGGTGTGTGATGCTGAAGGCTCTCATTGGAGGGTGTGTGATGCTGAAGGCTCTCATTGGAGCGTGTGTGATGCTGAAGCAGGTCTCATTGGAGGAGGTGTGTGATGCTGAAGGCTCTCATTGGAGGGTGTGTGATGCTGAAGGCTCTCATTGGAGGGTGTGTGATGCTGAAGGCTCTCATTGGAGGAGGTGTGTGATGCTGAAGAAGGTCTCATTGGAGGGTGTGTGATGCTGAAGGCTCTCATTGGAGGGTGTGTGATGCTGAAGTCTCTCATTGGAGGGTGTGTGATGCTGAAGGCTCTCATTGGAGGGTGTGTGATGCTGAAGCAGGTCTCATTGGAGGAGGTGTGTGATGCTGAAGTCTCTCATTGGAGGGGTGTGTGATGCTGAAGGCTCTCATTGGAGGGTGTGTGATGCTGAAGCAGGTCTCATTGGAGGAGGTGTGTGATGCTGAAGGCTCTCATTGGAGGGTGTGTGATGCTGAAGGCTCTCATTGGAGGAGGTGTGTGATGCTGAAGAAGGTCTCATTGGAGAAGGTGTGTGATGCTGAAGGCGCTCATTGGAGGAGGTGTGTGATGCTGAAGCAGGTCTCATTGGAGGAGGTGTGTGATGCTGAAGGCTCTCATTGGAGGGTGTGTGATGCTGAAGGCTCTCATTGGAGGAGGTGTGTGATGCTGAGGGCTCTCATTGGAGGGTGTGTGATGCTGAAGCAGGTCTCATTCGAGGAGGTGTGTGATGCTGAAGGCTCTCATTGGAGGGTGTGTGATGCTGAAGGCTCTCATTGGAGGGTGTGTGGTGCTGAAGGCTCTCATTGGAGGGTGTGTGGTGCTGAAGGCTCTCATTGGAGGGTGTGTGGTGCTGAGGGACTTGGTTTTCCTGGGGGCCCGAGTGCAGTGTTTAGTCTGAAGCTCTCTGTCCCTGGGGGGGGGGGTTGATTGGAAGAGGCCCCTCGGGATAAACATCCTCTGTGCTTGTTTAAGGACGTGACTCTGATGACACTGCTTTGCCAGGTCAAAATGATAACCTGCTTTTCCTTTCCATTTTCCTTTTGTTGGTATAAAGCATCTTCATCTTTGATGCAGCTCTAACCACGCTCTAACGCTCTAACCACTGAGCTACTCAAACCCACTGCCTTCCACACTGCAGCCCAGCACACTAACCACTGAGCTACTCAAACCCACTGCCTTCCACACTGCAGCCCAGCACACTAACCACTGAGCTACTCAAACCCACGCCTCCCACACTGCAGCCCAGCACTCTAACCACTGAGCTACTCAAACCCACTGCCTTCCACACTGCAGCCCAGCACACTAACCACTGAGCTACTCAAACCCACTGCCTCCCACACTGCAGCCCAGCACTCTAACCACTGAGCTACTCAAACACACTGCCTTCTACACTGCAGCCCAGCACTCTAACCACTGAGCTATTCAAACCCACTGCCTTCCACACTGCAGCCCAGCGCTCTAACCACTGAGCTACTCAAACCCACGCCTCCCACACTGCAGCCCAGCACTCCTAACCGCTGGACTACTCAAACCCACTGCCTTTCCCACTGCAGCCCAGCGCTCCTAACCACTGAGCTACTCAAACCCGCCTCCCACACTGCAGCCCAGCACTCTAACCACTGAGCTACTCAAACCCACTGCCTTCCACACTGTATTGCACTGTGTTGTATTACACTGTGTGTATTGCACTGTGTTGTATTGCACTGTGTTGTATTACACTGTGTTGTATTGCACTGTGTGTATTGCACTGTGTTGTATTGCACTGTGTTGTATTGCACTGTGTTGTATTACACTGTGTGTATTGCACTGTGTTGTATTGCACTGTGTGTATTGCACTGTGTTGTATTACACTGTGTGTATTACACTGTGTTGTATTACACTGTGTGTATTACACTGTGTTGTATTGCACTGTGTTTATTACACTGTGTTGTATTGCACTGTGTGTATTGCACTGTGTTGTATTGCACTTTGTTGTATTGCACTGTGTTGTATTACTGTGTTTATTGCACTGTGTTATTGCACTGTGTTTATTACACTGTGTTGTATTGCACTGTGTTGTATTATGTGCACTGTGTTGTATTGCACTGTGTTGTATTGCACTGTGTTGTATTGCACTGTGTGTATTGCACTGTGTTGTATTGCACTGTGTTTATTACACTGTGTTGTATTGCACTGTGTTGTATTGCACTGTGTTTATTACACTGTGTTGTATTACACTGTGTTGTATTACACTATGTTTGTATTACACTGTGTTGTATTACACTGTGTTGTATTGCACTGTGTTGTATTGCACTGTGTTTATTTGTACTGTGTTGTATTGCACTGTGTTGTATTGCACTGTGTGTATTGCACTGTGTTGTATTGCACTGTGTTGTATTACACTGTGTTGTATTACACTGTGTGTATTACACTGTGTTGTATTACACTGTGTTATATTACACTGTGTGTATTACACTGTGTATTACACTGTGTTGTATTACACTGTGTTGTATTACACTATGTGTATTGCACTGTGTTGTATTACACTGTGTTGTATTACACTGTGTTGTATTACACTGTGTGTATTACACTGTGTTGTATTGCACTGTGTGTATTGCACTGTGTTGTATTGCACTGTGTTGTATTACACTGTGTTGTATTACACTGTGTTGTATTGCACTGTGTTGTATTGCACTGTGTGTATTACACTGTGTGTATTACACTGTGTTGTATTGCACTGTGTTGTATTGCACTGTGTGTATTGCACTGTGTGTATTACACTGTGTGTATTACACTGTGTTGTATTGCACTGTGTTGTATTACACTGTGTGTATTACACTGTGTTGTATTGCACTGTGTGTATTGCACTGTGTTGTATTGCACTGTGTGTATTACACTGTGTTGTATTGCACTGTGTGTATTACACTGTGTTGTATTGCACTGTGTGTATTGCACTGTGTTGTATTGCACTGTGTGTATTGCACTGTGTTGTATTGCACTGTGTTGTATTGCACTGTGTGTATTGCACTGTGTGTATTACACTGTGTTGTATTACACTGTGTTGTATTGCACTGTGTTGTATTATACTGTGTGTATTACACTGTGTTGTATTGCACTGTGTGTATTACACTGTGTTGTATTGCACTGTGTTGTATTACACTGTGTGTATTACACTGTGTTGTATTGCACTGTGTGTATTACACTGTGTTGTATTGCACTGTGTTGTATTGCACTGTGTTGTATTACACTGTGTGTATTACACTGTGTTGTATTACACTGTGTTGTATTGCACTGTGTTGTATTGCACTGTGTGTATTGCACTGTGTGTATTACACTGTGTTGTATTGCACTGTGTTGTATTGCACTGTGTGTATTACACTGTGTTGTATTACACTGTGTTGTATTGCACTGTGTTGTATTGCACTGTGTGTATTGCACTGTGTGTATTACACTGTGTGTATTACACTGTGTTGTATTGCACTGTGTGTATTGCACTGTAACTTCCACAGCTCAGGGTCGCCGCCTCCCAACTGTGATGTCACGGAGGATCCAGTGCTGCCATTGGCTGAACGGAGTTGTCATGTGTCTGCCTGTCTACACTTGCTGTGCAGAACATCCTCCCACCTGTACAGCAGGCACAGACAGGCAGTCACACGACAACCCAGCCTGACCGAGTCGCAGCCAGGCAGAGGCACAGGCACCGGGATCGACAGGGTTCCACTCACCCCACACGCGCGGGCTGTCTGTACAAGGGCTGTACTCTTTGGATTATTTCATGTCTGTGTCAGAAACAAGATTCAAAGTAAAGAAAGATGAATCCTTCTGCATGGCGTCCTTGCTTCTGTTTTGCTGACACACCGCAGAGTCTGAAGGGGTTATAATCAGTCCTGTTCACAGACTCAGCTGACACATTGAAAGTGTATATAGAGCCTTCACAAATAACATTCAAACAGGTCTCCGACTAATGAATGAACATTTCAACCAGCTGTGCCATTGAACTCCATGCTGTCCTCATACAAAGACAAGAATCCACCCATCACAGAGCTGGGTCACAATCCAGCATGACTTCCAGGGACTATGAGACAAAACACCCATCACAGAGCTGGGTCACAATCCAGCATGACTTCCAGGGACTATGAGACAAAACACCCATCACAGAGCTGGGTCACAATCCAGCATGACTTCCAGGGACTATGAGACAAAACACCCATCACAGAGCTGGGTCACAATCCAGCATGACTTCCAGGGACTATGAGACAAAACACCCATCACAGAGCTGGGTCACAATCCAGCATGACTTCCAGGGACTATGAGACAAAACACCCATCACAGAGCTGGGTCACAATCCAGCATGACTTCCAGGGACTATGAGACAAAACACCCATCACAGAGCTGGGTCACAATCCAGCATGACTTCCAGGGACTATGAGACAAAACACCCATCACAGAGCTGGGTCACAATCCAGCATGACTTCCAGGGACTATGAGACAAAACACCCATCACAGAGCTGGGTCACAATCCAGCATGACTTCCATGCGTGTGCGTGGTCCGTGTGTGTGCGTGTCTGCATGCGTGCGTGTGTGCATGCATGTGCGTGCGTGTGCATGCGTGCGCGTCTGTGTGTGTGTGTGTCTGCGTGCGTGCGTGTGTCTGCGTGTGCGTGTGTATCCGTGTGTGCATGCGTGAGTGTGTCTGTGTGCGCGTGTGTATCTGTGTGTGTGCATGCATGTGCGTGTGCATGTGTGTTTGCATGCGTGTGCATGTGTCTGCGTGCACGCATGTCTTCTTGCACACACTCACACACAGAGGCAGTTCTGTGGAGCCTGAGGGTTTGTTCTGTGAAGGGAAGGCCCTCCAGAGGAACACTGCGCTGCACTCAAGGGAGTGCTGGAGTAGCCCTGCTCCCTAACACCAGCAGGATGATTAAACACACAGGGGGCTCACCTCGTCATCCTTGAACCAGGACAGGCTCTCGGCGCTCAGCACGAACCAGTACTCCTTGGCTCCGCCCTTGATGATGCTGATGTTGTTGATGGTCAGCCAGCCCTTCCGGATCACCTGCGGGGTCAGGTGTGAAGGGTCAGCAAACAGACAGAGCAGGGTCAGCCAGCGAGACACACAGAGCAAGGAGAGCAAGCCAGGCAAGCTCTCTTCAAAGTGCCTTGGGAAATAATATTCAGATAGTCTTCAAACACTCCTGCAGTACAGTAATCACAGACATGTAGATGGAATACTGTTTCATGACCTATTACATACAAACACAGGATGGCTTGGCCCCGATTTGCCTTCTGGGCACATTGCCCATTTCATTCGTTTGCTATGGAGTGGGCGATTTGGCTGCAAGAGTCCCGTCGTGTGAAATACAGGCTCTGGTCTTCAGATAATCTGCAGAAGTTCGCATTCATTCAGAAGGCACTTTAAAGACAGCTTGAAGACGTGTATCTGGCTTCCACTGCTGTAAAAGGCAGAGGCTGGTAAAGACTTATTAGAAGGGGTAATGTTATTCAGTTTAATAGTTAGGGAGTTTCTCACGCCTACTATTGCAAACAGTGCTTTAGCAAGTCATGATTAACACAGCTGTGTGGGAGTCTGTGAGCTTCAATGGACCTGCCTGTAAAGTTTGGAATGGTTTGCACAGATAAACAGATAATGACAGAGAAAGAACCCCACCAATATAAGCAAACAATACGGTCCACACACAGACAGACACACAGACCCGTCACACAATAATCTGTGAGCTCCAGTCTCCCCACGCTGGACTGACTGTGCTGGGAACACCACTAACTCCATGGCTGTCTCTGTCCTGCACTGTTCAACGGGACTGATGTCACTGCTCTACACATGCGTACCTTTATAAAAGTTTCCCATAGTAAGAGCAAGGAAAATAAGACACACCCGAGCTTGTTACCCATACACTGCATCTAATGACGCTCCTAGTAAAACCTGGAATGGGAGACACTGCTGTGCAATAGGAGTCTTATTTCCATCCCTGAGGATGAGCAAGGCTGTGGTCTAACCAAGCAGCAGCTGACTGTGCAGTCTGGTGTATTCCAGGAATCTCCTCCTTCCTCACTCCCTGATACACAGAGAGGGGGAGGAGAGAGAGAGAGAGAGAGAGAGAGAGAGAGAGGGAGGGGGAGAGGGGCAGAGAGAGGGGCAGGCAGAGGGGGAGGAAGGGAGAGTGAGAGAACAGGGGGGGAGAGAGAGAGAATCGGAGAGAGGGAGGGGAGAGGGGAAGGGGGAGAACGGGGAGAGAGAGGGGGGGAGAGAGAGGAGAGGGAGAGAGGGAGGGAGGATGAGAGAGGGGGAGGGAGAGAGAGGAAGGGAAAGAGAGAGGGGGAGAGAGGGGGGAGGGAGGGAAATGGGAGGGTTGTTGTTGTATTGTATTGTCTGGACTGTTTTGTGATAATGTTCATTGTTGAATTGCTTTGGCAAAACTCAATTCCATTTTGTCATGCCAATAAAGCATTTTTTGAATTTGAATTTGAATTTGGGAGGGAGAGGGAGAGAGAGGGAGGGAAAGAGAGAGAGGGGGAGGGAGAGAGAGGGAGGGAAAGAGAGAGGGGGAGAGAGAGAGAGGGCGAGACGGACAGAGAGAGCAGGCAGCCTGGCAGTGTCTTCAGGCTGCTGACTGATCCTGAGCTGAGACATTAACAGGAAGTGCAGCGTTTACAAACACAGATATCCACTTGGCAGAGAGGCAGGCAGGCATGCAGGGCCCCCCACCCCCCGCCCCGCCAAGGAGGAGACCCAAAAGAAGAGAACACAACGAGGCCGACTTTCTCCTCAGCCTCTGCTCTCAGCTTCACAGCTCTGCAGTGACAGGGTCTCTGTTTCATCTGCCTGAGCTGTCAGCACACACACACACACACGCTCACACACCCACGCACACACACACACACACACACACACACACACACACACACACACACAGGCAGCCTGCAGACACACACACGCACACACACACACACACACACACACACACACACACACACACACACACAGAGGCAGCCTGCAGACACACACACACACACACACACACACACACCCACGCACACACACCCACACACACACACACACACACACACAGTCACACACACACACACACACACACAGAGTCACACACACACAGTCACACACACACTCACACACACACAGAGTCACACACACAGTCAAACACAGAGTCACACACACAGTCACACAGAGTCACACACATACTCACACAGTCACACACACACACACACACACACACAGTCACACACACAGTCACACACACTCACGCACAGAGTCACACACACAGAGTCACACACACAGTCACACAGAGTCACACACATACTCACACAGTCACACACACACACACAGTCACACACACAGTCACACAGAGTCACACACACACACAGAGTCACACACACAGTCACACGCACAGACACACACACAGTCACACACATACTCACACACAGAGTCACACACACACAGAGTCACACACACAGTCACACACACACAGACACACACTGACTCACCTGATTCCGTGGATGTTCTTGATGGCGTAGCTGATCTCCCTGCACAGATCCTTCTCATCAAACTCCATCTGCAGCATAATAAAACCAGTGAGCCCTCCTGCCCTCAGACTGGCGGCTCTAGTTAAAGTGATGCTATGAGGCAGAGCGACACAGCTCTGTACTGGGATCAGGCACTGCAGAGCGACACAGCTCTGTACTGGGATCAGGCACTGCAGAGCGACACAGCTCTGTACTGGGATCAGGCACTGCAGGCACTGACACAGCTCTGTACTGGGATCAGACACTGCAGAGTGACACAGCTCTATACTGGGATCAGGCACTGCAGAGTGACACAGCTCTGTACTGGGATCAGGCACTGCAGAGTGACACAGCTCTGTACTGGGATCAGGCACTGCAGAGCGACACAGCTCTGTACTGGGATCAGGCACTGCAGAGCGACACAGCTCTGTACTGGGATCAGACACTGCAGAGTGACACAGCTCTGTACTGGGATCAGGCACTGCAGAGCGACACAGCTCTGTACTGGGATCAGACACTGCAGAGTGACACAGCTCTGTACTGGGATCAGGCACTGCAGAGTGACACAGCTCTATACTGGGATCAGGCACTGCAGACTGACAGCTCTGTACTGGGATCAGGCACTGCAGAGTGACACAGCTCTGTACTGGGATCAGACACTGCAGAGTGACACAGCTCTGTACTGGGATCGGGCACTGCAGACTGACAGCTCTGTACTGGGATCAGGCACTGCAGACTGACAGCTCTGTACTGGGATCAGGCACTGCGAGTGGCCGCACCTTGACCAGCTCGAAGGGGAAGCACTCGTGGAAGATGCGGTTAATCTTGGCTCCCCTGGACAGCTCCAACGTGTCGACCTGGTCCCCCGAACCCTCGATCCGCTTCTCAAAATCCGCTGAGAACTGCTGCACCATCCTGCAGAGAGGGGGTGACAGAGAGAGCGAGCGGCTCAGACACAGCCCGGGACTCGGGGAGAGCCGCAGTGCCAGCAGCACACAAGGGAGTATAGCAAACAGATGCAGGGTTAAACACCGGTTGCCTCCTTTCTTGAAATCTTTACAATTTTTTTTTTCTTAATTGGTCTCTACCCCTCCCCTCCCCTCTCCTCTCCCCTCCCCTCCCTCTGCCCTCCTCCCTCTCCCTCAACCTTCCTCCCTCTCCCCCCTCTCCCTCTCCCCTCTCCCTCTCTCCCCTCCCCTCTCCTCTCTCTCCTCCCCCTCTCTCTCTCCCCTCCCCTCTCCCCTCAACCTTCCTCCCTTTTCCCTCTCCCCCTCCCCCTCTCTCCCCTCCCCCCCCTCTCCCCCCCCTCCTCCCCCCTCTCTCACTGCAGCAGTGCCTTGGTCTTGCGTGAAGGGTCGTCGGGTCTGAACTGCCGGTACTCCTCCGCCTCCTTGTCCAGGGAGAGGAGCTGAGCCTGCAGTTTGCTGCGGGCGCTGGCAGCGTGTCGCGGATGTGGTTGGTCAGTTGCTGCGGGAAGAAAAAAAAAAAAGAAATACTGGATCCCATGTTCTAAAACACAGGGGTGGAAATAAGGGTCCCCATTGCATGGAGGCTTCACCCATTCCAGGCTTTACTACAAGTTCAATTAGCTAGTCTGTAGGTAACACACTCAGTAAAACCTAAGGAGGCTGTGTGGTCCAGTGGTTAAAGAAAAGGGCTTGTAACCATCAGGTACCTGGTTCAAATCCCACCTCAGCTACTGACTCACTGTGTGACCCTGAGCAAGTCACTTAACCTCCTTGTGCTCTGTCTTTCGGGTGAGACGTAGTTGTAAGTGACTCTGCAGCTGATGCATAGTTCACACACCCTAGTCTCTGTAAGTCGCCTTGGACAAAAGGTGTCTGTTAAATAAACTAATAATAATAATAAAACCAGGAATGGATCAAACTGCTGGGTTGGGTTGTATTGGAGTGGATTAGCTGGGATGGATTGGAGTAGATTGGTCTGGGCTGGATTAAGAACATAAAAAAGTTTCCAAACGAGAGGAGGCCATTCGGCCCAGCTTGCTCGTTTGGTTGTTAGTAGCTTATTGATCCCAGAATCTCATGAAGCAGCTTCTTCCAGACCCTCACAATTCTCTGTTTAAAAAAGTGCCTCCTATTTTCTGTTCTGAATGCCCCTTTATCTAATCTCCATTTGTGACCCCTGGTCCTTGTTTCTTTTTTCAGGTCGTTTCTTTTTTCAGATGGGCTGGATTGGTTTGGATTGGATTGAGCTGGGCTGGATTAGTTTGGATTGGACTGAGCTGGATTGGTTTGGATTGGATTGGATTGGACTGAGCTGGGCTGGATTGGTTTGGATTGGGCTGGGCTGGGCTGGGCTGGATTGGATTGGATTGGACTGAGCTGGGCTAGGCTGGATGTGACTGAGCTGAGCTGGGCTGGATTGGTTTGGATTGGATTGAGCTGGGCTGGATTGATTTGGTTTGGACTGGACTGAGCTGGGCTGGATTGGTTTGGATTGGGCTGGGCTGGGCTGGGCTGGGCTGGGCTGGATTGGACTGAGCTGGGCTGGGCTGGTTTGGATTGGATTGAGCTGGGCTGGATTAGTTTGGATTGGGCTGGGCTGGGCTGGATTGGATTGGACTGAGCTGGGCTGGATTGGTTTGGACTGGACTGAGCTGGATTGGTTTGGATTGGATTGGATTGGATTGAGCTGGGCTGGATTGGATTGGACTGAGCTGGGCTAGGCTGGATTTGACTGAGCTGAGCTGGGCTGGATTGGTTTGGATTGGCTTGAACTGGACTGGATTGATTTGGTTTGGACTGGACTGAGCTGGGCTGGATTGGTTTGGATTGATTATTATTTGTTTATTTAGCAGACGCCTTTATCCAAGGAGACTTAGACGCCTTTATCCAAGGAGACTTACAGAGACTAGGGTGTGTGAACTATGCATCAGCTGCAGAGTCACTTATAACTACGTCTCACCCGAAAGACAGAGCACAAGGAGGTTTAGTGACTTGCTCAGGGTCACACAATGAGTCAGTGGCTGAGGTGGGATTTGAACCGGGGACCTCCTGGTTACAAGCCCTTTTCTTTAACCACTGGACCACACAGCCTCCTATCAAACAAATTGGGCTGGGCTGGGCTGGGCTGGGCTGGATTGGATTGGATTTGACTGAGCTGGGCTGGATTGGTTTGGATTGGATTGGATTTGACTGAGCTGGGCTGGGCTGGATTGGACTGGACTGAGCTGGGCTGGATTGGTTTGGATTGGATTGGATTTGACTGAGCTGGGCTGGGCTGGATTGGACTGGACTGAGCTGGGCTGGATTGGTTTGGATTGGATTGGATTGGACTGGACTGAGCTGGGCTGGATTGGTTTGGATTGGATTGGATTTGACTGAGCTGGGCTGGGCTGGATTGGTTTGGATTGGGCTGGGCTGGGCTGGATTGGATTGGACTGGACTGAGCTGGGCTAGATTGGATTGGATTGGACTGGACTGAGCTGGGCTAGATTGGATTGGATTGGATTTGACTGAGCTGGGCTGGACTGGATTGGTTTGGATTGGGCTGGGCTGGGCTGGGCTGGGCTGGATTGGATTGGACTGGACTGAGCTGGGCTGGGCTGGATTGGATTGGATTGGATTTGACTGAGCTGGGCTGGGCTGGATTGGTTTGGATTAGACTGGGCTGGGCTGGATTGGATTGGATTGGATTTGACTGAGCTGGGCTGGATTGGATTGGTTTGGATTGGGCTGGGCTGGGCTGGGCTGGGCTGGATTGGATTGGACTGGACTGAGCTGGGCTGGGCTGGATTGGATTGGATTGGATTTGACTGAGCTGGGCTGGGCTGGATTGGTTTGGATTAGACTGGGCTGGATTGGTTTGGATTGGGCAGAGCTGGGCTGGGCTGGGCTGGGCTGGGCTGGATTGGTTTGGATTGGACTGGGCTAGGCTGGATTAATTTGGTTTGGTTTGGTTTGGTTTGGTTTGGGCTGGGCTGGATTGGTTTGGATTGGACTGGGTTGTGTTGGATTGGTTTGGATTGGATTGGGCTGGATTGGATTGGTTTGGATTGGACTGGGTTGTGTTGGATTGGTTTGGATTGGATTGGGCTGGGCTGGATTGGTTTGGATTAGACTGGGCTGGATTGGTTTGGATTGGGCAGAGCTGGGCTGGGCTGGGCTGGGTGGGCTGGATTGGATTTGACTGAGCTGGGCTGGGCTGGATTGGTTTGGATTAGACTGGGCTGGGCTGGGCTGGATTGGTTTGGATTGGGCAGAGCTGGGCTGGGCTGGATTGGATTGGATTGGATTTGACTGAGCTGGGCTGGGCTGGATTGGTTTGGATTAGACTGGGCTGGATTGGTTTGGATTGGGCAGAGCTGGGCTGGGCTGGGCTGGGTGGGCTGGATTGGATTGGACTGAGCTGGGCTGGGCTGGATTGGTTTGGATTAGACTGGGCTGGATTGGTTTGGATTGGGCAGAGCTGGGCTGGGCTGGGCTGGGTGGGCTGGATCGGATTGGACTGAGCTGAGCTGGGCTGGATTGGATTGGATTGGATTATCTGCTTCTCTCACCTGGTTAAGCACTCTCTGCAGGTGGGGGGTGCCCATGCTGTCGGCCAAGTGCCAGTACCCCGGGTGAGACAGGAAGAACTTCCTCTCCGCAGCCAGAGCCGTCTTGATGTCCTTCATCCCGTCGATATCCTTCTGACTGCGGTTCACCACGCCGATGTACCCTGAGAGACAGAGAGACGAGAGGTAGAGAAAGAGAGGGGCATCATGTTTTAAAATTAAAATTCACGTGTGCTAGATCATCCGTTAATTTGAAGAATACTAAGCTAGGACTAGCAGAGTGAGGGGTTTCTCTCTCTCTCTCTTACCCTGGGGGTCCACGTCCTTGGCTAGTTTGAGCGCGTCGGAGTTGGCCAGGTCGGTGTTGGCGGGGGTCACTGCCAGGATGAGGCAGTTCTCTCGGCAGATGAACTGCATGAGCATGTCCCGGATCTGGTACTCGATATCGGGGGGCTGGTCCCCGACAGGCACCTTGGTGATGCCAGGCAGGTCGATGAGGGTCAGGTTCAGCACTGCACACGAAGACACACACACACACATACAGAGTAATACACAAACACACACACAGAGTAACACACACAGAGTAACACACACACACACACACAGAGTAACACACACACACACAGTAAATACACACACACAGAGTAATACACAAACACACAGAGTAACACACACACACACACAGAGTAATACACAAACACACACACACACAGAGAGTAACACACACACACAGAGTAAACACACACACAGAGTAATACACAAACACACACACAGAGTAACACACACACAGAGTAATCCACAAACACACACACACAAAGTAACACACACACAGAATAATACACAAACACACACACACAGAGTAACACACACACACACATAGAGTAATACACAAACACACACAGACACACAATTAGAAGTCTCGTCCCCATTGGAACCTATTAGCTGAGAATGACACAGCATTCAAAACGTTTAAAGAGAGGGGTTGAGATGGCAGAGCACACTCGCAGGTTGATGGGACGGGGAGATGGAGAGAGGGGTTGAGAGGGGCAGGGCAGACTCACCGTGTGGAGAGTACACTCGCAGGTTGATGGGACGGGGAGATGGAGAGAGGGGTTGAGAGGGGCAGGGCAGACTCACCGTGTGGAGAGTACACTCGCAGGTTGATGGGACGGGGAGATGGAGAGAGGGGTTGAGAGGGGCAGGGCAGACTCACCGTGTGGAGAGTACACTCGCAGGTTGATGGGGACGGGAGAGATGCCCTTGTTGACTCCAGTGATGCGGTCAGTCTCGGCCTCGATCTCTTGCCGCACCTCATCGAAGTCGGTGAACTTCTTCCCCTTGCAGTGCAGGAACTCTGCGCTCTTTGAGACACACAGGAGACATACAGCAGCTTCACAACCAGCCGCTTTCACTGGACGCTTGCTTTTAAAACTTTCCTGACAATGGTTTCGACTTTATTTGTCAGCTACTTCTTTGAATTTCACATTGCAATGCAATGAACAACATTATCCTGTATCCTTGTGTCTCCCCCTCCCCCTCCCTCTCTCCGTACCTGTGGTGGCGCTGATGAGCTGCAGGACCAGAGGCCTCCTGGTGACGATGCCGGAGCCCTGGGGCAGGAAGTCCCTGACAGACACAGACAGGTTACTGTGTGTGATTATCACACAGGAGTACAGTCCCTGACAGACACAGACAGGTCACTGTGTGTGATTATCACACAGGAGTACAGTCTCTGACAGACACAGACAGGTTACTGTGTGTGATTATCACACAGGAGTACAGTCTCTGACAGACACAGACAGGTTACTGTGTGTGATTATCACGCAGGAGTACAGTCCCTGACAGACACAGACAGGTCACTGTGAGAGATTATCACACAGGAGTACAGTCCCTGACAGACACAGACAGGTCACTGTGAGAGATTATCACACAGGAGTACAGTCCCTGACAGACACAGACAGGTCACTGTGAGAGATTATCACACAGGAGTACAGTCCCTGACAGACACAGACAGGTTACTGTGAGAGATTATCACGCAGGAGTACAGTCCCTGACAGACACAGACAGGTTACTGTGTGATTATCACGCAGGAGTACAGTCCCTGACAGACACAGACAGGTCACTGTGAGAGATTATCACACAGGAGTACAGTCCCTGACAGACACAGACAGGTCACTGTGTGTGATTATCACACAGGAGTACAGTCCCTGACAGACACAGACAGGTTACTGTGTGTGATTATCACACAGGAGTACAGTCCCTGACAGACACAGACAGGTCACTGTGTGTGATTATCACGCAGGAGTACAGTCCCTGACAGACACAGACAGGTTACTGTGTGTGATTATCACGCAGGAGTACAGTCCCTGACAGACACAGACAGGTTACTGTGTGTGATTATCACACAGGAGTACAGTCCCTGACAGACACAGACAGGTCACTGTGAGAGATTATCACACATGAGTACAGTCCCTGACAGACACAGACAGGTCACTGTGTGTGATTATCACACAGGAGTACAGTCCCTGACAGACACAGACAGGTCACTGTGAGAGATTATCACACAGGAGTACAGTCCCTGACAGACACAGACAGGTCACTGTGTGTGATTATCACACAGGAGTACAGTCCCTGACAGACACAGACAGGTCACTGTGTGTGATTATCACACAGGAGTACAGTCCCTGACAGACACAGACAGGTCACTGTGTGTGATTATCACACAGGAGTACAGTCCCTGACAGACACAGACAGGTCACTGTGTGTGATTATCTGTGTGTGTGTGTGTGTCTCTGTGTCTCTGTGTCTGTCTCCTTCGTCCATGAATCCCAGTGCTCCACAGCTGCTGGGCTGCATTCTGTGCAGATAATAAAACTACTGCAATGTTTCCAGTCCTGCCTTCTGTCAAAGCAGCAAACACTCACTCTACAGCAGCAATGCAAGGTCACTCAGTGCCTGCCAGCGTTATCATCAGGGCTACTGTAGATGACAAGGCAGAGAAGAGACTGAGAGAGAGAGAGAGAGCCTCTCACACAACACAGACTGGCTTTATTCTGCTCTGTGTGAGTCTCCCGCTATCCAGAGAGACCCCAGTCCATCCTGGTTGTAAATAACATGCTTTACAAGGATACGGTTCTTCAGATCTCTTCAAACAAACACACTCCCTGAAACTGTGTAATTAAACACTGCGCAATTAAAGACTACAGCCTCGGACAAAACGACTACGGATCTCTCTGATCTCTCTGCGTGCTCAGGCCAGGCTGATGCTGCTGCACGGCACGGTATTGCTGTTGTTGTCGGTGTGTGTGTGTGTGTGTCATATTTATGTGTTTATTTATTTACCTGCCCACGAAGTTCTCCAGCACCGAGCTCCAATAAAGCTGAACGCGTCCTGCAGCCGGTTCACCAGCGGGATCAGGTCCTCCATCCCGCGGTTACCCATGGCGACACAGCCGGGGAGGTGACGAGCGGAGCCGTGGAGTGAGCGAGTCGAGGAGGAAACAGGTCTTTAGGACTGATTCAAACCATGCAGGCTTCGTGTCCGAGTCGCTCAGTCTAGTGCTGCTCTGCTGTCTTCGTGTCCGAGTCGCTCCGTCTAGTGCTGCTCTGCTGTCTTCGTGTCCGTCGCTCAGTCTAGTGCTGCTCTGCTGTCTTCGTCCCGGTAAAGCTCCGTCTGGTGCTGCTCTGCTGTCTTCGTGTCCGTCGCTCAGTCTAGTGCTGCTCTGCTGTCTTCGTGTCCGTCGCTCAGTCTAGTGCTGCTCTGCTGTCTTCGTGTCCGAGTCGCTCAGTCTAGTGCTGCTCTGCTGTCTTCATGTCCAAGTCGCTCAGTCTAGTGCTGCTCTGCTGTCTTCGTGTCCGAGTCGCTCAGTCTAGTGCTGCTCTGCTGTTCACACCCACATTGCACAGGTGATCAAGAGTAAACAACAGAGACACATTTTGTATGAAAGGTGTTTTATTGAGTTTCTCGTGTTTTGAGACAATCGCAGACGGGGCACCTTTTCATTCAAGAAGCCACATCCAGTCAGGGAATCACAAATACAAACAAACAGAGGAGACATGTGGACAAGGGGCCGGCTTGCTGTGTCAAACAGAGGAGACATGTGGACAAGGGGCCGGCTTGCTGTGTCAAGCAGAGGAGACATGTGACAAGGGGCCGGCTTGCTGTGTCAAGCAGAGGAGACATGTGACAAGGGGCCGGCTTGCTTTGTCAAGCAGAGGAGACATGTGACAAGGGGCCGGCTTGCTGTGTCAAGCAAAGGAGACATGTGACAAGGGGCCGGCTTGCTGTGTCAAGCAGAGGAGACATGTGACAAGGGGCCGGCTTGCTGTGTCAAGCAGAGGAAACATGTGACAAGGGGCCGGCTTGCTGTGTCTTATTTCTTATACATTGTAACAAAAAAAACCGCAATCCTCGAAAACAGCTTTGAAATGAATTAATAAGTGTATTTGGCGGCGTTGCAATGCCTTGCTTGCATCATCGTGCTTGTCAGCCAGCTCTCCAGAGTCAGCACAGCTAACACACCCAATCACCCCTGACAGGGACACACCCAATCACCCGACAGGGACACACCCAATAGAGACACATCTAGAGACACTACAGAAACACAATCCACTGGAAGTCTTTCTCAGTGTCTTCAATGACTCGCTTTGTCGTTCTATTAGAAACGCTGTGCTACTGAAGACACTGAGAAAAACCTCTGGTTCAAATGTTTGTCACAGAACTGATCAGCTTTCTTTTAGTATTTCTGAATGCGCCTCACAAGGCTTGCATAATAAAGACCCCTCCTGCGGTGTGATGGCTGTGGGTCTGAGTGTCCCGTCAAGCGATCCTCAGGTTCTCCAGCAGGGCGGCGATGTCGAGGCTGCAGTCCCAGGGCTGCCCCGGCCTCCGGAGCGCCCCCTGCAGGGCCTGGCCGGCCAAGAGCAGCTCCGGGGGGGTGAGTGCTTGCTCCTGGGGCCCCTGCTGGCACAGCAGGATTTCGTTCACCTCGTCCTCGATCCCGCACTCGTAGATCTGGGGGAACAGCCCCCGCAGCACAGACAGCACCCCGACACGCAGGGCAGGGTCCCGGCACACCAGGTTCAGCACAAACACACCTGCAGGGAGAGGAGAGGAGAGGAGAGGAGGAGAGGAGGGGGGGGGAGAGAGGAGAGGAGGAGAGGGGAGAGGGGACATGAGAGGAGGGGAGAGGAGAGAAGGGGAGGAGAGAAGAGGAGAGAGGAGAGAGGGGAGGAGAAGAGGAGAAGAGTGGACAGGAGAGAGGGGAAGGAGATTAATATTATATTAATATAATATTTCCGATGAAGAAGGGTAGGTGTGCAGTCACAGGGAGTCTCACAGTACCTTGCGGGGTCAGAATGCTTTTGACTTTCTCCAGAAAAGACTGCTCCACAAAGGCAGGCGGAGGACAGCTCATCCCCAGAGTGGGGTCCTTGCTATCCACGTCGAACATGATGACATCATAGCTGCAGTTCCCTGGGTTGACAAGAGGAAAAGAACAAACAAACAAATAAATAAAAAGAAAGAGAATGGGAGAGAGAGGGAGAGGGAGAAGCTGGTACTCCCCCCCCTGTGCCAGTGCGTCTGAGAGAATGGGAGAGGGAGAAGCTGGTACTCCCCTGTGCCAGTGCGTCTGAGAATGGGAGAGGGAGAAGCTGGTACTCCCCCTGTGCCAGTGCGTCTGAGAGAATGGGAGGGGAGAAGCTGGTACTCACCCCCCCCTGTGCCAGTGCTGCCTGAGAGAATGGGAGAGGGAGAAGCTGGTACTCCCCGTGCCAGTGCGTCTGAGAGAATGGGAGAGGGAGAAGCTGGTACTCCACCCCTGTGCCAGTGCGCCTGAGAGAATGGGAGAGGAGAAGCTGGTACTCCCCCCCTGTGCCAGTCGCCTGAGAGAATGGGAGAGGGAGAAGCTGGTACTCCCCTGTGCCAGTGCGTCTGAGAGAATGGGAGAGGGAGAAGCTGGTACTCCCCCATGCAGTCGTCTGAGAGAATGGGAGAGGGAGAAGCTGGTACTCACCCCCCCTGTGCCAGTGCTGAGAGAGAATGGGAGGGAGAAGCTGGTACTCCCCCCTGTGCCAGTGCGTCTGAGAGAATGGGAGAGGGAGAAGCTGGTACTCCCCCCTGTGCCAGTCGTCTGAGAGAATGGGAGAGGGAAAAGCTGGTACTCACCCCCTGTGCCAGTCGTCTGAGAGAATGGGAGGGAGAAGCTGGTACTCCACCCCCTGTGCCAGTGCGTTTGAGAGAATGGGAGAGGGAGAAGCTGGTACTCCCCTGTGCCAGTGCGTCTGAGAGAATGGGAGAGGGAGAAGCTGGTACTCCCCCCCCCTGTGCCAGTGCGTCTGAGAGAATGGGAGAGGGAGAAGCTGGTACTCCCCCCTGTGCCAGTCGTCTGAGAGAATGGGAGGGGGAAGCTGGTACTCCCCCTGTGCCAGTGAGAGAATGGGAGAGGGAGAAGCTGGTACTCCCCCTGTGCCAGTGCGTCTGAGAGAATGGGAGGGGAGGCTGGTACTCCCCCTGTGCCAGTCGTCTGAGAGAATGGGAGGGGAGAAGCTGGTACTCACCCCCTGTGCAAGTGGCCTGAGAGAATGGGAGAGGGAGAAGCTGGTACTCACCCCCCTGTGCCAGTGAGAGAATGGGAGAGGGAGAAGCTGGTACTCCCCCTGTGCCAGTGCGTCTGAGAGAATGGGAGAGGGAGAAGCTGGTACTCCACCCCCTGTGCCAGTGCGTTTGAGAGAATGGGAGAGGGAGAAGCTGGTACTCACCCCCCCTGTGCCAGTGCGCCTGAGAGAATGGGAGGGAGAAGCTGGTAGTGCCAGTGCGTCTGAGAGAATGGGAGAGGGAGAAGCTGGTACTCACCCCCCTGTGCCAGTGCGTCTGAGAGAATGGGAGAGGGAGAAGCTGGTACTCCCCTGTGCCAGTGTCTGAGAGAATGGGAGAGGGAGAAGCTGGTACCCCCCTGTGCCAGTGCTGCCTGAGAGAATGGGAGAGGGAGAAGCTGGTACTCCCCCTGTGCCAGTGCGTCTGAGAGAATGGGAGGGGGGAGAAGCTGGTACTCCACCCCTGTGCCAGTGCGTTTGAGAGAATGGGAGAGGGAGAAGCTGGTACTCACCCCCTGTGCCAGTGCGTCTGAGAGAATGGGAGAGGAGAAGCTGGTACTCACCCCCTGTGCCAGTCGTCTGAGAGAATGGGAGAGGGAGAAGCTGGTACTCCCCTGTGCCAGTCGCCTGAGAGAATGGGAGAGGGAGAAGCTGGTACTCACCCCCCTGTGCCAGTGCGTCTGAGAGAATGGGAGAGGGAGAAGCTGGTACTCCCCCCAGTGTGCCTGAGAGAATGGGAGAGGGAGAAGCTGGTACTCCCCCTGTGCCAGTGTCTGAGAGAGAATGGGAGAGGAGAAGCTGGTACTCCCCCTGTGCCAGTCGTCTGAGAGAATGGGAGGGGAGAAGCTGGTACTCACCCCTGTGCCAGTCCTGAGAGAATGGGAGAGGGAGAAGCTGGTACTCACCCCCCTGTGCCAGTGCGTCTGAGAGAATGGGAGAGGGAGAAGCTGGTACTCCCCCCCCTGTGCCAGTGCGTCTGAGAGAATGGGAGAGGGAGAAGCTGGTACTCCCCCTGTGCCAGTGCGTCTGAGAGAATGGGAGAGGGAGAAGCTGGTACTCCCCCCCGTGCCAGTGCGTCTGAGAGAATGGGAGAGGGAGAAGCTGGTACTCACCCCCCTGTGCCAGTGCGTCTGAGAGAATGGGAGGGGAGAAGCTGGTACTCCCCCTGTGCCAGTGCTGCCTGAGAGAATGGGAGAGGGAGAAGCTGGTACTCCCCTGTGCCAGTGCGCCTGAGAGAATGGGAGAGGGAGAAGCTGGTACTCCCCCCCCCCCTGTGCCAGTGCGTCTGAGAGAATGGGAGAGGGAGAAGCTGGTACTCCCCCTGTGCCAGTGCGTCTGAGAGAATGGGAGAGGGGAGAAGCTGGTACTCCCCCTGTGCCAGTCGTCTGCCTGAGAGAATGGGAGAGGGAGAAGCTGGTACTCACCCCCTGTGCCAGTGCGCCTGAGAGAATGGGAGAGGGAGAAGCTGGTACTCACCCCCTGTGCCAGTGCGTCCTGAGAGAATGGGAGAGGGAGAAGCTGGTACTCCCCCTGTGCCAGTGCGTCTGAGAGAATGGGAGAGGAGAAGCTGGTACTCACCCCTGTGCCAGTGCGCCTGAGAGAATGGGAGAGGGAGAAGCTGGTACTCCCCCGTGCCAGTGCGTCTGAGAGAATGGGAGGGAGAAGCTGGTACTCACCCCTGTGCCAGTCGCCTGAGAGAATGGGAGGGAGAAGCTGGTACTCACCCCCCCTGTGCCAGTGCGTCTTGAGAGAATGGGAGGGGAGAAGCTGGTACTCCCCCCTGTGCCAGTGCGTCTGAGAGAATGGGAGAGGGAGAAGCTGGTACTCACCCCCCTGTGCCAGTGCGTCTGAGAGAATGGGAGAGGGAGAAGCTGGTACTCACCCCCCTGTGCCAGTGCCTGAGAGAATGGGAGAGGGAGAAGCTGGTACTCCCCCGCCTGTGCCAGTGCGTCTGAGAGAATGGGAGAGGGAGAAGCTGGTACTCACCCCCCTGTGCCAGTGCGTCGATGAGCTCCAGCCCGTCCCCCAGCGTTACACTCAGCCGGTCGTCCTGCTCAAACCCGAACCACCCCGAGGCCACCTGCAGCACGGCCGGGTCGATCTCCAGAACCTGCACCCGGGACCCGCGCACGTAGTCGTGGAGGAACTGGGGCAGCGCCCCCCCGCCCAGCCCCACCAGCAGCACCGACACAGGGCCCTCTGAAACAACCACAGCACCAGAGTGAGTGAGAAACACCGTGTCACCTCCACACCCCAAAAAACCCACCCCCACAAGCATGCACACGGACGCATACTGAGACACACCCACCCACCCACTTACCCACACACGGATGCATACTGAGACACACCCACTCACCCACACCTACCCACACACATGCACGCACACGGATGCATACTGAGACACACCCACCCACCCACTTACCCACACACATGCACGCACACTGAGACACACCCACCCACCCACTTACCCACACACATGCACGCACACGGATGCATACTGAGACACACCCACTCACCCACACCTACCCACACACATGCATGCACACGGATGCATACTGAGACACACCCACCCACCCACTTACCCACACACATGCACGCACACTGAGACACACCCACCCACCCACTTACCCACACACATGCACGCACACGGATGCATACTGAGACACACCCACTCACCCACACCTACCCACACACATGCACGCACGCGGATGCATACTGAGACACACCCACTCACACACCCACTCACCCACACCTACCCACACACACGCACGCACACTGAGACACACCCACCCACACACTCACTCACTCACTCACACTGAGACACACCCACCCACACACACTCAGTCACTCACACACACATGGACGCATACTGAGACACACTCACACACACACACACGCACACACGCACACTGAGGCTCACACGCACACACACCCACCCACCCACGGACGCATACTGCGACACAACCACTCATACACCCACTCACCCACACCTACCCACACACACGCATGCACACTGAGACACACTCACCCACACACACTCACTCACTCACCCACTCACACTGAGACACACCCACCCACACACACTCAGTCACTCACACACACGGACGCATACTGAGACACACCCACCCACGCACGCACACCGAGGCTCGCACGCACACACACACACACACACACACACACACACACACACACACACACACACACAAGGTGCAAATCACAAATGTGCCCTCCCTGTAGAATGTCACCTCCCAGTGCTTTCTGGTGGGGAGTCCTGTGATGCGTTTCCTGTACCTGCCAGGTCTGTGCCCCTCCCCCTCAGCAGCGCCAGCCCCGACACCATCACCCGATGATGCGCGCAGCACAGGAAGCTCCTGTCCACGGCCCGGCCCCGCCCCTCCGGGAGGAGCCTGCACCGGCCCCGCCCGCTGGCCTTTCTTCTTCCTGTTCCTCTTGCGCCCTGAGCCTGCTGGGACAGGAAGACGTGTCACTTCCTGTTCTAAGAGCTGTCATGTTGTGCAGGCTGGGTTCTGTCTGCTCAAACTGCGTGAAATCATTAGCCAGGGTGTCCTCAGCTCACCGTGCACCAGTGACCCCTGTAGTCTGGACGGGCACCTGCGTTGTCCTCTGACCTCTAAAACGAGCCCGGCTCTTTTGCACAGGGGTTGAGACGCTTGCTTGTGGTTCACACACATGCTCTCTGTGGGTCACTTCCTCTCTGCAGTGTGTGTGTTACCTGGGTTACCGGTCTCCCCCAGCAGGCTCTCGGACTGCACCACGCTGCTGTTGCTCAGGAAGACGAGCCGGCGGTACAGCCGCCCCTCCTCGCCGCGCACGTCCTCCACCACGAAGTCTCCACTGAGCGTGCTCGAGCCCCGGTGCATCACCGACCGCTGGCCCAGGTCGCCCCCTACTGACAGGAACGGGACCTGCACCGGGGGGATAGAGAGGAGTTACTTCAGACTATAAACACACTGCAAACACACACACACACTGCAAACACACACGCACTGCAAACACACACACACTGCAAAACACACTGCAAACACACACACACTGCAAACACACACACACACTGCAAACACACTGCAAACACACACACACTGCAAACACACACACACTGCAAACACACTGCAAACACACACACACACACTGCAAACACACACACACTGCAAACACACACACTGCAAGCACACTGCAAACTCACACACACTGCAAACACACACACTGCAAACACACACACACTGCAAACACACTGCAAACACACACTGCAAACACACTGCAATAACACACACTGCAAAAACACACTGCAAACACACACACACACTGCAAACACACACACACTGCAAACACACACACACACTCTGCAAACACACTGCAAACACACACACACACACTGCAAACACACACTGCAAACACACACACACTCCAAACACACACACACTCTGCAAACACACTGCAAACACACACACACACACACACACACTGCAAACACACACTGCAAACACACACACACTCCAAACACACACACACACTGTCCTCTCATTAAGTGGAAGCTCCGCCCCCTTACCTGGTGATTGGCTGGCAGTCCGGGCGGTGCCAGCTCCATCACCTTGGCGGACAGCTCCGATTGGATGGCCTCCATGTCCTGGTACTCCTGGTCGCGGTGCATCGCCACGACAACCAGTCTGCGGAACCCGGCGCTGCCAGCAAGCTGGCTCCGCCCCTCAGCCGTGCCGAACAGCCAATTCGTCTCCCGGCCCTGAGGCACTGCGGAACACAAGCCAATCAGAGAGGCGTGCAGGAGCAGCTGGGGCTCCTTGTGCACGTGGTGTGACAGACCCTGATCAACACGAACCCTGGACTACCTCTCCAGACCTGGGCTCAATTAGAGTCACTCTTACAATTACAGCAGCATTGCTTGCTGATATTGCAATTCCAATAATGATCGAATGACAAATAAATGTGTAATTGATCAATTATATAGAATAATTACAATTACACCGGTGTGCCAAGGTTGACCCCAGGAGGCACCTCACCTACCTAAACTACTCCTGATCAAGGTCTGTGAAACCAGCCACCAGTTTCTTACACATTGTAAACAGTACAAGGGTCAAACACACACCAAACGAGTGAGGATGTGTGTGTGAGTGAGTGTGTGAGTGAGTGAGTGTGAATGTGTGAGTGAGTGAGTGTGAATGTGTGAGTGAGTGTGTGTGAGTGTGAGTGAGTGAGTGTGTGTGAGTGAGTGAGGGTGTGTGTGAGTGAGTGAGTGTGTGTGAGTGAGTGAGTGTGTGTGAGTGAGTGAGTGAGTGTGAGTGAGGGTGTGAGTGAGTGAGTGAGTGTGTGAGTGAGTGAGTGAGTGTGTGTGAGTGAGTGAGGGTGTGTGTGAGTGAGTGTGAGTGTCAGGACAGCAGGCACCCCCCTCCCTCCCTTCCACTCACCGATAAACACAGCGAAATGGCTGGCTCTGTGCAGTGTGGCGCCGGCAGGGCTGTCCACGACGTGGCAGGAGTACCGTGGCCGGCCGGTGTGGGCATGGCAGAGCTGCAGGGTGGGTGTCTGGGCAGGGTCCGTGTGCGAGGCCAGTTGGCTCCGGAGAAGAGCGTAGGCTTGAATCTCCCTCACCGCGTCCAGCAGCTCCTCCGGGGCCCCTAGCCTCCTGGGGGGGCCCTCCCTCCCCCTCGCACACCTCCAGGATTTGGGGCAGCGCGGCGCCGCCCTCTGCTGGCCGGCGGAACTTGGTGCAGACCAGCACAAACACAGGCAGGCAGAACCCTCCCTCCTGCCCCTCCACCCTGTGCACTCTCACCGCCCAGCCCTCCCCACTGAAGTGATCCACAGCAGCCCTCAGCACGTGCTCCTGGGCCAGCGTCACGCACACGTAGCGCCCCCCGACTCTCAGCACGCGGCACACCTCCGCGAACACGCGCCCCACGCGCCCCAGAGTGTCCGGCGAGCCGTCCGGCGCCAGGGCGTCCAGCGTGCCCTTGTCCAGCACGGCCTGGAAGCTGCCGTCGCTGAAGGGCTCCATGTGCTGGGCGTCGACGCACAGGAACGCCATGTCGGGTCGCCGCGCAGAGTTGCGCTCCTGCATGCGGGCGAGGGCGGTCGTGCTGATGTCGATGTTGGTCAGGGCGCGGTAGCCAGCGTCGTACATCTGCTCACTCAGCTCCGAGCTCCCACAGCCCACCACCAGCACCTGGGAGGGGAGCAGACAGCCGCTTGGGGTTTATAATAATCAGAATAAATATAACAGAAAGTAATAACAGTACTATGACTACTACTAATAATAACACTACTACTACTACTACTACTACTAATAATAATAATAATAATAATAATAATAATAATAATAATAATAATAATAATAATACTGATAATAATAATAATAACCCTAATAATACTACTAACAACCGTAATATTAACCCTAATATTAATAATAATAGCTGGGGTACCGCGTCTGTCGGTTTGATGTATTTGTGCAGGACTCCGCACAGCTCCGTGTAAGTCCCGTACCACTCGAATGACTTGTCGCCGCGCTTCTTGAAGAATTTCTCCCAGTACTCCGCCGAGCTGAACTCCTTCGAGCTCTTGGGTAGCAAGTTCATCCTGTCGTGTTATCGATGCTTCTCTCAAATTAAAGATCTGTCTAAATGTACCTATACTGCGATACCACCCTAAAGTAACCTCGTAACTGACTTACTGAACCAAGGCAGGCGCATTCACGACATGCGGACTCAGCTCAGTCAGCAGAAATCAATCTGATCTACCACAGCAAACTAACACTCCGTCAAACAAAATACCAGCATCCTGTTATATTATAGATTCTGAAATCTGTAATAAAACCTGTTAGAAACCGAACTCCAGATATAACTAAAGATCAGACGCCAACGTGACCGCCTTTCGATTTTAAAGAAATTCAACACTGCTGTAACTTATTCATAGCGATTCAGAATCCCTGCGTCTTGATCTGCAGCGCTTTCATTGGTTATCTTACAACATCGGGTATATGTTATTAGACTTGATCTCAAAACTCGTGTCCCCATGTGTGTTTGCGATCAGCTGCTGTTTCCGACCGGGCCGCAATCTGCGTAGCTCTGCCAGCTCTGATTGGTTAATTCTACACGTTTCGCAAAGCGGACCTGTTCGTTGATTGGGCGCGCTGCGGTCCAGCGCGGTGATTGGTTCCCCGTGGTTCCACTAGGACCGGATGTTGAGTTGTCCGTGTGAGAGACAGACAGCATGGCAGCGGCTGTCGGCAGGAGCGTGGTGTTCGTGACTGGGAATGCGAAAAAACTGGAGGAGGTGAGAACTGCGAAATCAGACAGCGAGGGACCGGGACAGGGGACAGGGGACAGGGGACAGGGAGAGGGTGGGGTCGCTGCTTCTCACAAGACGGATTTCTACCGATCTGGTGCTGGGCAGACTTACTGTTATGAGTCAATGTATTTCTGTCCTGTTTGAGTGTTTCGTCTCCTTTTGCCATTGATTTTATAATATCATTTCAACTCGGCTTCTCTTGTCAGGACTGCATTGGAAATGAGATGTATATCAAGGGTTCTATCCTTCTTAAATACATTTGAAAAAAAAGAAACTAGTTTGTAGGGTAATTTACAGTAACAATCGTAACACAGATGAAGCGAATTGTTTACGCAGTGTTTGTGTTTTAGGAAGTGTTTATGGACGCGACTGGTAGTACAGTGTTTTCTATGCAAGCAGCTGCACCAAACACATTCCTAACCCTAACTGTCAGAGTGTCTTATTAAACTCCTCGTAAAAGCAGGAATGGATCAAACTGCTGGGCAATGGGAGTCGTATTGCCATCCCTGACATAACATGCCCCAGGTTTAAGAGTTTTGTGCAAATCATATTTTTACTGTCATAAACATTTATTAAAGTAAATATGTATTAGTTGTGAATGGATGTGAAGATACTGTTAAGAGCCTCTTAAATCTGATTTGAATAGGAAGTGTATTGTATTGCTGGGAGGTGTCCTGGTAGTGTGTCTGTTTTATTGCAGCAATGCGTCCTCTCTCCTCTGAACAGGTCATTCAGATTCTAGGAGACAAGTTCCCCTACAAGCTGGTGTCCAAGAAGATTGACTGTAAGTGTAGTGTCTGTAACCACCAGCGCTCTGCCTTGTAAGTGTAGTGTCTGTAACCACCAGCGCTCTGCCCTGTAAGTGTAGTGTCTGTAACCACCAGCGCTCTGCCCTGTAAGTGTAGTGTCTGTAACCCGCGCTCTGCCCTGTAAGTGTAGTGTCTGTAACCCGCGCTCTGCCCTGTAAGTGTAGTGTCTGTAACCCGCGCTCTGCCCTGTAAGTGTAGTGTCTGTAACCCGCGCTGCCCTGTAAGTGTAGTGTCTGTAACCCGCTCTGCCCTGTAAGTGTAGTGTCTGTAACCAGCGCTCTGCCCTGTAAGTGTAGTGTCTGTAACCAGCGCTGCCCTGTAAGTGTAGTGTATGTAACCCGCGCTCTGCCCTGTAAGTGTAGTGTCTGTAACCCGCGCTCTGCCCTGTAAGTGTAGTGTATGTAACCAGCGCTCTGCCCTGTAAGTGTAGTGTCTGTAACCCGCGCTCTGCCCTGTAAGTGTAGTGTCTGTAACCCGCGCTCTGCCCTGTAAGTGTAGTGTCTGTAACCCGCGCTCTGCCCTGTAAGTGTAGTGTCTGTAACCAGCGCTCTGCCCTGTAAGTGTAGTGTCTGTAACCCGCTCTGCCCTGTAAGTGTAGTGTCTGTAACCCGCGCTGCCCCCTGTAAGTGTAGTGTCTGTAACCCGCGCTCTGCCCTGTAAGTGTAGTGTCTGTAACCAGCGCTCTGCCCTGTAAGTGTAGTGTCTGTAACCCGCGCTCTGCCCTGTAAGTGTAGTGTCTGTAACCCGCGCTCTGCCCTGTAAGTGTAGTGTCTGTAACCCGCGCTCTGCCCTGTAAGTGTAGTGTCTGTAACCCGCTCTGCCCTGTAAGTGTAGTGTATGTGACCAGCGCTCTGCCCTGTAAGTGTAGTGTCTGTAACCCGCGCTCTGCCCTGTAAGTGTAGTGTCTGTAACCCGCGCTCTGCCCTGTAAGTGTAGTGTCTGTAACCCGCGCTCTGCCCTGTAAGTGTAGTGTCTGTAACCCGCGCTCTGCCCTGTAAGTGTAGTGTCTGTAACCCGCGCTCTGCCCTGTAAGTGTAGTGTATGTAACCCGCTCTGCCCTGTAAGTGTAGTGTCTGTAACCCGCTCTGCCCTGTAAGTGTAGTGTCTGTAACCCGCGCTCTGCCCTGTAAGTGTAGTGTCTGTAACCCGCCTCTGCCCTGTAAGTGTAGTGTCTGTAACCCGCTCTGCCCTGTAAGTGTAGTGTATGTAACCCGCTCTGCCCTGTAAGTGTAGTGTCTGTAACCCGCTCTGCCCTGTAAGTGTAGTGTATGTAACCCGCTCTGCCCTGTAAGTGTAGTGTCTGTAACCCGCGCTTTGCCCTGTAAGTGTAGTGTCTGTAACCCGCCTGCCCTGTAAGTGTAGTGTATGTAACCCACGCTCTGCCCTGTAAGTGTAGTGTCTGTAACCCGCGCTCTGCCCTGTAAGTGTAGTGTCTGTAACCCGCGCTCTGCCCTGTAAGTGTAGTGTCTGTAACCAGCGCTCTGCCCTGTAAGTGTAGTGTCTGTAACCACCAGCGCTCTGCCCTGTAAGTGTAGTGTCTGTAACAACCCGCGCTCTGCCCTGTAAGTGTGTGTCTGTAACCCAGCTCTGCCCTGTAAGTGTAGTGTCTGTAACCAGCGCTGCCCTGTAAGTGTAGTGTCTGTAACCCGCGCTCTGCCCTGTAAGTGTAGTGTCTGTAACCCGCGCTCTGCCCTGTAAGTGTAGTGTCTGTAACCCGCGCTCTGCCCTGTAAGTGTAGTGTCTGTAACCCGCGCTCTGCCCTGTAAGTGTAGTGTCTGTAACCAGCGCTCTGCCCTGTAAGTGTAGTGTCTGTAACCAGCGCAGTCTGACTGCGCCACGTTGAAAACCTGACACGTTAGCATTCTTTCATCATCCCATGACAAATTTGTTAAGCTTAAGTTATCTTTTTATATGGTGCTTCCATGTAGGCATGCTGTTTGGGTCTTGTCAACTGAAGATATCTCTCTCTCTCTCTCTCTCTCTCTCTCTCTCTCTCCTCTCTCTCTCTCCCCTCCCTCTCTCTCCCTGTCTCCTTCTCTCCCGCTTTCTCTCTGTCTGTCTCTTTCTCCTTGTCTCTCTCCCTCTCTCTCTCCCTCCCTGTCTCTCTCTCTCCTTGTCTCTCTCTGTCTCCCTCTTTCTCTGTCTCTCCCTCTCTCTCTCCCTGTCTCCCCCCTCAGTGCCAGAGTACCAGGGGGAGCCGGATGAGATCACCATACAGAAGTGCCAGGAAGCAGCCCGGCAGGTGAGGCAGGCAGTCTTGAGATCTATAATGTCATGTTTAATGACTGACTTTATTAACAGAGCAGAGAGGAGGACTCTCCTTTGCAAAGGCTGCTGGGGCCGGCTAGATCACTAGACTTTCATGCCTTTCGAATCCCGCTCAGAACAAACCGACCGAGTTCATGACTCAGCAACAGCCCAGATCACACAATCAGAACAAACCGACCGAGTTCATGACTCAGCAACAGCCCAGATCACACAATCAGAACAAACCGACCGAGTTCATGACTCAGCAACAGCCCAGATCACACAATCAGAACAAACCGACCGAGTTCATGACTCAGCAACAGCCCAGATCACACAATCAGAACAAACCGACCGAGTTCATGACTCAGCAACAGCCCAGATCACACAATCAGAACAAAAACCGACCGAGTTCATGACTCAGCAACAGCCCAGATCACACAATCAGAACAAACCGACCGAGTTCATGACTCAGCAACAGCCCAGATCACACAATCAGAACAAACCGACCGAAGTTCATGACTCAGCAACAGCCCAGATCACACAATCAGAACAAACCGACCGAGTTCATGACTCAGCAACAGCCCAGATCACACAATCAGAACAAACCGACCGAGTTCATGACTCAGCAACAGCCCAGATCACACAATCAGAACAAACCGACCGAGTTCATGACTCAGCAACAGCCCAGATCACACAATCAGAACAAACCGACCGAGTTCATGACTCAGCAACAGCCCAGATCACACAATCAGAACAAACCGACCGAAAGTTCATGACTCAGCAACAGCCCAGATCACACAATCAGAACAAACCGACCGAGTTCATGACTCAGCAACAGCCCAGATCACACAATCAGAACAAACCGACCCGAGTTCATGACTCAGCAACAGCCCAGATCACACAATCAGAACAAACCGACCGAAGTTCATGACTCAGCAACAGCCCAGATCACACAATCAGAACAAACCGACCCGAGTTCATGACTCAGCAACAGCCCAGATCACACAATCAGAACAAACCGACCGAGTTCATGACTCAGCAACAGCCCAGATCACACAATCAGAACAAACCGACCGAGTTCATGACTCAGCAACAGCCCAGATCACACAATCAGAACAAACCGACCGAGTTCATGACTCAGCAACAGCCCAGATCACACAATCAGAACAAACCGACCGAGTTCATGACTCAGCAACAGCCCAGATCACACAATCAGAACAAACCGACCGAGTTCATGACTCAGCAACAGCCCAGATCACACAATCGGAACAAACCGACCGAGTTCATGACTCAGCAACAGCCCAGATCACACAATCGAACAAACCGACCGAAGTTCATGACTCAGCAACAGCCCAGATCACACAATCGGAACAAACCGACCGAGTTCATGACTCAGCAACAGCCCAGATCACACAATCGGAACAGTCCGACCGAGTTCATGACTCAGCAACAGCCCAGATCACACAATCAGAACAGTCCGACCGAGTTCATGACTCAGCAACAGCCCAGATCACACAATCAGAACAAACCGACCGAGTTCATGACTCAGCAACAGCCCAGATCACACACTCAGAACAAACCGACCGAGTTCATGACTCAGCAACAGCCCAGATCACACAATCAGAACAGTCCGACCGAGTTCATGACTCAGCAACAGCCCAGATCACACAATCAGAACAAACCGACCGAGTTCATGACTCAGCAACAGCCCAGATCACACAATCAGAACAGTCCGACCGAGTTCATGACTCAGCAACAGCCCAGATCACACAATCAGAACAAACCGACCGAGTTCATGACTCAGCAGCAGCCCAGATCACACAGTCCCAGGGTTTGAAAAGCTGTCCTCTCACACAGGCAGAGCTACTGAACTCCTGGATTCCATCTGCAGGAGGATTCGTTTCCTACCTCTGCATGCAGAGACAGGCAGGCAGACAGACAGATAGACTGGCAGACATGCAGAGACAGGCAGACAGACAGACTGGCAGAGACAGGCAGACACAGTCGCACTGCTCCTCCCTCTCTCTCTCTCTCTCTCTCTCTCTCTCTGCAGGTCGACGGCCCTGTGCTTGTGGAGGATACCTGCCTGTGTTTCAATGCCCTGGGGGGGCTGCCCGGACCCTACATGTGAGTATCACTAACCTGTGTGATTGTAACATGTGTCTCACTTAGTGAGTGGGGAAATAGTGACACCCAGTGGCACACAGCCTTCAAGGGTACACACTGGGCTCTTAAACACTCCAGCAAATGCAAACTGAACAAAACACAGTGTGGGAGGTAGAGGCTGGAGGTTAGGGTGGTGTGAGAAAGGACTGGATGATACAGATATATATATATTATTATATATATATATATAATATATATGTAGTGCGTGCTTGAGGAGCCAGTGGTTATCTCCTCTCCTCCTCTATGTGTTTCTCCAGTGCAGCAGGGTCTTGTTAAACTCCCCTTTCTGTCTGTCTCTCTTTCTCTTTTGCAGCAAATGGTTTTTGGATAAGCTGAAGCCTGAAGGTAAGAGTTCAGGTCATTAATGCCTCACAGCTTTCTCTGCAGCACGGCACACATCCATGTGGGTTCTGTCTTGTGTGTTGAGTTTCGTGTCTCAAAGATGAGGTTTGTGTTGTGATGAAAACAGTGAAACACAAAACTCAGCAGTACAAAAACCAGTCTCCCTCTAAGCCCAGTCTCTGCCCTCCTCCTCCCCCCCCTCCCCTTCCTCTTCCTCCCTATCCTCCCCCCCCCCCCAGGCCTGTACAAGCTGCTGGCCGGTTTTGAGGATAAGTCTGCGTTTGCTCTCTGCACCTTCGCGTACAGCGCTGGGAAGCAGGCGCCAGTGATCCTGTTCAGAGGGAAGACCGAAGTGAGTCCTATTGATTATCCATTATTTATTGATTGATTGATTTGTTTGCACAGAACACCAGGGTGAGAACATTTGAGGTTTTCCTCTCGCACACACACCCCTGTGCATGTGTCTTAACCAGCACAGTATACCGGTCTGTGTGGGACGGGTTATTTACTCAGATCTCTGTTTAGGGTCAAATCGTTGAACCAAGGGGACCCCGTGATTTCGGCTGGGATCCCTGCTTTCAACCGGATGGTTATGAAAAGACGTGAGTATCTTCAGAGGAACACGAATTCCTGCCTGCCTGTGTCTCAGAAATGGGACTTGCACTTCCTCTTGACTGCCCCCAGATGGCAGTGTAAGCCAAGCAGCATCCTCAGTTCTGTAAAGAAAGGACAGCAGCTCTGCTGTCTGCTGAGAGCCTCGCACAAGCCCTGTGAAGAGGACTGCAGCGCAGTGCTTTCTCTCTCTCTCTCGTTCTGAAAGCCAGCGCTGGTGCAGCAGGGCTGGTGTGAGTTTCAAGCGCTTTCTCTCTCTCTCTCTATCTCTCCAGGTACGCAGAGCTACCCAAGGAGGTAAAGAACAGCATCTCTCATCGCTACAGAGCCGTCAAGGCCATGGCTGACAACTTCATTCAGCACTGTGACGACCCAGACAGCGGCTCCCAAAGCAGCTAGCCCTGGAGGCAGCAGCGCCTGACCGCTGCCGAGACACCCTGCTTCCAGGGGAGAGGGCTAAACACATTGAAACGCTAGGGGGGTTTTGCTGCGGGACCCGGAGGACAGTGGACCATCGTGGACGCAGTTCCTGACAGCCTGGGGAATGCATCCAATCCCAAGCGGCTCGCTGGTTAACTCTTGTGCTGCTGCGGGAAGCAGTTTGTTTTCTTTTCTTTGGAATTCTTCCTGGTCAACAGAAAGAAGAGAGAAACTCCAGTGAAAAGATCAGATTAGTGCGTCCCGCAGGCTGCTTGTAAAATGTGATACTGCACAAATAAAACCTGCCTCCTTTTATACTGTGCTGGAGTTCTGTACCCACACAGAGACACGTACACGCACGCACACACACACAGAGACACGTACACGCACGCACACACACACAGAGACACGTACACGCACGCACACACACACAGAGACACACGCACACACAGGGTTGGAGTCAGTTCCTTTTTTCCATTCCGTTTGCGATGCAGGCTTTATTGAGCAAACACACAAACCTCGGTATGTGTTTGCTTTTCTGTAACTGACACTCGGTACACTGCAGGGATAGAAATAAGACTCGTATTGCATGGCTGTTTCTTCCATTCCAGGTTTTACTATGAGCTTGATTAGCCACAGTGGGTCGGTTACAAGCTCAGGTGAGTCTTATTAGACTCATAGTGAAACCAGGAATGGATCGAACCGCTGTGCATTGGGAGTCTTATTTCCATCTCTGCAGTGTACGTGTTGTCTGTGTGCAAGTGCCCTGTCTCACACTCAGCTAGCGAGGTCTCGGTTTGAGGTGGGAACAAATGAAGCTGCTGCAGCCCGGGGGTATGAGCCTCCTCTCGGTGTAACACGGTGAGTCACAGGTACAGACTGTCAGGTATGAAAGCTCAGAGACACATGCAATTACAGTGGCTGTGTTTATGTGGCTCTCTCGCAGAGCAGCCAGGGTCCCAGCCCCTCCACAGGGGGCAGCGCTGCACATTCTGGGCCCGGCTGCAGAAGCAGCTTCACTTCACCTTGATACTTGCAGGGCTAGGACCTCAAAGCTGTTCACTCCCATTGCGCAATTCTATCTGAATGGAAAAACAAAAACCCAGTCAGATTCTAAAAGGAAAAATAAACAACTATGTACAAGTTCCTAACGTCAAAGCCTCCGTTGTTTTTCTGTGGAAAGGCTTCCGTCACACAAATTCCAGGGTGGAGCAGCAGCAGGGCCAGCGTGTGCGAGCGTGGCAAGACCTGGGCCTCTGCCACACGCTCCCTCGTTTGACTGACGGCTGCTTCATGATTCAGACGGGCTGGCTCAGATTCCTCACATTCATTATCATTAGTAGTAATTTCAGTCGGGCTCTCCGTGCCAACAGCTACAAAAACAAGACATGCGTCACCCCTGAAAGCGGTAATCAGACAGCAGGTCCAGCCCGAGCACATTGAAAACAAGAGCGTCACTCGTGTCTCAACACCTTCCAGCTGCACCTTCCTCAGAGGGACTAGCTCCCCTGCCTGCGTGTCCACAGATCACTTCTAAACTATTCCAGGAAAAAATATATTCTGAAAAGACTCCCCAATGCTGAGTGTGGGGAAGCATTTCAGCGTTGCACAGGATTCACCTTATGGGGTTCAGTGCATGGCGCAACGCCAATATGCTTCATCCCAGTCTGCTTTGAGGAGCCTTTTTGATGGGAGAGTTTGATTATCATTGAGGTCCATCACAAACAGTATAATAACTTGATAGTTTTTGGAAACGTTTTTAATCACAGCGCTGTAATGAGAGTGTTTAGATCAGTGCTCATTATTATTAAGGTGCTGGTAATAACAGCGCTGGAGAGCTGAGAGAGGAGTGTTTTATCACTTTTCAAGGTGCAGGGGAACAGTACTGGAGAGCTGAGAATGATGAATGCATTATGAATGCTAAGGCTGGGTTGTAATTGATTGTGGATATCTCTGCTCTGCGAGCCTGTTCTAGTGAATCTGCTTCCTGGACTGAGTGTGCAGGGTAACGCAGCTCCGCAGTGGGGCAGGACTGAAGGCACTTCATTCGTTACCTTCACCAGAGCTGCAGCTGGGTTCTTTTCTTTTAATTTGTGTTTTGTTTGGTTTGGTTGATTTGGGGGTTGTTTGGGTGATTTGGGGGTGGTTTGGTTTGGGTGATTTAGGGGTTGTTTAGTTGATTTGGGGGTTGTTTTGTTTAGTTGATTTGGGGGTTGTTTAGTTGATTTGGGGGTTGTTTAGTTGATTTGGGGGTTGTTTAGTTGATTTGAGGTTGATTTGGTTGATTTGGGGGTTGTTTGGTTTGGGTGATTTAGGGGTTGTTTGGTTTGGGTGATTTAGGGGTTGTTTAGTTGATTTGGGGGTTTGTTTTGTTTAGTTGATTTGGGGGTTGTTTAGTTGATTTGGGGGTTGTTTAGTTGATTTGAGGGTTGATTTGGTTGATTTGGGGGTTGTTTGGTTTGGGTGATTTAGGGGTTGTTTGGTTTGGGTGATTTAGGGGTTGTTTAGTTGATTTGGGGGTTTGTTTTGTTTGGGCGATTTGGGGGTTGTTTAGTTGATTTGGGGGTTGTTTAGTTGATTTGAGGGTTGATTTGGGGGTTGTTTGGTTTAGTTGATTTGGGGGTTGTTTAGTTGATTTGAGGGTTGATTTGGGGGTTGTTTGGTTTAGTTGATTTGAGGTTTGTTTTGTTTGGTTGATTTGAGGTTTGTTTGGTCTTGTTTTGTTCTTCATTAAGTGGTTATTTGAAGTCAAACTGTTCAAACCAAGAGACCTTCTGGAACTACTTATATTTTATTTCCACATTTTTTGGCAGCAGCTCCCAGCATCCAGCCCTGACATTCCTCTCGCTCTCTACAAAGCCATCAGGTATTTAGTTGTCCCCGGGAGCAGTGAGTCATGCTCCACGGAGGCTGGGAAGCGAGGAGAGCAGAGTAAACACACAGCTGCAGACACCGAGTACAGCAGAGCCAACTCACCACCACATTACAGCACATCGCAGTTACACAGATCTCCCCTCCAAATTCTGCTCCAAATTAGGAAGGTCATTATTTTCATATCGTTCTTCCCATTGGCATGTCAATCTGAGAGTATGAGGGGTCATTCTGTGCAGTCCTGGACTGTGTAATATCTCTGAAGGATTGAAAAGCTGGGCTGTATGAATGTATGGTTTTATAGTCTTTTTTTATAAGCAGCAGTTCATAAAGATCTAAGCACAAAAACAATAATAGGGAACGATAGTGAAGCCACATTATAGGGTATTAATCTGTTAAGAAACATATTAGATGACATAACACACATGGATCATCTCCTAATGCTTCATTTTGAGGGGTTAGTGCAGCTCCCAGGGAGCCAGTGAATTCTGCAATCGTCTGGGAAACAGCACTTCTTTGTTTCTAAAGTAATTTCTTAAAGCTGAAAGCCTGGAGAGAGAGGAATATGTGCAACTCATTAGAGCCACTCTGGAATCTGGCAGAACACTCTGGCTGGTACGTGGGGAGCGATCCCTTTCTCAAGGTGTTTCAATCCCTCTGGCTGGTATCTGGGGAGCGATCCCTTTCTCAGGGTGTTTCAATCCCTCTGGCTGGTATCTGGGGAGTGATCCCTCTGGCTGGTATCTGGGGAGCGATCCCTTTCTCAGGGTGTTTCAATCCCTCTGGCTCACCTCGCACTAGTGACCCCTGTAGTCTGGCCGGATGCCTGCAGGTCTGCCTGTAAGCTGCGTTGTCCTCCATCGCTGTAGCTCTGAGGCGGCTGCACAGTGAGTCTGCAGAGTGAAAAGAAGCGGGCGGCTGACAGCACAAGCTCCGGGGGACAGCGTGTGCTCGTCTTCGGCACTCCCGAGTCAGCGCAGGGGGTGTAGACGTGAGCTGAGCCTAAATCATAATTGTATGCTCTAAATTGGAAGAAAATAATTGGCGACTACTATATATAAAGATTTATATCCCAACAGAATATCTTCCTATTAGCAGTGAGACTGTACTGAGCTGCTAGCTCTGCTTCCGCTCTCCTCCTAGCAGGGCCGGCAGTTTCTTTGAGTCCTGAAGGTGTGGAAACTCTTTTACCTGACTTATACATTTTGGAAAATATGATTCCCTTATTTCTGATTATTATTATTATTATTATTATTATTATTATTATCATCATTTCAAAACAAATAAACTAACGAGTACCCAACACATTGCCCGCGTCCTCTCATCCTCCGCTGCCTAGTTGTCATAGCAACAGAAGCACCACGGCACTACGTGACCTGCCCTCCCGATGCGGGAGTCTCGCGCGACTGTGTACGCAGCTGCAGCTCCTGCAGCGTAGCCGCGTCCGTCTGCAAAGCGGAATCTCGCCACGTAATGTGCGTAACCTTGCCGGCTGGTGAATACGCAGCTGTTGTTTGTGTTTTGCTTCCTGTGTCGAGAGTGGCTCCGATTGCGCAGAATTCAGCGGTGCTGTAAGGGTTAACACGGGAGCACACTCACTTTTTTTTTTAAGTGAGCAGTGCGTTTGCTACACGGATAAAGTACGACAAGCAGGTAGGATGCAGAGCATCACTGTAATCCCGTGTAAGCATGATGCGTCCTGGTCTCTGCTCGGCGCGCTGATCTGATCTGTGAAGGTGGTGGTGTTTGCTTGTTGTAGTTTGTAGTGTAGGCTTCACATTGAACTAAAAACAGAGCAGAGAGCGGCCAGGAAACTGGCTTAACGTTGAACTAAAAACAGAGCAGAGAGCGGCCAGGAAACTGGCTTCACATTGAACTAAAAACAGAGCAGAGAGCGGCCAGGAAACTGGCTTCACGCTGAACTAAAAACAGAGCAGAGAGCGGCCAGGAAACTGGCTTCACATTGAAATAAAAACAGAGCAGAGAGCGGCCAGGAAACTGGCTTCACATTGAAATAAAAACAGAGCAGAGAGCGGCCAGGAAACTGGCTTCACGTTGAACTAAAAACAGAGCAGAGAGCCCAGGAAACTGGCTTCACGTTGAGGAACTAAAACAGAGCAGAGAGCGGCCAGGAAACTGGCTTCACATTGAACTAAAAACAGAGCAGAGAGCGGCCAGGAAACTGGCTTCACGCTGAACTAAAAACAGAGCAGAGAGCGGCCAGGAAACTGGCTTCACGTTGAGGAACTAAAAACAGAGCAGAGAGCGGCCAGGAAACTGGCTTCACATTGAACTAAAAACAGAGCAGAGAGCGGCCAGGAAACTGGCTTCACATTGAAATAAAAACAGAGCAGAGAGCGGCCAGGAAACTGGCTTCACATTGAACTAAAAACAGAGCAGAGAGCGGCCAGGAAACTGGCTTCACATTGAAATAAAAACAGAGCAGAGAGCGGCCAGGAAACTGGCTTCACGCTGAACTAAAAACAGAGCAGAGAGCGGCCAGGAAACTGGCTTCACATTGAACTAAAAACAGAGCAGAGAGCGGCCAGGAAACTGGCTTCACATTGAACTAAAAACAGAGCAGAGCGGCCAGGAAACTGGCTTCACATTGAAATAAAAACAGAACAGAGAGCGGCCAGGAAACTGGCTTCACATTGAACTAAAAACAGAGCAGAGAGCGGCCAGGAAACTGGCTTCACATTGAACTAAAAACAGAGCAGAGAGCGGCCAGGAAACTGGCTTCACGCTGAACTAAAAACAGAGCAGAGAGCGGCCAGGAAACTGGCTTCACGTTGAGGAACTAAAAACAGAGAGAGCGGCCAGGAAACTGGCTTCACATTGAACTAAAAACAGAGCAGAGAGCGGCCAGGAAACTGGCTTCACATTGAAATAAAAACAGAGCAGAGAGCGGCCAGGAAACTGGCTTCACATTGAACTAAAAACAGAGCAGAGAGCCCCCAGGAAACTGGCTTCACATTGAAAAGTAAAAACAGAGCAGAGAACGTGCCATAAACTGGCTTTACGCTGAACTAAAAAAAGAAAAGAGAAAAAAAAAAAGGCCAGGAAACTGGCTTCACATTGAACTAAAAACAGAGCAGAGCGGCCAGGAAACTGGCTTTAATTGAACTAAAAACAGAGCAGAGTACAGGAAACTGGCTTCACATTGAAATAAAAACAGAACAGAGAGCAAACTGCCAGGAAACTGGCTTCACATTGAACTAAAAACAGAGCAGAGAGTGTTTGAACTGGCTTCACATTGAAATAAAAACAGAGCAGAGAGCTGCCAGGAAACTGGCTTCACATTGAAATAAAAACAGAGAAGAGAGCGGCCAGGAAACTGGCTGTATTGAACTAAAAACAGAGCAGAGAGCGGCCAGGAAACTGGCTTCACGTTGAGGAACTAAAAACCAAGAAGAAATTGCCCTGTGACCCCCCCCCTCTTAAACCAGCAGTGCACTGTGCCAGGGAGCAAGTCAGAACGATTTAAAAATAACGTGCCATATACAGATTTATGGTGGTAATTAAAAAAAAAAAAAAAAAAAGGGCAGAGGACATGTTAGATTCTCACTACAGGGATGGAAATGAGACGCCTGTTTCACCCATTCCAGGTTTTAATATGTGCTTGATTAGCCACAGTGTACAGGTGACAAGCTCAGGTGTGCTGTATCTTATTCAGGTCCTAGGAGTGGATCAAACTGCTACGCAATGGGAGTCCGATTTCCCTCCCTGAATGAGCCCTTGCACAGTGTGTTTGAATGTGTTTTTTCAAAGAGTTTTAATTTGGTTCTGCATGAGCTAAAGTCAAACATCTCATCACTGCTATTAAATGCTGGATGATGTGATTATGTGCACGGCAGCTGTATCAGCTACCACCTGGACAAGAGGGCTGGGCTGTTTACATGGTTTAGAGAAAAACAACATCTGCTTTCTCTCTTTTTCACGAGTCATTCCCTGCCAAGTCAAGTGCTTTACAAGAACATCCCCACCTGAGCTCCCCTGGTAGTTATCGATTCACTCACACGTTCATACAGCGCGAGGCACACTGCCTGCATTGAAGTAATTTAACATTTTCTGACTGTTTGACCCTATTCAGTGCCATTGTCCTCATTTGAAGACAGGCTACTTTTGTAATTTCTTAGAGCGTTTTAAACTGGCGTCGATCTGCTATTATTTAAATGTTCTCTTTACCTGCTGTATGTTGTTACGATAACTTACTCTAATTTAGTTAACCACAAAAGTTAATCTATGAAATCACAAATACAGCACGTCTTCTGATTTTTTTTCAAAGAGAAAATAATTTGGTTCTTAAATGGGTTCAATTTAAACCAGTTTAGACAGAGAACTCGACTCGCACCCCTGAACCCCTGAGTTTAGACACACAGAACGCGACTCGCACCCCTGAACCCCTGAGTTTAGACACACAGAACACGACTCGCACCCCTGAACCCCTGAGTTTAGACACACAGAACGCGACTCGCACCCCTCAACCCCTGAGTTTAGACACACAGAACGTGACTCGCACCCCTGAACCCCTGAGTTTAGACACACAGAACGCGACTCGCACCCCTGAACCCCTGAGTTTAGACACACAGAACGCGACTCGCACCCCTGAACCCCTGAGTTTGCCGTGGAAGCGGCACCTCTTAGTTTTTCCCCCGGTCCTCGTATCTGCTACAGCTCACATACCTCTGGAGCCTCAGTGTTTGGAAGGTTGGAATCTGTTTTGGCTGTGAACCATTCCCTGCTCCAGCCGTTTTCCTCACAGTGTGCCAGGAACGCTGTGAAGAGAGGGATCACTCCCGGATGAGTAGCTGATGTTACTGGATTGTTGTTCTTGTGTATGTGTGGGATTGATGAGTGCTAAATCACATGTACCCCTGAACAGAATAATCACAACATAGAAACACTTGCACACTTTTCAGAGAGTAGCAAAGTAATCTATTTTGAATGCAGATATAAGCCATCATTTAGTGATATGACTTGGTGTGTCAGGTAACACTTTGCAGAAGTGAAGCACAGACCTGCAGTGCAGTCAGTGGCTGATGGAGGCGATACTGTTTAGGGATGGTAATAAGACTCCTATTGCACAGCAGTTTCAGCCATTCCAGGTTTTACTACAAGCTTGATCAGCCACAGGTAAATCTCAAGTGAGTCTTATTAAACTCGTAGTAAAAGCAGGAATGGATCAAAGTGCTGTGCAATGGGAGTCTGATTTCTATGCCTGCTGTTTGCTTTCTGGTTCCAGGTGGAGTTGGAAGGTGCCACAGGCAGCCCTCTAGGTGACGCAATGCCGCCCAAATTCAAACGCCATCTGAACGACAATGAGGTCACAGGCTCTGTGAAGAGCGAGAGGGTGAGTACTGAGAGAGAGAGCAAACTCAGTGTAGAGAACTGACTAGTACTGTAGTGGGGATCTGAGAGCCAGCACCTTCAATTCAGAGCCCTCAGTACTGTACTGGAGATCTGAGAGCCAGCACCTTCAATACAGAGCCCTCAGTACTGTACTGGAGATCTGAGAGCCAGCACCTTCAATACAGAGCCCTCAGTACTGTACTGGAGATCTGAGAGCCAGCACCTTCAATACAGAGCCCTCAGTACTGTACTGGGGATCTGAGAGCCAGCACCTTCAATACAGAGCCCTCAGTACTGTACTGGAGATCTGAGAGCCAGCACCTTCAATACAGAGCCCTCAGTACTGGAGATCTGAGAGCCAGCACCTTCAATACAGAGCCCTCAGTACTGTACATCTGAGAACCAGCACCTTCAATATAGAGCCCTCAGTACTGTACTGGGGATCTGAGAGCCAGCACCTTCAATACAGAGCCCTCAGTACTGTACTGGAGATCTGAGAGCCAGCACCTTCAATACAGAGCCCTCAGTACTGTACATCTGAGAACCAGCACCTTCAATACAGAGCCCTCAGTACTGTACATCTGAGAACCAGCACCTTCAATACAGAGCCCTCCGTACTGTACTGGGGATCTGAGAGTATGTAACAAACTCAACTCTAGAGGTCAATCACAGTATTTAATTACCGGATCACAATTATATTCCCACCCGCATTAAACCATATGTTAAAGTGCCAGATCCAAGAAATAACCGTGGGCAGGACAGCAGTCCTTACAATCAATATGCATTGAGGCAATCCAAACAAACCACAGAGAGAGAACAGAAATACAACTGCTACAGCAAGAAGAAGATAGGCAAGTGAAAATAAATACATCACATCCCTCAATTACAGAACAATAAATCTGATCAATTAGCACAAAAAATAAACACAGTCCAATTTGAGTCCTTGATCGCCAAATGGGCAGAGTCCCAAAAAACACAAATAAACAGAAACCAAAAGCAATAAACAGGGGCCTTCTGTCCCGAGGCGCTTACTGAACCCCAGTGAAACAACAAAACAAAGAGATTTGACCAGAACAGAGGTATACAACCAATCCAGGTGATCAACAAAAAACAAAAAAGTAATCCAGCAGCAGAAAAAAACAAACAAACCAAAAAAAAACAGAGTGAATGGGTTTGATCTCAGCCAGCGTTCGGGAAACGACACAACAGCAAAATCACCCTGGCTTGGAAATGTGTGTCCAGCAAACGATTTCCCAACGGAGAGGCAGCTCGGACGAAGAATCCTTTCCAATCCCAGGGTGAGACAATGAACAGAAATCCACAGGGTGGGCAGAAGGACTTCAATACATCTCGATTCATCTGCTAAAGCAAAGTTGAGACTCGGTTAAAGAAGTTCATTGTAGCATTGATTCCGCCACTTCTTTCCTAAGTCTTTTTTTTTTTTTATTCGTCAAAAGCAGTAGCTAACAAACACAAACACACACCCTTCTGTCTCCTCTCTACACAAACCTGACCCCCTTTTAACCAGACAGGTGCTTGTAATAAAGAAATTGCCAAGTGGCTTTAATGAGACAAAGATAAAGTAGAAGCAGATAATTGCGATGAGGACACTTAAACACAATGAACGAGATAAACAGGAGAACTGATGCAGGGATAATTACTAATATGTATGGAAAACAGAATATCTAAAGATTTCAATAACTTTCAGCATTTACCGGGAAACCTCAGAAAAAAATTACATTTGTGGCTCTAATATATAAATGCTTAATAAGCTTTCAATTAAACTTTGATACCCTGGCCAGGTTTTCTGCCATCCAATTAAGTAGAGCAAGCAGCAAACTTCTTATGCTGCACAAGTGTAGCTAATGCTGCAAGCGCCGTGAACGTGGTGCTGTATTAATAAACCAGGAGTGGCTGCTGGGATTTGTGCTGCAGTGAAATGCGAGGAGACACCTGGACACTCCCCGTCCCGTCCCATCCCGGGTAATGAGGCGGGGAGTCAGCCGGGGGAACGCTGCGTGCGAGTCTGTGTGTGTGTGTCTGTGTGACTCCAATCCCAGCTCTCCGCTGGTCCTGGTAAAGGAATTCCCCTCCACTGGAGCTCCGCACCCAGGAGCACTTTCATTTCATTACAGGTCTGCTTGTTCTGTCACATGCCTGAGCTGTTGAACTGGACAGGCTTTCTGGAGCGCATACAGATTGGAGCTGAGATATCACACAGGCTCACCCCACTGTGATTCACCCCGCAGACACTACACAGCGTCTCTAACACATGCACACACAACCCATACCTGCTTTCTTTAAAATGGGCTGATTTATTCTTGAATGCAGACAAAGCGACCGTACCGGATTCTTAAGCATTTCACTACAAATCAAGATTATAGAAACATGAACCCCATTTATATTATTATACTGCAATGCAACAGGAGTCTTATTTCCATCCCTGCTTCAGTTTGGAATATGCACATATTTATATAAGATGTGTTTTTCTATAGTTTCTATAGTGTGAATGAAGTTTGCTTGTTTAATTGAGTTCGATGTGAAAGCTCACCTCTCTGACTGTGCTGTTATTTTGTGATGCAGAGAAACCTGTTGGAGGATGACTCTGGTGAAGAAGAGGACTTCTTCCTGTGAGTTCTGCCTGCCGTTTCATTTTCCTCTTTAACTATATTGTTAGCAAATGCAAAAGTCAAGTCTAAGTGTGAATGTATCAAATTACATAAACACAGCTTGTGTTGAGATTTTGGTTTTTTATTCAAAGAAAAAATTATTTGACACTTAATGGGTTCAAAGGTCGTTACAAGCTGGGTGGGGCGGACAGCACATGTGTTTCTTTGTGCTGTCTCCCTGCCTGCCTGTCTGCCTGTCTGCCTGCCTGTCTGCCTGTCTGTGTTAAAGGCTCCCAGGTCCCCTGCCTGTCTGTGTTAAAGGCTCCCAGGTCCCCTGCCTGTCTGCCTGTCTGTGTTAAAGGCTCCCAGGTCCCCTGCCTTCTGCCTGTCTGTGTTAAAGGCTCACAGGACTCCTGCCTGCCTGCCTGTCTGTCTCCCTGCCTGCCTGTCTATCTGTCTGTGTTAAAGGCTCCCAGGTCCCCTGTCTGCGTGTGAATATTGCACAACTCTATAAAGGCAGTCTGGCTCTCGTTACAGCAGTATCACATGTTATTGAGCCTCATGTTTAGAAGATGCCGGCTGCAAGGGGGACTGGTTTATTAGTCTCTCTGTTTATGAGACCAAATACCAGCCAGATTTACTCCGCAGGGAGGGCTGACCTTTTAAAGGGACCCTTTGTCCTCATGTTGTTGTTCCGCACAGCACCTCGATTCATTAACCTCTCTCTCTCTCGCGCTCTCTCTCACTCTCACTCTGTCTGTCTCTCTCTCTCTCTCTCTCTCTCTCTCTCTCTCTCTCTCTCTCTCTCTCTCTGTGTTTACCAGACAGAGAAGGGAGACAGATGAGTTATTTTTAGTAGCAGTAGTTTCACGGAAACAGTGCTTATTTTACAGCATTTCAAGGTTTAAAAATAGGTATTTTAAGATATTTCACACTTACCTGAAAAACAGTAAATGCTGAATTGCAGAATATTGTAAACATTCTGTTTTCACCATCAGTGAATTATCAAACAAAATAAAAACATAAATAAATGTAAAAATAACAAGAGACACATGAAATGTCCCCTTTTTGTGCTGGACAGATCTGTCTTTAGCAGAAATATTTCCAATCTTTGATGCAGCTGCTGTCTTTTTTGTAGATGACATTGTAAAGAAATAGTGCAGCTCTATGCCGTGTGTGTTCAATCACTTACCGGAAGCAAACTAAACCGGCTGCCAGGTTCCTGAATGCAGTGGATCAGGCAGTGGTTCAGTGGATCAATGGTTCAGTGGTTCAGTGGATCAATGGTTCAGTGGTTCAGTGGTTCAATGGTTCAGTGGTTCAGTGGATCAGTGGATCAGTGGATCAATGGTTCAGTGGATCAGTGGTTCAGTGGATCAAAGGTTCAGTGAATCAGTGGTTCAGTGGATCAATGGTTCAGTGAATCAGTGGATCAGTGGTTCAGTGGATCAATGGTTCAGTGGATCAATGGTTCAGTGGTTCAGTGGATCAATGGTTCAGTGGATCAATGGTTCAGTGGTTCAGTGGATCAATGGTTCAGTGGATCAATGGTTCAGTGGTTCAGTGGATCGGTGGATCAGTGTTTTGTTTTCTCCCTGATCCTCCTACGGTTTTATGTGATTTTCAGGAGAGGGCCTTCAGGACCCACATTTGGACAGAAAAATGAGAAGATTAAGCAGTAAGTCCTGGATTTCTATTAATATTTTATTGTGACCAGATGTCCAAGCGTGTGTGTGTGTGTGTGTCAGCGTGTGTGTCTGAGCTGTGCGCGTGTGTGTGTGTCAGTGTGTGTGTCTCAGCGTGTGTGTCTGAGCTGTGCGCGTGTGTGTGTGTCAGTGTGTGTGTCTGAGCAGTGCGTGTGTGTGTGTGTGTCTGAGCAGTGTGTGTGTGTGTGTCAGCGTGTGTGTGTCTGAGCAGTGTGTGTGTGTGTCAGCGTGTGTCTGAGCAGTGCGCGTGTGTGTCTCAGCGTGTGTGTGTCTGAGCAGTGTGTGTGTGTGTGTCTGAGCAGTGTGTGTGCGTGAGCAGTGTGTCACGTGTGTGTGTGAGTGTGTGTGTGCGTGCGCAGTGTGTGTCTGAGCAGTGTGTGTGTGTGTGTGTGTGTGTGTGTCAGGCGTGTGTGTCTGAGCGTGCAGTGTGTGTGTCTGAGCAGTGTGTGTGTGTGTCTGAGCAGTGTGTGTGTCTGAGCAGTGTGTGTGTCTGCAGTGTGTGTGTCTGAGCAGTGTGTGTGTGTGTGTGTGCAGTGTGTGTGTCTGAGCAGCAGTGTGTGTGTCTGAGCAGTGTGTGTGTGTGTGTCCCTCCCTCCCTCTCCCTCTGAGCAGTATTAGTATTTTCCAGTGTCTGAGCAGTGTGTGTTTTTTTTTGTGTGTCTGAGCAGTGTAGTAATTGTCCTGAGCAGCTTTTTGCCACATGTGTTAAAAGAAGAGTGTTTGTGTGTGTGTGTGTCTGAGCAGTGTGAAATGTTTTTAACAAGTTAAAACTGGCAGTGAAACAATGAAACCAAACAGTGTGGAGTGTGAACCCGTTATCACTGGCATTCCATCCTCCCCGCAGTGTGTGTGTCTGAGCAGTGTGTGTGTGTCTGAGCAGTGTGTGTGTGTCTGAGCAGTGTGTGTGTGTGTGTGTGTGTGTGTGTCTCGGCGTGTGTGTCTGAGCAGTGCGTGTGTGTGTCTGAGCAGTGTGTGTGTGTGTGTCTGAGCAGTGTGTGTGTCTGAGCAGTGTGTGTGTGTGTGTGTCTCGGCGTGTGTGTCTGAGCAGTGCGTGTGTGTGTGTACGTGTGCATGTGCACGTGTAACTCCACTCCCTCCCTCCCTCTCCCTCAAAGACTGTATTAGTATTTTTCCAGCACAGTTCGGGAATGAATTTTCTTTTTTTTTTGTGTATTATTAGTATTGTATAGTAATTGTGCCTGTGCTTGCTTTTGCCACATGCTGTTAAAATCAGAAGAGACTTTGATGAAAGTGCGTTGTGTGTGTCGCAGGTGTGGAATGTTCTTTTTTAACAAGTTAAAACTGGCAGGTGAAACAATGAAACCAAACGCTTGGAGTGTGAACCACTTATCACTGGCATTCCCATCCTCCCCCGGGAGCAGTGAAGTTTCAATTGAAACAGGCCAGTGCGGTGCTGTGTGCTTCAGAGGGGCGAGAGCCGGGGTAAACAGAGTGCCGTGTGCTTCAGACGGGTGAGAGCCGGGGTAAACAGAGTGCTGTGTGCTTCAGAGGGGTGAGAGCCGGGGTAAACAGAGTGCTGTGTGCTTCAAACGGGTGAGAGCCGGGGTAAACAGAGTGCTGTGTGCTTCAGAGGTGAGCAGGGTAAACAGAGTGCGTGTGCTGCATCAGAGGGGGTAAACAAGGGTGCTGTGCTTCAGCCAAGGGGGTAAACAGAGGGCCCACTTAACAAGGGCCTTAAAGGGAGCCTGGGGACTGGGAGCTGTCAGTTCAGTTCTTATTTTCTATAAGCTAAGGTCTCAATGCGCCGTGCAGGGCTGGCAGACAGTTGTGTTCTAGCTGTGCATTGGTCCAATCAGGGCATGAAGTCTGTATTAAAACTCACTTGTTGTAAAAGTGTGTGGTTTTAACTTCCATTCATATTGCAGCATAACTATTGAACTGAGGCCCTTAAACAGTAAACTACTCGGCCAAGCTGTGAATGAACTAAATAAGTGAATTGTGGAGCATTGAAATACAGTATTGATATTTCCAGGGTCCATCTCTCTCTCTCTCAGAGTGCAGACCCAGGTGGATGAGGTGATTGATGTCATGCAAGAGAACATCACCAAGGTGATCGAGAGGGGAGAACGACTGGACGACCTGCAGGACAAGTCTGGTAAGGACAGCGAGGGGTTAACTCTCAAAATCTCTCTCTCCCTCCGACTCGCAGCCTTCATATCCACCCTTATAAAAGTTTACTACGGTCATTTTGCACAGTCTCCTGTGCACGCTGCTCCTCAGTTTGTGTGTCAGTGCTCCAGTTACAGCTGAGGGGTTGAAGCGATTCCCAGATGGAAGTGACTCTCTTGGAATTGTGTTTGCTGTGCAGCCTGCGTGCTCCGTGCGTTTCTCATCCCGCGGCCCGTATGGTTTTGTAATTTGCGTTAACAATGTTTTTCATCAGTGGAGTAGGGGGGTGTGTTCAGATACTGCCTCCAGGTTCAGCCTGTGACATTAGCCCGCAGTGTTGTTTGCCAGTCCACATCAGGAAATATCTTCTGCACATAACCACTGCAGCTTTGAAAAACACATTCACAGTCACATTATTTTCCTAATTCCCTTTTATTATTTGTTTATTTAGCTTTTATTTTGTATTATTTAATTGAGGGCTCCAGCTGTTGTTTCTAAAGCCAAGGAGTGCTGAGCGAATGCTGAATAGTATCCTTGTTCTTCTCCACCATGTGTTTTGTTTCAGTACACTTGTATAACACACATTGACCGATCCCTCGCACATTTTATCGATACACCAATGAAACGTACGCCCAAGTAAATCAATCTTCCTTGTGTTTTCTATGTAAGGTGCCAGTTCTATCACTACACTATAATGTTGTTGAGGCACAAACACTGGGATCCTTTACACTGTTCTGAGATGGGTCAGCTCCTAGGAGCCGGACGAGCGCTGATGGGCCGCAGGGCTCCTCTCGTTCGGAAACTTGATGTTCTTATCCCACGCTGCTTCGTTTTATGCTCAGTCCAAAAAGATCCAGTCCCCATGCTGGCTGTGCCAGGGATCCTTCTCTCCTGTAGTGCACAGAGTACTGGCATCAGCAAAGCAGAAGGCAGGAGGCATCGCCAGGCAGGCAGGAGGCATCGGCAGGCAGGCAGGCAGGCAGGCAGGCAGGAGGCATCGCCAGGCAGGCAGGCAGGCAGGAGGCATCACCGGGCAGGCAGGCAGGCAGGAGGCATCGCCAGGCAGGCAGGCAGGAGGCATCGCCAGGCAGGCAGGCAGGCAGGAGGCATCGCCGGGCAGGCAGGCAGGCAGGCAGGCAGGAGGCATCGCCAGGCAGGCAGGCAGGAGGCATCGCCAGGCAGATAGGCAGGCAGGAGGCATCGCCAGGCAGATGGGCAGGCGGGAGGCATCGCCAGGCAGGCAGGCAGGCGGGAGGCATCGCCAGGCAGGCAGGCAGGCGGGAGGCATCGCCAGGCAGGCAGGCAGGCAGGCAGGGAGGCATCGCCAGGCGGGCAGGCAGGCAGGGAGGCATCGCCAGGCAGATGAGCAGGCGGGCAGGCGGGCAGGAGGCATCAGCGGGCAGGCGGGAGGCATCGCCAGGCAGGCAGGAGGCATCGCCAGGCAGGCAGGAGGCATCGCCAGGCAGGCAGGAGGCATCGGCAGGCAGGCAGGCAGGAGGCATCGCCAGGCAGGCAGGAGGCATCGCCGGGCAGGCAGGAGACATCGCCAGGCAGGCAGGCAGGCAGGCATGCAGGAGACATCGCCAGGCAGGCAGGCAAGCAGGAGGCATCGCCAGGCAGGCAGGCAGGAGACATCGCCAGGCAGGCAGGCAGGCAGGCAGGCAGGCAGGAGACATCGCCAGGCAGGCAGGCAGGAGGCATCGCCAGACGCTTCACTGAATTGTTTGCTGGAGTTCTCCCCCAGGCATGTGCGTTGATTCTGTTTTGATTTCTGTTTTTCTTTCGCTCTCCAGAAAGCCTGTCAGATAACGCCTCGGCATTCAGCAGCCGAGCCAAGCAGCTGCGCAGGAGGATGTGGTGGAGAGAGTGCAAAGTGAGCAGCACCCCGCCTGTATCTCTATCTCTGTGTGTGTGTGTGTGTGTGTGTGTGTATCTGTGTGTGTGTATCTTTATCTGTCTCTATCTCGGTGTGTCTGTGTTCCTCTCTCGCGTGTGGAGCGCCTGATCGCTGTGTTCCTCTCTCGTGTGTGGAGTGCCTGATCGCTGTGTTCCTCTCTCATGTGTGGAGTGCCTGATCGCTGTGTTCCTCTCTCGTGTGAGGAGTGCCTGATCGCTGTGGTCCTCTCTCACGTGTGGAGCGCCTGATCGCTGTGTTCCTCTCGTGTGTGGAGTGCCTGATCGCTGTGTTCCTCTCTCGTGTGTGGAGTGCCTGATCGCTGTGTTCCTCTCTCGTGTGTGGAGCGCCTGATCGCTGTGTTCCTCTCTCGCGTGTGGAGTGCCTGATCGCTGTGTTCCTCTCTCGCGTGTGGAGCGCCTGATCGCTGTGTTCCTCTCTCGTGTGTGGAGCGCCTGATTGCTGTGTTTCTCTCTCGTGTGTGGAGTGCCTGATTGCTGTGTTTCTCTCTCGTGTGTGGAGTGCCTGATCGCTGTGTTCCTCTCTCATGTGTGGAGTGCCTGATCGCTGTGTTCCTCTCTCATGTGTGGAGTGCCTGATCGCTGTGTTCCTCTCTCGTGTGTGGAGTGCCTGATCGCTGTGGGCCTCTCTCATGTGTGGAGCGCCTGATCGCTGTGTTCCTCTCTTGTAGATGAAGGCAATCGTAGCGCTGGTGGTGGTGGCCATCCTGCTGATCATCGTGGGTGAGTGACAGGGAGCTGCTCTGACAGACACACAGACACAAAGCCCGTCTCTCACAGACACACAGCCCGTCCCTCACAGACACACAGCCCGTCCCTCACAGACACACAGCCCGTCCCTCACAGACACACAGCCCGTCCCTCACAGACACACAGCCCGTCCCTCACAGACACACTCCTACATACATACTATACTATGCAGTGCATCCCTGAATCCTTCCACAGCTTCAGGATATTCTTGCTGTGCTCACACATACACTAGCCGCCGGTCAGGTATAATAACGTCCAGCAAGTGAAATTAACAAGATAGACAAACATGTACAGTTTTACCTTGATAATTCGCCGTCTGATTTACACAGAAAAACACTGAAACCATAGAGTTAGTGAAGGGCCCTTATAATGCATACAAATAAGCAGGTAGGCACACAAGTATATGTTCATGTTTACTGAAAAGCCAGTCTTGCATTAGTGACTGTGGATCTGTGTGTGTTTGTGTCTCTCCTCTAGTTCCTCTGATCCTGCGGTACCGTTAGTGCCAGGCTAGGAGGAGCCAGCAGGGGGCGCTGTGGCGGAGGACTCGATGGCTTCCCCTCTCCCCTCTCTCCTCTCCCCTGTATATTCAGCTCCAGTGCAAAGCCAGGAACAAACTCTGCTGGGAATCAAACAAGAGATTTGCACCAATCAGCACCGCCCCTTTCCCAGTGACTCAACAATGGAAGAACGGACCAATCATAGTGTGCGGACCTCAGTGACTCAACAATGGAATAATCACTCAGCATCCACCAATCAAAACCCTCCTTCCCAGTCCTCTGCCAGTCAGCCTGCAGCCTCTCCACCTCCCACCTCTACCAGTGGGGGGCACTGTGGAGCCAGCACTGAAGATGCTATGGGGGTGCAAGAAAACAAATCATCTGGAACTGATGTTTACAATTTTACAGTCATGTGATATCTTACACTTTCTGTCCAATTGTTTTGATTTGAGGAGACAATTCAGACAAAAAATAAATTTAAAAATAATAATAAATCCTGAATGTGTGACTGTGCCAGGGGGAGTTTAAAAAACCAAAGCAAACCAGACAGTACTGTGAGAGTGAAGCCCATCTCTACCAGACAGTACTGTGAGAGTGAAGCCCATCTCTACCAGACAGTACTGTGAGAGTGAAGCTCATCTCTACCACACAGTACTGTGAGAGTGAAGCTCATCTCTACCAGACAGTACTGTGAGAGTGAAGCTCATCTCTACCACACAGTACTGTGAGAGTGAAGCTCATCTCTACCAGACAGTACTGTGAGAGTGATGCCCATCTCTACCACACAGTATTGTGAGAGTGAAGCTCATCTCTACCACACAGTATTGTGAGAGTGAAGCTCATCTCTACCACACAGTACTGTGAGAGTGAAGCTCATCTCTACCAGACAGTACTGTGAGAGTGAAGCTCATCTCTACCACACAGTACTGTAAGTGAAGCTCATCTCTACCAGACAGTACTGTAAGAGTGAAGCTCATCTCTACCACACAGTACTGTAAGAGTGAAGCTCATCTCTACCAGACAGTACTGTAAGAGTGAAGCTCATCTCTACCACACAGTACTGTAAGTGAAGCTCATCTCTACCAGACAGTACTGTAAGAGTGAAGCTCATCTCTACCACACAGTATTGTGAGAGTGAAGCCCATCTCTACCACACAGTACTGTAAGTGAAGCTCATCTCTACCAGACAGTACTGTAAGAGTGAAGCTCATCTCTACCACACAGTACTGTGAGAGTGAAGCTCATCTCTACCACACAGTACTGTGAGAGTGAAGCTCATCTCTACCACACAGTACTGTAAGAGTGAAGCTCATCTCTACCAGACAGTACTGTAAGAGTGAAGCTCATCTCTACCACACAGTACTGTGAGAGTGAAGCTCATCTCAACCACACAGTACTGTGAGAGTGAAGCTCATCTCTACCACACAGTACTGTGAGAGTGAAGCTCATCTCTACCACACAGTACTGTAAGAGTGAAGCCCATCTCTACCACACAGTACTGTAAGAGTGAAGCTCATCTCTACCAGACAGTACTGTAAGAGTGAAGCTCATCTCTACCACACAGTACTTTAAGAGTGAAGCCCATCTCTACCAGACAGTACTGTAAGAGTGAAGCCCATCTCTACCAGACAGTACTGAGAGTGAAGCTCATCTCTACCACACAGTACTGTAAGAGTGAAGCTCATCTCTACCAGACAGTACTGTAAGAGTGAAGCTCATCTCTACCAGACAGTACTGTAAGAGTGAAGCTCATCTCTACCACACAGTACTGTGAGAGTGAAGCCCATCTCTACCAGACAGTACTGCGAGAGTGAAGCCCATCTCTACCAGACAGTACTGTGAGAGTGAAGCTCATCTCTACCACAGTACTGTGAGAGGAAGCCCATCTCACCAGACAGTACTGTAAGAGTGAAGCCCATCTCTACCACACAGTACTGTAAGAGTGAAGCTCATCTCTACCACACAGTACTGTGAGAGTGAAGCTCATCTCTACCACACAGTACTGTAAGAGTGAAGCTCATCTCTACCAGACAGTACTGTAAGAGTGAAGCTCATCTCTACCACACAGTACTGTGAGAGTGAAGCCCATCTCTACCAGACAGTACTGCGAGAGTGAAGCCCATCTCTACCAGACAGTACTGTGAGAGTGAAGCTCATCTCTACCACACAGTACTGTGAGAGTGAAGCCCATCTCTACCAGACAGTACTGTAAGAGTGAAGCCCATCTCTACCACACAGTACTGTAAGAGTGAAGCTCATCTCTACCACACAGTACTGTGAGAGTGAAGCTCATCTCTACCAGACAGTACTGTGAGAGTGAAGCTCATGCTCTTCTTGTTCTTCCCCAGAGCAGTCCCAGTCCTCTGAAGACAGCACGTCACTTTCACTGTGCTTTACTACACTAATGCTGTGTTTTATGCTATGCCCCCCCATCTACAGTAAAATAGAAGACTTTTATAAATTGCTGTGCACAGGGCCTGCCAGTGAATTAACCACCTTATTAAGTTCTGAAGGAGTGCTGTGGTATATTTGGCGAGTCCAGCAGCTGTCATTGTTCATGTCGCATGTCAAGGCAGATGAAGCCCAGCTCACAACACTGTGAATGAAGCCTAGCACTGGAGCCCCCCAGTCTGCAGAATCTCGCATCATCACCATTGTGTTTAGGTAGATTATATAAAGTATGTGTCTATGCTGTTGAAAGTATTCAGGCATCGCTCGGTAATGAGAAAGGGTTTGATCTGTTTTTTTGGTGGTTTGTTTTTCTTTAAATAAAGTCATTTCAATGTGACCCGTTATCCCCTCTCTGTGATATGAACGCGTGATTTGTTTTCTTGCTGCGCTGCTTCGACAGTCAGTTCGTTAGAGAGGTGGGTCTGGGGTCTGAGAGATGACACAGACAGGGTTTGTTCTCATCACAAGGATGGAGAACGCACACTAACGGGGTTATAAAGCAGCTTCGAAAGTGACACACTGAAACGTGCACGCCGGTGGTACTGAAGCATCCTTTAACCTACAGGTGGAATACCATCAACTGGCAGTGTTCAAATCAGGCCAAAAGCATGTTTTACAACCAGCAGTAACTATTAAACTAACCCTGATCATATGAATCTCTTTGGTGCATGAGGCTGGAAGCCGCTGCCTTTGTAATGCTGCCAGCTACGGTCTGCCAGCTGGCTGAAGGCAGTTTCTTGTTTTTATTACTGAAGGACCATCCCGGGATCCCCGTCCCGCTCCCAGGGCAGTCGGGGGCGTTTCCCCGTCCCGCTCCCAGGGCAGTCGGGAGCGTTTGCCTGTCCCGCCTCCCAGTCGGGGCATCCCGTCGGGAGCGCCCCCCCCGCCCGAGGGCAGTCGGGCGCCCCTCGCCCCGCCCCCAGGGCGGTCCGCGCTCCCCCGGGCGGTCGGGCGTTCCCCGCCCCGCCCCCAGGGCGGTCGGGGCGCTTCCGCCCTGCTCCCAGGGCGTTCCGGGGCCCTGTCCCAGGGCGGTCCCAGTCCCGCCCCAGGGCGGTCGGGGCGTTCCCCTGTCAGTTTCCCAGGGCGGTCGGGGGCGTTTCCCCGTCCCGCTCCCAGGGCAGTCGGGGGCGTTTCCCCGTCCCGCTCCCAGGGCAGTCGGGGGCGTTTCCCCGTCCCGCTCGGAGGGCAGTCTGGGATGTGCCGTTTTAAACTACCAGTTTGAGTTACTGTGAGGGGCTCTGAAACAGCTCTGACCTGCAGTGGGTCCCGAGTGCATGAGCAGTGCATGGGAGAGGAGGGGGGGCACCGGAGAGGGCTTCCTCACCCCCCCGGATCCCCCTGTCCCGCAGGAATGCGCAGGCCAGCAGTAAGCAGACCTGGCGTGCTATTAATATTGAGACCGAAGGACGCCGAGCCCTGGAATTTATCCAATGAAAGCCAGGCTGCGGATACAGAATACAGCAGAGATCTAAAGACATGGCTTTCCCTCGGAGAGGCTGGGAGCCCTTGCACTGAATCAATGCCCCTGGCGCTGTCACTGCTCTGCGGACAGACACACACACACACACAGAGGCACTTAGGCCCCACTTCTGTCAGTAGAATCATTCCCTGTACTGTACCTGTTTGAAAGCACTGGATTCATTCCAGACACACACACACAGACAGACACACAGACACACACACACATAGACAAACACACAGACAGACACACACACACACACAGACAGACAGACACACAGACTGACACACACACAGACAGACACACACACACACAGTCAGACGGACACAGACACACACACACAGACAGACAGACACAGACACACACACACACACACACACACACACAGAGCTATTTCTTGCTGCTCTGGGTGATTCATATTGTCAGTGGCAGGAGTTTCCAGTCCTTTCTTCACAGGTTGTTTGTAAAGAAGCCCTTTTCGGTGGCGGTGCCTGTGTCTTTAAGAAATCCCAAACAACAATTCTGAAATGCTGCTGCCAATCCATCGCTTGTGCAAACCTGAAAAAACAGCCCAAACCCAACCCTGCCCCCAAACCCAACCCCGCCCCCAACCTGTATAAATATTCCCAGTCCAGCCTCTCACACTGACAAGACAGAGGTGCAGAGCAAAGGAGCAGGAGGCAGACACACTCAGCAGCTACAGAATACAGACAGACAGACAGACAGAAGGACTTTCAGTCTATAGACAGAGGAAGGGACAGCAAGCACAGCCCAGGGATCAAGCCGAGACACAGAGAGAGCTAGAGAGACACAGAGAGACACAGGGAGAGCTACAGAGACACAGAGAGATCACAGGGAGAGCTACAGAGACGCAGAGAGACACGGAGAGCTACAGAGACACGGAGCTACAGAGACACAGAGAGACACAGGGAGAGCTACAGAAACACAGAGAGACACAGGGAGCTACAGAGACACAGAGAGAGCTACAGAGACACAGGGAGACACAGGGAGAGCTAGAGAGACACAGAGACACAGAGAGGGTTCACCTCACCAGGAGTCATGTTGTGGAAGCTGTTCCTGGCTGTCTGTGTGTCCTCCGTCCTGCGGGGGACGCTGTGCAGCACTGCCTCTCTGCGCAGAGCTAACGATGGGGGCGGCCGCTGCCTCTACACCTTCACCGTGCCGAGCCCTGTGGAGCACAGCTGCCCCGAGCCAGCCGCGGAGCAGGAGCTCCGCCGACAGGGGGCGCTGCAACGCACAGAGATGGAGGCCCTGCAGACACGACTGGGCCTGATGGAGGCGCTGGTGAGCCGGCTGGCAGGGCCGGGAGGGGCCGGGGGGCAGGGCAGGGGTCTGGAAGCAGCATACAGCGCCACCATGAGGGAGAAGACTGAACTGCAGCGGGAGAGGGACAGGCTGGAGGCTGAGAGGCAGGAGCTGCAGAGCAGAGTGGACAGGCTGGGGCAGGAGAACAGTCGACTGAGACTGGGGCAGTGCGGCCCCTCTGCGACCCCCCTCCGGAACTCTGACAAGAGACCCCCCGACGGTGAGTACTAAACACACGCGCGCACACACACACACACACACTCTGCCCCCCCCCCCTCTCAAAACACAAACACACACGCACACACCCACACCCTTCTCAACACACACGCACAGCCTTCCAGTTGCATGCAATTTTTATATTTCAGTCCTGGAATTATCCCTGCCCAACACTAGGTGGCACTGTTTCCAGCGCACACACAGGGTCTGGTTTCTAAAGCTCACACAACATTTAGATCAGTTAGTTTTTTGTCCGTTTTTGCACAGAATTAATTAAAAAAAACAGCATCTCTAACAGATTCAACAACGTCACCTCCACCCCTCTGTTTCACTCTCACCCTCACTCTTTCACCTCTATCTCACTCTCACCCCGTGTCTCTCTAACCCCCTCCGTCTCACTCTCACCCCCCCCTCAGTCTCACTCTCACCCTCATTCTATCTTACTCTTTCACCTCTATCTCACTCTAACCCCCTCTGTCTCACTCTCACCCTCACTCTCTTACTCTTTCACCTCTCTGTCTCTCACTCACTCTCACCCCCTCTCTATCTCACTCCCTCAGGCTCCAGTCTGGATTACAGCAGCCCCGGGTTCCAGGAGTTCAAATCAGAGGTGACGGAGGTGCGGGCCTCCAGCCTGCTGCCCTCCCCGGCCCCCACCCACAGTGACAATACAGATACAGACCCCCCGAGTGACAGGTACAGTACAGACCCCCCCCCGCATGTGCAGTGAATGGTAGACTGCTTGCTGGTTTCACAGACCCTGATCAGCACTAATCTCGGGCTGCATAATGCTTCCTTGCATAAGGCAGGACAGCCTATATGTGTTTTACACTGAGCACTGCTATGTGACTGCTGCCTATTGGTAGAGTCCAGGCTTGATGTACACAAAACAGAGACAGCTGCCTCGATACTGATCCCTCCCCTCTCCCCTTCCCTCCCCTCCCCTCCCTTCCCTCCCCTAGGCTGCGGTGAGCTGGTGTGGGTGGGTGAGCCGGAGAGTCACCGGAAGGCAGACAGCATCTCTGGGAAGTACGGTGTGTGGATGCAAGACCCCGAGCCGGTGCACCCCTACGGACCCGAGATGACGTGGCGCTTGGACGCGGTGGGCAGCACGGTGCGGCAGCTCTTCGGCTATGAGGACCGCAAGCAGCTCTCCCGCGGCTTCCCCAGCAAGGTGCTCCTGCTGCCCGAGTCCGTGGAGAGCACCGGGGCCGTGGTGTACCGGGGCTCACTCTACTACCAGCGCCGCAAATCCCGCACCCTCCTCCGCTACGACCTGCGCACGGAGAGCGTGGCCGCCCGCAGGGAGCTGCCCCACGCCGGCTTCCACGGGCAGTACCCCTACTCCTGGGGCGGCTACACTGACATCGACCTGGCTGTGGATGAGACGGGGCTCTGGGCCATTTACAGCACCAGCAAGGCCAAGGGTGCCATCGTGCTGTCCCGGCTGGATCCCGACAGCCTGGAGGTGCTGCACAGCTGGGAGACCAGCGTGCGCAAGCAGTCCGTCGCCAACGCCTTCGTGATCTGCGGCACGCTCTACACCGTGGCCAGCTACACCACGCCCAACACCACGGTGAACTACAGCTACAGCACGGAGAGCGGGCACGGCCGGGCGCTCAGCATCCCCTTCCTGAACCGCTACCGTTACAACAGCATGATCGACTACAACCCGGCCCGCAGGCAGCTCTTCTCCTGGGACAACTACCACATGGTGACCTACGACGTGCGGCTCGGCACGGTGTGAGAGCCCCGCCCTGCACCCCGACCCCCTGCCTCACACCCTCACACCCGACCCCCGACCCCACTCCCTCACACCCACTCCCTCACACCCCGACCCCGACCCCATTCCCTCACACCCCACCCCATTCCCTCACACCCCACCTCCCTCACCTCGACCCTCCCTCACACCCCCCTCCCTCCCCCCCCTCCCTCACCCCCGACCCACTCCCTCACCCCGACCCCGGCCCCACTCCCTCACCCCCCATTCCCTCAAACCCCACCCCACCCCTCTGTGCAGCTCACTCCCTCACACCCGATGCCGACCCTCCCCTCCTCACACCCGAACCCCTCACCCTCACAAAACCCCCCTCCTCCCCCCGACCCCCTCCCTCACACCCCATCCCCTCCCTCACCCCGACCCCCCTCCCTCCCCGACCCCTCCCTCACACCCCGACCCAACTCCCTCACACCCCGACCCACTCCCTCACACCTGACCACGACCCCCCCCACACCCCGACCCCATTCCTCACCCCCGACCCTCCCTCACCCCGACCCCAACCTCCTCCCTCACCCCGACCCCACTCCCTCACACCCCGACCCACTCCCTCACACCCCGACCTCACTCCCTCACACCCCGACCTACTCCCTCACACCCGACCCCAACCCCTCCCTCACACCCGACCCCACTCCCTCACACCCGACCCCGACCCCACTCCCTCACCCCAACCCCATTCCCTCACCCCCACCCCACTCCCTCACACCCCACCCCCCCTCACAACCTGCCCTCCCTCACCCCCGACCCCGACCCCACTCCTTCACACCCGACCTCACACCCCGACCCACTCCCTCACACCCGACCCCACCCCACTCCCTCACAACACGGCCCACTCCCTCACACCCGACGCCGACCCCACTCCCTCACACCCAAACCCCACCCCACTCCCTCACAACACGACCCCGACCCCATTCCCTCACACCCCACTCCCTCACACCCGACGCTGACCCCGACCCCACTCCCTCACACCCGAACCCCGACCCCACTCCCTCACAACACGACCCACTCCCTCACAACACGACCCACTCCCTCACACCCAAACCCCACTCCCTCACACCCCGACCCCGACCCCCCTCCTCACACCCGAACCCCACCCCACTCCCTCACAACACGACCCACTCCCTCACACCCGACCCCGCTCCCTCGCACCCTTGTTTTCTAGCCGGTCGGATGGTAGGGGAGGTTTGGCTCCGAGCCGAGTCAGGACTCTGAAGGGGATTGAAAAGCAAAGTGAATCTGTATTGTTGTATAATTTGTGTTGTTGTTTAGTTGTGTGTGCTGGGAGCAGCGCAGTGTGTTTATGTTATGCTACTCTAAGCCGTGGCAGAGGGTTATATCAATGTATTTAATACTGTTATGTTTTGACATCTAGAAATACTCACAGGCAAACATTTTCACTAAAAGTCCTTTCCCGATGCCACCAAGTTAAAGAATCACCAAACCTACAAATCTTTCAGATTGTTCTCTTTTCTAATTTCTCTTCTCTGAAATTCTGTGTTGTAAGGGCACTGCCAGTCTCTGCTGCAGTGTAGTGAGTGTTGTAAGGGCACTGCCAGTCTCTGTGCAGTGTACTGCATTCCCATCGAACCGGCTACAGCTCCCCTGCATTCCCATCGACCCGGCTACAGCACCCAGCTCCCCTGCATTCCCATCGACCCGGCTACAGCACCCAGCACCCCTGCATTCCCATCGACCCGGCTACAGCACCCAGCACCCCTGCATTCCCATCGACCCAGCTACAGCACTCCTGCATTCCCATCGACCCGGCTACAGCACCCAGCTCCCCTGCGTTCCCATCGACCCAGCTACAGCACCCCTGCATTCCCATCGACCCGGCTACAGCACCCAGCTCCCCTGCATTCCCATCGACTCGGCTACAGCACCCAGCACCCCTGCATTCCCATCGACCCGGCTACAGCTCCCAGCTCCCCTGCATTCCCATCGACCCAGCTACAGCACTCCTGCATTCCCATCGACCCGGCTACAGCTCCCAGCTCCCCTGCATTCCCATCGAACCGGCTACAGCACCCAGCTCCCCTGCATTCCCATCGACCCGGCTACAGCACCCAGCACCCCTGCATTCCCATCAACCCGGCTACAGCACCCCTGCATTCCCATCGACCCGGCTACAGCACTCCTGCATTCCCATCGACCCGGCTACAGCTCCCAGCTCCCCTGCATTCCCATCGAACCGGCTACAGCACCCAGCACCCCTGCATTCCCATCGACCCGGCTACAGCACCCAGCACCCCTGCATTCCCATCAACCCGGCTACAGCACCCCTGCATTCCCATCGACCCGGCTACAGCACCCCTGCATTCCCATCCACCCGGCTACAACACCTGTAGATAGTTTAGACCGTTTTCTTCACTTCCCTTGTGTAAAGATTGGCATTATTTTTAAATTCATAAATAAACTTCAGTATGACATTGTATAATCTATTCTGTTTTGTGATACAAGGTTTTGAGTTGTGTTTTCTGCATGAACCAACACTGGAACAAAATACTCCACCAATGATCCATCCTTCGGATGAGACGTACACAGAGGTCCTATTGGAAGTGACTGCAGCAGCCGCGATGCACAGTTCACCCCTAGTCTGCAAATCTCTTCATCCCAGACAACACAAGAAATAAAAATCAGTGTAGGTGAAGTCCCCTTCGTTCCTGCGTTTCAAACCCCAGCACTGAGGGAGTCTTCCTCGTGTGTTACACCAGAACAGGGCACTTCCAAGAATGGGCACGGAACATGAACAAGACTTGGATCACACACCGGCGCTACCAACATACAACTTAAAAGCTCCACAAATGCATTCCTAATAAGAAGATCAGCATGAAAGGCTCTTGGCTTTCTCTTTGATTAGTAGAATAGAAAGCATCTTCTTGTTTTGAGACACGCAGCCCACACACAGAGACCCGTTTCAGTTTAGCCACGAAAGGCTAAAAAAACAAGAAACAAAACTTATTTTTTCAGCTTATTATTTTATTAGTTTCTGTAACCAAACCAAAAAAAAAAAGAGATAATGTAAGTAAGACGGTACATATGTAAGAGTGATTAACCCTGTAGAAATGAAAGAGAACGAGCATGGCTGTCTGTACAGTGCCAACGGGGTCACTCAGCACTCAGGGATACCAGTCTGGGGGGCAGTCATAATAATAACTATAGGTGAAAATAAAGACGACAGAGAGAGGAGAGGGGAGTCAGAGAGGAGAGAGAGAGGCGAGACAGGAAAGGGGAGAGAGACAGAGAGCGCTGATTAGGAGGGGGAGGAGGGTGAATAAACAAAGTTACAAGCAGAGAGCTCTGCTACAGCAGTCTGTCTCCACAACTACATACAGCTCTCAAATGTTATCGTCAGTTAATCTTCCATCCACATCTGTGTGATACAGTACTGTACTAGCTAGAACAAAAGGTAGACAGATTTAATTTGTGGCGATGACAGATCTGGTGTTTAATAAAAGTGTCTCTGGTGTCGCCATGGTGCAGAACACAATGCCCTCCGTCAGTCAGGCGCTTCACCCTGGAGGAATGGCAGCAGACTCCATGGAAGTCACAGCAAGAAAAACATTTTAAAAACAGAACCAAAAAGCCAGGAATCAAACTCCTTGCAAACTCAGCAGCGACTTCATGGTTTGACAGCCACACTGTCGGCATGGCACCTCCTCTCTCACCCCCAGCAGCCAGGGGAAACACAAAGGACTCAAACATAAGAAAACTGCACCGTACGAGAGAGGAGAGAGAGAGACAGAGAGAGAGAGAGAGAGAGAGACACACACACAGGCCTGGCCAGGAGCTCTCCTGCACACGATGCAGCCTCAACTCTCAGCCCAGGGCCTGCCTCAGTGAAAGGGGTTTCATTATATATGTGAGTGTGTGAGAGTGGATGCGACAGTGTTATTGAATCTCTTCAGTCTTCATGAACATCCCCTTCATGTCTGAAAGGCGCAGTGCGGTGCGACTCCTCCTCCTGTTATTTGGTCTCCTCAGGTTTGATGGCCTGGGGTTTGATGGGCCCGGTCCGGACAGGTTTGGAGCCGGGGGCAGTGAAGGAGGGGGGCTGGGAGGACCCCTTATCCCCCTCGTGCCCCAGGGAGAGGGGCTGTGGTGTGAAGCTCTCCGCGGGCTGCTGGCTCCCATCGGAGGGTTTGCTCAGAGTGGGCTTGTGCTGCTGCTGCTCAGAGAAGAACTTGTGAGTGGACTGGAGCACCTCCGCACGCTGCTTCGCCTGGGAGAGAGGGAGCAGGACTTGAGACAGACAGAGAAAGCATGACCCCTTACTAACGAGGAGCATCGCTAGGCATCGTTCCCCAACTCCCCCTAGAACCCACAGCCAAGGAGCAAGCAACTAACTGCTCTCCTATCAGCAATACCTTGCTCATGTATTCTGGTCTACTGTGAAGCCTTGTGTGCCTTTCAAAACAGAGAATTCCTCACAAATTAAACATTACAGAAAGTTTCAAATCACTTGACGGCTAAGCAGATTGAGCCATTACTTACTTTTATTTTTCAATACAGCGGACACCAACCTTGAGATCCTGCTCTGCCTTGAGCATGGCCTGGTTTCCGCGGGGTCCCATGGAGGGCCCTGGGGGTCCGCGGCTCACGTACTGCGGGCGGGAGTGACTCATGAGGGAGGGGGACATCGGGGGGCCCATGGGCGTCCGCTGCACCCCCGGGTTGAAAGAACTGCCGTGGGGAGGCCTCATCATGGGAGGCACCAGGCTGGGCTGAGACATCATCTGGGGAGAGAAGTGGAGACACAGGATCAACCAGCAGGAGGTGTCAGAGCCAGACAGGGATCGGGAGGGGGGTGGTCAGAGGCAGACAGGGATCAGGAGGGAGGGAGGGAGGGTCAGAGGCAGACAGGGATCAGGAGGGAGGGAGGGTCAGAGGCAGACAGGGATCAACCAGAGCACCAGTTATCTGCACTCAAGGGTGGTGTGATACCCACCACTCACTATGGCCAAAACAGATCACACTGCTATGCAGTGTCTTACTTCCATCCCTGGGGCTGTATGAGATTTATTCTCCAGATATAAAGAAGAGCAGCAGTTGTGTGGTGTTGCTGTGGCGAGTGCAGCCGTGTTGGGGAGTCCAGTTTCCTACCTGCGGTGTGAACTGTGCCTGGAAGTGCGGAGGCATTCGAACCCCTGCCGCTGCAGACTGAAACTGCTTCTGGTACAAAATGCTGTTCATCTTACTGGACTGGGTGTTGGGGCTGGTGGAGCTGGCCCTGGGAACGAGGAGATCAGAGTAAAATCACCCACACAATCACACATCAGGGTGAAGACTTGTTACATTATTATTCTAGGCCTGGGAACCTCTCCTCTACTGATTTCCAAGTGTCTTAAACACACAAAGAAATCTCCAGGAAGTGGCTTCTTGTAGTTCGGGTGTTCGTTCATGTATGGATTTCATTATTTATTTTAAAAGGCGTTAGAATTGCAGTACAGATGTGTTACAAATCTTAACAGTTAACCCTATAGCCAGCACTTTAAGCACAGCACAGAAAGTAGGACCAGAGGGACACACAGTTGGACATTAAACAGAGAGACTGGTGACAAACACTACTTTACACAGAGCGGTGAGGGCATGGAATGAGTTACCTAGCCATGCTGAATCGCTGGTCTTAAAGGATCTCAGTGATTCAGCTTTACTAACACGGCTGGGTAACCCATTCCATACCCTTATGAAAGGTACTGCGTTAAAGCTGCTGGGAACTGGACAAGCACCAACGGGCACAATGGCCTCCTCTCGCTGGAAAATGATTGTGTTCTATTGCAAGTTTAAAGACCTGACCAGGTGTGAGTGAATGGAGACCCTGGTGAGGAAGGTCCTACCTGAAGGGGCTGGAGGTGGGGGTGGTGCTCCTGGCACTGATCGGAGGGGTCCCAGGCTTCATATCCATCCCACTGCCAAACAGCTTCAGGTCCATCTCACACACCTGCACAGGACAGGCAGAGCAGCAGACTCATTCAATTACAATCACACAGCTTCAGGTCCATCTCGCACACCTGCACAGGACAGGCAGAGCAGCAGACTCATTCAATTACAATCACACAGCTTCAGGTCCATCTCGCACACCTGCACAGGGACAGGCAGAGCAGCAGACTCATTCAATTACAATCACACAGCTTCAGGTCCATCTCGCACACCTGCACAGGACAGGCAGAGCAGCAGACTCATTCAATTACAATCACACAGCTTCAGGTCCATCTCACACACCTGCACAGGGACAGGCAGAGGAGCACACTCATTCAATTACAATCACACAGCTTCAGGTCCATCTCGCACACCTGCACAGGGACAGGCAGAGGAGCAGACTCATTCAATTACAATCACACAGCTTCAGGTCCATCTCGCACACCTGCACAGGACAGGCAGAGCAGCAGACTCATTCAATTACAATCACACAGCTTCAGGTCCATCTCACACACCTGCACAGGACAGGCAGAGCAGCAGACTCATTCAATTACAATCACACAGCTTCAGGTCCATCTCGCACACCTGCACAGGACAGGCAGAGCAGCAGACTCATTCAATTACAATCACACAGCTTCAGGTCCATCTCGCACACCTGCACAGGGACAGGCAGAGGAGCACACTCATTCAATTACAATCTCCCATGATACCCTGACTAACGCTGTGGGGCTTCGCTTCAATTCAACAGCAGCCCATATTCCTCTTCTAGATTCAATACAATTCAATTCCAAGGTGCCCGATTATGATTAGTGTTTCATTGACCCATTTCTTATTTCAATATTACATTTTTCTCCGGAAAAAGCCAAGAAAACCATTCAATGGCCGAGTGGGAGCGACAGGAGCAGAGACAAGCCCGAACAAAAAAAATAAAAAGGCGTATCTCATGATTAGTCATACTTGTCCCTGGGATCAGATAACGGCAGCCATTAGGAAACAAGCTAGCTGTTGCTGCATCAGCGCTCAGAGAATATCACGGACATTTGCAGAGCTTTTTTGAGATGTTATAGTTATAAAATAATGACTTGGATCGCATTACTGAGGCGTTTGGTGATAAAACGAGTGATCAGGAGATGATTGATCGGTATGTACGACTATTATTATTATTATTTATTTCTTAGCATATGTGAAAGCTATAGCGAACGAAAGGGTGGGGCGGGACTGGAGATGCCTAGTGAGTGCTTTGTTGATATGCAGGGCCTTTTAAACCCGTTTGACTGTGAAAAAAAAACTTTTAAACAGCGCGTCTAAAATTAACTGCGCGTGTGAAAATAAATTGGACCCGACGCGCCTGAGACGGGCTTAATAAATGAACTGCGAAAGGGTTTAAAGAAAACGTGAAATACTCAAAACCATGAAGTGAAGGGCCCTCATACAAAAAATGGACTGACGAGTGAATTAACCAAAACACTGAAGTATTGAACTGGGCAGTATCGAAGGAGCACTCTATAAAGAAAGAAATGGATTTCCCTGGAAGAGCCCGAGTGTCTGTGCCTGGGGGCTGTCTCACCTTGCTGGAAGCCTGCATCATGCCGTGCTGGCTCTGGTTCATGAGCCCCCGGAAAGGCTGGCTGAGCTGAGCCTGTCTGCCGAGGCTCTGTGACTGAGCCTGGGGGCCCTGCGGCTGCATGGACTGGGGCAGCGCGATCAGGGGCTGGTGGCCCCCAGTCGAGCCATAGTTAGAGAGGGCGAGCTGGGAGCCCGGGAGAGGCACCGTCATCTGGCAGGGAAGGGAAGGGATGCCATTACTGTCAGACAGGGAAAGCGGCTTGGATATTAAAATTGAGAGAGAGCGGGAGGGAGGGAGGGTGCCGGGGGCTCGGCTGGGCTTACCTGCTGCACGGCTGCACTGGGGTACTGCCTGCTGCTGTAGTAGCTGCTCTGGCCCGTGTGCGAGTGTGTGGGCATGTTTACTTGCTGCAGGGCAGAGCTGACAGACTGTGTGGAGCTGTAGTAGCTGCTCTGGCCAGGCTGCTGCACCTGCCCAGAGTACAAGTTGGAGGGCTGGCTCAGTCCCTGGCGTGCCTGCAACACAAAGGCAAAGTCTGATCAGGGCTTCATCGGTGTTCAATACCTCGTCCTACATCCTTACACTCACAGCCTGAAGGACAAGGTGCCCCTCCTCTCTACTCCCTTTAAACAATACCTGAGATTGCCAATGCAAGATCCGATCTAGCAGCCTGCTGCACTACCCCTTCCCAGTCATTAAACACATCAGTACAATACAATACTACTGCTGCTGCACTACCCCTTCCCAGTCATTAAACATATCAGTACAATACTACTGCTGCACTACCCCTTCCCAGTCACTAAACACATCAGTAAATACAAGACAACTTGATTGAACAGCAAGTCACTTTACTAGCCTTTTATCGTGTCACGTTTTTTCTGCCCAGAACTGAATGTCAAGAGCATGCAGAAGACATTGAGAAAAAGATTTCTAGTCCGTCATTTAATTTATTAGAGTTACTTTCAGTGTTTCTAAATTTCCAGGTCAGGACACAGACACAGACACAGACAGAGACACAGGCTCACACATATATCTTGTGGTGTCCGCTGGCTAGTGCCTGGCTGCAGCTAGTGCCACTGTCCCTGGCTCTTCATGGTGCTCCTGAACTCCCAGGCCACCCTCTCCCCGTCCCTCCCGCCTCCTCCTACCTGTAAGAGGTGCGTGTGGGTGTCCATGAGCTGCGAGCCCCCCAGGCCGGACGGCTGGTTGAGCTGGGGTTCGAAGAGGATGGGGATGTGTTGGGCGCTGGAGGTCTGCTGGAAGGCCAGGCCAGACTGAGCCTTGCTGAGATCGGAGGGCTGCACGCCGGGGTAGCTGTGCAGCGCGGTCCCCGACAGCATCATGGGGGAGTGCTGGCCAGCCCCAGACAGAACCACCGGCGAGGGCTGAGACAGGCTGCTCTGCATGAACGCCTGCTGGGACCTGCAGGACAGTCAAACAGGATGGGATTAAATCAACACTCATTGTACCAGATGTTTAAATGATTAAAGAAGTTATACACACAGTAACACACACATATATAATCTCTCTCTATCTTACAATGACTGCTGTTGACTTTATGACACACTACAGCAGTCATGCAGGGGACACTACATGCTCACAACACTCGTGTTCATGTTAATGAATACTGAATCAGCACCGTCATGCTGCACACATCCTGCTGTATAAACACTACCGCGCGCCTCTACTTGACAAACGTGTCTGACCAGGGGGGCAAAGTCAGCCCTTCCAGTCCTGGTCTTTGTTCCAACGCTGTTCCAAATTGTGTAATTGAATCAATTAAACCTCCATCCAGACCCTGAAGTCGTTCATTCTCTCACTTGACCTGTTAAACCTGGAGTGGAACGGCCCTCCAGGACTGTGCTTGGACAGCCCTGTCTTTAACGATGTTAAACATTCAGGAACACAATTCTAAACGTTTTAACACTGAGAAAGCTAAGCTCCAAGCCCCCCAGTGCATTCCCACTTAGCTAAGCTCCAAGCCCCCGACCCCAGTGCATTCCCACTTAGCTAAGCTCCAAGCCCCCAGTGCATTCCCACTTAGCTAAGCTCAAGCCCCCGACCCCAGTGCATTCCCACTTAGCTAAGCTCCAAGCCCCCCCCCCCCAGTGCATTCCCACTTAGCTAAGCTCCAAGCCCCCGACCCCCAGTGCATTCCCACTTAGCTAAGCTCCAAGCCCCGACACCCAGTGCATTCCCACTAGCTAGCTCCAAGCCCCCCCACCCCAGTGCATTACCACTTCGCTAAACTCCAGCCCCCCACCCCTCCCCAGTGTGCAGGGCGCTGTGCTGCTGACCTGTAGGGCTGGTGCAGGGAGGTGTTGAAGAGCTCCTGTGCCTGTGAGACCGGCGGGCCGGTGCCCAGGCCCATGCCCTGGTGCTGGTGCTGGTGCTGGTGCTGGTGCTGGCCCTGGAGGGGTGAATGATGGGGATCTGCTGGACTGCAGTGGGCTGTAAGGGAAAATCAAACAATCGAGACTGGGTCTGAGGAGAGCCGTCCCAAACCAGGAGAGAGAAAGAGAGCACAAGTCAATCATCAGGATCACAGCTTATCAGCATCATTACTGCACACAGACTGACTGCAACAGGGGCGACTGCACCTCGTAGCTAAAGTAATGCTTCACACAGTATAGTCTTTTTATTAAAGATGTACACGACAAATAAATAAATAAATACGTGTGAACAAACTCCAGCAATAGAGTTTTTCCAAGTTTTTAAATGGTTTACATTGTCTAGATACATTCTTTTATATAAAAAAAATAAATACATTTCTAGCACTAACAAACCCCTAAATAAAAGTCCAAGACTGTACATATATAAAAAACACATTCCTCAATGTAAAGCACACTACAGCCCTAGAGCGAGCAGGCAGGGTTCAAAGAGAGCTGCTATTAGAAACCTTGACAGAGCAGAGCGTTAGAAACAGAGTCACAACAGAGCACATAGGAGACAGGATTTCACAGAGAGAACTACAGTGAGTGGAGCGGACAGACAGACACACACACAGAGACACACACACACACACACAGGCAGTTAGAGAGAGAGGGTTAGTGCTGCTAAGAGAGACACACACAAGGTTACACACTGAAGAGCTGTGGGTGGCAGTGTCACACACACACACACACACACTCCTCTCTACAGGCTGGGCCTCCAAGTACCTGAGAGAGCCCAGGCTGGAAGCCTTGCTGCTGTGCCAGCGAGGGGGGGCCCAGGCGCGGGGGCTGCGTGCTGAACAGGTGGCTGGTGTCCATGTAGAAGGCAGGGATCTGAGCAGCAGAACCTAACCAAAGGAAAAGGAGCTTTACTTCTCTATTGCTAAAGGGTTCATATAAATACATGGATGCATTTAAACCAACATGCTGCTTGTGAAAGAACATTGCTTCTGCTTTCTGAGATGAACGGCTACGTGCTCAAACTAGTGCAGCACAGAACTACACCAGAATGGCAATCCCTGTGAAAATGAACAGAACACTTTAAAAATGACTACATAAACAAGCTAGAGCTATGACCTATAAATGCTACTCGAAGGGGCTGGAGGGGCACGTGTGCTTTTGTGTTTTACAATGCCCGCAGTGAGAAAGCACTGCGCCTGTTAGACCCACCTGCTGCAGACTGGGAGACGAAGACCTGTGGGGCTTGCTGCTGCTGCTGGGGAGCGAGCAGGGAGGGGATGCAGCCCAGCGGGGAGAAGTGTGCCGACGAGCCCATGCTGCTGCTCTGGAGCTGCTGGGGCTTCACTTTGCAGATATTGGGAGGGTCGGAGGTGCTGGTCGTCTTGGTGCTCAGGGAAGAGGTGGTGTAGGTACCAGAGCCTGGGAGAGAGGGAGTGCAGCGAGACACTGAAGACATTGGAAAGAAAGAAACTCTTCTAAAAGTCTGTCAGTTTCTTTCTAGATTTTCTAAAGTGCCAAACTACTCGTACATCAATTTTACCAAGAACCGGATCATTAACTTAAAACTTAATCTGAAAAACTGAAGCAGGATGTCCCGGCATGGACAGATTAAAATCAGCAACATGTGTCTGAAGAATGCATACACTGTAAATAAAATACAGTCAATGCAGTATTTAGACAGCATGTGTACTTTCCAGTTAAAATGAAGATTTCTTGCTGGTGAACAGTTTGTGTTTTACAGTAGCCCATTACAGATTCGGTACCTGCACACAAACTAGAATGGGCACTCTGCAGGTGATCGTTATTGTGTCAGTCTGGTTTTGCAATGACTTTGGCCTTGAGGGTGCGTGATACTGCCCCACACGTTAATTCACCTGCCTCTACTAAGAGCACATTGAGATGGTTTGTCAAACTACGGCTGTCCAAGACTCCAGAGTTCTCTGTACAGAAACCTCTTGGTTCCAGAGAGGGTAGTCCCCCTGTAAGGTCAGACTACAAACAGCCCGATGCTTGTGCGAGTCCCTGTGCGAGTCCCTGTGCTGAGTTACCCTGGAGGGAGGTGGTGGGCGTGACGGAGGCCACTGGGATCGGAGGCAGGGATGCGCTGGAGAAGGAGCTGTAGGTGGCGCTGTTGGCTGCGGCGCCGCTGGCGATGGGGGGGGCGGACGAGGTCACTGGAGAACTCTTCTCACCCATGCTGGGGGAGTTTTCCCAGGCCTTCCGCGCAGACTCCATCTTTAAAACATGTAGACAGAACACAAAAATAAATCACACCGAGGTGTACAAGTTAGAATAATACATATCCATCAACCCAGAGAGAAACACACACAGCGTCCCTTTATATTTCACTATTCGACAATTCCCTCAATTCACTGCCAGTCCACGTTGACAGTACAATACAAAGGGCTTCTGTCTTTACTCCTCTCCTTTAAGAATTCAATTGATCCCTGTTAACCCACTCGTATCTCAATCACAACTGAGAAACGTGTTCAAGTAAAACAGATTTCATTGAAACGACTAAATGGGCTTTAAAACTGGCCAAGCCTTCATTTCTGATTAACAAGCTGAACGTGCAAACGAGACCGCAGCATGTTAATAAGCGACTAATATTTATTAAAGCTAGAATGAAAAAAAGTTTATGCTGGACACATTATTACAACCGTTCTGTATGACTGTATTTAATATAGGAGGAGCCGCTTCTGCTTTGAAATGAAAAAGTAAAGACTTCTGATTTAAAAACCCATTTAGTTGTTTCACAGAAAAACCCTGTAAACGAAATGAATTTTACTATGAACACATTTCTCAGCTGTGATTGAGATACACAAATGGCTTAACAGGGATCAATTGAATTTTAAAAAAAAGAGAAAAGTCAGCGGAAAACCCCGAAAATCAGAAGCCCAATTATCCACAAACGCTGTCCTGTCCTGTCCCAGGGCCTTCACTACTGCACGGTTTGCAATATAATGCAAGTTTGTTTCCAATGCAATAATAATGGAGCACTGTTCTTATTCAGGAACTCTGTGCACGTGTACACAGTATCTACATGTGTGTGTGTATGCATGTTACACACAATACTGGGGTGTAAAGACGTTCCTTTATGGGGGGAGCAGCTACACCACAGAGCCTCTTGCATAGCAGCTTTTACTATGAGCTTGAACCGCGAGCAAGCGAGTACATACCTTGAGGGTGAGGTCAACGGTAGCGGGAGAGACCTGAGTCAGGCTGGAGCTCTGCTGCAGAGTCTCCCTCCTGGGGAGGGGGAGGGGGAGGGTGTGGGGCAAGGGCACCTGAAAAGCAGGGAGAACACAGTCACTACCTCCAGTATCCACTACTGACACTGCCCATGCAAGCCTGCCTCAGCCGTACTGCTGGTAGGGACCCCTCTGCTGGATCTGCTTCCCCTGGAGACTGTGCTGGTACCAGGTTAGAGCAACATCCTGCTAACCCACCCCCACATACACTGGAGAGATAGAGGACTGTCCGCTTTTCTACAGTTCTAGTGTGCTGGTCCCAGTGGAGGAGGAGGAGGAGGAGGAGGAGGAGGAGGAGGAGGAGGGACTTACATTGGAGACCAGGCTCTCCTCCATCTTACTGCTTCCTGTGGAGACTGTGTCTGCCAGTGAAGAGGAGGGAGAGGTGTAGTCTGTCACAGATTCCTGAAACACAGCAGGGTAGAGAGATCAGAGTCTGGGGGGCTGGGGCTCTAGTGCAGGGGTGCACAAATACAATCCGAGGTGCGCAGTCCTCCAGGGTCACAGGCATCGTTAGAGAACCAAGCGATTAAACCTGACTTGCAGGTAATTTAGGGTACAAAGATCAGGAGGGCTCCAGACCTCAAGGACTTGAATTATACACTGACAAGGACTGACCTCCATTTATCTTCAAATGGGCTACTTTATATGTTAGATCTCAGGACAGCGCATGGTTCTTATTAACCCTATTTTACATGTTAGATCTCAGGACAGCGCATGGTTCTTATTAAACCTTGTTAGTTGTTTTTAATTTCCAATGGTCTCTCAGCCATTCTGTAAGAGAGTCTAAGTGCATGGCGTGCAGTACCTTGCTGCTGGCTCCAAACTCGGGCGTGGACACAGAGATCATGCTCTCCATGTCCGAGTCCTTGCTGTCCTTGGCGGGGGAGTGGGGGTCTGGGCTCCTGGCGGCCCCCGGACCCGGCTTGTCGGGCCCCTCGTTCTCAGCCTGGCGGACGTCCTTCACTTTGCGGTTCTTCAGCGAGCGCTCCTTCCCGATGGGGCCCGGCTTGTACTCCTTATTCTCTGGGAGGCTCAACTCTGGCAGCTGGGTGTGGAGAGAAAGAGAAAGAGAGACACAGACACAGACAGTCAGGAGGACCAGGTTCATGAGCACAGAGTTATTTCAAAAGACCAGTCTGTAAGCAGAAACGGTGCGTTGCTGGGGCCGTTTTGGTTTTAGTTTTTTGCCTCTTCATTCAAAAATACGGACCCTTATGCGCTGATCCTGTCTGTTCGTTTTAACTTTCAGCATACACTCCTACAGACATTTCAGAGTGCACTTCACTATAACCCAATACACCTCACTTCACTCACAGATGTACTGTGCGATTAGGAGGACCCTCTCTCTGTCTGTGCCTGCACTGCTTTTTCATTTCAATTCCTTTTCTTCCACCCTCAATACCACCTCAGTGCCCCTCCAGCACACATTTCACAGCGTGCAGGTACAGCACAGCTGGGGGGCAGCTGGCCCGCTTACCTTCTGTGCCTTGATGGGCCCGGCGCGCGGCTGCTTCTGCCTCTGCTCCTTGGGCTCTGGCAGTTTGTTATCGGGGCCCTTCTCCAGCAGAGTCGGGGTGCAGTCGCTGTCCGTGCTGCCCGAGGACGAGGGAGCCCCAAACTGGATGCTCTCCATGCCCAGCTCCACACCCGCATCCAGGCCAGGCTTCGCCCCCTGCTGGACACCATGGGAAGAGAAGCTGTTAGTCACACACCAGAGTCACACATCGGATACGTCCCCCTACAGATCATTTTTATATTACCAAACTATTTGATTAGTTATAGTTGGATTGTCCTGTAAAAAGAAAAGACCATTCTGAATGCCAACTTGAAGACCTCCCCCTATAATAAGATTCTAAATGTGCTGCCCTGACCGCTAGAATAGATGAGAGGCTTCTTGTGCACTCAGTGTCAAGGCCTGAGAAGTCTTCCAAAACACCCAGAGTCTACAACAGAGACGCGACCGTCGGGGGATCCCAGAGACTACAACAGAGACGCGACCGTCAGGGGATTCCAGAGTCTACAACAGAGACGCGACCGTCAGGGGATCCCAGAGTCTACAACAGACGCGACCGTCAGGGGATCCCAGAGTCTACAACAGACGCGATCGTCAGGGGATCCCAGAGTCTACAACAGAGACGCGACCGTCAGGGGATCCCAGAGTCTACAACAGACGCGACCGTCAGGGGATCCCAGAGTCTACAACAGAGACGCGATCGTCAGGGGATCCCAGAGTCTACAACAGGCAGCGACCGTCAGGGGATCCCAGAGTCTACAACAGAGACGCGATCAGGGGATCCCAGAGTCTACAACAGAGACGCGACCGTCAGGGGATCCCAGAGTCTACAACAGAGACGCGATCGTCAGGGGATCCCAGAGTCTACAACAGAGACGCGACCGTCAGGGGATCCCAGAGTCTACAACAGAGACGACGTCCAGGGATCCCAGAGTCTACAACAGAGACGAGACCGTCAGGGATCCCAGAGACTACAACAGAGACGCGACCGTCAGGGGATCCCAGAGTCTACAACAGAGACGCGACCGTCAGGGGATCCCAGAGTCTACAACAGACGCGACCGTCAGGGGATCCCAGAGTCTACAACAGAGACGACCGGTCAGGGGATCCCAGAGTCTACAACAGAGACGACCGTCAGGGGATCCCAGAGTCTACAACAGAGACAGCGACTGTCAGGGGATCCCAGAGTCTACAACAGAGACGCGACCGTCAGGGGATCCCAGAGTCTACAACAGACGCGACCGTCAGGGGATCCCAGAGTCTACAACAGAGACGCGATCGTCAGGGGATCCCAGAGTCTACAACAGAGACGCGATCGTCAGGGGATCCCAGAGTCTACAACAGAGACGCGACCGTCAGGGGATCCCAGAGTCTACAACAGACGCCTTGACCGTCAGGGGATCCCAGAGTCTACAACAGAGACGCGACCGTCAGGGGATCCCAGAGTCTACAACAGAGACGCGATCGTCAGGGGATCCCAGAGTCTACAACAGAGACACGCGACCGTCAGGGGATCCCAGAGTCTACAACAGACGCGACCGTCAGGGGATCCCAGAGTCTACAACAGAGACGCGATCGTCAGGGGATCCCAGAGTCTACAACAGAGACGCGACCGTCAGGGGATCCCAGAGACTACAACAGAGACGCGACCGTCAGGGGATTCCAGCGCATTAACAAGCACAGCGAGCGGTGTCCCTGGATCCTTTGTGTTCTCACCTCCGGGGCCACAGCCCCTACGAAGGACGTGAGGGGCTTGTTCCAGGCACTGACAGAGGGAGGCTGGGGAGGGCTGATGGGTCCCACTAACACAAAACACACAGAAATAGAAATAGGTTATTATCTGTATCTCTCTCCACACTGAAGCTATTATTAATATGCACATGCATGTTTTCAGTTGTATTCTTTAAATAATCTACCATTTTTTTTGCTTGCTTTTGAACATTATCAATGACTCTCACACACTCCTCAGTGCTGAGTGTTCACTGTATCAATGACTCTCACACACTCGTCAGTGCTGAGTGTTCACTGTATCAATGACTCTCACACACTCGTCAGTGCTGAGTGTTCACTGTATCAATGACTCTCACACACTCCTCAGTGCTGAGTGTTCACTGTATCAATGACTCTCACACACTCCTCAGTGCTGAGTGTTCACTGTATCAATGACTCTCACACACTCCTCAGTGCTGAGTGTTCACTGTATCAATGACTCTCACACACTCCTCAGTGCTGAGTGTTCACTGTATCAATGACTCTCACACACTCGTCAGTGCTGAGTGTTCACTGTATCAATGACTCTCACAAACTCCTCAGTGCTAAGTGTTCACTGTATCAATTGTCTACTTATCTGCTATTCTATTAGGAAATACACTGCTCAGTGATGGAATTAAGAGCCCTTATTGAATAGCACCACCCATTCGAGGATCGGATCAAACTGCTATGCAATGGGAGTCTTATTCCCATCCCTGCTGCTGTGGTGGAGTGAACTGGACCCCTCCGAAGGGCTTCACGAGATGCACACTCACGTTTCTTGGTCACGTCTGTGAGCACGGTGGATGTGGTCATCTTGTTTTCCCAGAGCTCTGTGCCCAGGGCGCTGGGAGGCTGGCTGGCAGGCAATCCCTTGGCCTGGCCGGGGAACTCACTGCTGGGTGGTGGGACAGCCCCCTCGAGAGGCTGGGGTGCAGGCTGTGGGGGAGCCTGGCTCCGAGGCTGAGCTGCTGTCTGTTTCTGCTGCTGCTTCTTCACAAATCTGGGAGGCAGCTTGGAGCTCCCCCCTCTGCCCTTTTCACCTGAACCCTTCTTGCTCCAATTCTGTAATTATTATTGTTATTATTGTTGTTAATATTGGTTCACTCATTTCTTTTAGGTGTGAAATGTCTTTAAGCAAAAAGCTGCAACAAACTCAGACAATATTGCTGGGCGTGGTGTGGCCGTCCAATCTGAACAGAACACCTTAAAAAAAATAAAATAAATAATAAAATAAATCTCCCCAAAAACAAAACCAGCAGAATAATATGCTACTGCCAATGAAGTGCACCTTTTAGATTCTTCGATACAAGAAAGAGATTTTTTACCTGTATTGTTTTATTTTTAACCCTTTGTGGTCCTATGTCGGACCAGGTCCGAAATTACAATTTTCCCTTTCCGGACCGATCATCAAAAAGACGTAAAAAACAGGTCTCTAGTCATTTTTACTCCGGAAAAAGCCGGGAAAATCATTCAACGGCCGAGTGAGACCGAAAAAAAAAAAAAAAAAAAAAAAAGGGGTCGTATCTGAGCAGTACACATAGCCCCGGCACCACAGAGAGAACACTGCCATAAACAAACAAGATAGCTGCTTCTACATCCAGCGCTCAAAGAATATCACGGACATTTGCAGAGCTATTTGAGATGTTATAGTAATAAAATAATGACTTGGATCGCATTATTGAGGAGTTTGGTGATAAAACGAGTGATCAGGAGATGATTTATCTGTATGCACGACTATGAAGAGGTATGTGAAAAATACAGCGAACGAGGGGTGGGGCGGGGCTGGAGATGCAGTACTGAGTGTCCTGTTGATATGCAGTGCCTTTTAAACCTGTTTTAAAGTGAAAAAAAAATACTTTTAAACCGCACGTCTAAAAATAAATTGGACCTGTCGCGCCTTAGACGCGCTGAATAAATGGACCGCAAAGGGTTAACCCTGAGTTTTGCTGCCAAATGCTTGCACAGATACAGAACACTCAAAATACAGCACACACACACTCAAATTACAGCACACACACACTCAAAATACAGCACACACACTATACCCAGGGATGAAAGTAAGGCTCCTATTGCACAGCAGTTTCACCCATTCCAGGTTTTACTACTAGCTTGATTTGCCCCAGTGTAAAGGTAACAAGCTCAGCTGTGTCTTATTAAACTCACAGTAACTCAGGAATGGATCAGTGGAACTCTTCTCTCCATCCCTGGCACTGTACCTCTGTTGCACCCCCCCCCCCCCACCTGCACAGTCTGCTCCTCTTTCTTCCTCCGCTCCTCATCCTGGAGTCGTTTCTGCTGCTTGCGCGACACCACCTCTGTGAAGCCGTCGTCCGTGGTGTTGGACTGGGGGTCCTCCAGCGTGGTCACCTCCGGGTGGTCATCGATAATCACCACGCCTGAAACGAGAGCAGAGGGGAGGATGAGGGGGCGCAGTGTTAAAGGACTGGGTTTCTCCCTGAACTGCAAGGCTGTCAGTTCACAACCAAACAGCACCAGGGAGGTCTGGTCAGTGCACTCCTGGCAAGGATCTAGCCCAGCACACTGCCAGGAGGTCATTCACTATACTGTCTAGGGCATAGGAAAGGATCTGGATGTGCGGGATATAAAAGGTGTACTTCAGGAACAGCTGGAATGTTGTAGGGCAGGGATAAGAATCGAGAAGTGCAGTGGAAGTATAAAAAACAGCCCCACCTTCTGGGACTTTTTTTGTTTTGTTTTTTAAGCACCACAACAGCTGCTGCTCCCAACCCACCCCCGCACTCGGTCACTCTCACACTCACACACACACACACACACACACACACACACACACACACACACTGCTCCAGAGCTCACACACACACACACACACACTGCTCCAGAGCTCTCACACACACACACACACACACACACACACTGCTCCAGAGCTCACACACACACACACTGCTCCAGAGCTCTCCCACACACACACACACACACACACACTGCTCCAGAGCTCTCCCACACACACACACACACACACACTGCTCCAGAGCTCACACACACACACACACTGCTCCAGAGCTCTCCCACACACACACACACACACACTGCTCCAGAGCTCTCACACACACACACACACACACTGCTCCAGAGCTCTCTCACACACACACACACACACACACACACTGCTCCAGAGCTCACACACACACACTGCTCCAGAGCTCTCACACACACACACACACACACACTGCTCCAGAGCTCACACACACACACACACTGCTCCAGAGCTCGCACACACACACACACACTGCTCCAGAGCTCACACACACACACACACTGCTCCAGAGCTCTCACACACACACACTGCTCCAGAGCTCGCACACACACACACACACACTGCTCCAGAGCCTCACACACACACACACACACACACACACTGCTCCAGAGCTCGCACACACACACTGCTCCAGAGCTCACACACACACACTGCTCCAGAGCTCACACACACACTGCTCCAGAGCTCACACACACACTGCTCCAGAGCTCTCACACACACACACACTGCTCCAGAGCTCTCACACACACACACTGCTCCAGAGCTCACACACACACACTGCTCCAGAGCTCACACACACACACACACACACACACTGCTCCAGAGCTCACACACACACACACACACACACTGCTCCAGAGCTCACACACACACACACACACACTGCTCCAGAGCTCACACACACACACACACACACACACACACACTGCTCCAGAGCTCACACACACACACACACTGCTCCAGAGCTCACACACACTGCTCCAGAGCTCTCACACACACACTGCTCCAGAGCTCTCCCACACACACTGCTCCACAGCTCACACACTGCTCCAGAGCTCACACACACACACTGCTCCAGAGCTCTCACACACACTGCTCCAGAGCTCTCACACACTGCTCCAGAGCTCTCCCACACACACTGCTCCAGAGCTCTCACACACACTGCTCCAGAGCTCTCACACACAAACACACACACTGCTCCAGAGCTCTCCCACACAAACACACACACTGCTCCAGAGCTCTCACACACTGCTCCAGAGCTCTCCACACACACACACACACACACACTGCTCCAGAGCTCTCCCACACACACTGCTCCAGAGCTCTCCCACATACACACACTGCTCCACAGCTCTCACACACACACTGCTCCAGAGCTCTCACACACACACTGCTCCAGAGCTCACACACACTGCTCCAGAGCTCTCACACACACTGCTCCAGAGCTCTCCCACACACACACTGCTCCAGAGCTCTCACACACACACTGCTCCAGAGCTCTCACACACACACTGCTCCAGAGCTCTCACACACACACACTGCTCCAGAGCTCTCCCACACACACACACACACACACTGCTCCAGAGCTCTCCCACACACACTGCTCCAGAGCTCTCCCACACACTGCTCCAGAGCTCTCACACACACACTGCTCCAGAGCTCTCACACACACTGCTCCAGAGCTCTCACACACACTGCTCCAGAGCTCTCTCACACACACACACACACACACACACTGCTCCACAGCTCTCCCACACACACACACACTGCTCCACAGCTCTCACACACACACACTGCTCCAGAGCTCCCACACTCACTGGCGTAGTTGTTCAGGTCGAACTGTGACAGCGCGTCCACCTTCTCCTTGAGTTTCTTGGCAGCCGGCTTGGCCTCCTCCTTGTGCCTCCCGGACGGATCCTTCCCGGACCGCTGAGCCGAGCCGGAGTGCTGGTCCAGATGCTGGGATACAGTTCTGCTGGTTGGATCAAGAGCAGTGATTCCCTGAGCGTGCTCTTCGAGCAGCTGAGTTACAAAAGCCAGCAGAGGGAAGCGACAGAATACAGGAAAGCTATCCACCATCCCCCCCGACACACACACACACACACCTGCACCCCGGGCAGACTCAGCACATGCAGGGCCAGAAAGAAAGAAAGAAAGAAAGTCAAAGAACAAGTACAGGATGCAGAAGCAGAGTATTAAGGTCTCTGATATACTGGTTTGATGGAATCCCAAGCAATTGGAAGGGATGCAGGACAAAAACAAAACACATCACTTAACAAAAGCTACATTTCAAACCAAAACAAAACAAACACACACTGCATAAAACTCTCAAGGTCTGCAGACTCCAGAGTGGCCTCAGTATGCAGACAGGCACCCCTCTCCCCCTCTAGCTACTCACCCTCTGCGCCCTGGCTTGCCCCCAGGTCCTCTGCGCTCTCCCCTTCCCCCGCCATAGCCCCGGGCGGGTTTGGGCCCGCTGTTGCCGCGCCGGTTCTGCCGATCCACTCCGGGGCGCTGGCTGGAGAAGCTCCTCTTGGCTGCCGCGGCGAGGGCCTCTCGCTTGGGTGCGGCCCCCCCCTCGGAGCCCGTGCCCTTGGGCAGGGCCCCCTGAAAGGCCGTGGCCGCCTCGCCCTTGCGCTCCTCGCGTTCTCTGCGCTCGTTGAAGTCGCTGCTCTGGAGGCCGTCTCCCACTCCTCGTTGGCCTGGTCGGAGGAGTTCTGATTGGACAGGTCGGGGGACTTACTCCCTGCTGCCTCGGAGACCCCCGCCACCGCGTAGTCCAGGGGGGCGCTGGGCATGGCCCTGCCGGGCCCCCCCCCCTGCCTCGACCGCTGCCGCCTCCCTCTCCTTCAGCCTGCGGAAGCGGGGTGGCTTGTCCTGCCTGGGCGGCCGGGCTGGCCTCTGTCTCCTGGGCCTCTCCCGGCTGGGCTCCGGGTACTTCTTCCCCTCGAACCTGAGTGGCCGTCGTTCCGAGTTCAGCCCCTGGCCGCGCTCCAGCCTCTCCCCCTCTGGCCGGAACGTCTCCATGGGCTTGGAGGGCCACTGGCAATCCTTCAGCCCCGGCCGTCTCATCGGAGCCGACCTGGGCGGACCTCTCTCCCTTCCAGCGGCCCTCCTGTACATCCCTGCTCCCCTGCCCCGCCTGGAGGGCTCCACTTTGGGGAGGAAGCCTGGCTTGAGGCGCCCCCAGTCATCCTCTCGAGGCTCCCTGGAGCCGGGCTGCGCGGTGTGGGGAGGAGGAGAAGGAGGAGGGCGGAAGGAGGCTGCTGCTGCTTTCAACATCCTCCTGGGGTCCTCTCTGCGCAGCGGCCTGGCCTTGCTGCTGCTCTCCCTGTCGGAGGCCCCAGTGTCGCTGGCCGTGTCCCGGGCCTCGCTCTCCGAGTCCGTGTTGGAGCCGCGCCGGCGCCTCCTCTTGGGGATCACCTCGAAGTCGGAGCTCTCGCTGCGCGTCTCGCTCTCTTCCCGTCGCCGGAACGAGGCGGCCGAGCCGAGGGGCAGGTCGGACCGTGGCCGGGGCTCCCTGTAGGGGTACTCCCCTCTGCTCCTGCCCCTGCTAGCCCTCGCCCGGCCGCCGTAGCTGCCCCTGAAATTGCGGCCACGAGAGTAGTACTCCCCTCTGCCGCGGCCCCGAAAGCCTGGCTCTGGGCCCCAGTCTCTATCCCGGTCCCTGTCCCTATCTTGAATCCGGTCCCTGTCCCTACCTTGAACTTGAGCCCGGTCCCTGTCCCTATCTTGAACCCGGTCCCCGTCTTGAACCCGGTCCCTGTCCCTATCTTGAACCCGGTCCCTGTCTTGAACTCGGTCCCTCTCCCTATCTTGAACCCGGTCTCGGTCCCTGTCTTCTCTCCGGTAAGCCCTCGGGGGCAGGTTCGATTCCTTTCTGGAGGCTGGCCTGGGTGTCTCGGGGTGGGGTTTCTCAACGGCAGGCGTTGGCTGCTTCTCCTGTTTCTCCTCGGGGGCTGCCTGTCCCAGTGGTGGCCCCAGAGCCCCCCCAGGTTTCCTTGCGCTCGCTGTATCCCAAGTATCAGGGGCCAAGGCTGGGGGCTCCCTCCTCACCCCCTCGCCAGCAGGTGCTTTCTGGTTCTCTGTTTTGGGTCCCTCCTTCCTCCCCCCTCCTCCTCTCTCGTGCCGCTCCTCCTTCTCCTTCCTCAGCTCCCTCTCCTCCTTCATGTCCCGCAGGATCGGCTTCTTGATGGGCCCCGATCTGCGGAGCGGCCGCTCTCCACCGGGCCCCTCCCTCCTGCTGACCCCCGGCCTGGGACCCCAGCGCGTCTCGGATTTCGATTTGGGCGGCTTGTCCGCTTTGGGCAGGCCCTCGGCTGGTGGGGTGGTGCTGCTGCCGCTGCTGCTGCCCAGAGAGAAGGGCTCCTTCCTGGGCTTGTCCTCCGGGCGGTTGGCCGTCTCCTTGGCTTGTGGTTTGGAGGCTGCCTCATTGCTGGGCTCCTCCAGCTTGACAGAGTGGCTGGAGCCCTGAGACACGCTCCTCTTCAGCGCCCGGGGGCTCTCCCCCGGCACACCCAGAGCCTCCTCTTCAGGGGCCAGACTCCCTTCCTTGGGCTCAAATACAGGCACTCTGGGGCCTCTCTCAGCCTGCAGGGGTCCTGCTAGGTCCTCGGGGGCCCGGCTGCTGAAGCTGCGGCCCTCATGCTCCATCGGGTCTCTGAAGCAGTCTGTCTTGGTGCTGGGTTCGAGGGGACTGGTCTCTGTGGGAGTGCTCCTCTCCAACTCAACCCCCACTTCCGGCCTAACAGGAACAGAGCAGACAGGAGCGAGAGTCAGAGGCACGGTTCTCTCTAGCAATGCGACACAGTCAGTATAATATTGAGGTCAGGCCTTTGCATTTAGTGTTAAAGGTTACATGTTACATGTAACTGAGACCAAAAGTTTGGAAAGGATGTTGCGCATGTCTTAATTTTAACCCTGTAAATCTGTGGACATGTGCCATTACAAGACAACCAAATACAGAGTCTACCAACTCATTCTACTGGGCAGAAGTGTTCCTTCATGTGGCACTGTTCACCCTCCTTTCATCTCTTCTGTTCCTCCCCTTTCTATTTTATGTTTCAACCCCTCCCCCCCCTCCCCAGTTCCGTTCATGCACCCCACCAGTACCTCGTACCTGGGCTCCTTGGGATCATCTTGTATTTTGGGGGGTATAGCAGCGGACTGAGGCTCTGTTTGGGGGTACGGCTCAGACCCCCACACCATGCGGGGCTCCACGGGTAGCCCGTGGTCTCTGACAGGCCGTGCCAGGTGATCAAACGAGTCGGACCCAGAGCCAGAGCCCTCCACCTGGTCTCTCCTAAGCAGCTCTAGAGAGAGAGAGAGAGAGAGAGAGAGAGAGAGAGAGAGAGAGAGAGAGAGAGAGAGAGAGAGAAAGAAAGAAAGAAAGAAAGAAAGAAAGAAAGAAAGAGAGAGAATAAGCCTACAAGGTTTTACAAGAAACATACGTTTGTAGGTTATAAAGAGACAGGTCTGTTACAACACTAGTACTTTCAGGACTGCACACCCGAGACCTGCAGAGCGAATGGTAGTGCACACACAGGTGAAGAATGAAGACATCATTGTTAACGACCATCACTGTACAGCACATGGACTGGTGCACCTGCACTGTGTAACTTTACAGAGTCCCCTTCAGTCACTGCCTGTGCAACTGGACCACATTACCTCTCCTATCTAAGATTGATTTCATAATGTAGAGATGCGGTTTTCTTTTTAGTTATGGCAGGGCAGCTTCTCAAACTCCATGGAGTTCACACACCGCGTTGTAAAAGGTCTAAAATGTGTGAAGCGTACGCGACCGGAGGGGGTACACAGCTAAGATTCATTGTGATCTTGTCAGCGACGGACACTGTACGCAGTGTTTGGAAGAGGTCCTGTGTGGCTCGTCTGTACCTGGGTGCATGGGGGGCATGTCCATAGCAGGGGGGCGCCCTGACATCATGCGGGGGTCCATGTAGGACTGCATCATGAGCCAGCGGGGGTCGAACCCCATGGAGGCCAGGTGCTGCTGGTGTGGCCCCAGGGGCTGGTAGAGGGAGCGGTGCTGGGGAGGTGGGGCTGGGGCCCCTGGGGAGGGGGGAGCTGCCGACGCTGCCTGCTGCTGCTGCTGCTGCCACTGCTGCTGCTGCTTCATCTGCTCCTGCAGGACACAGACAAACAGACAATGCTGGTTCAGAGTAACACAAGCAGAGGTCAGATGACCTGCACTTACATTCATTTGACTGGTTTACTGTTTCAGCTCATCCAGCTGGACTATTCCAGAGTCGAAGAAATAAACTCAAAAAAAAAAAAAAAAGAGGAGCATGACGTTATAACAATAGGGTTTTATGTTAGGGCTGGGTTTCAGAACGTTACTGAAACCACCAGGATCCAGGGGAGAAATCAGGCCCCTCCTCCATGTGCTCTGAACCGACACGTCTGGTAGGAATTGTTCATGCAGCTATAAAAGGAAGGAACGTTAACGTCAAACATTTGGCTTAAAGTGGGTTGTTCCGAAACCCAAGGCTGGGTGCAAATCTCTGTTCGTTTCAAACCCTAACGTATCGTATTTGAGAATTTCACACATTGCCATACCTGCTGTCTCAGGAAGCGTGGGGGCAGGGACTTCTGGAACTGTTTGGAGTATCCGGAGGGGAGGGCGGGGCGCGAGTGGCCAGACTCCCCCTCCCCACTCTCGGGGGTCAGGGCTGGGGGGTCCAGAGGGGGCAACACAGGGGGATCCTCGGCTGGAAACAAACAAAACTAATAATAAAACTAATAAAACACAACAGCGATATACACAGCTTAGAAAAATAATACAAATACAAAAATTAAAAAATGAGCCATCTTTTTCTAGGATCTTAAGATTTTTTTGGTCATTGAATTTTCAGATTTTTTGTACCTACCCGAGCAAGCGCCTACCTCTTTGTTTAAATACTCTCCTCCCCTCCCTCCCACAGCCTTGCTACCCCTCTCCTCTCCTCTCCCGCACCTACCTCTACTAGCCTCCTCGCTGTTGAAGCCCTCTCTCTCTGGGGCCGTCTCCTCCGAGGCAGGAGCCTCGCTCTCCACCTGCACCTCCCTGCCTCCTGCCTCTGGCAGTGGGGGTGCAGTCACTATCACCGCCCTCTTCTCCTCCTCCTGCTCTTCAGGCTGGACTCTCTCCTGAGAGCGTGGCCGGGGTGGAGGCTGGGGCTGGGCGGCGGTCGCCATCGTCGTCTTCTCCGCGCTCTCTTCCGGAGCGGGCGCTGGTCGTGCCTCCGGTGCCTGGCTCTCTGGAGACGCTGCCGTGGCGGTGGGGGTGGCTGGGGTCCCGAATTTCTCGTTGAGCCTCTTGAGTTTCTCCGCGCAGGCTGCCAGCCGCTGCTCCTCCATCCTCCGCTCCTCCTCCTCGCGCCTGCGCCGCGCACGCTCCACGGCCTCGCTAGACTCTGTCTGCTTCTTGCGCTTCAGCCGCCAGGCCTCCAAGTCCTCAGACTCAGGGGCCCCTGTCACCGGCTGCTGCTTCCCCCGGGACGGTGCTCCGGGTCCTGCTGCTGCTGCTGGGAGGCGGCCTGCAGACTGTGCCTGGGAAGGGGAGAGAGACGGAGGAAGACAGAAGCACATCATTATTAAAAGAGTAATCTGCTTCGTCACTCTACTCAGACCTGGTCACCGTGTGACAAAAGCACCTTACTCTTTAAAAACTTTCATTCTAACCCACCTCCTCCTCCTCCAACACAATATAATGAATCTCCATGCCATTCACTTTCATTGGGCCCCCGATTCCTGTTACACTGCAGTTTAGAAAGCACAAAACACTTCCCATAGGACGTGTACAAGCTGCCCCACCATGAGCTCTGACTGTCTGGTGAGCTGCTGAAGAGGGCAGTGCTGTCTGCCTCCTCTCCTGAAGACCGCAGAATAATACAATCTAGTTCCAGCCACAGGCTCAGTCTGTCTTGGACATGGCCTGCCTGCCTGCCTGCCACCCATCTCTTATATCATTCTGGCAAACTGTTTTTATTATTATCCATTTATTGATTAACCTGTGCCTGATGTGACTAACAAGCAAGAAGGAACTATGCAAAAGTTACAAACGTAACTAACAACAGAGGTGTGAGGGGTACTGTGTGTCTCACCTGGTACTCCGGGGGCTGGCTGGTCTTGCTGTGCTGCCCCCTGCTGTTGGGTGAACGGGGTGTGAGAGCAGCATTCTCGCCCCAGGACCCCTCTCTCTCCTTCCACCCCTCGGAGCACTGCGAACTCCGAGCGCGCATCCACTCCCTGCAGAGAGAGAAAGAAAGGAAGGGCGAGACGGACAGAGGGGGGAGTTAGAGAGGTACAGTGGACCGTCGCTGACCACGCAGAGAGAGAGAGAGAGAGAGAGAGAGAGAGAGAGAGAGAGAGAGAGACAGACAGAAACAGTGAGAGAGAGAGAGAGAGACACACAGAGACAGACAGAGAAACAGTGAGAGAGAGAGAGAGACAGACAGAGAGAGATGGACTCACCAGTTGTCTCCCTTGTCTTTGTTGGCCTGGTTCTCCTCATCATCGCTGAAGTTGAGCTTCTCTGTGTAATCCACCTCCATCTGGGCTCCTGACCACGCAGCACAAACAAACACATGCCTGATTTAGTCAGGGAGAAAACTCAACTCTGTGCACAACACTGACTGAGTCTGTCAAACTGGGCTGTAAAGACTTGAGTTTATACATACTGCTCCAATACACTGTACAGTACTGTATTATTATTATTTTTATTTCTTAGCAGACGACCTTATCCAGGGCGACTTACAATCGTAAGCAAATACATTTCAAGTGTTACAATACAAGTAATACAATAAGAGCAAGAAATACAATAACTTTTGTTCAAGCAAAGTACAAGTGTGACAAACCACAATTCAATAATACAGCAGATAATAGTGGTAGTTACATCAGGATATGATTAAATAGTGATAGTTACATCAGGATATGATTAAGTACAAAATACTACAGGTTAAACACTTGCAGATTACAGTATTCTGAAGTACAGGATTAAATGCAGTAAAATATGGGGCAGATAAGAGCAAAATAAAGCACATTTAAATGAAGGGTGTCATTTCTTGTGTCCCAGGATACAAACAGAGGAGTTCTACAGGTGCTGTAGTTCAAATGCAGGAATGGAAATAAGGCAGGGAGTTTAATACGATACCTGACCTTGGTACCCATACACTGGGGTTACATATTAAAACCTGGAACGGTGAAACTGCTGTGCAACAGGAGTCTGTTTCCACCCCTGACTCGCCAAATGCACAAGCAATCAGAAATTGCTGTAAAACCTCATTTTCAAAATGTAAGGCATATCTGTTTAACATGCTTATACGGTTACAATAACCACCACACGCTGCCGGATGCCGCGGCAAGAAGAGGGCTTACAAGAGTAAAGGTGTTGCTGTAGTGTAAGGTAATCAAGACTTAAAAACAATCGGTCCATCTCTGAAGGCCCCACGCTTACCAGCCCAGCCCTCGTCCACATCTGTGTCCAGAACGTCCAGCTCCTTGAGCTCCGTGGCACTGATGATGGAGGGCCTGTCCACCCCGTCCTGGGGCCACGACTGTGGGGGCCGACCGGCAGCCCTGGGGCCTCTTCAGACATGGAGGGAAGGAGAGAAAAAATAAAAAAAAATTCGAAAGCGTTCCTTAAAAGGTCCTCAACTCCAGCCGTCCAGTAGATTGGTACTGGACCAGAGATGCATGGTTCAGCCACAGAGGGAATATAGAAAGAGAGAACTTACTTCCCAGCTTCTTGTGGAGGGAGCGGGTACCTGCAAGGGCCCTGCATCGGTGGAAAGGGCATGCGGGGATAGGCGTGGAACATCTAGGGGTGGAGAGAAAAACAGCTCCATTACTATTTGGCACATTATCTGTATTTAGCATCCGATTTGACCCAAACTCCACCACCACGTTCCAGGGATGGAAATAAGACTCCCATTGCATAGCAATTTGATCCATTCCTGGTTTTACTAAGAGTTTAATGAGAAACACCCGAGCTTGTTACCTATACACACTGTGGCTATTGAAGCTCATAGTAAAACCTGGAATGGGTGAAACTGCCATGCAATAGGAGTCTTCTTTCCATCCCGGATGTTTAGACCTCCAACGGGCCAGTGACTTCAAACTACAAGTGTCTACAACTAAAGAAAACAAAAACAAAGAGAAGCCGAGCCATTTAGCTAAGCCACCTAACAGAGTAAACGTTTCCTATCACACCTTATAGTACAGTTACTACGACTGGACAAAGGCTCTCATCTACATTCCACGTGAACATTTCTGATAATACTTAGACAATCCTAAACTTTTAACATTCGGAGAACGTCTGGACTCAACGTCCCTATCCACAGGAACTCCAGTAGCGTGTACCCCTGGAAGCCCCCGGTCCCCTCGCTGTACTCACATAGGGGGGCATGATGCCTCTGAACTGGGGGTGGAACTGTGGAGGCACTCCCGATGGCAGCGGCTGCCCCCCGTTGAGTTTGACCTGGCCGAGCCCCTGTGGAGGAGGCTGGGTGCCGTAGGGGAGCCTCTCCCTGCCCTCCCTCTTCCCCTCCCGCTGCTCGCTCGCTGCCCTGCAGGGCTCGGTTTGCTCCAGTGTGGGAGAGGGGGTGCTGCTGCTTCCCTCCTCCGCCGAAGGGGCTCCGACGTCAGGCTCGGAGCCGGCCATGCTCAGGTTCCTTCCACCGCCCTCCCTCCAGCTGCCAACATCTGCAGAGACAAGAGCAGCAGCAGGGTCAGGGGGCGCACTGCAAAACACTGCAAGGGTTGCACAGACAGACAGGCACATACAGAGACAGTGTGCTCCGCAGGAATGCAAGCACCCATTTTAAGCTTCAGAGGTATTTGGCCGGATAGACTGGGAGGGACTGTTTGCATCAGACTGGGAGCAATTAGTTGCTGTTCTCAAGCTCACTATACAGCAGTGTGGTCACTGAGCTGGCTGTGTGTTCAAGCTCTCTATACAGCAGTGTGGTCACTGAGCTGGCTGTGTGTTCAAGCTCTCTATACAGCAGTGTGGTCACTGAGCTGGCTGTGTGTTCAAGCTCTCTATACAGCAGTGTGGTCACTGAGCTGGCTGTGTGTTCAAGCTCTCTATACAGCAGTGTGGTCACTGAGCTGGCTGTGTGTTCAAGCTCTCTATACAGCAGTGTGGTCACTGAGCTGGCTGTGTGTTCAAGCTCTCTATACAGCAGTGTGGTCACTGAGCTGGCTGTGTGTTCAAGCTCTCTATACAGCAGTGTGGTCACTGAGCTGGCTGTGTGTTCAAGCTCTCTATACAGCAGTGTGGTCACTGAGACGCACTCTGGGGTCGCAGGCTGGGCCCCGGTCCGTAGGGCTCCTCTGGCTGCTCCTTGTCCGATCCGGGTTTCTCCGGCTCCCCTGCTGCCTGCAGACTGGGAAACTCCTGCTGGAAGTGGCTGTTTATCCGGGGGCCACCTGCAACAGAAAGGTCTAATTCAATTTGTAGTACCGTAGCAGAGGGGGAGAGGTTTGGTAATAACCTAAACTAATATTTAACTAGTCATTGGGGTGGTTTGGTTTTTGATGAAAGCAGCTTCTGTTGATTGAAACACACTGATTGGTTACATGTTGGTGACTGATCGCTGGCATCCTGTACACTTCTCAGTCCTGTTTATCGACATTTTCCTTTTTGTTCTGGCTGCTAAAACCTGCTTGGTTTGCTTGAGTCAAAAAGCCACGCTTCTGCTCCTGCTGCTACTACAGTGCTTTCCTGCATGAGAGTTTACAAAAATACACCTCTCTCTAAACTCCAGGCAGACCATGTGAGGGAACGGACAGAAGAAAGTTAGAAGAAATCATCATTTAGGGATTCTGAATTCCCCCAAGACAATTTCTCTAATATAATGGAATGTGTTTTAATTAACATATACTTTTATAACTTCGAGCTATACCACTTCCAAGATTATATACAACATATACCTGCACTACACACACACACGTCTGTGTGGCGGTTCATTGTATGAAGTAAACTCTGTTACAGTCCTCTTGTAGAGGTATTGCAGGTGCAGCCCCACACTCAGGCTTCACCCTACACTCTGTTCTGTGGTTGCGAGCAGTAACCTACCATCTCCCTGCCCCGCCTGCTTACTGCTGCCCCAGGACCGGCTGGCCCCACTGGCTACCTCCTGGGGGGCTGGGGGCCCTGGTTTGGGAGGGGGTGTGGGTATCTCCGGGGGCCTGGAACACAGACACAACAGCAATAAAATAAGCCTGCTTAGAAAGTGCCACTGTTCAGTGTACACACACACGCACACACAGGTGTGATGACATTGACACTGCTAAATTCGTTTCATACCCAGTTTAAATATTTAATAAAATATGACTTCATTTATCGGTATCGGAGATGGCCTATGCAAATGCTAAGGTGCTGGTCCCTGATAGACACATTGGCAGTGATGGGTGAAGCAGTAAAGGACCCCCAGGACCCCATGCCCCCCTTACCGCTCCTCCCCGGGCTGGTCTTGCCGCGACGCCCAGCCGCTCCCGTCCTTGGGAACGATGTTCACGTTGGGATCGTTCCCCTTGTTCTCGGCTTTCAGGCTCGGCAGGTTGGCTGGAGGTGGCATGCGCCGGTTGGAGGCCACCTTGCCCAGGCTCTGGAGCCCATGCCTGGCAGCCACTGTGAAGAGAGGGGGAGCCGAACACAGTCAGCACAACAAACCTGCCTTTCAATTACTACAAAATTACCTGCAGAACCAACTCTGCATGTACAAGGATGGAAACAAGACCCCTTGCATAGCAGGTTAATCCATTCCTGGTTTTACTGGGAGCTTAATAAGACACAGCTGAGCTTGTTACTGATACACTGGGGCTGATCAAGCTCCTAGTAGAACCTGGAACGGGTGAAACTGCTATGCAATAGCAGTCTTATTCCCAACACTGCGATCATGAAGACATTCCCTGGGAGAGGACGGTCAGTACAGGACAGCACTGGTCAGTAGGATGGCCCCACAGTTAACCAGTGCGAGCCCTGGCCAGTGACCCTCACAGTCAATACAGTACAGTATATTCCAGCAGAGCAGCGTGTGCAGTACTGACCTGCAGTCTTCTGGGTCTCCAGCGGCTTTCCCTTGTACGTGTTAAAGAGGCTGAGGCTCGCGTACTTGGTCTTCCCATCCTTTGCCTTTGTGCTCTGGCCTGACTTCTCGGACATGTCGATGGCAACTCATTGAGTCTGGTACCTCCGGCCTCACCCGCAGAACCAGCCTCCTGGGAACAGGACAGAGGAGGAGGCAGGGCGGTCAGTCAGGTCAGTCTGTCTACCACGTCACTGCAGCCAGAGAGACAGCAAGCCCTCACTCCTCACTGAGACCTCTCCTCTGCAGCACAGAGACAAGCCCTCACTCCTCACTGAGACAGCAAGCCCTCACTCCTCACTGAGACCTCTCCTCTACAGCACAGAGACAGCAAGCCCTCACTCCTCACTGAGACCTCTCCTCTGCAGCCAGAGAGACAGCAAGCCCTCACTCCTCACTGAGACCTCTCCTCTACAGCACAGAGACAGCAAGCCCTCACTCCTCACCGAGACCTCTCCTCTGCAGCCAGAGAGACAGCAAGCCCTCACTCCTCACTGAGACCTCTCCTCTGCAGCACAGAGACAAGCCCTCACTCCTCACTGAGACCTCTCCTCTGCAGCACAGAGACAAGCCCTCACTCCTCACTGAGACCTCTCCTCTGCAGCACAGAGACAAGCCCTCACTCCTCACTGAGACCTCTCCTCTGCAGCACAGAGACAAGCCCTACACTCCTCACGGAGACCTCTCCTCTGCAGCACAGAGAGACAGCAAGCCCTCCTCCTCACTGAGACCTCTCCTCTACAGCACAGAGACAGCAAGCCCTCACTCCTCACCGAGACCTCTCCTCTGCAGCCAGAGAGACAGCAAGCCCTCACTCCTCACTGAGACCTCTCCTCTGCAGCACAGAGACAAGCCCTCACTCCTCACTGAGACCTCTCCTCTGCAGCACAGAGACAAGCCCTCCTCCTCACTGAGACCTCTCCTCTGCAGCACAGAGACAAGCCCTACACTCCTCACGGAGACCTCTCCTCTGCAGCACAGAGAGACAGCAAGCCCTACACTCCTCACTGAGTCCTCTCCTCTACAGCACAGCACACTAAGGGGAGAGGGTTAAGGTTTCTGGAGTCCCTGATGGGGGAGGAGGAGGAGGGTTACTGTTGTCCCCGAGGGGGGAGGGTTAGGGTTTCTGGAGTCCCCGGGGGAGGGTTAGGGTTTCTGGAGTCCCCGAGGGGGGAGGGTTAGGGTTTCTGGAGTCCCCGAGGGGGGAGGTTAGGGTTTCTGGAGTCCCCAAGGGGGGAGGGTTAGGGTTTCTGGAGTCCCCGGGGAGGGGTTAGGGTTTCTGGAGTCCACGAGGGGAGGTTTAGGTTTCTGGGTCCCCGAGGGGAGGTTAGGGTTTCTGGAGTCCCCGAGGGGGGAGGGTTAGGGTTTCTGGAGTCCCCGGGGGAGGGTTAGGGGTTTCTGGGTCCCCAAGGGGAGGGTTAGGGTTTCTGGAGTCCCCGAGGGGGGAGGGTTAGGTTTCTGGAGTCCCTGAGGGGGGAGGGTTAGGGTTTCTGGAGTCCCTGAGGGGGGAGGGTTAGGGTTTCTGGAGTCCCTGAGGGGGGAGGGTTAGGGTTTCTGGAGTCCCTGAGGGAGGAGGGTTAGGGTGTCGATGTGTGAAAGTAAAGAAGCCCATGTGATGTGATGAAGCCACCCTACATGTGTTTCTAAAGCCAGGTAGGCATGGAAATGCGGGTGTGCTTTTGTGTTTATCTATACATCTACACAAGAAAAAGCTGGCATTCGGATAGGGATTACACTGCAGTCTGTCTATGCACATGCATTTCTGTTGTTTCTATTTCACCTTAATAAACGGCAGGTTCTATAAAGAACTGTACCGGACCAAAGACATTTGTCCCACATATTAGTACTTCAAAACGTAAAGTACCCCCCCCCCCCCCAAAAAAAGCAGTTTCCCCACTTACACAGCAGCTCAGCGTCACCCAGTGTGTCTGAAGCAACAGGCTCAGCTGTGTCTTATTAAACTACGCAATGGGATCATTATTATTATTTATTTCTTAGCAGACGCCCTTATCCGGGGCAACTTACAATTGTTACAAGATATCACATTATCTTTACACATTTTTTTTTTTTTTACACAATTACCCATTTATACAGTTGGTTTTTTACTGGAGCAATCTAGGTAAAGTACCTTGCTCATGGGTACAGCAGCAGTGTCCCCACCTGGGATTGAACCCACGACCCTCCGGTCCAGAGCCCTAACCACTACTCCACACGGCTGCCCCTTATTTCCATGCAACTAAAAGTTATACTTGTTTAAAAGCTTTCTTTCTCAACATAGGAATAATATGCTTATGTACTGTTCTATTCCACATGCCACGCGTTTGAGGAAACGTGTTTGAGAAATGTTGAAGCTGACACCCTGGGATCCTTCAAGAAGCTGCTTGATGAGATTCTGGGATCAATAAGCTACTAACAACCAAACGAGCAAGAAGGACCGAATGGCCTCCTCTCGTTTGGAAACTTTCTTATGTTCTTATGTCATGGCACGACTCGCCGAGCATAGATCCAGCGTGTGTTACTCACATGGGCTTCGGAACAGTGTAGCGCCGATAACAACATGCTGCAGAGGGAACCACAGCACCGGGATAGTGAAAGTAAAAACTAACACACACACACACACACACACACACAAACACACCTCACACACACACACACGCCAGGGAAACGCAGAAATACACCTGCGGCCTGGACTGAAATAAACGCCAGTCGAGGCCGGCCTGTCCAGTTCTCACGACACGCACAGACACACAGTCCGTACTAATACAAGTGAGCATAGTTTAATCATTATTACGCTAGTAGCATCGGGATCAAAAGCGAATAACTACAATTTAGCACGCTGATGGTGGCGAGACCAAAAAAAAAATCGATGTATTTGTTCAGGATAAAATACCACTTCAGACAAACGATGCAGTTACCAAGCAAAGACTATTACAAACTCGCCTTTGTGTGCAGCACCTGGCAGGCGGATAGACCAGCGAAGTTCCGCGGCGGTAGCTAGCTAGTTATCGGTATAGATAGATAGAGATAGATAGATAGATAGATAGATAGATAGATAGATAGATAGATAGATAGATAATCACACAGGGCCCCCGTTTTGTGAAGACCAGACGGCGGGTGGGTCACAATAAAAATACCACTAGACAATATGGCAAGGCCCGGTACCAAACCCACACCACCCCAACCCTCCCTTCTGTCGCTCTCTCTAAGCCAGTATCTACCATCTCTCCCGTCCCCAAGCGAAGACAAAGAATACCACGTCCATTCACGCGATCCCCTTTCCTCCTCTGCGCAGATAATGGCAAGTCTCCATCACTGCCTGCCTGTCTGTGTCTGTCTGTGTGTCTGTGTCTGCCTGTGTGTGTGTCTGTGTTGTGGATGGTTTCTCGCGTCTCCCCGCCCTATCCCAGCCCGCTACCTCTCTCTGCCGGTCCCTCTCCTCTTCTTGTCCCGCTCGGCGTGGTGAAGTCTCCCCCAGTCCAGGCAGGTGTCACCCCTCAGTCTGCCTTTGTTTCTTTCTTTTTGTGTTTGGGAGGGAGTGTGAGTGTAGGGGGACGAATTACAAATGTGACTGCAGTGTCTCCTCAGCCGCACTCTACATCAATGTCTTCCCCTTTCTCTGTCGAGCTGAAGCGCTCGGTAATCCTCTCCTTCTCGAGACGTGTGTTCGTTTCGTTCTTTTCTTTCCTTCACTTTATTATTATTTCTTTATTCCTTTCTCAGAGACCGAGCGTCTCCCGCTGCGGCCTATAGCAGAATCAAAGATGCCAGGCCGCCAATCCAGAGACGCGCTACGTCATCACGTCACGGCGGCGGCACACGGAAATCCCGCCTTTCGTGCAATCGGATGGGGAAATAATACATTAATAGCGCGTAATGTGACATAGTACCAGTGTTTGGATGGGTTGATTTGCTGGAGATGTGGGCTTGAGGTCGTGCTTCAGCTTTTACAATGCAATACCAGTGTGTTTGCTTTTTAAACCGTAATACCATTAATAAAACACACGCATCTCAAAGCATTTGTACCTCCGTGCTTGTGATACCTTACAACAGTGTTACTACTTCATTGCATTTGACTGAACTTGCAGGACACACTGTATAAGTGCAACAAAGGGCGAGGAGGTACGGAAATCATACAGCATGAATAGTACAAAAAACAAGAACAGTGTCTTCGTGAATCCAGTGCTTTGTGTGGTTGAGAGAGGATGCACGATTTATAATGTTTAATAATAACGAGCACGCGGAAAGGCTGCTGCTGTGTTTTCATGCGCGAGCTAGCAGTCCTCGTGCAGCGGCGGCTTCTTTAACGGTCGCGCGTCAGTTAGTTACCTCAGACTCCGAAACAGCTCAAGACAGTGAAGTCGCCGCCTGAGTTTTAATGAATTAATTAAAAGGGATAATTTGAGCCTTTTCGTTTCTTTTAATGTAGAAAATAGGGTTCGTGTATATTATGACAACAAACCAAAGGAATGTTTCCCAATGTAAGAAGTTCTTTGCTGTCCACATTCTTCATGGGAGTGGGAGTGAAACTCTGCAGACATCAATGAGAGCGGTGATAGACACTCAGTTTAGTTATCTTTGAGTGAATTGCAACGAACTAAAAGGCTTTCAGCACTTTTATATGATCTCAACTTGGTTAGGGTTTGTGTTCGGGTTCTAGGAGAATGGTTAGGGTTTGGGTTCGGGTTCTAGGAGAATGGTTAGGGTTTGGGTTCTGGTTCGGGTTCTAGGAGAATGGTTAGGGTTTGGGTTCGGTTCTAGGAGAATGGTTAGGGTTTGGGTTCGGGTTCTAGGAGAATGGTTAGGGTTTTGTTCGGGTTCTTTGGGAGAATGGTTAGGGTTTTTTTGGGTTCTAGGAGAATGGTTAGGGTTTGTGTTCGGGTTCTAGGAGAATGGTTAGGGTTTGGGTTCGGGTTCTAGGAGAATGGTTAGGGTTTGTGTTCGGGTTCTAGGAGAATGGTTAGGGTTCGGGTTCGGGTTCTAGGAGAATGGTTAGGGTTTGTGTTTGGGTCTAGGAGTCAGTATTGTGGTTGACATTTCATGGCTCCCAGTTACTCATTTGTGCAACTTTGAACTTTTTCTAACTAATAAACTGGGATTGCTTTCAGTGCTATATTTTTTTGTCACCATGTTTTAAATGACTCAAGGTGATACAAGTGTTCTGTGTATATTTGTTTTAAACAGATTCAGATAGGCCCTAATTGTACACTTATTGTAACTGGCTCTTAGGTATGACTGGGACAGATCTTAAATGTGTCACAGCCCACACTTATTGTAACTGGCTCTTAGGTAGGACTGGGACAGATCTTAAATGTGTCACAGCCCACACTTATTGTAACTGGCTCCCAGAATGCACCAGATCACTCCACTTTTAAACACATTTTACAACACGTTCTTCAATAAGCCCTCCCTCGCAATGTGTCACTCAAAACAAGGCCAGCAGTTCAGTGTCTCAGAGCCACACTGTGGGTTACCCTAACAGCCCCCTCCCCTCTGTGCAGTCTCGCAGAGATGATCCTGCTTATCAGCGCCAGGCTCGCCACTAGGTGTCGCTCTCGACTGTATTTATTATAATTTTGTATTCCAGGCATCTAAGTTACAATAACTGGTTATATATTTTATCTTGTGTACAGTTGGCTAAAGCAGGGGTTCCCAAACTGTGGTCCGCGACCCAAAGGTGTGTCGCGACACAGTCCCGGGTGCGCCGCGGGAGCAATGACATTCTATGTATTTTTTTCTATTCATAGTGAAAAGCAGGCGCCGGAGGCCACTGTAACTAGAAAAATAAAGCGTAGCATGGCGTATTGGGGACTGTCAATCAAAGCAGAAATTCACAAATCAGAGCGAACAGATTGCCTGCCTGTAGGCGGGATGTAAAAGCGAGGGCTCTGACAATAGGGCGGTGTTAAGGTCATGTGATCGCTCTGCAGGCAGATGTAAACAGCGTGTTCAGTATTAATTAATTACAATATGTCGAATCTGCTACCAAAGAATACGTTTTACAAAGTATAAAGAACAGGAGTTTGAATGCATTTGTACCGTGGGCTCAGTTTTCATACTAACTTTTGTACTTGATAAGATTCATTTAAAAATTCAAGTGATGCCTATATATGATGAGATTAATGTTTTTGTTACTAAGTAGCTATTAACATTTAAAATGTTGAGTACTTTGGAGTAGTGGTTAGGGCTCTGGACTCTTGACCGGAGGGTCGTGGGTTCAATCCCAGGTGGGGACACTGCTGCTGTACCCTTGAGCAAGATACTTTACCTAGATTGCTCCAGTAAAAACCCAACTGTATAAATGGGGAATTGTATGTAAAAATAATGTGTAAAAAAAATGTAATTGTATGTAAAAATAATGTGATATTTTGTAACAATTGTAAGTCGCTGTGGATAAGGGCGTCTGCTAAGAAATACATAATAATAATGTTTCAATATTAATTAAATCAAGTTATTAATCAAACTGATGTCTTGTTACACGCCGGTAATTGATTTATTAAAATGTTTGGATATACTGCTATTTTATTGATTACTGGCTCGTTCACAGTTGTCTTAAAATTACACTAGAATATGTTTTGTTAGAAAATAATAATCCCCCCCTTTTTGACGGATTCAGTTTTCGTTGCAGATGGATTTATTTTCGTACGTTTTCTTTTTGTTAATGGGGGGGTGATTTTGCAAGTTGTATTTGGTTGTATTTGGTTGCATTTGGGTGTACAGAGTAGTGGCGGAAAAAGTAACTTATGCAAGGCTCTCGTTTCCTTCTCTATTGTGCGCATTTGTTTTTTGTGCATGACAGTTCAGCGTGAGAGGTAACGTTCAGAAATTAGGATTTAAGAGTTCTGATTTTGTGCACGTTGTACTTGTTTTACTCAGTGATTCCTGTGCAGGTATTTATGAATGGGAATAATAAGAGACATGCACTTATTTGTTTGATGACCAAGAAAAATAACTGCATTTCTAAAATGTTCAATTATACAAGGTACCTAATTTAAAGGGTTGATAAAAATTTCTGTTTAGTTTTTGCAATTTATTTTATTTACTCAAATTAAATATATATATATATATATATATATATATATATATATATATATATATATATATATATATATTCTCTCAGTGCATATTCTTATATATATATATATATTCTCTCAGTGCATATTCTTATATATATATATATATATATATATATATATATATTCTCTCAGTGCATATTCTTATATATATATATATCTCTCTCAGTGCATATTCTTATATATATATATATATATATTCTCTCAGTGCATATTCTTATATATATATATATTCTCTCAGTGCATATTTTTATATATATATATATATATATATATATATATATTCTCTCAGTGCATATTCTTATATATATATATATATATTCTCTCAGTGCATATTCTTATATATATATATATATTCTCTCAGTGCATATTCTTATATATATATATATATATATATTCTCTCAGTGCATATTCTTATATATATATATATTCTCTCTCAGTGCATATTCTTATATATATATATATATTCTCTCAGTGCATATTCTTATATATATATATATATATTCTCAGTGCATATTCTTATATATATATATATTTCTCTCAGTGCATATTCTTATATATATATATATATATATATATATATATATTCTCTCAGTGCATATTCTTATATATATATATATATTCTCTCAGTGCATATTCTTATATATATATATATATTTCTCTCAGTGCATATTCTTATATATATATATATATTCTCTCAGTCTTATATATATATATATATATTCTCTCAGTGCATATTCTTATATATATATATATATTCTCTCAGTTATTCTTATAAATATATATATATATATATATATATTCTCTCAGTGCATTTCTTATATATATATATATTATATTCTCTCAGTGCATATTCTTATATATATATATATATATTCTTATTTATTCTTATATATATATATATATATATATATTCTCTCAGTGCATATTCTTATATATATATATATATATTCTCTCAGTGCATATTCTTATATATATATATATATTCTCTCAGTGCATATTCTATGTGATTTCACAATATTTATTCAAATGAATAAAGCACAGTTTAGATTAGGTATATTTATAATGTTACAGGTTTAAATATATGAAATTTCCTCAAGGAGTGCTAATAGAGGGCCGCAGTGGCTAATGCAGCCGAACAGGTGGGCCTCAGGTAAAAAAAGTTTGGGAACCCCTGGGTTAAAGTATAAGTGCAATCATATAATTTATGATTATTATATCTTCATTACAATTTTTTAGACACCCTTATCTTATGAATTCATAGAAGTTAGTTTAAAGGGAAGTTTTCCAATTACCCAAACAACAAACTACAGCACAGCAATATGATTGAGGTTAAATTTATTCAATTTTATAACAAAACACCAATTACAAAATGTGACACCTTTTACAACATGTTGTCATGTTGGCAATTTCTCTTTGTTAATTCAAAATACAGCTGATGGTCCCCAAAGTCCCGGGTCAGGGTGAGGTAACAGGGACGGTAACTGAAGCAGACAATGGAAAGTTCTGAATTGTATTTTCTGCCTAGCTGGGTAAGAGTCCCCAGATTTCCAAAGCTCAGGACCGGGGCACATAGATTAAGAATAGTTATAAAACAACACTTTTTTAAAGCATGCTTCTTATTTGAATATAGTGCTTTTATCACTAGTACTGTTTTCACATTAAACTAACAAAAAACAACGAGCTCTGTCTGCTGCACAACCACGGCACCTTCCCTTTCCAGCTCCTGGCCATGTTGAACTACATGTTCTAATCATATGGATTGCTGTTTTTACTGCTGCTTTTGCACATTCAGAATTTAGTACACTAACCTATATGAAAAATATTATTCATGACCCATTAATATGATCGCTGATTATTTACGTATTTAACAGGAGGAGTTCTATCTAGCTCCTTTGCAAACTGGGACTTTAAGGTTTTGGGAAAAATCTCAGGACATAGGGACATTTGATGGGAAAAGGGGATGGTCCCTGTAAAACCGGGACATCTGGTCACCCTAAGTTGGGTACAAATCTCTGGATAAAGGGGGGAGGGTTCTGGATAAAGGGGGGAGGGTAGCGGTGGATGTAAAGGGAAGCTGCAGTGCACAGCAGGCAGGCAGCAGACAGTTTGAGCAGCAGAGGCACCGCGGAGGGGCGGGGTGTTTCCGGGAGCACGCGTGTTCTCAGCGGCTTGGCGACGCGGTCCCACTGCGTGAGGATGGCACGGCGAGCCCCGGCCCACTGCCCCGGCCCACAGGGCGGTACTGGTATGGGGTGCAGGGTCCCAGCAGCAACTGCAGACCCAGCCTCGGGTCCCTGAGCAGCAGCCAGCCCAGCCTGGGGCGCACGCCCAGCTGTGCAGCCAGCTCATCCATGTAGGGGATATAGTCCACCTGGATGGTGTGGCGCTGGGACAGCACGTACCTGCATTGGGGGAGAGAGAGCGTCAGTGCAGCCTCCAGCTTTCACTATTTTATCCCTCACGAGATGAAATAACACATATATATATATCAGATGATATGTTTTGTATCTTTACCTTTTGGCCATCGCCTTTTTCTTATTCTCAATGTCCTTCAGCATAGTTTTCTCCGGTGGCAGCTTTTGTAATTCTGAGAAGAGGACAGAAGACAGAGACAGGGTAAAACAATACCCCCCCGACACCAGCCTGCCACTGCACACCACCACCACAGCTCTCAGCTACTGTACCGTCTCCCTCCCTCATCAACGTGGCAGCTGTCCTTATGAAGCAGTCTTCACCAGTAATATTTTGTAGAGCTTTTAACTGAACCAAGACTTTGCACATATACAGCTATGTATCTGGAATACTCTTAATCTTTAAATAAACTTCAAAAGATAGACTGCTCATTTAAAGATAAGAAACAAATGTAATATAATTACGCAGTCCATGTCATGTTAAAATACAGCAATACGATTTTCTTGTTTCCATTTCGGTATGGTTGCTTTGGACCTTCATTCCAAAACTGTCATATGACTCCACAACTATAAGACAATGACGTGCACAGAAAATCTAAATTCTGTCATGTTAAGTATTTACTTGGACTGACTGCACACAATTACATTTCAGGCCAAGACAGATGTAGAAAAAATTCTAATTTTTTAAAAGTGTTCAGTGCATCTGTCATGCCCAAAACCTCTAACCATCTAAACCCCATCTCAACCCCATCCCAGCAATCCACTGTTAATTTGCAAGCTTCAATCACCGGCTCCTACCTGCAAAGACCCGCGTTGCCCACCGCGCCTGCAGCTCCGAGATGGGCATGATGGCTCCTAGAGGCTGGATGAGTCCAATGACAGCCAGTGTGGTGCGCTCCAGGGCAGGAGGGAACACGTACTTGTACAGAGACACCTGGTTGTCGGCCACTGCGAGGACAGATTCGTCGAGGAAGGGGAAGGAGAAGGTGTATCCCGTGGCGAAGACCACCACGTCGATTCTGTCCTCCACGCTCCCGTCCTGGAATACCACGCTCGCACTCCTGAACTCGCTCACGTTGGGTTTGACCTGAACCCTCCCTGAGAGGATGCGGTTTGGGAGATCGTCATTCACCATGGGATGCTGGCTGAAGAGCCTGTGAGGGAGGGAAAGGAAACACGTGGTGATCTCGTCAGGGTCTTACTGTTCACCTGGTCCCTTCAGGAGCCATGCCTGGATATTACCTGTGCTCGGGCTGGAGTCCGTACAGGCTGTGGTCAAAGCGGGTGTTGATCTTCCTCTCCCCAATCCAGTTCAGGAGGCTGAAAGGCAGGCATTTCCTCAGCAGGGCCATGACGCGCGTGCCGTACATCATATCGACAGGGAACCCGTTATCTGAGACACGATTCAGCACCCAGGAGCCTCGCCTCGTGCTCAAGAACACCTGCAGAGGATTGAGATCCTGACTTACACTCTCTGAACGTTCGTTACACAGCTGTGTTCTGTCATTAGGCTCACTTTTCTAAAGGGTGCATGAAGAGCGTTTGAACCGTGGGCTGGTCATGGTGCTTCTGAACTCTAGCTGAAGAAACAAACTGTCTCTGTTCAGCTGTTTATTTGTGTGCATTGCTGGGGCCCACCTGCTCTGCGACTCCGCTCATCTCCACAGCAATGTCGCCTCCCGAATTCCCAATCCCGATCACCAGGACCCTCTTCCCCTGGAATTCTTGGGGACTCTTGTAATCCCGACTGTGGAAATACTGCCCTCCGAACTTCTCGATCCCTAGAGGGCGTGAAGAAAGCGTGTTTAAATTCAGGTCTCCAGATTGTGGAACTCATTGCCCTTTTCTATTAGAGATGCTGCCTTGGGCAATATTTTTCAGTCAAGATTAAAGACTTACTTTTATAGCCTTTTTAACTTGACTTACAAACATAATTGTTTGTATCTCTTTGATTTATTTATTTTTGTGATTGTTTTGGGTTTTATTGTTCATTCTTATTCATTTCTTGTTTTCTTCAATTGTTTTATTTGTATTTTAGTATGGTGGTATGAAAGGTGCTATATAAATGCAAAGCAATAGAATTGAAATAGAGTAAAAGAGTGACCTGTTGATGTGTGCCGGTGCCAGTGTACTGTTGTATTAACGTACATTAACCCCATTATCAATAGACAATGTTGCTGTTACCCCAGAGTCCAGTTCAGCCCCTCAATGTTACCCGTCTTGCACACAGCACTTGTGTGGGAGTCCCTACCTGGGAAGTCGTGCAGAGGCATGTGGGGGGTGGGTGTGGTGTCAGTGCAGACCATCACCCCGTCGAAGGTTTCTGATTGCTCCTGCCCTTTTTCTCCTCACTCACCACCTCCCACTGTCCCGCGGGAGAAAATCCGGGCGCTTCTTCACACTGCGCACTGCGGTCAACACACACACACACACAGGGAAAGGGAAACAGTCAGTAAGCAGATTTACAGTGCAGTCGTTTTTCACAGAGCCCGACAGGGCAGGGAAGCGCACACTGACCTGGAAGCGAACGTGGGCGCGTCAGGTCAAAGTGCTGGGCGTACATCGGAAGTATTCCAGGATGCGGGAGTTGTGCATGTAGTTGGGAAAGTGATCAGGAATGGGGAAGTCGCTGTAGCACATCATCTCTTTGGAGGTGTTGATGATGACAGAGCGGTAGATACTGGCTCGCTCAGCCTCCGCTTCCTCCTGCAAACGAGAGACACAATTATACAGCTGACTGGAAAGGGTAGTGCAAACTGTGTGCTGTTCACACACTGTATGGTACACTGGGCTCCTAATGAGCTGTGGAATGGATGAAACAGAAGATCTCTACGTATATATGTTTGTAAAACCCAGATGACTTGTATACTTGTAACATATTGAAATAAAACCTGCCTGTACAATGCTGAACAAAACCAGGACATCTCAACGTGCTTGAGCTTGAAAGATTGGGGGTGGGGGGCTATTAGCAAAGAAATGCTGAAAAGATGCATCGTTTGTGCAAGCCACTTACAATCGAGGCTGAAACTGCTGTGCAATCGGAGGCTTACATTATCCCCTGGCAGCAAGACACTCATATGTACAGGTCATGTTTTTTTGGACTTGATCACTATGAGATTCTTGACACAAAGCATGAAAGCATTTGTGTGTAACAAAGCAGAGGCCGTGCGCGACCCTGTGCACTGCAAGTCAGTGTCTTAACCACAGTGCAAAAGAGCCAGGCTTCTCTGCATGCGTGGCTTTAGAGCTTTTAACCTCCTCTCATCGACGGGACAGAATCTGTAACAGCAGTGCATCACACAACACTGCCTGTTACATGTGGGACAAAGACTCTGCAGAGTTGACGTGAGGTTTTATGATATGGGCTCTCTTTAAAGGAACAAGCAGAATCATTATTAATTAAAAGCACCCCCTCACCTTGAACCTCCAGAGCCCCCCAATGTCCTTGCTGCGTTCGAAGCAGACCGGCTCCAGCCCCTCGTCCAAACAGCTCTTAATGCAGGTGAGCCCCGTGGCTCCGGCCCCGATCACAGCTATCCGCCGCCCCATCTCACTGCCGCTGCCGTGGGGAAGAGGGAGAGGGGCACTTACTGCACATTGATATGCACTTCACACATCGACGGCTAACACACACCCTTATCCAATACATCCCACCCGAGAAAACACATAGCAATATTTATATAAACATCACTAGCAACTTTACTAGTTACAGCACAAGGTTTTTTCAGCTGTCCTTACCTGCTCCGTTTCAGTCTCAATTTGCAAAGCTCTTCCTAGCCAGTCTTAATAAGAAATCACTGACATACACTGGAACACTCCACTGCCAAGAAGGCTAAAGGCTAAAAAACAGAGGCTTTATCAGTGTGTGCAAAAACCAAACAGACTTTATCAGTGTGTGCAAAAACCAAACAGAGGCTTTATCAGTGTGTGCAAAAACCAAACCGAGACTTTATCAGTGTGTGCTTTGCAGGTATTACTTGGTTTGTTTTTTGTTTGTTTAAACTTTTTTGGCCACCACTAGTTTCAATAAGCAAGGCGTCCCCCACAAGTGCAGCGGCTCTCCCAATGCTACCATGTAATGCACAACTATAGAGCGGGACATTCGTTCTCCATTTATTTACTCCAACAAATGAGTTTCTGCCAGCAGCACTGCAAGAGAGGTACAATGGGCTGGGAATTTTTGGCGCACCTTTATTTGTTCAATATTCTGAACCAAGTTCTAGACAAAGGGACTTTCTACTCTTTATCAGTGTTACTCTTAACATACCTGCAAGACTGTGACCAATCTGAGCCTTCTTTAATCAGGAATGTTTTATTGTTCTTAACTACTGTATTGTCTTTTATCTCTCTTATTACATGTTATACAGCAGGTGAGGCAACCTCCACAGATCCAGTCCAGGTCTTTGTTCCAACCAGTTTAACAGCTGACTGAGTCCTAAAGCACTTGACAACTTTTATTTAAGGCCTGCGAGACCTGTAATGGAAACGGCGCTCCGGGAACAAAGTGGTCTGCCCCTGGTTTGGAGAACCAGAGAAGTCACAAAATAAAACAAGTGTTCAACTTATCAACATGTTATATTTATTTTTTTAAAAATATAATCACAATAATATAATCACAATATGGCCACATCAGAATAAATCTCAATTTCAAAGAGTCTCATAAGTAATACATGAACACTCTGTATATGCTTTATATAGCTGGTGAAGTGACGTGACATGCATTGCAGAGACCTGTACAGCAGTGATATCCACCTGGGCCCCAGTGAGGGTTCCCCAGGGTGCAGCAATGCAACTCAATAACTCAAATAAGGGCTCAAGAGAAGGCTTAATTAATGACTTGGGGGACCAGCATTCTCAACCCCAGTCTCGAGGTGTAAAAGAAACAAGTTAATGACTTAAGTGGACCAGCATTCAGAAACAACACATTGCTTTAAGGCAGTCTCTGATTCTTAATGAAAAAAAAAAAAGCAATAAAAAATAAATGAAACAAGTTAGCTTTATATGTTTGATGGGCCAGTCAGGACAAGAAAAACAGAACCCCCATCCTGGCAGGGAAGAGGAATACCCAGCCAATCACCTGTTTGCTAGCAGAGAGGCCCCGTTATAACCAGGTGAAACCCAGGAGACATGGCTGTCGTTCACCAGTGCTGAGGAGGGGCCCCAGGTGCTTGATAATGCCACCTAGTGAAACACAAGAACATTTCAACAAATTACATCTAACCCTAAAACACAGAACATTTCAAATTACTTTTTCAACAAATACACATCTAACCCTAAAACACAAGAACATTTCAACAAATTTACATCCAACTGAACATTTCAACAATGAAAAAAAAACACAAGCAACAAATACAAAAAAACACAGAAATTTCAACAAATTACATGTAACCCTATTGAACTTACATATCTAACCCTAAACAATGCCTTTCAACAAATGATGGGCCAGAACATTCAAAAAATTACCCCAAAAAAAACATTGCAACAAACAGTGGCAGGGAAGATCTAAAACCAAGAACAGCCAAATTACATCTAACCCCTAAAACACAAGAACATTGCAACAAATTATCAATCTGTTTCAACAAATTACACATCTAACCCTAAAAGCAGAGAACATTTCCCCATCTAACCCTAAAACCAGGTGAAACCTAGGGACACAAGAACATTTCAACAAATTACACATCTAACCCTGTCACAAAGCTCAACCCCTAAAACACAAGAACATTTCAACAAATTACATCTAACCCTAAAACACAAGGCAACAAATTACACATCTAACCCTGGACACAAGAACATTTCAACAAATTACACATCTAACCCTAAAACACAAGAACATTTCAACAAATTACACATCTAACCCTAAAACACAAGAACATTGCAACAAATTACACATCTAACCCTAAAACACAAGAACATTTCAACAAATTACACATATAACCCGAACCCTAAAACACAAGAACATTGCAACAAATTACACATCTAACCCTAAAACAAAACAACAAATTACATCTAACCCTAAAACACAAGAACATTTCAACCACATCTAACCTAAAACACAAGAACATTGCAAAATTACCTAAACACCCCTAAAACACAAGAACATTTCAACAAATTACACAACCCTAAAACACAAGAACATTTCAACAAATTACACATCTAACCCACAAAAACAACAAGAACATTGAACATTTCAACAAATTACACATATAACCCTAACCCTAAAACACAAGAACATTGCAACAAATTACACGTCTATAAAACACAAGAACATTTCAACTCTAACCCTAAAACACAAGAACATTTCAACAAATTACACATCTAACCCTAAAACACAAGAACATTTCAACAAATTACACATCTAACCCTAAAACACAAGAACATTGCAACAAATTACACATCTAACCCTAAAACACAAGAACATTTCAACAAATTACACATCTAACCCTAAAACACAAGAACATTGCAACAAATTACACATATAACCCTAACCCTAAAACACAAGAACATTGCAACAAATTACACATATAACCCTAACCCTAAAACACAAGAACATTGCAACAAATTACACGTTATGATTTGACAGCATGACAGATATAGGTATTATTGCTTTTTTCTCTTAATATGACTGAGTTTAATAATAATCAGTTGTTTTATGTGAGTGTTAGTTGTTCCATCCTGCTCTTAACAGTGTAAACACATACAAAGCTCTTTTCTATTATTCCCAGGGTGTCCTGCACTCAGCAGGCTTGGGAGGGAGGCACTGTGAGCAGGTCCCTGGCAATCGAAGGTCTTATTTCCTGCTAGCCCACACACTTGCTACGATCTCTATAGAGACACTTGAGGTGAGGCGCCTTACAGCTCCTCCAGACCATTCCATTGCAGGACCTCCAACAAGGTCCTTCATATTTTAATTGACCCTGCTGCTGAAGATCAGTGAAAACGGGTGTCCAATCCCAGTCCTGGAGGGCCGTTCCACTCCAGGTTTAACCAGTAAAATTAGAGAATGAACGACTTCATGGTCTGGATGGGGGTGTAATTGGTTTAATTTAACAATTTAAAACAGGGAAGGACCAAACGTAGACACTCCTGAATTAGAAAGTTATGTTGGATTGGTTGGAACGAAGTCTTGCAATGAAATGGACCTGAACTAGAGGTCTTCCACAACAGCTTTCATCCAGCGCACTCCAGCGAATTTGTTCTGAAGGCAGCTGGTCGTTTAGGACAGGTAGTCTTCTACACAGCTTCTCAGTGCCGTGGATCAGTGGTACTCACCTGTGGCTCTTTCAGTCCATTCAAAACAAGGACCTGCACTGCTAAAATTCAATAAGTAAGTACTGGTTTCAACAAGGCCCTGGGCTGGAATGGACTGAAAGAGAAACAAGGTCCTCTCACTTACTGCATGATGAGAGTTACTCCTCAGAAGCTACCTGCCCATGTATTACGAGGTCAGCATTAGACTCCACGCCTGTCCTACTCTGTCACTGCTCCTCTTCATGAAGGCATGACTGTAGTCTGAAACAATACAGTGAGAGATTTACTGACGAAATAAAATCATTTTAAAAAAGTATCAGTGTTAATGCCTGCCCTGCCAAACTAACAGGAAGTGCTTGGAGCATGTCGGTGCTCCGGAGTAAAAGTGTCCCTGAGCGCTGTTTCAATTCTGTTAGCTGCCACTGCAGCAGAGGCAAGCTCAAAGTGCTGTCGGCACCCCTTAGTGAAACGAGACTGCTGTGTTCCTGAGCCAGCCCCTGGCTGGAAGGACGAGGCGACACACAGCAGCTGCTGAAGCGACTTTGCTGTTGCTGACATTTCCAAGGAATTATCCATGAGTGAAAAATGTGAGCAACAAAAATAAACGCGCTTTCCATTTGAGCAACTTGGTGAGGTGGGGAGGCTTGCGAATGTCACCTACAAGCTGTTGTTTCCACAGTTGCCTGAAAAGGTTTCCTCGTGTTACAGCCAGCCTAACCAACGTACAGCCTCGCCCGCTTCATCCTGCCCAGTCCCCTGGAGGAATGCCGACGATCAAACACCACCGTAACGCAATCGGAAACCAAAACCCAGCTTCCAGCGGGACAGCTGGGAAACGTTCCTTTTAAACGGCATGCGGGTGTTACGTGCAGGTGGCCTTCTTAAAACTGTGGAACTCCACTGTGTTCTGATATTAGAACACCACAGAGCTTCTCTCTCAGGAACACAGCAAGCATGGAGCTCCCCTCTGTGAGAATCAGTGCACTAAACAAGACACGCCAACCCCACAGACACTAGCTTTGTTTGAGTGCCCACCCATGGGCCGGTCTGGTCCTTACACTCATTTGGGCTTTTTGGGAGAATTTGAGTAATCTGTAGTTGCTTTTTGCAGCATGGGGTGTTCTGTAAGGGTGTTGAGCCCCATCACACACAGCACAGTGAAACTTCATGCGTTTGCCCTTGCACTCCTCACATGTCAGAGAAAGTCGCTGCATTGCAATGAATGTGCGGAGGTGCTTATGGAAACGGTACAGCTAGTGTTCACAAACGTATCAAACACAATGTACATTTACAGTAATAATCTCATTACCAGAGCCTCGCTTGTGACCACTGTTTTTTCAAACAGCTTCTCTGTTTTTTCTTGAGAGTCAGTGCTGTACAGGTTCTTTTACGAGTGTATTTCCTGCAGGTAATGGACGCCTGTACATGCAGTTTTCTTTTAATTACACCTCGAATTATTCTTTGTATATCAGCAAGAATAGCTACAGTAATATCAGATGTTTGAATAAAAGCAGACAGTGAATCTCACTTGCTGGAGACAGAGTTCAGGAGACCCTTTTCTTTCAAATCCCAGCTTCCTAGCTGGACCTTCCTGGGGAAATGAACAAGAATCGCTGGTCCAGTGCTGCAGGGAGCAGAGTGCGGGTCATCAGACACCTCATCTACCAAGTCAGACCCCTTTCCTTCCTTCCTTATCCCTTCCCCTCCCCTAAGTCCCCCTCTACCCCGACTTTTCTCCCCATCAATTCATCCCAGGTCCTGCAGCTACACCAGTCCTTTCTCCCCCTGAGCTCAGTGCCCCTGCCTATCCATCCTTTCCATACCCTCCCCACCCCCCCTCAACCCTTCCCTATCACCCCAAGACTCCCAGCAGCTTCTGCAAGCCGGCGGTGGAGACCCACAGCGCCTCCACCAGGCTGTACTGGAAATAGCCCATGAAGAATCCGAAGGCCACGTCGGTGACGTTGTGTCGGCCCAGCATGACCCGGGAGAGCCCGACCAGCACGGCCCAGAGCAGCACCAGCACGCGGACCGGCGCAGCCAGCACCAGGTGCGTGAGCAGGAAGCGCGCCCCCATGGCCGCCCGCGTGGCGTGGCCCGACGGGAACGAGTACCGGTCCACGGAGAAGGTGGCGAACATGTCCATCCGTTTGTGAGAGGGCCGGCGTCGGCGCACCAGCGCTTTGACAATCCCCACGAGAACCACGTCCAGGAGCAGGGCTATGCGGAGAGGAGGAGGGGAGGAGGAGGGTAAATGCCAAGCCATCATGCCTGCAAACTAACCTACTGCAATAGTTACACCAGGGATAGAAATAAGACTGCCATTGCACAGCTTTACAGAACAGGGATACAGAACACTACAGCACACACATCACTTATCACAACAGGTGCATTTCAATCGGTTTCAAAACTGGATGATAAGACTCCTATTGCACAGCAGTTTCACCCATTCCAGGTTTTACTACGAGCTTGATTAGCCCCAGTGTATCAGTAACAAGCTCAGATGTGCCTCATTAAACTCCTAGCAAAACCAGGAATGGATCAAACTGCTATGCAACAGGAGCCTTATTTCCATCCCTGGCTTACATCTAGTTTCATAACATACATGTTATCTTACCTGAAGTGTTTATCCAACTAGAGCCGGAAATAAATAGATTGCTCAACCAAGAACATTTTAGGTCATATGCTAGCAAAGGCAAAACAGTAACCCAATGCAGAACAAAGTCCAACGCATGAGGACTGCTGATTCATACTATAAATAAACCTTTATGGTTTAAAATCACACAGCTTGCAAGAAATACACCTGTTCTGATAACTGATGTGTGTGCTGTAGTGTTCTGTAAACTGCTCCCTTTCCAGACAATAACTGAACGGAAAACCCATTTCTATACCTGTGAGTGTGGTGTGTAAGCTGTCTCATAGGAAACACATTGCTATACCTGTGAGTGTGGTGTGTAAGCTGTCTCATAGGAAACACATTGCTATACCTGTGAGTGTGGTGTGTAAGCTGTCTCATATGAAACACATTGCCTATACCTGTGAGCTGTCTGTCTCAAGCACATTGCTATACCTGTGAGTGTGGTGTCTCATCTCATAGGAAACACATTGCTATACCTGTGAGTGTGGTGTGTAAGCTGTCTCATAGGAAACACATTGCTATACCTGTGAGTGTGGTGTGTAAGCTGTCTCATAGGAAACACATTGCTATACCTGTGAGTGTGGTGTGTAAGCTGTCTCATCTCATAGGAAACACATTGCTATACCTGTGAGTGTGGTGTGTAAGCTGTCTCATAGGGAAACACATTGCTATACCTGTGAGTGTGGTGTGTAAGCTGTCTCATAGGAAACACATTGCTATACCTGTGAGTGTGGTGTGTAAGCTGTCTCATATGAAACACATTGCTATACCTGTGAGTGTGGTGTGTAAGCTGTCTCATAGGAAACACATTGCTATACCTGTGAGTGTGGTGTGTAAGCTGTCTCATATGAAACACATTGCTATACCTGTGAGTGTGGTGTGTAAGCTGTCTCATAGGAAACACATTGCTATACCTGTGAGTGTGTGTGTAAGCTGTCTCATAGGAAACACATTGCTATACCTGTGAGTGTGGTGTGTAAGCTGTCTCATAGGAAACACATTGCTATACCTGTGAGTGTGGTGTGTAAGCTGTCTCATAGGAAACACATTGCTATACCTGTGAGTGTGGTGTGTAAGCTGTCTCATCTCATAGGAAACACATTGCTATACCTGTGAGTGTGGTGTGTAAGCTGTCTCATCTCAGGAAACACATTGCTATACCTGTGAGTGTGGTGTGTAAGCTGTCTCATAGGAAACACATTGCTATACCTGTGAGTGTGGTGTGTAAGCTGTCTCATCTCATAGGAAACACATTGCTATACCTATGAGTGTGGTGTGTAAGCTGTCTCATAGGAAACACATTGCTATACCTGTGAGTGTGGTGTGTAAGCTGTCTCATCTCAGGGAAACACATTGCTATACCTGTGAGTGTGGTGTGTAAGCTGTCTCATAGGAAACACATTGCTATACCTGTGAGTGTGGTGTGTAAGCTGTCTCATCTCAGGAAACACATTGCTATACCTATGAGTGTGGTGTGTAAGCTGTCTCATAGGAAACACATTGCTATACCTGTGAGTGTGGTGTGTAAGCTGTCTCATCTCATAGGAAACACATTGCTATACCTGTGAGTGTGGTGTGTAAGCTGTCTCATAGGAAACACATTGCTATACCTGTGAGTGTGGTGTGTAAGCTGTCTCATAGGAAACACATTGCTATACCTGTGAGTGTGGTGTGTAAGCTGTCTCATAGGAAACACATTGCTATACCTGTGAGTGTGGTGTGTTAGCTGTCTCATCTCATAGGAAACACATTGCTATACCTGTGAGTGTGGTGTGTAAGCTGTCTCATAGGAAACACATTGCTATACCTGTGAGTGTGGTGTGTCTCATAGGAAACTGTCTCATAGGAAACACATTGCTATACCTGTGAGTGTGGTGGTGTAAGCTGTCTCATAGGAAACACATTGCTATACCTGTGAGTGTGGTGTGTAAGCTGTCACATCTCATAGGAAACACATTGCTATACCTGTGAGTGTGGTGTGTAAGCTGTCTCATAGGAAACACATTGCTATACCTGTGAGTGTGGTGTGTAAGCTGTCTCATAGGAAACACATTGCTATACCTGTGAGTGTGGTGTGTAAGCTGTCTCATCTCATGTGGTGTGTAAGCTGTCTCATAGGAAACACATTGCTATACCTGTGAGTGTGGTGTGTAAGCTGTCTCATATGAAACACATTGCTATACCTGTGAGTGTGGTGTGTAAGCTGTCTCATCTCATAGGAAACACATTGCTATACCTGTGAGTGTGGTGTGTAAGCTGTCTCATAGGAAACACATTGCTATACCTGTGAGTGTGGTGTGTAAGCTGTCACATCTCATAGGAAACACATTGGCATGAAACCCCTTTTCTGTAAATGAACTGTATAACAGGGATCAGCATCTCTATAGAGTGCCCTACTAGATTATCCTATAGGAGTCTCCAACAGGACATAATATAAACACACAAGGATGTGCACAAACTGGCATGACAGGGATGGAGATAAAACCAGCGGCTATATGTAGAAAGTGCTGGGCTATTTTCATACCCACTTCCAGGAATAATGCAATGATCCAAATACATTCTGCTATTTGAGCCATGTTCCCACATCCATGAAATCCTGAAGACTACTGTCTCCTCCACTGGACAGGAAAACTAGTCTTTATCACACCACTTACACAGGCAAGGAGAAAGGCTTTACAATTAAAGAAGTGTTAATAATAATAATAATAATAATAATAATAATAATAATAAAATAAAGCAGTAACAGGCAATGTTCATAATAAAATACCATCAGTCTCCTGTGGGGCTTTGACGGAGCTGCAGGTAAAGTGTGAGGACGGACGGATGGACGGATGGATGGATGGATGGATGGGATGCATGGAAGGAAGGAAAGGGGGCGGCTCAGGTAGGGAACGTGCCGCCGGTGTGGCCTCGGGTTACACAATACACAGAAAGGACGGAGGCGAGGAGAGGGGAGCGCAGATCGGCAGGGCATGGAGATGAGGAGAGAGAAGCCGGCTCTGTGGAGGCGGACGGGACTCACCCAACAGCAAATTCAGCATGATCTCCTGCCCGGCGGCGCTGTCGCTCTTCCACATGCAGTACAGAGTCCCGGCTATCCAGGGGATGCCGTGCCCGGAGATCTCAATGATCTTCATCAGCGGCCGGACGCTGCCCCAGGAGGAATCCTCCTCGGCACACACCCCGAGCCGCTTGGACATCCACAGGTCGATAGCGAGCAGGGACCTCAACGCGATCCCCGCGAACGACGGGTTCAGCCGCATGCAGTCCTCCTCTGGGAGCTGCTGCTGTGGGCCGGTGGCGGAGGCGCTGGCCGAGTTGGAGCCGCGCCGCCGGGTCGGGCTCTCGGGGGCTCTGAGCCGGGCCGAGGTCGGGTCCGAACCCTGCCTCTGCAGCAAGTGCGGCGACGGGGTTCGGTTCGGAGACCGGCCGGCGTTGTTTTTTGCTTTGGGAGAAGGCATGTCCTGCTGTCGCTCGCTGTACCGCAGCCCTGTCTGCGCTGGGAACACAGTAACAGAACAGAAACCTCAGATCCTACTTCATTGCTTTCCAGGTGAGCGCGTCTCTCTGCAGATTCGTGTTACTGACACCACGGCGTCATCTTCCTGTTCCAGCCAAGCGCAGGGCACATTGGGTAGGCTTGGGGCACAGCAGAACCACGTGACTATGTGAGGGCACGCGGCCATTGCAAGTGAGGGCAAGCGCTCCCTCAAATAGGAATGCAGTACTGACTGTACAAATAGCAAAGCTAGTCGTTATGTGGTTCTGTCAGCCCATCCCGTCCAAATCACTTGACTGGACACCCATGACCCGTATAAACCGCTCAATTGAACAGTTACTGACACGGTTGCAAAGTCCTAGCAAAAACAAGACTTAATTGCATCCTGTTTGTAAGTCTATGTTTGTCTCTCATTTGCCGAGCACGCCGAGTCTCCGCCCATGATTGAGTCATATTAGTTGTGCTGTGGCCCGCCTGTCTGCCCCAGTCTCAGCGTAGCGGGGTGCGCCTGTCCTCCGTCTCTCCTAAACCGGTTTAACTGCAGCTATGCCGGGGGTACTGCTCGGAGACGTGTTCCCCAATTTCGAGGCTGACACCACCATCGGGAAGATACAATTCCACGACTTTCTCGGCGATTCGTAAGTTGCATTTCAGCTTGTTTGTATTCGAAATAAAAACGAACGATCACACGCCCGGATTGCGTTTGCATACACAGCAGAAACACAACACAACACAACACACCAGAAACACAACACAACACAGCAGCAACACAACACAACAGCAACACAACACAACAGCAACACAACACAACACAACAGCAACACAACACAACACAGCAGCAACACGCTGCCTGGCTGGACTGCATTATACAACGAGAGAGACAGACACCACTGGGGTTCCCATGCTGTTAACTGCTGTTCATTTTATTACTGTTATAAATCTCATTGCATTGTTGTTATTACTGATATGATTATTTACTGTTGCTGTAAATATTATTTCCTTTACCATTTAAAGGAAAGTTGTTTTTTTTTGTACGATATGTTGTTTCACATGTCATGTACTGTAAATGCTTTGGCAATACTGCTGATGTTAGACATTATTATTATTATTATTATTATTATTATTATTATTATTAAATGATCAGGAGTTTCAGCAGGGTTGTTGTTTGTACACGGTGTCGATTCCTCCTTTTAAAATGTGGGACGGAAGTGGAAACATCCCCCCCGCCTCTGCTCAGCAGCACTCAGCAGAAATAACTGGGTTGGTCCTGCCCTGACTCACTGACCTGGTTTGTTTGCCAGTAAATAAACCCAGTAGTTAAAATGTAGAACAGAAGTAGCAGAAACCCTGTAATAAATGTGACTCTCTGGTTCCCTTTTGAAGGTTTTCCACAGTATTTTCACATATTCACTGCCATGCTTTTCTCATGGTTCTGTTTTACCACAGCTTACCCTGGTTTGCCATTTGTTTTTTTAACATGCTTTACCACACCTCTCTGTGCTTTACAATGCTTCCCTATGCTTTACCAGACCTCTCTGTGCTTTACAATGCTTCCCTATGCTTTACCAGACCTCTCTGTGCTTTACAATGCTTCCCTATGCTTTACCAGACCTCTCTGTGCTTTACAATGCTTCCCTATGCTTTACCAGACCTCTCTGTACTTTACAATGCTTCCCTATGCTTTACCAGACCTCTCTGTGCTTTACAATGCTTCCCTATGCTTTACCAGACCTCTCTGTGCTTTACAATGCTTCCCTATGCTTTACCAGACCTCTCTCTGTGCTTTACAATGCTTCCCTGTGCTTTACCATACCTCTCTGTGCTTTACAATGCTTCCCTATGCTTTACCACCTCTCTGTGCTTTACAATGCTTCCTATGCTTTACCAGACCTCTCTGTGCTTTACAATGCTTCCCTATGCTTTACCAGACCTCTCTGTGCTTTTACAATGCTTCCCTATGCTTTACCAGACCTCTCTGTGCTTTACAATGCTTCCCTATGCTTTACCACACCTCTCTGTGCTTTACAATGCTTCCTTTGCTTTACCACACCTCTCTGTGCTTTACAATGCTTCCCTTTGCTTTACCATACCTCTCTGTGCTTTACAATGCTTCCCTATGCTTCACCAGACCTCTCTGTGCTTTACAATGCTTCCCTATGCTTTACCACACCTCTCTGTGCTTTACAATGCTTCCTGTGCTTTACCAGACCTCTCTGTGCTTTACAATGCTTCCCTATGCTTTACCAGACCTCTCTGTGCTTTACAATGCTTCCCTATGCTTTACCACCTCTCTGTGCTTTACAATGCTTCCCTATGCTTCACCAGACCTCTCTGTGCTTTACAATGCTTCCTATGCTTTACCAGACCTCTCTGTGCTTTTACAATGCTTCCCTATGCTTTACCAGACCTCTCTGTGCTTTACAATGCTTCCCTATGCTTTACCAGACCTCTCTGTGCTTTACAATGCTTCCCTATGCTTTACCAGACCTCTCTGTGCTTTACAATGCTTCCCTATGCTTTACCAGACCTCCCTGTGCTTTACAATGCTTCCCTATGCTTTACCAGACCTCTCTGTGCTTTACAATGCTTCCCTATGCTTTACCAGACCTCTCTGTGCTTTACAATGCTTCCCTATGCTTTACCAGACCTCTCTGTGCTTTTACAATGCTTCCCTATGCTTTACCAGACCTCTCTGTGCTTTTATAATGCTTCCCTATGCTTTACCAGACCTCTGTGCTTTACAATGCTTCCCTATGCTTTACCAGACCTCTCTGTGCTTTACAATGCTTCCCTATGCTTTACCAGACCTCTCTGTGCTTTACAATGCTTCCCTATGCTTTACCAGACCTCTTTGTGCTTTACAATGCTTCCCTATGCTTTACCAGACCTCTCTGTGCTTTACAATGCTTCCCTATGCTTTACCAGACCTCTCTGTGCTTTACAATGCTTCCCTTTGCTTTACCAGACCTCTCTGTGCTTTTACAATGCTTCCCTATGCTTTTACCAGACCTCTCTGTGCTTTTACAATGCTTCCCTATGCTTTACCAGACCTCTCTGTGCTTTACAATGCTTCCCTATGCTTTACCAGACCTCTCTGTGCTTTACAATGCTTCCTATGCTTTACCAGACCTCTCTGTGCTTTACAATGCTTCCTGTGCTTTACCAGACCTCTCTGTGCTTTACAATGCTTCCCTATGCTTTACCAGACCTCTCTGTGCTTTACAATGCTTCCTATGCTTTACCAGACCTCTCTGTGCTTTACAATGCTTCCCTTTGCTTTACCAGACCTCTCTGTGCTTTACAATGCTTCCCTGTGCTTTACCAGACCTCTCTGTGCTTTACAATGCTTCCCTATGCTTTACCAGACCTCTCTGTGCTTTACAATGCTTCCCTGTGCTTTACCACACCCCTCTGTGCTTTACAATGCTTCCCTATGCTTTACCAGACCTCTCTGTGCTTTTACAATGCTTCCCTATGCTTTACCAGACCTCTCTGTGCTTTTACAATGCTTCCCTATGCTTTACCAGACCTCTCTGTGCTTTACAATGCTTCCCTATGCTTTACCAGACCTCTCTGTGCTTTTACAATGCTTCCCTATGCTTTTACCACACCTCTCTGTGCTTTACAATGCTTCCCTATGCTTTACCAGACCTCTCTGTGCTTTTACAATGCTTCCCTATGCTTTACCAGACCTCTCTGTGCTTTACAATGCTTCCCCTATGCTTTACCAGACCTCTCTGTGCTTTACAATGCTTCCCTATGCTTTTACCAGACCTCTCTGTGCTTTACAATGCTTCCTATGCTTTACCAGACCTCTCTGTGCTTTTACAATGCTTCCCTTTGCTTTTACCAGACCTCGCTGTGCTTTTACAATGCTTCCTATGCTTTACCAGACCTCGCTGTGCTTTACAATGCTTCCTATGCTTTACCAGACCTCTCTGTGCTTTACAATGCTTCCTATGCTTTACCAGACCTCTCTGTGCTTTACAATGCTTCCCTATGCTTTACCAGACCTCTCTGTGCTTTACAATGCTTCCCTATGCTTTACCAGACCTCTGTGCTTTACAATGCTTCCCTATGCTTTACCAGACCTCTCTGTGCTTTACAATGCTTCCCTATGCTTTACCAGACCTCTCTGTGCTTTACAATGCTTCCCTATGCTTTACCACACCTCTCTGTGCTTTTTACAATGCTTCCCTATGCTTTACCACACCTCTGTGCTTTACAATGCTTCCCTATGCTTTACCAGACCTCTCTGTGCTTTACAATGCTTCCCTATGCTTTACCAGACCTCTCTGTGCTTTACAATGCTTCCCTATGCTTTACCAGACCTCTCTGTGCTTTACAATGCTTCCCTATGCTTTACCAGACCTCTCTGTGCTTTACAATGCTTCCCTATGCTTTACCAGACCTCTCTGTGCTTTACAATGCTTCCCTATGCTTTACCAGACCTCTCTGTGCTTTACAATGCTTCCCTATGCTTTACCAGACCTCTCTGTGCTTTACAATGCTTCCCTTTGCTTTACCAGACCTCTCTGTGCTTTACAAGACCTCTCTGTGCTTTACAATGCTTCCCTATGCTTTACCAGACCTCTCTGTGCTTTACAATGCTTCCTATGCTTTACCATACCTCTCTGTGCTTTACAATGCTTCCTATGCTTTACCAGACCTCTCTGTGCTTTACAATGCTTCCCTATGCTTTACCATACCTCTCTGTGCTTTACAATGCTTCCCTATGCTTTACCAGACCTCTCTGTGCTTTTACAATGCTTCCCATGCTTTACCAGACCTCTCTGTGCTTTACAATGCTTCCTATGCTTTACCAGACCTCTCTGTGCTTTACAATGCTTCCCTATGCTTTACCACACCTCTCTGTGCTTTACAATGCTTCCCTATGCTTTACCACACCTCTCTGTGCTTTACAATGCTTCCCTATGCTTTACCAGACCTCTCTGTGCTTTACAATGCTTCCTATGCTTTACCAGACCTCTCTGTGCTTTACAATGCTTCCCTATGCTTTACCAGACCTCTGTGCTTTACAATGCTTCCCTATGCTTTACCAGACCTCTCTGTGCTTTACAATGCTTCCCTATGCTTTACCAGACCTCTCTGTGCTTTACAATGCTTCCCTATGCTTTACCAGACCTCTCTGTGCTTTACAATGCTTCCCTATGCTTTACCAGACCTCTCTGTGCTTTTTACAATGCTTCCCTATGCTTTACCACACCTCTCTGTGCTTTTACAATGCTTCCCTATGCTTTACCACACCTCTCTGTGCTTTACAATGCTTCCTATGCTTTACCAGACCTCTCTGTGCTTTACAATGCTTCCCTATGCTTTACCAGACCTCTCTGTGCTTTTACAATGCTTCCCTATGCTTTACCAGACCTCTCTGTGCTTTACAATGCTTCCCTATGCTTTACCAGACCTCTCTGTGCTTTACAATGCTTCCCTATGCTTTACCACACCTCTCTGTGCTTTACAATGCTTCCCTATGCTTTACCAGACCTCTCTGTGCTTTACAATGCTTCCCTATGCTTTACCAGACCTCTCTGTGCTTTACAATGCTTCCCTATGCTTTACCAGACCTCTCTGTGCTTTACAATGCTTCCTATGCTTTACCAGACCTCTCTGTGCTTTACAATGCTTCCCTGTGCTTTTACCAGACCTCTCTGTGCTTTACAATGCTTCCCTATGCTTTACCAGAACTCTCTGTGCTTTACAATGCTTCCCTATGCTTTACCAGACCTCTCTGTGCTTTACAATGCTTCCCTGTGCTTTACCAGACCTCTCTGTGCTTTACAATGCTTCCCTATGCTTTACCACACCTCTCTGTGCTTTACAATGCTTCCCTATGCTTTACCATACCTCTCTGTGCTTTACAATGCTTCCCTATGCTTTACCAGACCTCTCTGTGCTTTACAATGCTTCCCTATGCTTTTACCAGACCTCTCTGTGCTTTTACAATGCTTCCCTATGCTTTACCAGACCTCTCTGTGCTTTACAATGCTTCCCTATGCTTTACCAGACCTCTCTGTGCTTTACAATGCTTCCCTATGCTTTACCAGACCTCTCTGTGTTTTACAATGCTTCCCTATGCTTTACCACACCTCTCTCTGTGCTTTACAATGCTTCCCTATGCTTTACCAGACCTCTCTGTGCTTTACAATGCTTCCCTATGCTTTACCAGACCTCTCTGTGCTTTACAATGCTTCCCTATGCTTTACCAGACCTCTCTGTGCTTTACAATGCTTCCCTATGCTTTACCAGACCTCTCTGTTTTTTACAATGCTTCCCTATGCTTTACCAGACCTCTCTGTGCTTTACAATGCTTCCCTTTGCTTTACCAGACCTCTCTGTGCTTTACAATGCTTCCCTATGCTTTACCACACCTCTCTGTGCTTTACAATGCTTCCTATGCTTTACCACACCTCTCTGTGCTTTACAATGCTTCCCTTTGCTTTACCAGACCTCTCTGTGCTTTACAATGCTTCCCTATGCTTTACCAGACCTCTGTGCTTTACAATGCTTCCCTATGCTTTACCAGACCTCTCTGTGCTTTACAAATGCTTCCCTATGCTTTTACCACACCTCTGTGCTTTACAATGCTTCCCTATGCTTTACCAGACCTCTCTGTGCTTTACAATGCTTCCCTATGCTTTACCAGACCTATGCTTTACCAGACCTCTCTGTGCTTTACAATGCTTCCCTATGCTTTACCAGACCTCTCTGTGCTTTACAATGCTTCCCTATGCTTTACCAGACCTCTCTGTGCTTTTACAATGCTTCCCTATGCTTTTACCAGACCTCTCTGTGCTTTACAATGCTTCCCTATGCTTTACCAGACCTCTCTGTGCTTTACAATGCTTCCCTATGCTTTACCAGACCTCTCTGTGCTTTACAATGCTTCCCTATGCTTTACCAGACCTCTCTGTGCTTTACAATGCTTCCCTATGCTTTTACCAGACCTCTCTGTGCTTTACAATGCTTCCCTATGCTTTACCAGACCTCTCTGTGCTTTACAATGCTTCCCTATGCTTTTACCAGACCTCTCTGTGCTTTTACAATGCTTCCTATGCTTTACCACACCTCTGTGCTTTACAATGCTTCCCTATGCTTTACCAGACCTCTCTGTGCTTTACAATGCTTCCCTATGCTTTACCACACCTCTCTGTGCTTTTACAATGCTTCCCTATGCTTTACCACACCTCTCTGTGCTTTACAATGCTTCCCTATGCTTTTACCAGACCTCTCTGTGCTTTACAATGCTTCCCTATGCTTTTACCAGACCTCTCTGTGCTTTTTACAATGCTTCCCTATGCTTTTACCACCTCTCTCTGTGCTTTACAATGCTTCCCTATGCTTTACCAGACCTCTCTGTGCTTTTTTGCTACAATGCTTCCCTATGCTTTACCAGACCTCTCTGTGCTTTACAATGCTTCCCTATGCTTTACCAGACCTCTCTGTGCTTTACAATGCTTCCCTATGCTTTACCAGACCTCTCTGTGCTTTACAATGCTTCCCTATGCTTTACCAGACCTCTCTGTGCTTTACAATGCTTCCCTATGCTTTACCAGACCTCTCTGTGCTTTACAATGCTTCCCTATGCTTTACCAGACCTCTCTGTGCTTTACAATGCTTCCCTATGCTTTACCAGACCTCTCTGTGCTTTTACAATGCTTCCCTTTGCTTTACCAGACCTCTCTGTGCTTTACAATGCTTCCCTATGCTTTACCAGACCTCTCTGTGCTTTACAATGCTTCCCTATGCTTTACCAGACCTCTCTGTGCTTTACAATGCTTCCCTATGCTTTACCAGACCTCTCTGTGCTTTACAATGCTTCCCTATGCTTTACCAGACCTCTCTGTGCTTTACAATGCTTCCCTTTGCTTTACCATACCTCTCTGTGCTTTACAATGCTTCCCTATGCTTTACCAGACCTCTCTGTGCTTTACAATGCTTCCCTATGCTTTACCAGACCTCTCTGTGCTTTACAATGCTTCCCTATGCTTTACCAGACCTCTCTGTGCTTTTTACAATGCTTCCTATGCTTTACCAGACCTCTCTGTGCTTTACAATGCTTCCCTATGCTTTACCAGACCTCTCTGTGCTTTTACAATGCTTCCCTATGCTTTTACCAGACCTCTCTGTGCTTTTACAATGCTTCCCTATGCTTTACCAGCCCTCTCTGTGCTTTTTAATGCTTCCCTATGCTTTACCAGACCTCTCTGTGCTTTACAATGCTTCCCTATGCTTTACCAGACCTCTCTGTGCTTTACAATGCTTCCCTATGCTTTACCAGACCTCTCTGTGCTTTATAATGCTTCCCTATGCTTTACCAGACCTCTCTGTGCTTTACAATGCTTCCTATGCTTTACCACACCTCTCTGTGCTTTACAATGCTTCCCTTTGCTTTACCAGACCTCGCTGTGCTTTTTACAATGCTTCCCTATGCTTTACCAGACCTCTCTGTGCTTTACAATGCTTCCCTATGCTTTTACCAGACCTCTCTGTGCTTTACAATGCTTCCTATGCTTTACCAGACCTCTCTGTGCTTTACAATGCTTCCCTATGCTTTACCAGACCTCTCTGTGCTTTACAATGCTTCCCTATGCTTTACCACACCTCTCTGTGCTTTACAATGCTTCCCTATGCTTTACCAGACCTCTCTGTGCTTTACAATGCTTCCCTATGCTTTACCAGACCTCTCTGTGCTTTTTTACAATGCTTCCCTATGCTTTACCAGACCTCTCTGTGCTTTTACAATGCTTCCCTATGCTTTACCACACCTCTCTGTGCTTTTACAATGCTTCCCTATGCTTTACCACACCTCTCTGTGCTTTACAATGCTTCCCTATGCTTTACCACACCTCTCTGTGCTTTACAATGCTTCCCTTTGCTTTACCAGACCTCGCTGTGCTTTACAATGCTTCCCTATGCTTTACCAGACCTCTCTGTGCTTTACAATGCTTCCCTATGCTTTACCAGACCTCTCTGTGCTTTACAATGCTTCCCTATGCTTTACCAGACCTCTCTGTGCTTTACAATGCTTCCCTATGCTTTACCAGACCTCTCTGTACTTTTACAATGCTTCCCTATGCTTTACCAGACCTCTCTGTGCTTTACAATGCTTCCCTATGCTTTACCAGACCTCTCTGTGCTTTTACAATGCTTCCCTATGCTTTACCAGACCTCTCTGTGCTTTTACAATGCTTCCCTATGCTTTTACCAGACCTCTCTGTGCTTTACAATGCTTCCCTATGCTTTACCAGACCTCTCTGTGCTTTACAATGCTTCCTATGCTTTACCAGACCTCTCTGTGCTTTACAATGCTTCCCTATGCTTTACCAGACCTCTGTGCTTTACAATGCTCCCCTATGCTTTACCAGACCTCTCTGTGCTTTACAATGCTTCCCTATGCTTTACCAGACCTCGCTGTGCTTTACAATGCTTCCCTTTGCTTTACCAGACCTCGCTGTGCTTTACAATGCTTCCCTATGCTTTACCACACCTCTCTGTGCTTTTTACAATGCTTCCCTATGCTTTACCAGACCTCTCTCTGTGCTTTACAATGCTTCCCTATGCTTTACCAGACCTCTCTGTGCTTTACAATGCTTCCCTATGCTTTTACCAGACCTCTCTGTGCTTTTACAATGCTTCCCTATGCTTTACCAGACCTCTCTGTGCTTTACAATGCTTCCCTATGCTTTACCAGACCTCTCTGTGCTTTTACAATGCTTCCCTATGCTTTACCAGACCTCTCTGTGCTTTTACAATGCTTCCTATGCTTTACCACACCTCTCTGTGCTTTACAATGCTTCCCTATGCTTTACCAGACCTCTCTGTGCTTTTACAATGCTTCCCTATGTTTTACCAGACCACTCTGTGCTTTATAATGCTTCCCTATGCTTTACCAGACCTCTCTGTGCTTTACAATGCTTCCCTATGCTTTACCAGACCTCTCTGTGCTTTACAATGCTTCCCTATGCTTTACCAGACCTCTCTGTGCTTTTACAATGCTTCCCTATGCTTTACCAGACCTCTCTGTGCTTTTACAATGCTTCCCTATGCTTTACCACACCTCTCTGTGCTTTTTACAATGCTTCCTATGCTTTACCACACCTCTCTGTGCTTTTACAATGCTTCCCTATGCTTTACCAGACCTCTGTGCTTTACAATGCTTCCTATGCTTTACCACACCTCTCTGTGCTTTACAATGCTTCCCTGTGCTTTACCAGACCTCTCTGTGCTTTTACAATGCTTCCCTGTGCTTTACCAGACCTCTCTGTGCTTTTACAATGCTTCCCTATGCTTTACCAGACCTCTCTGTGCTTTACAATGCTTCCCTATGCTTTACCAGAACTCTCTGTTTTTACAATGCTTCCCTATTCTTTACCACACCTCTGTGCTTTACAATGCTTCCTATGCTTTACCACACCTCTCTGTGCTTTACAATGCTTCCTATGCTTTTACCAGACCTCTCTGTGCTTTACAATGCTTCCCTATGCTTTACCAGACCTCTGTGTGCTTACAATGCTTCCCTATGCTTTACCAGACCTCTCTGTGCTTTACAATGCTTCCCTATGCTTTACCAGACCTCTCTGTACTTTACAATGCTTCCCTATGCTTTACCAGACCTCTCTGTGCTTTTACAATGCTTCCCTATGCTTTACCACACCTCTCTGTGCTTTACAATGCTTCCCTATGCTTTACCAGACCTCTCTGTGCTTTTACAATGCTTCCCTATGCTTTACCAGACCTCTCTGCTTTTACAATGCTTCCCTATGCTTTACCAGACCTCTCTGTGCTTTACAATGCTTCCCTATGCTTTACCAGACCTCTCTGTGCTTTACAATGCTTCCCTATGCTTTACCAGACCTCTCTGTGCTTTACAATGCTTCCCTATGCTTTACCAGACCTCTCTGTGCTTTACAATGCTTCCCTATGCTTTACCAGAACTCTCTGTGCTTTACAATGCTTCCCTATGCTTTACCAGACCTCTCTGTACTTTACAATGCTTCCTATGCTTTACCAGACCTCTCTGCTTTTACAATGCTTCCCTATGCTTTACCAGACCTCTCTGTGCTTTTACAATGCTTCCTATGCTTTACCAGACCTCTGTGCTTTACAATGCTTCCTATGCTTTACCAGACCTCTCTGTGCTTTACAATGCTTCCCTATGCTTTACCAGACCTCTCTGTGCTTTACAATGCTTCCCTATGCTTTACCAGAACTCTCTGTGCTTTACAATGCTTCCCTATGCTTTACCACACCTCTCTGTGCTTTACAATGCTTCCCTATGCTTTACCACACCTCTCTGTGCTTTACAATGCTTCCCTATGCTTTTTACCAGACCTCTCTGTGCTTTTACAATGCTTCCCTATGCTTTACCACACCTCTCTGTGCTTTACAATGCTTCCCTATGCTTTACCAGACCTCTCTGTGCTTTACAATGCTTCCCTATGCTTTACCAGACCTCTCTGTGCTTTACAATGCTTCCCTATGCTTTCTAGACCTTTCTGTGCTTTACAATGCTTTCCTATGCTTTGAGACCTCTGTGTGCTTTACAATGCTTCCTTATGCTTTGAGACCTCTGTGTGCTTTACAGATTACAATACTTGCCTATGCTTCCACTGTGCTTTATTCCACTTTGCTGTGCTTTTCTAAGGGTCACAGTGCAGCAGGTTTGCAGCTGGAGTTAACAGGTTACGTTGCAGATGAGTAACCTGCAAGTGGTTTGAAGTAACTGCGGTGTATACATAGTAAGGATTGTGACCAAAGAAGAGCTTTTATTAATAGTGTTCCCCTAGAGCCTCCTGCCCTAGTTAGACACCAGACTGGGACGCTGACTCGCTTGTCTTCCTGTGCGGTCGATCTGTGGCTCCGTGTGGTTAAGCGCTCATTACGGAGGTGAAGAGAAGTTCTCTAGAAATTGAGAGTGAGGCTCGCCGGGTGTACTGTTGTATAATAAAAGCAGGTGGACTCTGCAGGGCAGGGCGAGGTGTGCGTGCGTGCGTGTGGTGGGTGGGGCGTGGGTTCAGATTCCACAGCTCGGATACAGAGAGCTGAGCAGGAGACAGGAGATCCCGGGGCTGTGGAGCCTCGAGGAGATTCTGTGTCAGTAACGATGGTCCTGGAAGCCTTTCATCAGCTCCAGTAATTCAATATGAGAACAGCTCTCAGGCCAGGCGCTGCCGAACCACTTTAATGAACTCTCTGACTCGAACAGAAAAAGACCGGTTTTGTTTCTCGGGAATCGCTTGCGTTTCATGAAGTCTAAAATCTTAACCATCAATAAACCAGAAATGAACAAGAAACATCAATGTGCTTATCAGTTCATGAAGTGTTCACCAGGGGTGGGAATAAGACTCCTATTGCAGAGCAGAGTCACCCATTCCAGGTTTTGCTACGAGCTTGATCAGCCCCAGTGTATAGGTAACAAGCCGGGTGTTGTCTTATTAAACTCCTAGTAAAACCAGGAACAGATCAAACTGCTGTGCAATGGGAGTCTTATTCCCAGCCCTGTTCAGTATCTGTAGCTAGTAGCTTGTATTGTATTTGTCGCCCTGTGCAGCTATCTGCTCCAGTGCTGTTCTCAGGGCAGTGCCTCCTGCCCCTGCACGGCGCTTCACACAGGGTCTCTGTTTGTTTGATTGTAAGCAGTCCCATGATCAGTTTGTCCCGCTTGTTCAGGGATTATTCTGACCCGCGCGGCTCAGGCAGCTGTCAGTGTTACACAGCTGAGAGGCACGAGGCAGCTGGCCCTGCAATGGGGCTATTGTCTCCTGTCTGGCTGGTTAGTGTGACTGTCTCTGCTGATGCACAGCGCTGCACTGACCACTGTGTCAACTTTACAGAACAGCAGCTTTCTGAAACACACCAGCCCTAGGTCTCTGAACTATCATCAAGGAAGTGATTGAGATGATTCAGTATCCAGGAGTTTGAGCAGCCCCTGTTAAACATATTGTCTCTTCCATTCCAGCTGCATGAACAGCTCCTAACAGTCAACCTGCAGACTCACAGGTGAGGCTCATTCAAGGGTGATCAGTTCATTCAGAGCACATTTAGCAGGGAGGCTGGCTGTTCAAACTCCTGGCTCCTGTTGATTTCAGTAATACACCTGAACAAGGGGAGTTCTGAACCCAGGACTGGCTGCAGGACGAGTGGAAGTTTCTATCCCTGCCCTGTTATACTTAAACCACTATGTGCCTGTGTGTGTCTCACTCCTGTGTGTGTGTCTCTGTGTGTGTGTGTGTGTCTCTCGCTCCCTGTGTTTGTGTCTCTGTGTGTGTGTGTGTCTCGCTACCTCTGTGTGTGTGCATGTCTCACTCCTGTGTGTCTGTGTGTGTATGCATGTTCCACTCCTGTGTGTGTGTGTCTCACTCCTGTGTGTGCATGTCTCACTCCTAAAAGTGTGTGCGTGCATGTCTCACTCCTGTGTGTGTCTCACTCCCTGTGTGTGTGTGTGTGTGTGTGTGTGTGTGTGCGTGCGCATGTCTCACTCCTGTGTGTGTCTCACTCCCTGTGTGTGTGTGTGTGCATGTCTCACTCCTGTGTGCGTGTGTGTATCTCACTCCTGTGTGCGTGCATGTCTCACTCCTGTGTGTGTGCATGTCTCACTCCTGTGTGTGTCTCACTCCCTGTGTGTGCATGTCTCACTCCTGTGTGCGTGTGTGTATGTCTCACTCCTGTGTGTGTGTCTCACTCCCTGTGTGTGTGCGTGTCTCACGTCTGTGTGTGTTGCAGGTGGGGTATCCTGTTCTCTCACCCTCGAGACTTCACCCCGGTGTGCACCACAGAGCTGGGTCGTGCTGCCAAGCTGTCTGGAGAGTTTGCGAGGCGCAGCGTGAAGATGATCGCTCTGTCCATCGACAGCGTGCAGGACCACCTGGCCTGGAGCAAGGTAGGGAGCAGAGCGACCGTCCTTCTGAAAGGAGAAACACTCCATTCATGATGTACATGCACCAGAAACTAATACAGAAATTACAAACAAAATACTGACAAAGCTTCCATAACGCTCCCCTACCCCCCCAAAAAACACAAGTCATGAAAGAAGGAAAGAAATCGGAACATGTCAGCTTGATTTCAGAATGGAATTCAGCCCTGCATTGACTGGCACTCGACCCCGCAGACCTGCATCACTGTTCACTGGTGAGTGGGCTCGGTATTGCAGTAGTTTACCTGCCATGCTTCTCCACTCTGCATGCTGACTTCTGCAGCTGTGTGTTTACAAAGTCATTACTCATTACCCAGGATTGCACAAGTCACTTCCATTGCCTGTATTTTCAACAGTTGGATGTTGACCCCGTTGCCATGGCGACAGGTTTCTAGGGAATGATACAGCCACACAGAGCAGCTTACTAAAGACACACAAAATAAGAGTCCCTGCCTGACTCTCCCTCCCTCTCTCTCAGGACATCGTCGCCTATAACGGAGAGGCTCCCGACTCCATGCTGCCTTTCCCGATCATCGCGGATGAGAAGCGGGAGCTGGCCATCCAGCTGGGAATGCTAGACCCCGATGAGAAGGACAAGGATGGCATTCCGCTGACCGCTCGCTGCGTGAGTGACACGACCCCCAACCCGCTATCTCGCTGCAGGGATGGGAGTAAGACTCCTACTGCACAGCGCTTTCACCCGTTCCAGGAGTTAGTACAAGCCTGACTAGAGTCAGTGCACATCAGTGTATAGGTATCAAGCTCAGGTGTGTCTGTTTAGGAGTGGATCACACTGCTGTGCAATGGGAGTCTTGCGTTACTGTTTTGGCAGTCATGAAGATCGAGGCTGAAGAATATGAACGAGTAGACTGGAAGTAGACTCTCCTCCTGTGTAGAGAAGCAAATGAGAGCGTGCTGGCTGTGTGTGTGTGTGTGTGCGCGTGCGCGCGTCTGTCTGTCTTAACTATTCCCCACCCCCCAGGTGTTTGTCATTGGCCCTGACAAGAAGCTGAAGCTGTCGATTCTCTACCCTGCCACCACGGGGCGCAATTTCGACGAGATCCTGCGCACGGTGGACTCTCTGCAGCTGACTGCGCAAAAGCGCGTGGCCACGCCCGTGGACTGGAAGGTGAGAGAGAGCGAGACGGGATCTCTTCAGCAGCACAGAGAGCTGCGCGGTATAGATTACACTACAGGGATGGAAATAAGACTCCTGTTGCACAGCAGTTTGATCCATTCCTGGTTTTACTGTGAGTTTAACAAGAAACACCTGAGCGTGTTACCTATATACACTGTGGCTGACCAAGCTGTTAGTAAAACCTGGATTGGGTGAATCTGCTGTGCAGTAGGAGTCGTCTTTCCATCCCTGCACTCTGCCACCTTGTGGAAATGCAGAGTATATGTGGTGCGCTGATTTCAGGCAATGCCTCGCACACAGAGCTGGGGACGGATCGCATTCCGACGCGCTCCTGTTCTAACCACGCGCCCCTGTCTCCACAGCTTGGTGACAGCTGCATGGTGCTTCCCAATATTCCCGAGGACGAGGCCGCCAAGCTGTTTCCTGCCGGCGTTTACACCAAGGACCTGCCATCAGGGAAGAAGTACCTGCGATATACCCCGCAGCCATGAGGGGGCGTCGTGGGACAGAGCTGGACTCCTGACAACCTGCCGAGCTGAGAGGGGTGGGGGTGGGCGCAGAGAGTACATCACTACAGAGACAGTTCAGATACATCCCTACAGAGTTCTTCTCTTCCCTCCCAGTCCTTTTCAAGTCTCTCTCTCTCGCTCTCTCTCTCGTGTGACAGGTGTATTCTTGATAATCAAGCTGAACTCTATATTCCTCTTTGCCTTTCCACAGGGTGTGCACTAGGTAGACTGTCTTGATATTTTTTGCTCGGTGAATGAACATCATTTCAGTTTTGAATTAAAATAAGCTGATTTAAGAGACTGAGTGGTCTTGGCTTGTTATTTCTACCCCCACTCTGTCCCGAGTCCGTCTCACTGTGTCTGTCTCCACTCCGTCTCACTGTGTCCTCCTGCTCTCTACACTGCGTCTGTCCCCACTCCGTCTCACTGTGTCCTCCTGCTCTCTACACCGCATCTGTCTCCACTCTGTCTCACGGTGTCCTCCTGCTCTCTACACTGCGTCTGTCTCCACTCCGTCTAACTGTGTCCTCCTGCTCTCTACACCGCATCTGTCCCCACTCCGTCTCACTGTGTCCTCCTGCTCTCTACACCGCATCTGTCCCCACTCTGTCTCACTGTGACCTCCTGCTCTCTACACTGTATCTGTCTCCACTCCGGCTCACTGTGTCCTCCTGCTCTCTACACTGTGTCCTCCTGCTCTCTACACTGCGTCTGTCTCCACTCTGTCTCACTGTGACCTCCTGCTCTCTACACTGTATCTGTCTCCACTCCGACTCACTGTGTCCTCCTGCTCTCTACACTGTGTCTGTCTCCACTCTGTCTCACGGTGTCCTTCTGCTCTCTACACTGTGTCTGTCTCCACTCCGTCTCATTGTGTCCTCCTGCTCTGTACACTGCGTCTATCTCCACTGTCTCACTGTGTCCTTCTGCTCTCTACACTGTGACTGTCTCCACTGTCTCACGGTGTCCTTCTGCTCTCTACACTGTCTGTCTCCACTCCGGCTCACTGTGTCTTCTTTCCCAGTGTATAATACATCCCCTCATTACAATACCAGTGTATAATACATCCCCTCGGCACAATACCAGTGTATAATACATCCCCTCAGTACAATACCAGTGTATAATACATCCCCTCATTACAATACCAGTGTATAATACATCCCCTCAGCACAATACCAGTGTATAATACATCCCCTCAGCACAATACCAGTGTATAATACATCCCCTCAGTACAATACCAGTGTATAATACATCCCCTCAGTACAATACCAGTGTATAATACATCCCCTCATTACAATACCAGTGTATAATACATCCCCTCAGTACAATACCAGTGTATAATACATCCCCTCATTACAATACCAGTGTATAATACATCCCCTCATTACAATACCAGTGTATAATACATCCCCTCAGCACAATACCAGTGTATAATACATCCCCTCAGTACAATACCAGTGTATAATACACCCCTCAGCACAATACCAGTGTATAATACATCCCCTCAGCACAATACCAGTGTATAATACATCCCCTCAGTACAATACCAGTGTATAATACATCCCCTCAACACAATACCAGTGTATAATACATCCCCTCAGTACAATATCAGTGTATAATACATCCCCTCAGCACAATACCAGTGTATAATACATCCCCTCATTACAATACCAGTGTATAATACATCCCCTCAGTACAATACCAGTGTATAATACATCCCCTCAACACAATACCAGTGTATAATACATCCCCTCAGCACAATACCAGTGTATAATACATCCCCTCAGTACAATACCAGTGTATAATACATCCCCTCAGTACAATACCAGTGTATAATACATCCCCTCAGTACAATACCAGTGTGTAATACATCCCCTCAACACAATACCAGTGTATAATACATCCCCTCAGCACAAAACCAGTGTATAATACATCCCCTCAACACAATACCAGTGTATAATACATCCCCTCATTACAATACCAGTGTATAATACATCCCCTCAGCACAATACCGGTGTGTTCGTGGGACCGATACCCTGTACAGGGTTAATTAAAAGAACAGTTTAAAATAAAGAACTAGAAAAGTGCCAGTACAGTGGAAGCCATTTCTCACGAGACAGATGATAATAATAATAATATTAGTATGAATTTCTTAGCAGACACCCTTACTTAGACAGATGCAGAGCCTCAAATAAAGGTGATCACCACAGAACTGTATGTGTGAACTTAACACTTTCCTTTTCCGACTGGCCCAAGTACAACAGAACTTGACAAAATCCCATGATTCTTAATAAAGAGTGAAGATTCACATACTGACCAGAAACGGACCTTCCAACAGAAAAGGGCTATAAAAGCTGAACACACACACACAGCCTATTGCTGTTTGCTCTCGATTACCCTGCTTCTGACTTTCAGCTCTCAAGCGAAGGAAGCACAGGAGGCTTCACACCACTGACTCAATCACAAGCCTCTGGCTGCATCGACGGGCTGCAAGGAGCGACAGGACGAAGCGAGGCAGAGTCCCACAGGCTGCAAGGAGCAACAGGACGAAGCAGGGCAGAGTCCCACAGGCTGCAAGGAGCAACAGGACGAAGCAGGGCAGAGTCCCACAGGCTGCAAGGAGCAACAGGACGAAGCGGGGCAGAGTCCCACAGGCTGCAAGGAGCGACAGGACGAAGCGGGGCAGAGTCCCACAGGCTGCAAGGAGCGACAGGACGAAGCGGGGCAGAGTCCCACAGGCTGCAAGGAGCAACAGGACGAAGCGGGGCAGAGTCCCACAGGCTGCAAGGAGCGACAGGATGAAGCGGGGCAGAGTCCCACAGGCTGCAAGGAGCAACAGGACGAAGCGGGGCAGAGTCCCACAGGCTGCAAGGACCAACAGGACGAAGCGGGGCAGAGTCCCACAGGCTGCAAGGACCAACAGGACGAAGCAGGGCAGAGTCCCACAGGCTGCAAGGAGCAACAGGACGAAGCGGGGCAGAGTCCCACAGGCTGCAAGGAGTGACAGGACGAAGCAGGGCAGAGTCCCACAGGCTGCAAGGACCAACAGGACGAAGCGGGGCAGAGTCCCACAGGCTGCAAGGAGCAACAGGACGAAGCGGGGCAGAGTCCCACAGGCTGCAAGGACCACACTGGGATTGAAGATTGTATGGAGCAAGCACAGAGACTGTGTTTTTGGATCACACTGGGATTGAAGATTTCATCGTGGAAGAATCATCATCGCAGTTCTCAACTAGCAGGCTCTTTGCCCAGGCATTAGGATTGTTTAGTATAAAACCGCTGATCTGCACCTTTACACAAGCAACCGAATTGCTTTCAATTGAGCTGTCGAGACGAATTGAATCACTAATGAAGGTGCGTGTAAGCTTTGCATGAGCACTGATACAGTAACTCGGAATCAGATGAACTCATGCAGGTTTTATGGAGAGCTTTAAGTCCTCGTGCTATTTTATAGACAGGTGTGTTTAGACCGTAGTGTTTCAGGTTGATAATCAATAGATTTACCCTAGAATCTGTACTCTATGAACAGGGTTTCCCTGCAGAGGGAGCTCAGAACAGCTCTTCAAGACTAGTTGCTCTTATTTGTTTCCAGTGATCTCGACACACCGTTTATTTATATTGTCAATTCAGCCTGTATCTTTATCAACAGCTTTTTATAAATCTATTCACTAAAAACACAGACCCAGAACCTTGTATCTTGATATAAATGGTGCTATAACGTCTAAACCACGGATCAATCAGATCTTTGATTAAACCCCAGTCAATGAGAAAGGCTGTCAATAGTGACACACACAGCACCCATATGTCTGATATGTGCATGTGTCCACCAGAGGGGGCTGCAGCACTGCAGGTATTGATCTGGAGCATGGTCACCCTGCAGCCTGCACCTGCTGCCTGCCTCCACCAGGGGGAGCTCCAGCATAGCTATGATCACTCAGGGTTGGAACGCTTTGCTGTGACGGCAGTAAAAGGACCCGATACACGTTTAGTGCTTTAATGAAGGGGTTAGTTAAAGTGATCTCTCTCTTTCTGGTTTGTATAATCACAGCACCTCATCTCGGAAGATTATTTGTAGTTTTTTTCACCCCCGATGTCTGCAATGATAATTCACCCTGCCTTTTTTTTTGAGCATTTAATAAGGATACTCTTTTAAAAATGCACCAGAACCTACACCAGCTTACATTCAACAGGTCTTCTGTCTCTGTCACAAGAAAACTGCCTTGATTTCCCCCAAGTCCTCTCCAAACATTAATCACAGACTCCAAGCCTCCTGGAGACATCCCACACTGTATCTGGTTAGAATCTGATAAACTATTTATTTATTTAAATCACAAATCTTTAGTAGATTATGCAGTCCCTCTGCCTGCCTGAATTCTGGTTTAGTTTTGTGGTTCAGTTCAGCAGTGCTCTGTAGTTGTGTGGTTCAGTTCAGCAGTGCTCTGTAGTTTTATGATTCAGTTCAGCAGTGCTCTGTAGTTTTGTGGTTCAGTTCAGCAGTGCTCTGTAGTTTTGTGGACAGTTCAGCAGTGCTCTGTAGTTGTGTGGTTCAGTTCAGCAGTGCTCTGTAGTTTTGTGGTTCAGTTCAGCAGTGCTCTGTAGTTTTGTGGTTCAGTTCAGCAGTGCTCTCTGAGTTCACTGCTGTGATGATGTGTTTTTCGAAAACTATATATAAAGTCAGCTCCTCCACCTCTACCCTGAAAGCTAGCACTGTTCACAAGCTCTCTGTATCTAATCTGATTCCTGCTGTCAGGCAGGCCCTCCTCGTTTGTCTTCTTCTGCACAACAGAACAATGAATCTGCGATTTAATCTCCAAACAGAAACGTTGGCTTCCTGTGCTGTGTGGGAGTGGGAGTGGGATGCATTGACCTTGGACAGGGAGGAAGAGCTGTTCCAGTATGGTCGAGAGCTGAGGGACTGGGAGGGAGGCAGAGTGTGTCTAGTGGTTAGGGCTGAGGGACTGGGAGGGAGGCAGTGAGGTATAGTGGTTAGAGCTGAGTGACTGGGAGGTAGGCAGAGTGTGTCTAGTGGTTAGGGCTGAGGGACTGGGAGGGAGGCAGAGTGTATCTAGTGGTTAGGGCTGAGGGACTGGGAGGGAGGCAGTGAGGTCTAGTGGTTAGAGCTGAGGGACTGGGAGGGAGGCAGAGTGTGTCTAGTGGTTAGGGCTGAGGGACTGGGAGGGAGGCAGAGTGTGTCTAGTGGTTAGAGCTGCAGGAATGGGTCTCTACTGATTAACCCTTAAACATGCAGGAAATAAAATACAGAAATATTAAAGATAAACAAACGAGTTGTCAAGCGACGCAGCACAGCAGCAGGTTGCAAACGGAGACGTTTGTTCTCGCTGAGCAGCTCTGGCGGGATTTCCAGTGTTACAGACACTCTTGTTTCTGCTTGCAGGGGATTCCTTCCTTCCCACAGAAAACCACAGACAGCTTCCCCAGCACCGACCTGCACCCGCCTGCAACAAGTATTGGGACAGCAAAGTGAAACAGGGCGGCTGGGACTCCACAGAACTGCATGCTGCTTTCCAGCAGGTATCGGGACACCTTCGCAGAGTAAAGCACGGGGGGGGGCACGACACGCCCAGTCCAGGGCAGACAGAAGCAGCGACCCAGAGGAACGAAAGGGCTGCATCCAACTGGTTCCTCATGAAACCTGATGATGAGCGGAAGAAATGCTATTTTTATAGCAGAACAAGAAAATAGAATAACTTTTAACCAAAAAAAAAATGCTTACAGCAAAGAACTGGAGCAAAACCACATGCTGACAGGCAGGGAAATGTGTTGAGTGAGCAGAGAGCACAGCACAGCGTTCCACAGCAAGCAAACCAGCACTGGGATGAAACGTGCACACAGACAGGGGCAAGCAGGGTTATTTATTGTGATTATTTGCAGTGAACAAATAACAGCAACCAATAAACTCAGCCCTGATCCAGAAGGAAAAGTCCATAAACATCCAGCAGGACCAGGTTCAGGGACTCCTCGGCTGAGCTCTGCACACACACAGCGCCCCTACCCTACGAATCATCTGCTGTTCCCTAGCTGTGCTTCCCCTTCGCCATGACGACACTCTGAAGGTTCCATGTTGCCATGGTGATTCTCCTCGCTCAGCGGAATCCATTTCCTGGCGCGTGTCTCAGCACTGGAACCCACAGCTTCCCCTTCTCCCCCCGGTCTCCATGACGATCGGCAGGTTCTGGGATGTGGTTGCGCGTGGAAGGAAACTTCTAAAAATAAAGTGAGGATCCCACCAGAGGCTCCGAGAGTACAGTGAGCATTTGAACACAGACCTCTGATGAGGGCGGCCATGTTCACGTTTACTGTGGCACTGCATCCCAAGTCGTGAAACACAGCGTTAGACAGGCAGGGGAGTGCTGGAGTAACCCAGCCAGAGAGAGGGGTTACCTGGGGTCACTGAGACACACAGCACTCCCTGCTCAACGACAGCACAGTCCTGCTGGGAAACTTTATAAACCTAAAATACTCAATCAAGGCACACTGGCAATTATTTAGCAAATATTATTTATTTTTTTGCTACCAGATTCAATTTTTGGAAACACAAATTACAACAGAACAATATGTTAATACAAAAACAATTATATATTTACAAAAAGTATATACTGTATATATGTATAATATAAATATTTAATTTTTAATGAAAGCTGGTAATGGGTGATGTGCAGCCCTGCAGCAGAGAGCAAGAGCGAGAGGGGAGACCCGCGCTGTGCGACACGCAGAGTGAGAGGGGAGACCTGCGCTGTGCGTGAGGGGAGACCCGCACTGTGCGAGAGGGGAGACCTGCGCTGTGCAACACACAGAGCAAGAAGGGAGACCCGCGCTGTGTGACACACAAACCAAGGGATGGGCATCCCTGCTGGCTCTGCTGGGGAGATCATGAGAAACAAAACAACCAAGGGACTGGCTCAGGTTAACTGGGCAAGCTGGGACAAGATCCACTCCTCCAGGGCTGGGCAGGCACAGAAACACAGACATGAGGGATCGCTGACCAGTGAGGGAGGAGGGCTGCTAAAGAGTTCAGCTAGAGAGCCAGGCTGCTCTGCTGCTCAGCCCCGTGTCAGGACAGACACACAAAACAACACGGCGGTGAAAATGCTTTTAAAACCTGCCAACAGGAGGCAGCTCTAAATCACTTTTCTGTTGAAACCCTTCTAAATGCTTACCCCAGTATTTTTGCATGGTACTTTTGCATTTTTCCCCATGATCATACAATTCATTCACCACAGTTTACCCTGGTTTGCCATGCTTTTCAATATGCTTTACTTTAGCTCTCTGTGCTTTGCAATGCTTGCCTATGCTTTACCATGCTTTCACAGTGCTTGATTACACTTTTACTATGGGAAACATTTGTAAAGGAAGGTCTCGGTAGTTTCATATCATTTCACAGCGTCCTCCTGCTGCATCCTGCCTGCAGAGGGCTCTGCAAACATCTGGGAAGAACACTTTTTGGCAAAATGTGCGGAGTTTATTAAAATCCACAGCGAAGTGCATTTCTTTCTCTGAGAAATTTCTCATTTTTTCCCCATGAACAACTAATTTCTTCACAGCAATATATAACTTAATTTTCTGGGATACTCAGAAAACAAACAGGGCAAAGTTAATCTGTGGTGTTGCTTTCAGCTCACAGGAATTTAAGAAAATGTGGATTTTCGGTGAAAAAATAATTTGATGAATTTGGAAAACAAAAAAATAAAAAGCACAGAAGGACTGAGCAGCCCAGAGATTGAAACTCAGCAGACAGTTGTGCAGATAGAGAGGCACATTTCTACCAGTGCTCAGCACTAGAGTCACAGACTCAGAGACAGGGAGCTCCATGTGCTCAGAGCTGAATAGTCAGTGTCTCAGAGACAGGGAGCTCCATGTGCTCAGTGCTGAAGAGTCAGAGTCTCAGAGACAGGGAGCTCCATGTGCTCAGAGCTGAATAGTCAGTGTCTCAGAGACAGGGAGCTCCATGTGCTCAGTGCTGAAGAGTCAGAGTCTCAGAGACAGGGAGCTCCATGTGCTCAGTGCTGAAGAGTCAGAGTCTCAGAAACAGGGAGCTCCATGTGCTCAGTGCTGAAGAGTCAGAGTCTCAGAGACAGGGAGCTCCATGTGCTCAGTGCTGAAGAGTCAGAGTCTCAGAGACAGGGAGCTCCATGTGCTCAGAGCTGAAGAGTCAGTGTCTCAGAGACAGGGAGCTCCATGTACTCAGTGCTGAAGAGTCAGTGTCTCAGAGACAGGGAGCTCCATGTGCTCAGTGCTGAAGAGTCAGAGTCTCAGAGACAGGGAGCTCCATGTGCTCAGTGCTGAAGAGTCAGAGTCTCAGAGACAGGGAGCTCCATGTGCTCAGTGCTGAAGAGTCAGAGTCTCTTTTTCTTTCTTTTACAAAAAAGATTTGAAGAAAAATATTGCTCTCTGCTATTTTGCCTTTTGTCACATTCTTATAAACTCTTTTTTTTTTGGACACATTTACAAAACAAAATATTTCCGGGCTGGGTGGGGCACTAGGGTAGATCCATCCTCCCCTTCACCCCCCCTCTCCCAAAACAAGTGCACCTAACTCCACAGTGTGAAGAAGATCAACCAATCAGATCCTTCCTCTCTCCAAGACGAGGCTCTGACCACTCCCCCCGGAGAGAAACACGAACCAATAGGAAACCAGAGGAAGTGGATTCATTACAGAAGGAAACAAACAAACAATAGGGCCCAATCAGCAGCCAATCAGAACACTTGTTACAAGCACTCGTCATCCAGAGGACTGGGGAAGGACCCTCATCCGTACTTTAGAAAGTGATGCAGGAGTCACTCGTCATCCAGAGGACTGGAGAAGGACCCTCATCCATACTTTAGAAAGTGACGCAGGAGTCACTCGTCATCCAGAGGACTGGAGAAGGACCCTCATCCGTACTTTAGAAAGTGACGCAGGAGTCACTCGTCATCCAGAGGACTGGAGAAGGACCCTCATCCGTACTTTAGAAAGTGAGGCGAGAATCACTCATCATCCAGAGGACTGGGGAAGGACCCTCATCCGTACTTTAGAAAGTGAGACGGGAGTCTTCTTCAGTCCAAGGCGGGAGTCTTCTTCAGTCCATGTGAGTCTCCCACATTCAGGAAACTTATTCATCACTTATTCCATCATTCAATACAATCCACCCCTCACTGTCCCCGTCTCCTTCCGCACACGAAGGAAAACAACAATCAGGAGCAGCTTTCTCTCCTTCGTGTGCAAAACATTCCAAACATCTGACATATCAAAATATCAATCTCTGATCAGTCTATATCAGTCTGTGTGGAGCCCCTGCTGCGCAAGGCCGAGGACCGGGCCTGGGAGTCTGCTGGGAGGGCTGGCCAGGCCAGCTCTCCTCTGCGGGGCTGGGATCCTGTCCCGCTCAACCCAGGAGAGAGGGAGCTCCGAGGGGAATGCGGGTCAGCTGACACACACAGCTGATCTGGAATGTGTCGCTGGGAGTGTGTGTCAGCGAGTGGAGTGGCTGCCCCTCTCTCTCTTCCCGCTCACAGGGTCACCTTGCTCAGCCGGTTGCTCAGGCAGCCCCCCCGGCAGGCCCGTGGCAGCGTGGCACTCGAGTGGCTGCGCAGTTTCACCGCCCGCCCCCCCACAGCCCAGTCCTTGTGCCTCAGGAGGAAGTCGAAGTTGGCCGAGCTGTTCATGGCGTAGAACACGTTAGCATTGTCCGGGATCAGCAGCTCTGTGGGAGAGAAGAAGAGCTTATATTATACTAGTTTACCCTGGCTTGCTGTGCTTATTGATACACCCTGGCTTGCTATGCTTATTGATACACCCTGGCTTGCTATGCTTATTGATACACCCTGGCTTGCTATGCTTATTGATACACCCTGGCTTGCTATGCTTATTGATACACCCTGGCTTGCTGTGCTTATTGATACACCCTGGCTTGCTGTGCTTATTGATACACCCTGGCTTGCTGTGCTTATTGATACACCCTGGCTCGCTGTGCTTATTAATACACCCTGGCTCGCTGTGCTTATTAATACACCCTGGCTTGCTGTGCTTATTAATACACCCTGGCTCGCTGTGCTTATTAATACACCCTGGCTTGCTGTGCTTATTGATACACCCTGGCTTGCTGTGCTTATTGATATGCATTCCCATACCTCTCTACTCTTTACCATGCTTCCACTGGGCTGAATTACACTTTGCTGTGCTTTTACTGTGTTTAACAAACACTCAATACTGCTCCATTTAGTTCTATATCTGCTATTGCTGGCTGCAGACATTACCCGTGTGTATTATTATTATTATTCTTATTGTATTCCTGTGGGCTGCGTGGTGTTATTCTTGTTCTTATTGTATTCCTGTGGGCTGCGTGGTGTTATTCTTGTTCTTATTGTATTCCTGTGGGCTGCGTGGTGTTATTCTTGTTCTTATTGTGTTCCTGTGGGCTGCATGGTGTTATTCTTGTTCTTATTGTATTCCTGTGGGCTGCGTGGTGTTATTCTTGTTCTTATTGTATTCCTGTGGGCTGCGTGGTGTTATTCTTGTTCTTATTGTATTCCTGTGGGCTGCGTGGTGTTATTCTTGTTCTTATTGTATTCCTGTGGGCTGCGTGGTGTTATTCTTGTTCTTATTGTATTCCTGTGGGCTGCGTGGTGTTATTCTTGTTCTTATTGTATTCCTGTGGGCTGCGTGGTGTTATTCTTGTTCTTATTGTATTCCTGTGGGCTGCGTGGTGTTATTCTTGTTCTTATTGTATTCCTGTGGGCTGCGTGGTGTTATTCTTGTTCTTATTGTATTCCTGTGGGCTGCGTGGTGTTATTCTTGTTCTTATTGTATTCCTGTGGGCTGCGTGGTGTTATTCTTGTTCTTATTGTATTCCTGTGGGCTGCGTGGTGTTACTCACCTCTCTCCTCAGAGATGACCTGCACCAGTTCGTAGCGGTAGGACGCCTCGCTCTCCAGGTTGTGTTTGCTCATGGCTCTCGTGATCACTGCTGGGGTCTTGTCCTGACTGGTGAGCTGTGATAACAAACACCAAGACGATGAGTCCCACCCCAGCACACACACACACACAGCCCTACACACACACACACACACACACACACACACACACAGCCCCTAACCCTAACCCTGCACACACACACTGCCCCTCCCTCCCTCCCCTCCTGGTACAGGTTCCCGTTGCTGGCCTGTACCCCCCCCCCCCCTCCTCTCTTCTCACCAGGATGCTCTTGTACAGGTTCCCATTGCTGGCCTGCACGCTGACCCGGATGATGCAGCTGTCCTCGTTCTGCTGGTTGTAGACAGGCAGGGGGAGTGCGCTGGAGCCTGACACGGAGCGCCTGTGCGTGGGGGGGGGCTCCGGCAGCGAGGGGAATGAAGACGAGGTGTCCATGGAGTGGATCGAGGAGCAGGACGAGGACTCTGAGAGCTGGGGACAGATAAGAGGGGGACAGGACTGTCAGGAGGGGGGCGGGGCTGCACTGGACTGTCACAAGCACATCTGTCTGGCTGCCGTGTCTCACTGAACTGAGTTTTCAATCCCTGTGTGGTTAATGGACCTGGTTAAAGAAGTACCGTATGATCAGGATGTCAACATCTGCCTTTCCTGCACAAGGCTGTCTGTAATGAAGCTCCTCTCTTTACATGCTGGGGGCTCGGGCTGTTCTTTGTAAAGCCTCGGACGCTACTGTGCCTGTGACTGGCCCTGTGATTGAAGCGCTGGCTGTACCTTCTTCAGGGGTGCGTCGGGGGTCTGGCAGGCCACCTCGAGCTCCGAGGGGCTGGAGTCGCTGGACGAGATGCTGACCGAGTCCATGCTCTCCCCGGAGCTGCCACTAGGGGGCGACTTGGGGCTCTCCTTCACTGGCGTGCTGCTGGCCACAGCGTCCGTACCCAGGAACAATCTGCCAGGAGAGACAGGGGAGGGGAGGGGAGGAGTCAGAGAGGGGAGTGGAGGGGAGGAGTCAGTCTTTGATGGGGTGTTTGCAGACCAGTCTCTCCATACCAGTCTCTCCAGTGAAGTGATACTCACAGGCTCAGTCTCTTCACCATGCTCTTGCGATGCTTCGGGGAGGTGGGGCTGCTGTCTGTGACACCTTCGATCTCACAGGACAGGGTGTAGCTGCACGAGAGAGAGAGAGAGAGAGAGAGAGAGAGAGAAAGAAAGAAAGAAAGAAAGAAAGAAAGAAAGAAGGAAAGAAAGAAAGTGTGAGAGGGAAAGCACACAATAAGACTAGACACAGACCATACACTCCAGGCCGTTAGCTCCAACAGTGTGGCTTAGTGGTTATAGCTGAGGCACTGGGAAGGAGGCAGTGTGGTCCAGCACCCCACTCTTGTTAGGAATGAATATTAAGAGCCTGAGACGCTCCTCACCTCTCCTCGTCAGTTAAGTGCTGCTGGCTCCTGAACCAGCGCAGGAAGGCCTGGTCGGCGCTCAGGCAGTAGCTGTTGCATGCGGACTGCAGGAGCTTGATCTGCGCAATGACCTCGAACTCCTAGAGACAGAGAGAGAAGAGAGAGAGACGGGCAGCAGCGTCAGGGAGTGCAAGACCCGGCACCAGGCCTTCCTTTCACAAGAGCAAAGCTGTCTTCACTACTTTTAAACTCCTGATCTGCAGTGGCATATCAGTGCAAACTCACCCTCCGTCTCTTCTCAAAGTTAATCAGACCACCCTGTGGAAACAAAACCAAACCTGTGTTAATCCGAGCTGCTCGAACCCAGGACCCCCACACTGCAGGGACGAGTGCACATGAAGACACAGAACAAAGGATCAAGTGTCTTAAATAACCTGTCACGTGATCTATACACAGGATGATGGGAAAATCCTGAACAGTGAGTGGACGATTTGTCATACGTTATCAATAATGCAGGGCTGGGGAGAGAGGAGGAGATGAGAGAGGAGATGAGGGAGGACAGTGGAGGGGAGAGGAGGAGATGAGGGAGGAGAGTGGAGAACGGAGGAGATGAGGGAGGAGAGTGGAGAAGGGAGGAGAGGGGAGAGAAGATGAGGGAGGATAGGGGAGAGGAGGAGATGAGGGAGGAGAGTGGAGGGGAGAGGAGGAGAGTGGAGAAGGGAAGAGAGGGGAGAGGAGATGAGGGAGGATAGGGGAGAAGGGAAGAGAGGGGAGAGGAGATGAGGGAGGATAGGGGAGAAGGGAAGAGAGGGGAGAGGAGATGAGGGAGGATAGGGGAGGGGAGGGGAGGAGAAGATGAGGGAGGAGAGGAGGAGATGAGGGAGGGGAGGGGAGGAGGATCGACAGTGAAGAGCAGAGCCGGTCTGTACCTCCACGTAGTCTGGCAGCGCAGTGTCCAGCATGGTCAGGTCTGTCAGGAAGGTGCCCAGATAGGGGACAGTGCCCTGCATGGCTCCCTGCAGAGAGACACAAACACACACAGTTCACAGCACAGTTCACACAAACAGCCCACTGACTACCAGGGGAGTCGAGCTGAAACCACATCAAGTAGCCATGAATTAAACTTTCAGCCAGGATCAGCCCAATCATTCACTCAGTGCGTTCATCCTTTACCTGGCTGTGGCTTCCTTAAACAGGTCATTATAGTGCATTCAGTATTGCTAGCATAGCTTTCTAGTACTGCTTACTGAATAGGGAGCCACTGTTTTAGAAATGTTTAGAGTTTACTAACACAAATTCAGAATGTGTGTTTTTTTCGTTGCCCAGGTCGTCCCCCAGAATGCGATTCTTTGTGAACTCTGGCTCAGTCAGGAAGTGTCTCAGTGCAGTACAGTGTAGTTCTCTGCAGTCAGCGTGCACGCCCTGCCTGGATCTCTTGTGTCTCAGTGCAGTACAGTGTAGTTCTCTGCAGTCAGCGTGCACGCCCTGCCTGGATCCCTTGTGTCTCAGTGCAGTACAGTGTAGTTCTCTGCAGTCAGCGTGCACGCCCTGCCTGGATCTCTTGTGTCTCAGTGCAGTACAGTGTAGTTCTCTGCAGTCAGCGTGCACGCCCTGCCTGGATCTCTTGTGTCTCAGTGCAGTACAGTGTAGTTCTCTGCAGTCAGCGTGCACGCCCTGCCTGGATCTCTTGTGTCTCAGTGCAGTACAGTGTAGTTCTCTGCAGTCAGCGTGCCGCCCTGCCTGGATCTCTTGTGTCTCAGTGCAGTACAGTGTAGTTCTCTGCAGTCAGTGTGCACGCCTGCCTGGATCTCTTGTGTCTCAGTGCAGTACAGTGTAGTTCTCTGCAGTCAGCGTGCACGCCCTGCCTGGATCTCTTGTGTCTCAGTGCAGTACAGTGTAGTTCTCTGCAGTCAGCGTGCACGCCCTGCCTGGATCCCTTGTGTCTCAGTGCAGTACAGTGTAGTTCTCTGCAGTCAGCGTGCACGCCCTGCCTGGATCTCTTGTGTCTCAGTGCAGTACAGTGTAGTTCTCTGCAGTCAGCGAGCACGCCCTGCCTGGATCTCTTGTGTCTCAGTGCAGTACAGTGTAGTTCTCTGCAGTCAGCGTGCACGCCCTGCCTGGATCCCTTGTGTCTCAGTGCAGTACAGTGTAGTTCTCTGCAGTCAGCGTGCACGCCCTGCCTGGATCTCTTGTGTCTCAGTGCAGTACAGTGTAGTTCTCTGCAGTCAGCGTGCACGCCCTGCCTGGATCTCTTGTGTCTCAGTGCAGTACAGTGTAGTTCTCTGCAGTCAGCGTGCACGCCTTGCCTGGATCCCTTGTGTCTCAGTGCAGTACAGTGTAGTTCTCTGCAGTCAGCGTGCACGCCCTGCCTGGATCTCTTGTGTCTCAGTGCAGTACAGTGTAGTTCTCTGCAGTCAGCGTGCACGCCCTGCCTGGATCTCTTGTGTCTCAGTGCAGTACAGTGTAGTTCTCTGCAGTCAGTGTGCACACCCTGCCTGGATCCCTTAATCCCTGGATCTCTCCTCTCACTCACCGTGTCTTTCTGCAGCTGCAGCCTCTTCCGAGTGCGTTTCTGGTTTTCTTTCACGCAGCTCTCCAGGTTTGCAAACTTGGAAGTGCCTTCCTGTTGGGACACACAGGCAGAGTTACAGCAGGTCTAGATACACACACACACACACACACACACACACACACACACACACACACACACACACACACACACACACACACAGAGTTAACAGCAGGTCTAGATACACACACACACACAGAGTTACAGCAGGTCTAGATACACACACACACACACACACACAGCAGGTCTAGCAGGTCACAGATACACAGCACACAGAGTTACACACACACACACACACACACAGAGTTACAGCAGGTCTAGATACACACACAAACACACACACACACACACACAGTTACAGCAGGTCTAGATACACACACACACACACACAGAGTTACAGCAGGTCTAGATACACACACACACAGAGTTACAGCAGGTCTAGATACACACACACACACACACACACACACACACACAGAGTTACAGCAGGTCTAGATACACACACAAACACACACACACACACAGTTACAGCAGGTCTAGATACACACACACACACACACACACACACAGAGTTACAGCAGGTCTAGATACACACACACACACACAGAGTTACAGCAGGTCTAGATACACACACACACACACACACACACACACACACAGAGTTACAGCAGGTCTAGATACACACACACACACACACACACACACACACACACACACACACAGAGTTACAGCAGGTCTAGATACACACAGAGTTACAGCAGGTCTAGATACACACACACACACACACACACACAGAGTTAACAGCAGGTCTAGATACACACACACACAGAGTTACAGCAGGTCTAGATACACACACACACACACACACACACACAGAGTTACAGCAGGTCTAGATACACACACAAACACACACACACACAGTTACAGCAGGTCTAGATACACACACACACACAGAGTTACAGGAGGTCTAGATACACACACACACACACACAGAGTTACAGCAGGTCTAGATACACACACACACACACAGAGTTACAGCAGGTCTAGATACACACACACACACACACACAGAGTTACAGCAGGTCTAGATACACACAGAGTTACAGCAGGTCTAGATACACACACACACACACACACACACAGAGTTAACAGCAGGTCTAGATACACACACACACAGAGTTACAGCAGGTCTAGATACACACACACACACACACACAGAGAGAGTTACAGCAGGTCTAGATACACACACACACACACACAGAGAGTTACAGCAGGTCTAGATACACACACACACTGCAATACTACAACACTACACACACTACAACACTACACACACACGTAGTTACAGCAGGTCTAGATACACACACACTCACTGACACACACACACACACACACACATATTTACTCCTGCTCTCACCTTCATCAGCAGCTCTCGGCTCGTCAGGTAGTTATTGTTGTCAGAGAAGATATCAGAGAGCTCCTCAAACATCAGCATGCTGTCCCTGTGGGGGAGAGAGGGTAAGCAAGGGTCCCAGTGGAGGAGAGGGGCAGGGGAGAGGAGGGGGAGAAGGAGGGAGAGGGGCAGGCGGAAAGGAGCAGGGGGAGAAGGGGAGGGAGAGAGAGAGAGAGAGAGGGCAGGGGGAGAAGGGGAGGGAGAGAGAGGGGCAGGGGGAGAGGGGGGAGAGAGGAGGGGGGGAGAGAGGGGCAGGGAGAGAGGGGCAGGGGGAGAGGAGCAGGGGGAGGGAGAGAGGAGCAGGGCGAGAAGGGGAGGTAGAGAGGGACACGGAGAGAAGGGCTGCAGACTCACTTGGGGACACTGGCCCAGGTCCTCTTCAGCCGATAGATGGGATTGGACTGGAGAGCCGAGATGATCGCTCGCAAGGAGGAGAAGTTCTTCCGGATCCGGCATTCCTGGGAGACACAGGATTCCAATCAGAACAGGGCTGGAATTCCCATGGAGGGGTTCAGTAAAACGCTGTGTTTGTTCTGTCTGTTGTAACACTTGGTAACAGACAGGCACACAGTGCTCCTTTACAGAGACAATTCCTACAAGAATCTGAAGTTTAACGTGTGCTTTTCATACGTCTCGTACACACCCAGGCCCACTCTTCCTGTTATGTTAATGCTGGCAACACTCCCTCGCTCTCACATTCTTTCTTTCCGCTGGAACCCTACCTCCGCAGAGCAGCGCAGCTGAGAAAATACACAACTTCAAATAAATAGGAGAAAAATAATAATACTGTAAAACTCCCCGGGCTTTCTAGCAGCGGGAGAGTGTTCTTCACCATGCCTCTCGCCAGCACCCCTGCCAATCCACACAGTCTGCAGCACAGCGCTGGCCCCCCGCCCCCCTGGGTCACTTCTCTATTTATAGATCTGCCGAAAGGAACACCTTCTTGTTACTCGTGGTGCAAGCTGTATTTGTTGGCTTATTTATTTGTCCAAACGTTTGCAAACGCACACAAGAGTCTAGATTCAATGCCGCTTTCAATGAATAGTGCATATGTGTTTCTAATGGACTCGTCTGGTATTTGAAATGCTTGACTGTGTTAAACCCTGATTTGTTTCCGCCCCTCCCTATACCTCGCCCTGGCTGCACGTACCTGCGCAGTGTTGATCCACTTCTCGATGACCCTGGCGCGGTGCTGTGGCTTCAGGTCCTGGCCCCTCAGCACGGTGCACACCACACACTTGGTGAGGGCGTTGAACTGGGTGATGGTGGCGCGGACGGTGGGCACGATGTGCTTGTTTTCCTTCTTGTCTCTCTGGGACCAGATGGAGCCGAGGCAGTGGTGAGGGATCACCTTCTTAAAGAGCTCCTGACGAGAGAGGAGGGGGCGTTAGAACAGGGCTGAGCTCAGAGCTCCTCACTCCCACTGCAGCACTCTCTAACCACTGAGCTCCTCACTCCCACTGCAGCACTCTCTCTAACCACTGAGCTCCTCACTCCCACTGCAGCACTCTCTCTAACCACTGAGCTCCTCACTCCCAATGCAGCACTCACTCTAACCACTGAGCTCCTCACTCCCACTGCAGCACTCTCTCTAACCACTGAGCTCCTCGCTCCCACTGCAGCACTCTCTAACCACTGAGCTCCTCACTCCCACTGCAGCACTCTCTAACCACTGAGCTCCTCACTCCCACTGCAGCACTCTCTCTAACCACTGAGCTCCTCACTCCCACTGCAGCACTCTCTAACCACTGAGCTCCTCACTCCCACTGCAGCACTCTCTAACCACTGAGCTCCTCACTCCCACTGCAGCACTCTCTAACCACTGAGCTCCTCACTCCCACTGCGGCACTCTCTCTAACCACTGAGCTCCTCACTCCCACTGCGACACTCTCTCTAACCACTGAGCTCCTCACTCCCACTGCAGCACTCTCTCTAACCACTGAGCCCTCACTCCCACTGCAGCACTCTCTAACCACTGAGCTCCTCACTCCCACTGCAGCACTCTCTAACCACTGAGCTCCTCACTCCCACTGCAGCACTCTCTCTAACCACTGAGCTCCTCACTCCCACTGCAGCACTCTCTAACCACTGAGCTCCTCACTCCCACTGCAGCACTCTCTCTAACCACTGAGCCACTCTCCTCCCAGTTCCAGTAAAAAGTGCACCAGTTTCTGTGTGTCTCGTGAGCTGTGGTTTCTGATCCGGTGCTGAGGTAGTCATTTCATTTCACACTGTGTTGCTCAATTGTTTCCACACTCGCACATGTTCTTAGCAGTGCCAAAGCAACCCTTAATATAGACGATAAGCAACTTGTTAACTGAGCAAGTGGGCAAACATGTTTGTTTCTCCAGCAGCACTGGCACTCGCACAGTGTTTGAGGGCTTTGCATCCCCCCAGTTCATATTCCTTATTCTAACTCTGAGGAGCATAGTCTGTTGAAGCGTTCCTGAGACGTGCCCCAACTCTCGGCCCGCTCTCGACTCCCCACCGCTCCCCCGCTCCACTCCCCCGCCGTTCCCCTGCTCCACTCTCCGCTCCACTCCCCGCTCCACTCTCCGCTCCCCCGCTCCACTCCCGCTCCCACCCCCACCCCTGCTTTCCTCCCCCCGCTCCACTCTCCGCTTCCCCGCTCCACTCCCCCCCCCCGTTCCCTACTTCATTCCCCCGCTCCCCTGCTTCCTCCCCCGCTCCTCTCCGCTTCCCGCTCCTCTCCCACTCCCCATTCCCTGCTTCCTCCCGCTCCCCTGCTTCCTCCCCCCGCTCCACTCTCCGCTTCCCCGCTCCCTCTCCACTCCCCCGCCGTTCCCCTGCTTCACTCCCCGCTCCCCTGCTTCACTCCCCCGCCGCTCCACTCTCCGCTTCCCCGCTCCACTCTCCACTCCCCCGCCGTTCCCCTGCTTCCTCCCGCTCCCCTGCTTCCTCCCCCCGCCACTCTCCGCTTCCCGCTCCTCTCCACTCCCCCATTTCCCTGCTCCTCTCCACTCCCCTGCTCCACTGCCCCGCCGTTCCCCTGCTCCACTCCCCTGCTCCCCTCTCACCGCGTCCATGAAGGTCAGCTGCTCCGCCACCAGGTCTTCCGGAATGCTCAGGAAATCCTCGGCAGCGTCAACCTCCACTTCCTCATCCTCGCCGAGGCAGAAGCTGCTGTTGCCGTGGAAACCACCTGGGCAGGAAGCAAGAAGAATAAGAGCTGCCCTCACCCCAAGCAGGAGGGACGGTGCTTCTGCCTTCCTGCAGCTGCTCAGACACAGCCAGCGTGCGTATTCACATGGGGTCAGGGCTTACTACGGTTACACTAAGCGATACACACTGGGCTTCAATCTGTTCACTATTCCCAGATGAAAAATAAACAACTTCACACATACTCACAAGCAGCCCCTAAATGAAACATCTCAGTCGTTTGTTTTTTGCTTTATTGGGAGCTGTAATGCGTTGGGAGTTGTAATGAAGATATCCTTGAATGAATTGGCATCTCATCCCACTGAACTGGATGCAGAGGCAAGGGCTGGATATGAATCGCTAACTTCAGGGCTCAAAGAGCAACGCCTCACCATTCACCTGAAGAGCAAGCTCTGCAGTGGAGAGCTCAGTGCGGGTCTCTTATGCTGATGTCAGTATTACTAACTCAGCAGCCGCTAGGGGCAGGTCCGTTCCTGTGTGTTTGCTGTCTGCTGAGGACTGTGTGAGTGAATAGTTTTGAAAGTGTGCTGGTACTGTTCACACTCACCCTCGCTCTCCGGCTCGCTCTGGTCCTGCCTCTGCAGCTGCTCCAGCAGGTTCTGGGCTCGCCTCTCTGGGTCGGAGCCCGGCATGGTCCGGTTTAGGTACTCCAGAACCTTGTGCAGGCTGGGGTACTCGGGGGGCTGGTGGAAATCCTCGGGGCACTGATCCAGCCAGGCACGCAGGATGGAGGCGATGGCACTGCAGGGAGGGGAGGGGAGAGGAGAGGGTCAGGGGCTCACAGTAACACACAGGCACACGCACACGCACTAGAAGTCTCTTACTTGCGCACGGCTGCTCTGCTGTCGGGGGGGACGGTGGGGCTGCCAGACTCGTCACTGCCAGTGCTATCCAGGTCCCCGTACCTGAGTGGAGAGAGAGAGAGAGAGAGAGAGAAAGTTACACGCAGAGAGGCAAAATGTCTTCCTGTGCTGCCCCTTCCCTCCCCCTCCCCCCTTCCCCTTCCCCTTTCCCCCTTCCCCCTTCCCCCTTCCTCGCCCCTCCCTGCCTCTCACTTGTCGAGCAGCAGTCCCAGCACGTCCGCGGGGCTGGCGAAGGCCCGGTATGTGGACAGGAAGATGCTGATGTAGGTGAAGTCGTTGTCCCCGAAGGCAGTCAGCAGCGTCTCCACCAGCCGCTCTAGCGTCCCGGCCTTGATGGAGCGGATCTTACACGTCTCTAGCTGGCTGACCGTGTGACCCGGGGGTAGCCGGTCACCATCCGCCTGGGGGGGCAGAGCAGAGAGGCAGGGGTCAGAGGAGAGGGACAGGACAGAGACAGACAGGGGTCAGAGGAGAGGGACAGGACAGAGACAGACAGGGGTCAGAGGAGAGGGACAGAGACAGACAGGGGTCAGAGGAGAGGAACAGGACAGAGACAGGCAGGGGTCAGAGGAGAGGGACAGGACAGAGACAGGCAGGGGTCAGAGAGGAGAGGGACAGGACAGAGAGGGACAGGGCTGGACACAGGGCACACTGTGGCAGATGAATGGGGACTCTCTCTCTGACAGCTGGAGAGGGATGAGGTTGCGTTCCCTGGGACAGGGCCCCCTGCTCTCTCCCTCCTCCTCGCTCCTCTTCCCTTTCCTTCCCTCTCCCAGATCAAGGATGTTGTGCTCCTGCTTTGCTCCCAGACCACTAGCAGATGTGTCCTGGCAGTCTTGGGAGAAAGAGAGGCATTGTGGGTACAGCAGTGAAGAGCGAGGCCTTGGCGTTAGCACGCTAGAACAGGAAACCATTCAATCTGGTTTAAATCAAAGCCTCTCTCTCTCTCTCTCTCTCTCTCTCTCTCTCTCTGTAAACTGGGTTGTAAAAGAAGAACAAAACAAAAACTTTTTTTTTTTTTTTTTTCCTCCACGAGTACAAACTCTTGTTCCATTTGAAAGTGGTTCTGGGGTTTGGCAGAAAAACATTTCATTCGAGGGAACTATCTGCTGACCTCAGGGAAAAGAAACAGACAACACAAACATCGCCTTCTTTTGAGTCCTGAGAGAGGAGGCCAAGGAGCAGGGAAGGGTGAGAGATCGGGGGAACCCTGCCCTCTGCTCCCACTCACCCTTAGACAAGATTCCCACAGTAAAAGTACAGCAAAGTGGAATAGAGGACAACGAAGGCCTGGCCAAGTATAGAAAAGCATTGTAAAGATTAGCGAGTTTGGGAATGCATATTAATAACATGGCAAACCAGGGGAAACTATGGTACTGTGAACTATGGGGAAAGCAGGGTAAGGTATCGCAGCCATTGCTATGATTCATTGCTGCGCGTCTTTCCTAAAAGCAGAGTCCTGTTTCCTCATCCTAAGCGACTGGGACTTGAACTTTGCAGGAGCTCTGGACGAGAGTCTGTGTGAAGGGAGCAGCGCTGTGTAGAACACACACTCATCACAGTCACTGAACTATTCACATGTTTCTTCCATGCTTTTAAATCCTAATATTTAAAAACAGATTCAACAAATCAGTCCGCCGTGACTTGGGGCGCACGGCCCTGTGTGACAGAGCAATATAGAAGCTGCCCCCCGCACCAGGGGCATAGGGGCGGGGAGTCAGAGACCGCCGAGTCTCTCAGAGCAGGAGAAAGCAAGCCAGCTGCACACTGTATCCCTGTATCCTGACATGCAGCTTGAAATATTCATTTACTACTGAGAGTGGAGGAGCGGGTGGACAGGGGGTAGAGGTCAGTGGTAGAATACACTATGGAGACAGTTAAAGAAAGAAAATACATTTAGTTGAAAATCAGTTGTTATAAGGGTTAGATATAAGTTACATACCGTCCCAGGGATGGAAACAAGACTCCCCTTGCATACTGATACACTGGGGCTGATCAAGCTCCTAGTAAAACCTGGAACGGGTGAAACTGCTGTGCAATAGGAGTCTTATTCCCAACACTGCAGTCCCATGTATGTGTTCCTCAGTCTAGCTGCCCAGCAGGGGCTGTATGAATGGGAGCGCAGCGTGTCAGTCGAGGGACTCCGGTGTGAGCGGAGCTGGGTGGAGTCCCTGCAGGGGCTGTATGAATGGGAGCACTGGCGTGTCAGTCGAGGGACTCCGGTGTGGCGGAGCTGGGTGGAGTCCTGCAGGGCTGTATGAATGGGAGCGCAGCGTGTCAGTCGAGGACTCGGTGTGGCGGGCTGGGTGAGTCCTGCAGGGGCTGTATGAATGGGAACATGGCGTGTCAGTCGAGGGACTCCGGTGTGAGCGGAGCTGGGTGGAGTCCCTGCAGGGGCTGTATGAATGGGAGCGCAGCGTGTCAGTCGAGGGACTCCGGTGTGAGCGGAGCTGGGTGGAGTCCCTGCAGGGCTCTATGAATGGGAGGCGCCAGCGTGTCAATCGAGGACTCCGGTGTGGCGGCTGGGTGGAGTCCCTGCAGGGGCTGTATGAATGGGAGCGCAGCGTGTCAGTCGAGGGACTCCGGTGTGAGCGGAGCTGGGTGGAGTCCCTGCAGGGGCTGTATGAATGGGGCTGCAGCGTGTCAGTCGAGGGACTCCGGTGTGAGCGGAGCTGGGTGGAGTCCCTGCAGGGGCTGTATGAATGGGAGCGCAGCGTGTCAGTCGAGGGACTCCGGTGTGAGCGGAGCTGGGTGGAGTCCCTGCAGGAGCTGTATGAATGGGGCTGCAGCATGTCAGTCGAGGGACTCCGGTGTGAGCGGAGCTGGGTGGAGTCCCTGCAGGGGCTGTATGAATGGGAGCGCAGCATGTCAGTTGAGGGACTCCGGTGTGAGCGGAGCTGGGTGGAGTCCCTGCAGGGGCTGTATGAATATGAATGTGAGCTGGGAATTCCAGAGAAAGAGCCGTCTGTCTTTTACAGTAAGAAAACGAGATCCGAGGAAAGAGGAAGTGAAACAGATGCTGGCTTTCCCCCCGTAACAGGCTGCAGAGAGCCACCCCCACCAGAGATCTGCCATCGACTGCACAGAGAGAGAGAGCGAGAGACAGACAGACAGACAGGCTGCAGAGAGCCACCCCCGCCAGAGATCTGCCATCAGCTGCACAGAGAGAAAGCGAGAGAGAGAGAGAGAGAGACAGACAGACAGACTGCACTCGCTTAATCACAGGGAAACAGTCAGCAGGCACACTTTCAGTATTAGAACAGCAGCAGCATCAGTGTTAGAAACTAAAATTAGAATCACAGAACTGCACTGGTTGCTAAAAAAGAGTCTGAAACAGAAGCTACCCATTCCTCAAGACTCAATACAGCTTGAAGTGAAACAGTGATTTAACACTCAGTATTTCTGGATGTCTCCTCACAGTCAAAGCTCTGGTCTGCAGGGAGGGACTGCATTGAAACTCAGCTGAATCCAGCTTCCCATCACACTCGGACTGGGCTTGGGCGTCTCCACCTGTAGCTTGCAGGTTGATTTGTCGTGTTTATTAATATGCTTTACTCCCAGCCAGCGCGCTCCCTTGTTCAGACCTGTATTAAGCTGCCTTGCTGTTTCTTGGGAGGCAGGGTGCTCTGTACTCACCCCAGCCAGCGTGCTCCCTTGTTCAGACCTGTATTAAGCTGCCTTGCTGTTTCCTGGGAGGCAGGGTGCTCTGTACTCACCCCCAGCCAGCGCGCTCCCTTGTTCAGACCTGTATTAAACTGCCTTGCTGTTTCCTGGGAGGCAGGGTGCTCTGTACTCACCCCTAGCCAGCGCGCTCCCTTGTTGGCAGCCTGTTGGATCTGGACCCTCTTGAGTGTGACATTGTAGACGGCTCCCTCCTCCACCTCCTCTCCCCAGTCCTGGATGGAACTCTGCTGTGGGGAACAGACAGCGGTCACCAGCCAATTGAGAGACACACCCCCTAACCCAACCAGATATCTGAGAGACACTTTGAAACCCAAACAACATAATCAGTCATCTGAGACAGCACCCCACAATCCTCCCCTCCAACACACATAACAACAACTCAAATGTATAGAGCATCTGAGACAGCACCCCACAACCCTCCCCTCCGACACACATAACAACAACTCAAATGTACAGAGCATCTGAGACAGCACCCCACAACCCTCCCCTCCAACACACATAACAACAACTCAAATGTATAGAGCATCTGAGACAGCACCCCACAACCCTCCCCTCCAACACACATAACAACAACTCAAATGTACAGAGCATCTGAGACAGCACCCCACAACCCTCCCCTCCAACGCACATAACAACTCAAATGCATAGAGCATCTGAGACAGCACCCCACAACCCTCCCCTCTACACACATAACAACAACTCAAATGTACAGAGCATCTGAGACAGCACCCCACAACCCTCCCCTCTACACACATAACAACACCTCAAATGTACAGAGCATCTGAGACAGCACCCCACAACCCTCCCCTCCAACGCACATAACAACAACTCAAATGTACAGAGCATCTGAGACAGCACCCCACAACCCTCCCCTCCGACACACACAACAACTCAAATGTACAGAGCATCTGAGACAGCACCCCACAACCCTCCCCTCCGACACACATAACAACAACTCAAATGTACAGAGCATCTGAGACAGCACCCCACAACCCTCCCCTCCGACACACATAACAACTCAAATGTACAGAGCATCTGAGACAGCACCCCACAACCCTCCCCTCTACACACATAACAACAACTCAAATGTACAGAGCATCTGAGACAGCACCCCACAACCCCTCCCCCCGACACATATAACAACAACTCAAATGTACAGAGCATCTGAGACAGCACCCCACAACCCTCCCCTCTACACACATAACAACAACTCAAATGTACAGAGCATCTGAGACAGCACCCCACAACCCTCCCCTCCAACGCACATAACAACAACTCAAATGCATAGAGCACCTTAGCATGCCAAAGACCAACCGACCAACCAACCAACCAAGAGACACCCCCAAACCCACCCAGCCAATCAGCGTGCAGTCTGCGTGGTCAGTGTGGACCCCTCAGATTTCCTCGCTCTCTCCTCTCCAGAATGACCAGTCCTGGCTCCAGTCCCTTTCCTGGTTTCTGGTACAGCCGAGGGCCCTAAATATGTGTTTTTCCAATCTGTATTGTTTTCCAGTGCACACAACCAGAGACAAGGTTCTCTTTAACAGCTCAGAACTGCAGCGACTGCTCCTTATGTTCAACAGACTACAACAGAAACTCAACAGAAGAGAAACAAAACCACTAGACCTGCTTGAACCAAAAACCTGGAGTGACGCTGAGCCACGCCAGTCTACAGCCAAGCAACGCTCAAATATCTATTAAAAGGTAAGAAATCTCAAGTGGCCAGCATGCAGTCTACCTCTCTGCTTGGACAGCCACCCTGTGCAGAACCCCGCGGCTCTGCTGGGAGGAGCGCTGAGCCCGCACGTCCTAAGCTCAGCGCCCCGTTTATTTCAGGATACCCCGCACTGGCGATGCAACGTGAAAACAAGCACCACAGCCTCGCCTATCCCAAAGCATCTGGAGCCCGCTTACAACACAGCGCACTAAACACTGACATTCCGGCCCATGCAACACAGACATCATGACATCACGCTATCGATTAAAAACATTCTCCGGGTACCATGAGGTTATCAAGCAGTATAAAGACAATGCGTTCTATAATGAAGCACGCGCACATTTCTCTTGCTCTATTAAATGTCTATGTGCTGAAGAATTACATATCGTCGAACAACGTCATCACTCCCACTACACTGGACAGAATGGTATCGCCGTATTAAAAACCCGAAACACATCTCAAAACGCAATGTCACCCACTATAGCATATAACTGTACTAACAGATCTGTATTTAATAAACACGCTGCTCTGATGGATGTATTTCTTTTAGAAAACATAAACAGCAAACGCGTATTAGAGCGCTCCGAATGCAGTTCGAGCCGCTGTATGTCACGTGTCTGCATTGTCCCGCAATAAACACAAGTTTACATTGATGTCAATTAATCCGCGTCAAAGGGCCGAGCGCCGTCACTCTGTTAATTCAATCCGATTCAGCGAGTTCAATCCACAAACACCTCGCAACCCACCGATAACCCGACATCTAAGGGCGTTACAATCAACAAAACGCAGCAAAAACGTGTTTAACAAAACTAATGATTCAGTAGAGAACTGAACAGAATCGTAAGCAGATCATCTCCAGCTACGAAAGTGTAATGAAGTAATGTTTGTAAAATGTGCAGCGACTGTCCTCTGCATTCAATAAACAACACTAATAATACTGATACTAATACTACTACTACTACTAATGATAATAATAATAATAATAATGTGCAGCGACTGTCCTCTGCATTCAATAAACAATAACAACAATAATAATAATGATAACAACGTGTAGCGGCTGTCAATAATAATAATAATAATAATAATAATAATTATTATTATTATTATTATTATTATCATCATTTATTTACATTGATTAATGTTGTTTACAGCTTCGTTGTTAAACTTGTATTACGATTGTGGAATTGCGCTGTTGTTGAACCAAAAACATTTAAAAAAAGAAAAGATGGTTCTTGTTAAATAAAATGAAGTTTGCTTTGTTATCGTTACCCCATGTGGAGCGCGTAAACAAATACAAAGCAGACCGCCCGAATGCGAATCAAACCCGCAGCACGACTTGAAACACGGATAGCGGGGCAGAAAACCCCGGAGAGCGGGGCAGAAATCCCCGGAAAGCGGGGCAGAAAACGTCGGAGAGCGGGGCAGAAAACCCCGGAGAGCGGGGCAGAAATCCCCGGAAAGCGGGGCAGAAAACGTCGGAGAGCGGGGCAGAAAACGTCGGAGAGCGGGGCAGAAATCCCCGGAAAGCGGGGCAGAAATCTCCGGAGAGCGGGGCAGAAATCCCCGGAGAGCGGGGCAGAAATGCCCGGAGCACCATCAACTCATTCAGTATGTAGTGCATGAGTAACGGACCCGCTTTCCCGGAGTTACTCTGCTCGCTGATACTGCTAGACGCACACTTGTGTTGTACAGCAGCGGTTTAAAAAAAGCAGCATGTTTGTATATCTGTGCTCGATGTGCAATGCAAGTCCAGTTATTAACGAAAGCTTTTTTTATTTTTATTTTTAAAGTAGTGTGCGATAATAAGAGTACTAATAACCGAAGCACCGTGTCATTGTTTGATTTCTTCTCTCCCCCCAGCGTCATGGCACCGTGTTATTGTTTGACCCCCCCCCGTCCTGTCCGTTACTTTCCTATACTAAACTAGAACGCCACCATCCATCCATCACAACACACTCACCCCATCGCACATAAAACCGAACAAAAGCGTCAAAACAAAAAAAACGGGCCCGCAAAAATACATTTATAAGTTGCATAAAGTTACCATTTTATCTTTCCAAGTGAATTTCATTGTGAGCGCTTCCCTCATGGTCCTGCCGCTGCATCTCAGTCCTTTACAGTCCGCTTTACACTGAGGCACTCGGAGGGTTTGGTTTGATTTTTCCTTCTCCAAAGAAAATCTCCAACTCCGATATGAAAGCACCGCACCGCTCTGCTCGGATCTCCCCTCTGTGTGTGTGTGTCTCCGCACAACAGACTCCGCCCCGCTATCCTGCGCACAGCACCCACCGCCTCTCTGTCTCTCTGTCTTTCTCTCTCCCCCACACACACACACACACACACACACAAAGACAGACGCAGATTCCTTCAGCCAGACTGTTCAATAGCGGATTGCACAACGGGAGGAATTCCATCAGTTGAGACACGATAGAGGAGAGAGGAGAGGAGAGGAGAGGAGAGGAGAGGGGGGGGGGAAAGAGGAGAGGAGAGGGGGGGGGGAGAGGAGAGGAGGAGAGGAGAGGGGAGGGAGGGGAGAGAGAGGAGAGGAGAGGAGAGGGGGGGAGGGGAGGAGGAGAGGAGAGGAGAGGGGGGAGAGGTTCCCAGAATTGAGCAATAACCTTTAGTTTCATTTTACTATAAGCCAAGAGATACGCGATGATGCATTCATTATGATTCTTATTGAACACTGATTTATTACATACAATATAATGCATTTCATTGTATAAAATGTATTATTATTATTATTATTATTATTATTATTATTATTATTAGTACGCATGTATATAGTCTGTGTGAGACTTGCTTTTCATTGTATAAAATGTATTATTATTATTATTATTATTATTATTATTATTAGTACGCATTTATGTCTGTGTGAGACTTTTCATTTTCATTGTGTGTCTATTGTATTTTTCATCATGCTTTGTTTTATGGTCCTTCAGTGTTTTAATCATCTAAAAACAGAAGCCGGTCTAAATACCGGCGGCAGAGAACTCTTAACCGTGACGTCATGTGTGATGTCATGAAAGAGGACAACGGAGCAGCTCTGTGAGCACAGTGTGGGATTAATGCAATTAAAACACAGGGCTGCTGTGCAGATCATTGAAATAGAGGCCAGTGTTTCAGCACAGACAGTGATGTGCAGTTTGGGTTTGTCAGTGTTTCAGCACAGACAGTGATGTGCAGTTTGGGTTTGTCAGTGTTTCAGCACAGACAGTGATGTGCAGTTTGGGCTTGTCAGTGTTTCAGCACAGACAGTGATGTGCAGTTTGGGTTTGTCAGTGTCAGTAAGTGTGTGTGTGTGTGTTGGGGGGGGGGGTCCACCTGTCGCTGTGTGTGTGCATGTTTGTCAGTCAATGCTTATCTAAGAGTTTTAGTTCAAAATACTTTCGTGGTTACTATTCATAGTCTTTTTGGGAAGACAACAGTTTATTTTTAAGAGGGTTTTTATACCTACAACAGTGTATGTGTGTGTGAGAGTGTGTGTCAGTATGTGTGTGTGTGTGTGTCAGTATGTGTGTGTGTGTGAGTGTGAAAGCACAACTCATCGACGCACAGTGATCAGTACAGCCCAGTGAAAGCATCACAACTCATCGACGCACAGTGATCAGTACAGCCCAGTGAAAGCATCACAACTCATCGATGCACAGTGATCAGTACAGCCCAGTGAAAGCATCACAACTCATCGACACACAGTGATCAGTACAGCCCAGTGAAAGCACATTGGCACACCTGCAGACTCGAACCCTGGCCTGGACCCACACAGTCTGTTAGGGCCTCCATTAGCAAGGAGAGCAGCTGCTGTGTTAAGTTCCTATCTTTAGATTTGCTCTTTCTGTCTCAATATTCCTCTTGAAGGAGGGGGTGCTGGTGTCTCACTCCCTGCTCGCACCCCACTCTTACCTCCCTCCTATTCCGGCTGGCCTGCTCTTGAAGGAGGGGGTGCTGGTGTCTCTCTCCCAGCTCGCACCCCACTCTTACCTGCCTCCTCTCCGACTGGCCTGCTCTTGAAGGAGGGGGTGCTGGTGTCTCTCTCCCAGCTCGCACCCCACTCTTACCTCCCTCCTCTCCGGCTGGCCTGCTCTTGAAGGAGGGGGTGCTGGTGTCTCTCTCCCAGCTCGCACCCCACTCTTACCTGCCTCCTCTCCGACTGGCCTGCTCTTGAAGGAGGGGTGCTGGTGTCTCTCCCAGCTCGCACCCCACTCTTACCTCCCTCCTCTCCGGCTGGCCTGCTCTTGAAGGAGGGGTGCTGGTGTCTCTCCCAGCTCGCACCCCACTCTTACCTGCCTCCTCTCCGACTGGCCTGCTCTTGAAGGAGGGGTGCTGGTGTCTCTCCCAGCTCACACCCCACTCTTACCTGCCTCCTCTCCGACTGGCCTGCTCTTGAAGGAGGGGGTGCTGGTGTCTCTCTCCCAGCTCGCACCCCACTCTTACCTGCCTCCTCTCCGACTGGCCTGCTCTTGAAGGAGGGGTGCTGGTGTCTCTCCCCAGCTCGCACCCCACTTACCTCCCTCCTCTCCGACTGGCCTGCTCTTGAAGGAGGGGTGCTGGTGTCTCTCTCCCAGCTCGCACCCCACTCTTACCTCCCTCCTCTCCGGCTGGCCTGCTCTTGAAGGAGGGGGGGTGCTGTGTCTCTCTCCCAGCTCGCACCCCACTCTTACCTGCCTCCTCTCCGACTGGCCTGCTCTTGAAGGAGGGGGTGCTGGTGTCTCTCTCCCAGCTCGCACCCCACTCTTACCTGCCTCCTCTCCGACTGGCCTGCTCTTGAAGGAGGGGTGCTGGTGTCTCTCCCAGCTTGCACCCCACTCTTACCTCCCTCCTCTCCGGCTGGCCTGCTCTTGAAGGAGGGGGTGCTGGTGTCTCTCTCCCAGCTCGCACCCCACTCTTACCTGCCTCCTCTCCGACTGGCCTGCTCTTGAAGGAGGGGGTGCTGGTGTCTCTCTCCCAGCTCGCACCCCACTCTTACCTCCCTCCTCTCCGGCTGGCCTGCTCTCAAGGTCAGGACTTTTCTTTTCCTTTTCTTCTTAAACTTCTGAAAGCAGCTCATGCTTGTTGTCACCGATCAGTAATAATAATAATAATAATAATAATAATAATAATAATAATAATAATTTAAAAAATAAAATCTCCCCCCTAAAAAGTTACGAATGTGAGTGCAATTCTAAAGAAGATTAAAGAATTTGACTTTATCTGACAATCCTTCCAATAATAACCCTAACCCTGACAATCCTACCAATAATAACAAAGGAATCAGTCTTATCAACATTCCCATTATGATATGAAACCAGTGACATCACAATGCCTCTCTGGGCTGGTTACAGCAACCCCCCTTGCAAGCTAGGGATGATGTCACAGCTTTGTGATGTCATTAAATGACACGTGTACTTTCATTGCCATTCACAGTCACTTGGATTCCAAAACCTCCAATCATATCAAGAGCCAGTACAGTTTGGATAAACCCACATCACAAAGGCTCTCTAGCAGAAGCGAACAACCAAGGATTGAGGGGGGGGGGCAAGATTGAAGTCTTTAAAATCTTGAGCTGACACAGTAATACTTAACCCTAGTTAACCCTAACCAATACTTTACACACAGCACAGAAACCAGAGGACACACGGATAGACTTAGGAGACAGAGGGAAGGAGACACTTCTTCACAGAGTGGTGAGGGTGTGGAATGGGCTGTCTAGTCATGTTGTTGAAGGAGACTCTTCTTCACAGAGTGGCGAGGGGATGGAATGGGCTGCCTAGTCATGTTGCTGAGGAAGAATCACTTGGATTCCACTTGGAAACCAGACTTGACAGAGTTCTGAGATCAATATACCAGATGTATTGAATATCTGACTTGAATATCTCCACAATAATAACTATTCTGCTGCTGACTGATCCTTGATCTAACTTCCACTCTCATGGTAGTTTACCCTGCAGAATGGAAACGGGGATGTCTGTAGCCCAGACTATCCCCTTCATACAAACAGTAGCGCATCTGCTGCACTGTTTAGATCACTCCACCAGGGCTGTGTGTGGGTTACGGTTAGGGTTAGGGTTAGGGTACTTGTGTAGTGTTGCCTCAGAAGCACGCAGTTATTAAACAAGCACCTGGACTGCAGAGAGGCCGTAGCCCTGCAGCGACAGCTCCAGCAGGGCTCAGCAATGGTGAGCTGCAATTACAATGTCTACAAAGGGACTTTGCTTGCAGTTTACAGCAGAGCTTGACAAATCTAAGGACTCTCTGGCTGTTTGCTCAAGTTCTGTGCTGTTTCACTGCGGCAGGCAGGCAGCTAGTGAGAGGGGCTGCCTGTGCTTTAGCTGTCCTTGTTATTTGTTTGGTTTGAGTGGCTTGTTTCAGAAGAGCGCTGGAGGAAGGCAGGCCGCCGCACATCTGGAGTGCAGCTGGTTCTCAGGGTCTGCTCGTTGCCGTGACGTCACGCCTGGGAGTCTGGAGTCTCCCTGGAGACTGAGGTGCGCAGTCTGCAGGATGGGAAAGGCCACGACCCCTCGCAGCACCGCAGGGCTGGTCAGTCTCCAGAGAGACAGAGGGGGGGCGGTGATGTCACAGCACAGCTGAGGTGCGTCACTATCTCAGCAGGCAGCATTCCCAGGGTAGGGAGGGATACACCACCAGTTCTAAACTGCACACAGGTCTCTCTGGGTCTGGTTTATATGGACGAGTGCTCATGTGGTACCGGTAGGGAAGTGGTCTAAAAACAAGCAGGAGACCAGTTAAGTGACAGAGAGGGTGTTCAGGTCGGGGCTGAGCTGCACTCGCTCACTCGCTCACTCAGGAGCCTCTCATAGTGCCTGCCAGGGCCAGTCCTTCACCTTTCATAGTCTATTCTACCAGCGCAACACAAATAAGAATCAGAGCACACCCCAGCTTTGCGGTGCGTTTCAATTCCTTGCGCAGGGATTGTGTCACAAGACTGTGAATGTCCTCGGAGGCTCCTGGTTTCACCTCCTGTAACCCAGCGCAGGGTCCCGAGGGATGAGAGAGCATCCCCCCAATGCAATGAGAGAGAGCGCCCTCTAATGAACCCTGCTGTCTACAGTCTGAGAGCTGCTGAGACCGGACTCCTAGCTGTCTGAGATTTCATTCTAGAAATCCTGAACCCACAATTCAATGGGATGCAGTCAGTACGCTTTTAAAACAGAAAGTAGCAGGAAGTGACTTAAGAGCTCAGCTAGTGGGATCTGTAACAGCGTGCTGTCACTTAACACTGATAACATATCATTCTATTGTGATGTCACTTCGTACTGGTAACATATCATTAAAAGTGTCTCACGGAGGGGAGGGGGTCTCTTCAGCAGTACAATACACGGTAACTGTTTAAACAAAATAAACCAGCAGTGGCATGATTTTCTGTGCACGAGCAGTGTGTGAGTGTGCGTGTGAATTTGTGTGACAGTGTGCGCTACATCCTGAACGCTCCAATTCAAATATTAAATGTCCCCCCCGAGCTACATTCAAAATAAACAAAGTGATCTCATGGCTCTTGCAGAACTCTCCAAACTCTCGTCATGCACATACTTGTGGACCTCAGAAGTTACCGGACTGATTTACCTGTTGGAACTTTTCAAAGCACTTCTTTTCAACAGAGACCCAGGCACTACACCATTAACAAACTGCAGATCTGTTAAACAAACAGTAACAATAGGAGAGAGATTGTACTGCATTATTTCAAATAAACACAAAGCGCAACGAGTCAAAACAAAGCATAACGCTGACAAAACCTCGTTCAGATCGCAACCAGTTCCCAGCGAGAAACATCAGCCAGCCTTACCCCAAAACACAACCAAACCCAACCCTAACCCTTACCCAGGCTGATTCTTTACTTCCCTTCCTCTTCCCTTTGCAGATGTAGTTTTTTTAATAAGGTTTATAAACCAGATGCTGTGTCTCAGTGCTCTATCCAGCATGAATAATCCAGTGTATCTCCTAATGAGTGAGAATGGCTGCATTGTAATCCCAGACAGTGCAGTCAGTGACTCTGTCTCTCTTAAGAGACAGTAAGATTAGGAGCTTTTTTTGTTTTAATAACAACAGGAGCCAGAAGAGGAGGTGGGGTCCAAAATCTACAAAATACCGTTTTTAGGGATTAAAGCCTCTCCCTGCCTGCCTGTCTCTGCCTGCCTGCCTGTAGTTTAAGTATGCAGGATTGCAGAGCGTGGGGCCTGGGACTCTTTCACTCGTGAGGAATCCTGATAAGCCCTGAGGGGTCCTGAGTGAGGGGCTGATACGACAGCATTCACACGGCTAGCTCTTGAATCACAGATTCAACTCAGGGGGGCAGGAGAGGGGGTCATTTGTTTCCAGAATTCAAACAGAGCCCTAACCTCCTAATCTGTAGCCTCCGCTCTCCACCTCCCCACACAGTAAAAGTGGGATTTCTTCATTGTGACCCTGAACTAGACCAGACTAAACCAACAGTTTGAAGAGACCTTGTTATCAGCCTGGTGATACAGGCGGGTAGCACCAGCAGCAAAAGCAACACCATTGCATTTATATAGTGCATTTGAACCCTTCAACCTGACCTGTGAGCGCAGTGCACGGCCAGGGATGTATGCAGATAGTAATTCAGTGAGATATCATGACCATGTAACGCCTTGTTGAGAAGGAGCAGGGTCTTAAAATCAGCTCTAGAGACAGATACATGAGCAGGAGTTCAGCTCTTCACATGAGCAGTGAAAGTGAGATCCTGCTCCTGCTCTCCCAGAGAGAAGGGGCTGCAGACAAGCTGTATGATTACAAACTGCACTGTACCTTTTACTGCAGGAGACACACAGTGGTGCTGAAGCAGCCAGACTGCAGCGGATTAGAAATGATTAAACTGCCATGTAGGTATGATTGTAATCATTTCCTTCAATGAAGTCAGTACTGCAGCAGTAGTAAATAACTGTATATTTAGCTTTATTGTTAAAGATGAAGTTTGACTTCCCTCCCTCCCCGGAGAGCTCAGCAGCTGACTGTCCTCATGATTAACCAGCAGCCCCCTCTCTTCACACCTCCCTGGAGGCCATCCATTCAGAGTGTAAATTTGAACACACTAATGAGAAAGAGAGAGAATGGGAACGAGGAAGGTCTGCACCTTGAACAAACACAAACCTGGAACGCTGAATTGCTGTTAGAGCCCCCTTTTGATTTGTGTTGGACTTTAGCCTGTCATTCATAGGATACTTGGGACCTGCTGTCAAAGAGTTTAGCCAGTCTTTAATTAACTCCTGCTTTTTAAAGAGAACATTCCATGGAAATGATACAAAACTGAGAAGCAAATAGTTTTAGATTGCTAAAAGACCAGGTATAGTAGTACTTATAGTGTATATAAGTGTGTGAGTGTGAGTGTGTGTCTGTGTATCAGTGTGTGTATATGAGTGTTTGAGTGTGAGTGTGTGTCTGTGTATCGGTGTGTGTATGAGTGTTTGAGTGTGTGTGTGTCTGTGTATCAGTGTGTGTATATGAGTGTGTGAGTGTGAGTGTGTGTCTGTGTATCGTGTGTGTATATGAGTGTTTGAGTGTGAGTGTGTCTGTGTATCGTGTGTGTATATGAGTGTGTGAGTGTGAGTGTGTGTCTGTGTATCGGTGTGTGTATATGAGTGTGTGAGTGTGAGTGTGTGTCTGTATCGGTGTGTGTATATGAGTGTGTGAGTGTGAGTGTGTGTCTGTGTATCGGTGTGTGTATATGAGTGTTTGAGTGTGAGTGTGTGTCTGTGTATCGGTGTGTGTATATGAGTGTTTGAGTGTGAGTGTGTGTCTGTGTATCGGTGTGTGTATATGAGTGTTTGAGTGTGAGTGTGTGTCTGTGTATCGGTGTGTGTATATGAGTGTTTGAGTGTGAGTGTGTGTCTGTGTATCGGTGTGTGTATATATGAGTGTGTAAGTGTATGTGTATGTGTGAGTGTGGATGTTTTGCATTGAAACTTGTCTCAGATGGTGCTGTAATAATAAAAGTGTCCATTAGTTGGCAATGCAGCTGAGCTGTCATAAACCCTGCTTGTTTTATATCTTACTGTACTTACTAACACTGCCTCCCAGTCCCTCAGCTCTAACCCCTACACCACACTGCCTCCCAGTCCCTCAGCTCTAACCACTACACCACACTGCCTCCCAGTCCCTCAGCTCTAACCACTACACCACACTGCCTCCCAGTCCCTCAGCTCTAACCCCTACACCACACTGCCTCCCAGTCTCTCAGCTCTAACCACTACACCACACTGCCTCCCAGTCCCTCAGCTCTAACCCCCCACCACACTGCCTCCCAGTCCCCAGCTCTAACCCCACACCACACTGCCTCCCAGTCCCTCAGCTCTAACCCCTACACCACACTGCCTCCCAGTCCCTCAGCTCTAACCACTACACCACACTGCCTCCCAGTCCCTCAGCTCTAACCCCTACACCACACTGCCTCCCAGTCCCTCAGCTCTAACCACTACACCACACTGCCTCCCAGTCCCTCAGCTCTAACCCCTACACCACACTGCCTCCCAGTCCCTCAGCTCTAACCCCTACACCACACTGCCTCCCAGTCCCTCAGCTCTAACCACTACACCACACTGCCTCCCAGTCCCTTAGCTCTAACCCCTACACCACAGTGCCTCCCAGTCCCTCAGCTCTAACCCTTAGGCCACACTGCCTCCCAGTCCCTCAGCTCTAACCCCTACACCACACTGCCTCCCAGTCCCCCAGCTCTAACCCCTAGACCTTTTGAAACGTTTGCATATATTTTGTATCAGTGGCTGCCGTCCGCATTGTCATGGGAACGCATGTCTGCTTGCGAGGGAACGTTCTGTAATAATAACCCAACAATCTCCACTAATATCTCGTTAGCGCTTTTGTGAACGATTCCATGCCGGTGTCAAATGTAACAAAATCCGATCCCAGTAAACCCAGTAAAGCTAAAGCAGTTACACAAGCGCTCCCTCCCCCTTGCCCCTCAGCAGATCTCTGGACCTCCACAATCTACAGTACAGTCTGTGTCTGAAGACAGTATAGTCTTTGCCCCGAGACCTGTAGAACATTTCTTATTGCACATTAACTTTCTCTACTACCAGATCTATTCTTGTTTTAAAGCTTCCTGTGACATTACTGTACACTGTGCAAAAGTTACAAATTCAACAGGTCTGCGTTAATCAGCTGTAACACCCTCCCCCCCCCTCCACTAGCATTGATACATTTGCACTGTCACTTAGAAGTTTCCCCATGGTTATGCTATGCATTTTCCATGTTTTGCTTTGTTTTGTAATATGCTTTATCATACCTGTCTGCGCTTTACAATGCTCACCTATGCTGCACCATGCTTTCACTGTGCTTTATTACACTTTGCAAAGCCCCTCCAAACTATCGTTTGCTCCTGACGCTCAGGGGTCTTGCTGTGGCCCCCTACAGTCCCCCCAGAGACAGGGGAGGGCACGCACAGGCTGCCCACTGCCCAGTGACTGGGCCCTGGTCCTCTGTTAAGCTCCCACACATGACCTGCATAAAGAGTTCTTTGTTCCAGAAAAATGGAATCGTCTTGCACAACCAGAGAATAGCCCTAATCTTATTCAGAAACAGGGCTGTTTACCGTACCAGAAAAAACACAAAACAAAATACTTGTAATCATATTAACAGTCATTATCACGTCCGCCACCAGCTTGAAAAACAACTCCAGCTCAGTGGAGAGGGTGGTTATCCTGCAGTGAGGCTAATGAGACGGAAACATCATGAAATCATCGGTTTGTGCTTATTAGATTAACTATGGAATAAAATCGCCAGCTTTCTTGAAGAAGAGGCTTTTGAGGTCTTGAAAGCTAGTGCTTCTGTATCATAGCTAATCTAATAAGTAGTATTGCATCTTTAAATATATTATTATTATTATTATTATTTATTTCTTAGCAGACGCCCTTATCCAGGGCGACTTACAATCGTAAGCAAATACATTTCAAATTATCACTGTAACCGTGATTAACATGTCAAAAACAGGTCTCTTAAATCTTTTGAATGTGTGTTTAGTGGAATTGCCTGCTGTGTTTCACGGCTCCTCTAATGCCCTGTGATTGCCGTATTTCACGGCTCCTCTAATGCCCTGTGATTGCCGTGTTTCACGGTTCCTCTAACGCCCTGTGATTGCTGTGTTTCACGGCTCCTCTAACGCCCTGTGATTGCTGTGTTTCACGGCTCCTCTAACGCCCTGTGATTGCTGTGTTTCACAGCTCCTCTAACGCCCTGTGAGTGCTGTGTTTCACGGTTCCTCTAATGCCCTGTGATTGCCGTGTTTCACGGTTCCTCTAACGCCCTGTGAGTGCTGTGTTTCACGGCTCCTCTAACGCCCTGTGATTGCTGTGTTTCACGGCTCCTCTAACGCCCTGTGATTGCTGTGTTTCACGGCTCCTCTAACGCCCTGTGATTGCTGTGTTTCACGGCTCCTCTAACGCCCTGTGATTGCCGTGTTTCACGGTTCCTCTAACGCCCTGTGATTGCTGTGTTTCACGGCTCCTCTAACGCCCTGTGATTGCTGTGTTTCACGGCTCCTCTAACGCCCTGTGATTGCTGTGTTTCACGGCTCCTCTAACGCCCTGTGAGTGCTGTGTTTCATGGTTCCTCTAACACCCTGTGATTGCCGTGTTTCACGGTTCCTCTAACGCCCTGTGATTGCTGTGTTTCACAGCTCCTCTAACGCCCTGTGATTGCTGTGTTTCACGGCTCCTCTAACGCCCTGTGACTCTGCTGTGTTTCGTAGCTCCTCTAACGGTCTGTGACGTGTTTTATTCCACAGGAAATAAGTGTTATAAAGCACAGTCTGCGTAGAGCTTTAAACTAATTCGCTGCATCTGAAAAACTACAGTGAAACTGCATTGGAGAAGGACTCCTATTCATCTACGAGTTCTAATCAAACTGCAGTGGAACTAACTGGAGCCCTCAGCGTGCAGACGAGATGAATGATACCTGCTCTGAACAGACAGCCTTGCCGTGCGTTCCAGTAATGAGATCAGCAGGCTGTGGAATTGTTTCCAGGGCAGGCAGGCAGGCAGGCAGGGTGCCCCCCAACACACACTCACACACGCACACACACACACGTACACGCACACATACGCACACACACACTCACCACCTAACCCCACCCTGCAAGCTAAACTCTGCAAATCAGATTAAAACAGCCATCAAGAGTTATAGCTCTGGTGCCATTTTCACTGCCACCCCCTTCCTGCTGGATTTTATTAACTTTGAAACATGCTCAGGATGTAGACAGGGCAGCCCTCTCCTCCGTGCAGGTTCATAGACCTGCAGTGCTGACTTGCAACAAAACGCTACTCTTTCATGGAATGGCTCCCTGGCCTCTCCTGGCTGTTGTTTGCAGTTGAATCTCTTCTATGTCTCTGTGAGGGAGGAGGAGTGTTCGACAACCTTGAAAAGGTTTATTTTTACTTATTTTATCATTTTTTGTAGCTGTCTCACTGGACACAGTAACCAGCCCAGAAGTCCCTGGTTGTCAGTGGAAGTGTTTGGAGAGGTGAGGTTTCGCACAGCAGGACTGATGACAATCTCTGGGTTTAAATCATTCACAGCACAGACCTTCTCTGCTAAAACATCGATCCGTCAGCACTACTTATCAAATGACATTCAAAGACAGCTTTGTGTAGTTTCCTAATTTTTTGTATGTGTTATTTTCTTTTCCTATTTTTTTTTTTTTGTTTCCGGCAGGACAATCTTTCTCCACAGAAATGTTTGCGTTTTTTTAAAACAATGGGAAAATTCCGACAGCGGTTCTATTGATTGGTTCAGTTCAAAGATTCCCTTTACTGTCAACAGTCAGGTCTGAGAGCAATTAACCCTCCGTGTGATTGTGAAACAAGCTTCTTCTGAGAGCAGCGTGTCCCGGGCAAAGTTCAACAAACTGCAAGCGCAAGCCTTAATCAGCATCAGATACAAACACATACAGACACACATACATACATACATACATATACATACACACCGTATATACAGACACATAATCCACGCAGTGAGCCTGCGTTCCTGGCACCACACAGGACAAAGAAAACCACAAGGAAGTTTTATAAAAGGCAGGTTTGCAGATTCTGCAACAGCAGAAAACTTGGCATCAGTCAGTTTCTTTCAGCACGGAAAGAAAAACTCTTTACTGTTGCAAAAAGATAACAAAAAAACAACTGGGAATGCTAGTGCAGGGTCTCCCACAGCCGCCCAGCGTGCCTCCCATCACCTCTTTACAAAACAATGAGGCAGCTTGGCTCTGGGGTGAAATACTGGGGCTGAGGGGCTGCAGTGAATTACACTGATAACCCCAGAGCGAGCCCATACAATGGTACATGGCATTTTTACAGTCTTACCATGCTTTCCCTTACCACAGTTTGCCATGTTTATTAATATGCCTTACTATACCTCGCAATTCTTTATTCCACTTTGCTGTGCTTTTACTGTGGGAGGGCAGACTCAGTGACTGCACAGGCCAGTGACTCAAGGAGTTTACAGTGTACCGGCAGTCAGGTTATTCAGTATTGCATGAAAGTGGTGGGGTTCCTCAGAGCTATCCTATCTGACTGACCTGTGTCTCATACTGCTGCTGGTCAGGCCTGTCCTGGACACCGAGGTGTCATTACAGGGCAGGGAGGGTTAGGGTCAGGGTTAGGGTCAGGGTCAGGCCTGTCCTGGACACCGAGGTGTCATTACAGGGCAGGGAGGGTTAGGGTCAGGGTTAGGGTCAGGGTCAGGCCTGTCCTGGACACCGAGGTGTCATTACAGGGCAGGGAGGCCAGCTCGCTCGCAGCTCACCCTCCTCACTCCTTTTGCCAGTGCTTGTTGTTCCTGAAGATGAGTTGCGTATTGAGTATTGATAGCTGTTTACAAAGTTAAAAGCACTGCAAGGTGCTGTTGTGAAAGGTCTGTAACGCAGGGACGCATTGCAGAAAGACCAGGAAACCACTAGAAAAGGAAAGCAATCATAAACCTCGTAAAATAATCCCAGTCCATCTTCTTATCCTGCACACAGATGGGAAGGGTGTGCGTCACAGCGAGTGTGTTGTTAGAAAGCCCCTTGATACACTGAGGCATGTAAACTTGCTTTCTCTGAAAGCACATGATTTGCCTGTGTGTCGGAGTTGGAAAGCTTCCCCCAGACCAGTCTCGAGACTCACAGAACTGCTGAGCAGGAAACGCAGACCGGAGACCCTGAGCAAAGTCTGCACCGTTATACTACAGGAGGTGAAACAAGCTGCTAACAACACAGAGGCAGCAAGAAAGAGCAAACAGCAGCTTTGAATCATTAACATTAACCTGCTTTTCATTTTAGAAAAATAAATGGTGTAAACTGTATACAAGAGAAAATGCAGCCCCAGTGCTCTAACCACTGACTCAAACCCACTGCAGCCCGGCACTCTAACCACTGAGCTACTCAAACCCACTGCCTCCCACACTGCAGCCCAGCACTCAAACCCACTGCCTCCCACACTGCAGTCCAGCACTCTAACCACTGAGCTACTCAAACCCACTGCCTCCCACACTGCAGCCCAGCACTCTAACCACTGAGCTACTCAAACCCACTGCCTCCCACACTGCAGCCAAGCACTCTAACCACTGAGCTACTCAAACCCACTGCCTCCCACACTGCAGCCTCAGCACTCTCTCTAACCATTGAGCTACTCAAACCCACTGCCTCCCACACTGCACCCTAACCATTGAGCTACTCAAACCCACGCCTTCCACACTGCAGCCTCAGCACTCTCTCTAACCACTGAGCTACTCAAACCCACTGCCTCCCACACTGCACCCTAACCACTGAGCTACTCAAACCCACGCCTTCCACACTGCAGCCCAGCACTCTAACCACTGAGCTACTCAAACCCACGCCTCCCACACTGCAGCCCAGCACTCTAACCACTGAGCTACTCAAACCCACGCCTTCCACACTGCAGCCCAGCACGCTAACCACTGAGCTACTCAAACCCACGCCATCCACACTGCACCCAGCACTCTAACCACTGAGCTACTTAAAACTCTCTCCCCTACACAGAGCTGAGATTCACGCACCCAGGAGCCGCTGTCCTCAGGGGGCCTGGTCTGGTATCTCTGCAGGGCCACGTTGGGCTCCCCCAGCAGCTCCAGCTCCAGGCTCTGCTGGATGTCTCTGATGACAGAGCGGCGCCGGTCGAAGAGAAAGGGGGGCTCTCCAGTGGGGCTCCAGGGGGGCAGCGCCCCTACAGGGCAGTGTGAGATCATGAGCGAGCCGGGCACCTCAGCAGCACTGCACCAGACAGAGAAACAGAGCAGCACTGCGGTGGATTCCTTTTCTTTATGTGCAGGTTTGCAGGGCTGCTGGCATGGTTCGGTACTCCTCCTGTCCTGCTGCTCTTTCAAATCTCTTCCTCGACACAGTTTTGTTGGTTGAAAGTGTCTCTGTCAGTGCTGATCAGCTCCCGATTTCTACTGGTTCTGGATTTCCTATTCCCAGTCTGTACTTGTTCAAAGTGCTCTGCTCCCAGTATATGCCAGTTTGTGCTCCCAGTTTGCCCTGCTGGGATTCCCTTGCTGTGTCACATGTGTGCAGGACTGTCCAGCACAGCTCTGTGTTTCAGCGCTGTGTGTGTCTCTCTCTCTCTGGTGTGTGGGCAGAGCCTGCTGTTCACACTCAGCCACACTATAGACTAGGAGTGCAGCAGTGATGTCAGCGCTGGAGACGTGAGAGAAAGAGCTGGAAAACCTGGCCTGGAGCGCGTGGGTGGGAGTGGGAGGAGAGAGGATCCCCCCTCCTTTGTCACTCCGATCGCTCCTCAGAAATCTTAACATCACAACAGCAATATGTTTTTATTATAGGCTGTGCCAGTGTGATGTTGGAGATGAGGGTTTTGACTTTGTGTCAGTCAGTTTTAGAGCTTTATGGTCCTGTGTTAAAAAGTAACCACAGTGAGACCGCAAACAGCCCCCCGCAGAGGTGATGAGGGCTGCACTGCCAGGCGGCTCAGTGTCTAAATACACTATGGAGGCCTGGGTTCGAATCTCATATCAACTTAGCCATCAGCGGACCCCTCAGATCACAACAATACCACCCAGTTCAATTCATCCTTTTAAAAGTTTACCACAGTAAAATCGCCAGAGGGGTCCCTGTGAGCGAGGGGGCCCTAGCCTGGAGCCCTGTGTCTGTGAGCAGGGGAGGAATGAAAGCAGAGGGCCATGTGTCGGACCTGGTTAATCTGAGGCTGAATAAACTGCTCTGGGGACGCAGTTGTGTGTGAAATGCTGTTTTTCACTGAGGATTAGTCTGGACCAGCCAGTGCTCTGACACAGACCCTCTCTCTGCATTCCTGACGTGTCCTCTAAAGAGCAAGCCTGATGCCCCCACCCCGAAACACACTACCCCTGTCACTGCCGGCCACTGGGGGCGCTAGTGACAGGACACACCGCGGTGTAGACAAAACCAGGGCAGCAACAGGGGAAGTTAGAGTAAAGAAACATTGTGCCAACTCTGTCATCTTAGTGTTCCTACCATACCCATTGCATTTCTGCAGCGTCCTTCATGTGCAAGCATCCCAGGGCAGCAAGCCAACAGAGCTCCAAACTGCTCGCTAGAAAAAAGCCAAATCAAAAGAGATATATTTTGAGCTCAGATTTAAAAATACTGACAGACTCAGCGTTCCGGAAAAAATGTGGAAGTGAGTTCCAAAGTGAAGTAGCTTGAACACTAAAAGCGCTCACACTGCAGTTTATTAATCAAGTTCTTGGAATTATCCAGAGACCATCATTTGCCGATCGGAAAGTACGAGCCGGTTTATTGGGCAGAAACCATTTTAAAAGCAATTTTGGAGCACTGAACAAATGTGGGTCACACACACACACACACACACACACACACACACACACACACACAGGCTCACACACACACACAGGCTCACACACACACAGGCTCACACACACACACAGGCTCACACACACACACAGGCTCTCACACACACACACACACACACACACAGGCTCACACACACACACACACAGGCTCTCTCACACACACACACACACACACAGGCTCACACACACACACACAGAGGCTCACACACACATACACACACACACATAGACACACACACACACACACAGGCTCACACACACACACACACACAGGCTCACACACACACACACACACACACACACAGGCTCACACACACACACACACAGGCTCACACACACACACAGGCTCTCACACACACACACACACACACAGGCTCACACACACACACACACACAAGCTCTCTCACACACACACACACACAGGCTCACACACACACACAGAGGCTCACACACACATACACACACACACACATAGACACACACAGGCTCACACACACACACAGGCTCACACACACACACAGAGGCTCATACACACACACACACACACAGGCTCACACACACACACACACACACACAGGCTCACACACACATACACACATAGACACAAACACAGGCTCACACACACACACACACACAGGCTCACACACACAGGCTCACACACACACAGGCTCACACACACAGGCTCACACACACACAGGCTCACACACACACAGGCTCACACACACACACACAGGCTCACACACACACAGGCTCACACACACACACAGGCTCACACACACACAGGCTCTCACACACACACACAGGCTCACACACACAGGCTCACACACACACAGGCTCACACACACACACAGGCTCACACACACACAGGCTCACACACACACACACACACACACACACACACACACACACACACACGTTTGCATTCCTATATTTGTGGGGTCTTCTCATTGACTCTCACTATATTTTTATTTACTATTTCTAACTCCAGTCAGACAAAACTCCACACAGGGTGAAAGTCGACAACAAAACTAAATATTTTGACACTTTTATTATTTTTTTTGAAGGTATATTTAGTTCTTAAAAACGTGGTTTACAAAGTGGGGGTGTCCCCACAACATCCTTTTTTCAGGAGTTACTATCTTTGTGGGGACATTTTCTCAAATTTTGTCTGCACTTTGATAGTAATACCTGACCACATGCACACACACCCACTCATACACACACACACACACACACACACACACACACACACACACACACACACACAGGCATTGCGAAACGCAGACAGCAGTGAAGGCAGGAATCGTCAACTCAGCTATGCCAGTGCCAAGTCGAATTCTTTGATCACTAACGGCTCTAAAAATATGAACAGAAAAATGGAAGTAACCCTCTGGACTGTCCCCCCCCTCCCCCTCCCTGGACTCTTGGCATTGCCCTGGGCTTCCTGTGAGGAGGTAAGAGCAGTTAATAACAATCTTGTGCTTTGCATGGTTCACTCATGTATCTGTGGTTATACAGTATTTCCATCCACTCTTAATCACTGACCCGTCTGAGAGGTCTGTCCAAAGCTCGAAAATAACAGCGGTGGAGACGGGCTGGTCAGGAAGTGGCCAGGACTGGTGACTCCCTAACCATGCCCTGACCAACAACAGTGAATACAGGACCAGTCCTAATGAATCCCATACCACACCCTGACCAACAACAGTGAATACAGGACCAGTCCTAGTGACTCCCATACCACACCCTGACCAATAACAGTGAATACAGGACCAGTCCTAGTGACTCCCATACCACACCCTGACCAACAACAGTGAATACAGGACCAGTCCTAATGAATCCCATACCACACCCTGACCAACAACAGTGAATTCAGGACCAGTCCTAGTGACTCCCATACCACACCCTGACCAACAACAGTGAATACAGGACCAGTCCTAGTGACTCCCATACCACACCCTGACCAACAACAGTGAATACAGGACCAGTCCTAGTGACTCCCATACCACACCCTGACCAGTGACAGTGAATACAGGACTAGTCCTAGTGACTCCCATACCACACCCTGACCAGCGACAGTGAATACAGGACTAGTCCTAGTGACTCCCATACCACACCCTGACCAACAACAGTGAATACAGGACTAGTCCTAGTGACTCCCATACCACACCCTGACCAACAACAGTGAATACAGGACCAGTCCTAGTGACTCCCATACCACACCCTGACCAGTGACAGTGAATACAGGACTAGTCCTAGTGACTCCCATACCACACCCTGACCAGCGACAGTGAATACAGGACCAGTCCTAGTGACTCCCATACCACACCCTGACCAGTGACAGTGAATACAGGACTAGTCCTAGTGACTCCCATACCACACCCTGACCAGCGACAGTGAATACAGGACCAGTCCTAGTGATTCCCATACCACACCCTGACCAACAACAGTGAATACAGGACCAGTCCTAGTGACTCCCATACCACACCCTGACCAGTGACAGTGAATACAGGACTGTCCTAGTGACTCCCTACCACACCCTGACCAGCGACAGTGAATACAGGACTAGTGCTTGTGACTCCCATACCACACCCTGACCAGCGACAGTGAATACAGGACTAGTCCTAGTGACTCCCATACCACACCCTGACCAGTGACAGTGAATACAGGACTAGTGCTTGTGACTCCCATACCACACCCTGACCAGTGACAGTGAATACAGGACTAGTCCTAGTGACTCCCATACCACACCCTGACCAGCGACAGTGAATACAGGACCAGTCCTAGTGACTCCCAGGTAAAGCTAAGCTGTCCCAAGACAGCTATAAACCTTGACTACACCACCCAGTGCACAAACAAGATTGAATGTCTTCTAAAATATGTTTTTAAGTGTTCGGTGGGTGGCTACCTCTAATCAATTTGAGAATGTATTTTCTCTTGCACTCTTTGTATGACACAGCCGACCCTGACAAAGCAAACAGTGCGTGAGAAATACAGTCTTGATTAGCGGTAGCCACCCACCGAACACTTAGGAATCTACAATACATACAGCATCTATCTGGAAGTTGTATTAAAATGTTGTACATCTCGGTACAGTCACTGCACCCAGGGGCTGTTTCTGACTGGCATACCACTGCCAAGCTATTATTGGGTTTAATATCTTACTTTTATTGCCTATAAAAATCTGTAAAAAAAGATGCAGACCAGGCGTTTTGTTGTGCGTGACCATGATGACCTGTTTGTAATTACAGTGTAACTACAGTGACAATGCAGAGCAGGATGTCAAAGTCTATCCAGGCAGTGGAGCTGCTCTTGTCTGAAGCTATCCTAGACATGCAGGGATCGGGGTCACAGCCTTCACCTGATCTAAAAGCAGAGCTGGGGGGTTCACTGGCCAAGCACTTCAAATGAAAGACAGAGAACTTCACTGCCAGGACAGCCCTGCACAGACTGTGCACAGCACGTTACACTCCATCTAGGAGACCGTGGCAGTTCCACACTACACAAAAAAAGGAAGAGATTTCTTATTGCGCTCAAGAATGTGCAGAGAAGGACAGCTTGCGACTTTACTGGAAACGGGTGAAGCCACTGGGGTCCAGAGAATTGCCATGACTGCTCGTTACCTTCATCATTATAACAGGGCTCTGTGTACCAAGGTTAAAATCAAACACCTAACAGTGCATGGGACTCTCATCAATGTACTGTGTAAATGGGGCTCCCGAGTGGCGCATCCAGTAAAGGCGTTCCGCGTGGAGTGCAGGGTGCGCTCTATAGTCTGGACCGAGGACGGGAGCCTCCAGGGGGCGGCGCTCAATTGGGCGAGCTCCGCCTGGGGGGAGGGAGGGTTAGGTCGGCCAGGGTGTCCTCGGCTCACCGCGCACCAGCGACCCCTGTAGTCTGGTCGGGCGCCTGCGGTCCTGCCTGTAAGCTGCCCGAGAGCTGGGTTGTCCTCCGACGCTGTAGCTCTTGGGTGGCTGCATGGTGAGTCCGCAGTGTGAAAAAAGTTTTTAAAAACACAAAAACAATAACAAATAAGCAGCACTTTTATCCGCGCTGCAAACAATAATACAAATAATAATAAAACACTGCACAAATATATATATAGGGGCGGGACACTCCGCCACACCCCGTCTATGCTCAGGGTTACTCTGCCCAGCTGATAGCCCTTTCCAGGACCTCTTAGCTGGTAACATCCCAGTTAAACTGGATAATAAAGAAATAATGAAATTGCCAGCCAGTCTCTGAGGGAAGAGGCTCCCAGTTTAACCCCGCCCTGTGTTCACAGCGTCGTATCTTTAACAGCTCAATAAAGAGAGTCAATGACTTTACAGGAAGCTCCGCCAGCGTGTTATCACTCTGTAAAGAGCTGCTATAATCAAAGTCTGCTTTTTAATTAACCTTTTCTTCATTTCAAATGTAAACAAGTATGATTAGGGCCAGTGGAAAATGAGAGACTGGCCCCCTGCCTGCCTGTCCGCCTGTCCTTCTTACTCTCTGTGTGTCTGTCCATTGCTGGCGAACTACTCTCAGAGTACAGCTGGGAACTGTGCTGTTTCCAATGGCACAGGGGCTTGTTGAAACAGGCACAGGGGAAGCCCAGAGACTGTAAACTGAGAGGAAGCAAAGCCCTCCCTGCTGTCGGTCTCGGGTTTAATAAGAACATGAGACGAGACTGTCCGGCCCCTCAGTGCTCCTCTGGTTCCTAGTAGATGATTGATCTGAAAACAAGTTGGGAGTGCGCTGTGCACAGCTGGCTGTAATTGGATACCAAGAACCAGGGAGAGCCCAGAAAAGTGTAGCAGAGCACAGTAAAAGCACAGAAAAACCTTCCAATTTTACCATGCCTGTTTTTATGGGATGAAGGGTTGTTGTATAGGGTTAGTCATTATTGCACACACAGCTGCTAATAACTGGCAAGCAGGAAAGTGAACCATCAGTGATATTTTTTATCAAAAAGTTGATGGGAAACATATGAAAAGCACAGAACAGCACGGTTCACACACTGAATTCAGAAAGCTTATCTTACCCCCCTGCGCTCCCCCAACCCAGTTTGAGAGCCCTTGCACTAGGCTCTATACTGAAGTTTTAAGTATTGTAATTCTCCTCAAATTATTCCAGTGTGTGTGTTGAGTAGCTTTTTATGCAAGGGTAGAAATGTTCTGGGAAAGCATTGTGAAGAATGGGCAAACGCACATAAGCACTGGCTTGCTAATGTAATGTCTGGTAAAATCTGGGAAAACAAGCTATTGAAAAAGACACCAGTGTCGAAAGTTAATATTAGTTTTTCTCAGCATTTAAAGTTATAGTCCGAAGTAATGAGAAAAGCATGGCAAACTGTAAAACAAGCATGGCAAACTAACGAGGGGACCCCCAGAGATTGCCTGCAGAACCAGCGGCCCGCCCTGCTGTAACCCGACCCGCGGGCCAGATCAGGAGCAGATGTGAGCAGCTGCAGAGCAGCACTCTGTGGGCAGCTTCCTGACTGAGGGCACCCCGGAGTTCAGAGGAGAAACAGCAGCAGCCAAATCAAACTGCGTTTCAGATGGAGCGGACCTGCATTAGTCTGGAGCAGAATGCAAGTTCAAAACCTACAACAAAACGTTCAAAGTATTCCTACAGCTTCAGAACCAAAGACTTCACACATAGTGAAGTAAGACTACTTTATATTCTCAGCCTAGATCTTCATTAGGTACTCATTGGAAGACTGCTAGTCTTCTAATAAACTTCAGTAAATCGCTCCAAATGAACGCTCTGCCTGTCTGTCTGACTATCAACCATAACTATCAAACACTCAATGGTGCTGAGTTTAGAAACCTAATTCGAGTGAAAAACGTTTCGACTTCATTGAAAGACATGGTAAAAAACTTCCAGCGGAAATGTTTGTCAATTTCTGTCTAACTATCTGCTCCATATTAACTCTGTCAGTCTGTCTGTCTGTCTCTTTCAGTTCAGACCTCCCTCCAGTCCCTATGGAGCTCACAAGCACAGCAGTGCTCTGCTCTGGGGACAGTGAGTGAAGACGCGTGGAACTCTACACAGCTGCCCTACAGTGCCACTCACAGGTCACATGAGGGAAGGCACTGCCAGGCTGCCACTGAGGAAGCCCAAAGTCTGCAACTGTTTTCTAGTGGAAAGAAAACTGTCGATGGTTCAAAACTATGGCCAAAATACTTCCCAACTCCTGACTTCCAGGTGTCTCAATGGGATGGAGATAGTTGGTTTGCATTATTTTTTACGTGAATCACAGACTTGTTACACTAAGCAATGTGCATGTTTGTTACATTACAGCGATGGGAATAAGGCTCCCATTGCATTGAGTTTAATAAGACACAGCTGAGCTTGTTACCTATACACTGGGGTTAATCAAGCTCATAGTAAAACCTGAAATGGGGGAAAATGCTGTGCAATAGGAGTCTTATTTCCACAGCACAGCCACACCAGTCCCCAAGCCCCAGACTGGTGTTTAATTAACGAGTAATGACATAGGAACTCGTCCAGGAGCTGTCTAACCAGAGCCTTTACCAGGGTTAGCAAAATGAAACTTCTATTGCACTGTTATCACAGTGCTGTGTGATGCACTGTTGTTACGGATTCAGACCCCTGTCGGTGAGATGTGGTTAAAAGCTCTAAAACCATGAATGCAGACGAGCCCAGCGCTTTTGCATAGTGATTAAGATGCGTGTTTGCCGTGCACGCCCAGCCTCTGCCCTGTTAAGGACTTTTATAAACAGACTGTGAATGTGCTTTGTGCACAGGTACAGCATGAGATCGTTTCTCCAGATGTCCCTCCCCTGGCCCTGCAGTTCTGTTCTCATGGGCTCTGTCTGCTCAGAGAGACACTCTCAGAGGGAGTCCATTGCCTGTGCCAGCACTCTGCCAGTCCCAGGCCCAGGAGAGGAGCGTTTCTGAGGGAACAGATTCACTAACCTCTCCCCCAGGAACTCACACAAAAAACAGGACCTTTACGGCTCAGCGCAGAACTGCTGGGAAGGAAATAAATAAATACAAGACGTAAAGGGCTGGAGCCGGAGTGTTTGCCCGGGACGTGCAGTGCTAAAAACACAGGGACCAGAATGCCATTATAATCCCAACGCACTGTACTAGCCTGACAAACCCACAGCAGAGCCATTAGCAGCAGACCAAAGCATCCCCAGCCACAAACAACAACATGGCCTTTGTTATGAGTATAGGACAAAGGTCTTGATACACAGTGTAGAGCACAGTGTGTGAATGAAGAACCACATGGACAGTGTGTGAATGGTGAACCACATGGACAGTGCGTGAATGGTGAACCACATGGACAGTGTGTGAATGGAGAACCACATGGACAGTGTGTGAATGGAGAACCACATGAACAGGGTGTGAATGGAGAACCACATGAACAGGGTGTGAATGGAGAACCACATGGACAGTGTGTGAATGGAGAACCACATGAACAGGGTGTGAATGGAGAACCACATGAACAGGGTGTGAATGGAGAACCACATGGACAGTGTGTGAATGGAGAACCACATGAACAGGGTGTGAATGGAGAACCACATGAACAGGGTGTGAATGGTGAACCACATGGACAGGGTGTGAATGGAGAACCACATGGACAGTGTGTGAATGGAGAACCACATGAACAGTGTGTGAATGGAGAACCACATGGACAGGGTGTGAATGGAGAACCACATGGACAGGGTGTGAATAGAGAACCACATGGACAGTGTGTGAATGGAGAACCACATGGACAGTGTGTGAATGGAGAACCACATGGACAGTGTGTGAATGGAGAACCACATGGACAGTGTGTGAATGGTGAACCACATGGACATGTTGCCACTGGTCACCCCACTGTAGCTGCCCTTGGCAGACCAGTGAGCCACAGTACAGATCCGTTCCATTGCCATTGTAGTGTCACAGTCTCTGTGCTGAAACAACCTTGTACAGTAACCGGTATGAAGTGTATGACACAGAACTCAGTGCCTGCAGCGAGGGGCCAAGCTAACCCTCCCTCCCCCTGGAACCCGCACAGCACAGAGGCAATGTTAGGAATAAACCACTTTACGTCATGGAAATTAAAATGAACACTTCCGGCCACATTCGCGAAGCTCCGTATTTACTCTCCTTCTGGAAGGAAAGAAAGAACCTCAATCACAATTGTAAAAGAAAGAACCCCAATCACAATTCTAAAAGAAAGAAAGAACCCCAATCACAATTCTAAAAGGAAGAAAGAACCCCAATCACAATTCTAAAAGAAAGAACCCCAATCACAATTGTAAAAGAAAGAACCCCAATCACAATTCTAAAAGAAAGAAAGAACCCCAATCACAATTCTAAAAGAAAGAAAGAACCCCAATCACAATTCTAAAAGAAAGAAAGAACCCCAATCACAATTCTAAAAGAAAGACAGAACCCCAATCACAATTCTAAAAGAAAGAAAGAACCCCAATCACAATTCTAAAAGAAAGAAGAAACAACAACTCTGGAATGCTTACAAGTCCCTACATTAAATACAGCAGTTTATTTCTGTGTTTGGGAACTTTAGCGGCTGCTTTTGTCCAAACAGTTTGCAGTACAGAGCTTTGAAATATAACCTTAAGAGTTGCCTGTTACTGCATGATTGGGTTTCCTGCCAGTAAAACAGTGTAGAGCAGAATGTATGTGATGTGTTAGTACAGTGCAATGAATATGTATTGTTGTGCAGCGTGGTTTCAGTGCAGCTCAGTGCTGATGAATCACAGTCTCTTTAATGAAGCTGTCAGGCTGCTAGTGAGAGTGGAGGAGAGGGAAGCATGACCCCTTTCCTTTCCTTGCTTATTTGAATGTACTGTATCGTTACACACACACTGAGGCAGACTGAGCGCAATCAACTCCTTTCACTCTCAGAAATCACAAAACAACACTGCGAGAACACATGGCAAAGCAAGCTCTCAACCTCCCAGGCAGTCTGCTCTGCAGCTGCTCTTGGATGTCCTGCGGGGTCACAGCCTGGACAGCCCCACTGCACCCCAATATCCAACCCCAATTCCAGAGCACTTAAAAATGTATAATCTGTTCTCTCCATACCTCCAGGCAAACTGAAAATAAAAACAAGAAAAAACGTCCCTACGAAACCAAGTTGTTCACTGCCACAGTAGTTTGAAAAACATGATCACTGGTGCTCTGGAGCAAAAGCTAGGATCCTGGGCACAAATCCCTACAGTCACTACAGCAGAGATACACAGCAGTACAACCCCAGACACTCACCAGAGCAGGCACATACGCCATGGTATTGGGCCAGAACCCGGGCCGGTGCTAGAACTGTCCATGTCGAGCGGCCAGCAGTGTGCTGGTCCTGCTGTACATCCTCCGAGACAGAACCGGGTCCAGAGATCCAACTCTCAGCAATCACTCAGCACACAACACAGAGCTGGGCCTCGACAGAGCTTTCTGTGCTGTGAGAGAGGGGAGACACACACACTCACACACTCACACGCTTCCTCCTCTTGCTGGGATTCACAGAACAATTCCTGGAAGTGTGGCTGCTGAGCTGTTTAAAAGAACCCCGATCAGACTGTCTGTCTCCCGCTGAGCAGAGCGGCTCTGCCAATATCCCAGCGTCAGAACACAGCCCCATATTAGGGAAGCTTCCTGCCAGGAAAGAAATCCTCGAAAACCCATTCCGACACAGCTTCCTGCTGGAGAGAGAAGAGCGTGGGGAGAGAGGGAAGGAGACAGACAGAGAAGGGGAGGAGAGCAGGGAGAGAGTGCGCGTGGGGGAAGGGGAGAGAGGTGGAACTCTGCTGTGTACCTCTATTACCTTTGTTTTTTCCTTTGCACTGGAGCTAAAGCAGCCTGTCTGCCTGTCTGTAATGATAAGAGACAGAGCTGGGGTGAGAGCTCAGCTGCTGCTGGCCTTGTTTTGAGTGACACATTGCGAGGGAGGGCTTATTGAAGAACGTTTTCGTAAAATGTGTTTAAAAGTGGAGTGATCTGGTGCATTCTCGGAGCCAGTTACAATAAGTGTGGGCTGTGATACATTTAAGATCTGTCCCAGTCATACCTAAGAGCCAGTTATAATAAGTGTGGGCTGTGATACATTTAAAATCTGTCCCAGTCCTACCTAAGAGCCAGTTACAATAAGTGTGGGCTGTGATACATTTAAGATCTGTCTCAGTCCTACCTAAGAGCCAGTTACAATAAGTGTGGGCTGTGACACATTTAAGATCTGTCTCAGTCCTACCTAAGAGCCAGTTACAATAAGTGTGGGCTGTGACACATTTAAGATCTGTCCCAGTCATACCTAAGAGCCAGTTACAATAAGTGTGGGCTGTGACACATTTAAGATCTGTCTCAGTCCTACCTAAGAGCCAGTTACAATAAGTGTGGGCTGTGACACATTTAAGATCTGTCTCAGTCCTACCTAAGAGCCAGTTACAATAAGTGTGGGCTGTGACACATTTAAGATCTGTCCCAGTCATACCTAAGAGCCAGTTACAATAAGTGTGGGCTGTGACACATTTAAGATCGGTCCCAGTCCTACCTAGGGTTGCCACCTTTGAGATACGAAAATACCGGACGCCCCATCCCCTCCTATTGTCTACTTCTTTATTTGTCTCTGCCATTGTGACTAACGTTACAGTATGCTACTTAATAGTTTCGCGCTTCTTCATTCAAAGGGCTGTCAAACTTAACAGCAGCGCGCATGCTCACACCAGATAACACACAGCGGTGAGCACACATGAAAAACATAACGGTACAGCGTTTTGGTGGCTTAGGTTGTTACCTCAATTCTTTCTGGTACATTTACACACCGCTGTGTTATAGTGTTTGAATTTCACTCATACAAGCACAACGTGTTATATCAAATTGTTTATTGTAACACATTTTTTAAGAACATATCCAATAGATTAGAATGCTTAGAATTATCGGACGTCTTCCAAAAAAAACAACGACAGGGGCTCAAAGTACATAAAAATACCGGACAGTCCGGTAAAATACCGGCGGGGTGGCAACCCTAGTCCTACCTCTTAACCTGTAATCAACTCAATGGTGTAACACAACACCGATAGTTTTATTAACGTCCCCACTGCTCACCTTACCCAGTTGAACTTTTAATTTGTAATACGCCTTCCTAACTGTGAAAAACTTTAATTCAAGTGTTTTACTTCATACTTCAAACGGTAAACCACAAACCACTTTATTCTCGATGTATTTATTTTTTCTAGATTATAAGGTGAGTCAATTTACGTTTAAAAAATAAAAACAAAAACGACGGGACAGAATATACGCCAACCTGCTTCAATAAGCTCGTTACACAGAGCATTTACCTACATGATTGTCTGTGTGTTTTCTACATGAAATCCCTTAAAAACCAAAGATTAAAATGAAGTTACACTTACCTAGGTATGCTGGTATTGATCATTTATATTAACGTGAAGATACTTAATTTTTTAAAGATTAATTAATTCAATTCATACACCCGATTTCATTGTCTTCAGCTTCTGAGTCTCTGAGGAAACCAACAGAAAAAGCTCGAGGAGGGTTGAAGAAGCCGGGGTCTGCGCGAGAACAGCTCGCTCGCGCCGGGACGCAGTTGCAGTCTTTTCTGTGCGCTGCTTACTATTATGAAACTTCAGAAGAGAAACTTTTAAAAATGTTCTTGCAGGAAAACACTGAATTTATTGCCACTCGCCTCTTTGAAAAAAAAAAAAAACACACGACGGAAAACAGTTCAAAACATGACAATGTGATTCAACACGTCTTACTCTCATTTGACTTTATGAAGTTTCAGAAATACTGCAGCACGTTTGTTTGTTTGTGTGTGTATGTATGTATGTATTATTATTATGTATTTCTTAGCAGACGCCCTTATCCAGGGCGGCTTACAATCGTAAGCAAATACATTTCAAGTGTTACAATACAAGTAATACAATAAGAGCAAGATAAATACAATAACTTTTGTTCAAGCAAAGTACAAGTGTGACAAAACACAATTCAATAATACAGCAGATAATAGTGATAGTTACATCAGGATATGATTAAATACAAAATACTACAGGTTAAACACTTGGCAGATTACAGTATTCTGAAGTACAGGATTAAATGCAGTAAAATAGGGGGTAGATAAGAGCAAAATAAAGCACATTTAAATGAAGGGTGATAGTGTCCCAGGATACAAACAGAGGAGTACTACAGGTGCTGTTTGAAGAGGTGAGTCTTAAGGAGGCGCCGAATGTGGTCACGGACTGGGCAGTCCTGACATCTGTGGAAGGTCATTCCACCACTGCGGAGCAAGGGTGGAGAAGGAGCGGGCTCTGGAGGCAGGGGAGCGAAGCGGAGGTAGAGCCAGTCTTCTAGTGCAGGCGGAGCGGAGAGGTCGAGGGGGGGTGTATGGAGAGATGAGGGGCTGGAGGTAGCTGGGTGCAGTCTGGTCAAGGCATCTGTAGGCTAGTACAAGAGTCTTGAACTGGATGCAGCGTGACGGGAGCCAGTGGAGTGAGCGGAGTAGTGGAGTAGCGTGGGCGAGCGGGGCAGAGAGAACACCAGGCGGGCAGCGGAGTTCTGGATGAGCTGGAGCGGACGGGTGGCGGACGAGGGAGGCCAGCCAGGAGGGAGTTGCAGTAGTCTAGGGCCGGAGAGTACCAAGGCCTGGACCAGGAGCTGGGTAGCGTGGTTGGTGAGGAAGGGTCGGATTCTTCAGATGTTGCTCAGGAAGAATCGGCAAGTGCGTGCCAGAGTGGAGATGTGCTGGGGAATAAGAGAGGCAGGGGTCCAGGGTGACTCCGAGGTTCTTAGCAGAGGAAGATGGAGAGAGTGTGGTAGATTCCAGAGGAACAGAGATAGAGAGATCAGAGGAGGGGAGGAGGAAGGAAAAAAAGGAGGTCAGATTTAGAGAGGTTGAGTTTGAGGTGATGCGAGTGCATCCAGGAGGAAATAGCAGACAGACAGGTAGAGATACGGGAGGAGATGGTGGAGTCAGAGGTGGGGAAGGAGAGGAAAAATGAGCATCATCAGCATAGAAATGGTATGAGAAACCATAGGATGCGATGAGGGGGCCCAGGGAGGGGTGTAGAGAGAGAACAGGAGAGGACCCAAGACTGACCCTTGGGGGACTCCTGTTAAGAGAGGGTGAGGTGTGGAGGTTGCTCCGCCAGGTTACCTGGTAAGTGCGGTTGGAGAGGTAGGAGGAGAACCAGGCCAGAGCAGTGCCAGAGATCCCCAGGTCAGCGAGATGATAGTAGAATAGAGTGATCAACAGTGTCAAAGGCAGCAGAGAGGTCGAGGAGAATTAGGACAGAGGAGAGAGAGGCAGCTCGGGCAGATTTAAGTGAGTTGGTGACAGACAGGAGGGCGGTTTCAATGTAGGAGCAGAAATGTGTCTAAGATTTACAATTTTCTGGCGAGGTATTAGATCAAAACCCTTCCATTGGCTGTCAGCTGAATATGCCAGTATTACATGTCCAGGGTTAGAAACACATACAGTACACAAAACCAATCCTGTGTGATTGCTGCAGTAAATCAGTAATAAGGTCGTGAGCACCCGCCCCACTGCACTGGGAGCGGCGCACTGTCCAAGCGTTGCCATGGCGCCGGCAACCCGATCACACAGCGAGGCGAAACAGAGAGAGGAGAGGAGAAGCAACGCGCCGGAGAGAGAGAGAGAGACCCGCTCCGGAGACTGCAATATCCCAGGACAGAAAACCTGGAAAAGGGCAATCCTGCAGGACACAGAGCCGTTCAGAGGAGGGAGACTCTACAGGGAGACAGTCGATACACAGACTGAGCGAGCTTGTCACAGAAGAGAGACCATGATGGGAGCGGAGTAAAAGTAAGTAAGGAATTATTGTTTCACACAGAGATACGTGGAATAGCCTGCTGGGTTAAGCAGTGGGATCAAAAATACAGTTAGGAACATAAAACAAATACAAATAGAAACAAAATAAGTCTGTCCTGTTAAATGAGCACCGTGCTGTGAAGGACCGAGCCTCGATGGGTCACACAGGCAAGGAACTTCTCCTGGTGGGTATTACACTGGGGTGTGATTGTACCCCAAGTACCACACACAGCTCCAGCCATGAGGCACACTTCACTGACTGCGACTGTTGAAGCTACTTGTTGTAAGAGACATTTTCAAGTGATCGTTGCACTGAACTAAGGAGCCCTGGTCGATTGGGAGTTAACAATATCACCTGCATCCTGCAAGTGTTCCCTACAGCACCGTGTGAAAGAGCCCGGACCGTCACCCCAGACTCTCCGATCACTGCACCTTCGACTCATCCCTACAGTACCGTGTGAAAGAGCCCGGACCGTCACCCCAGACTCTCCCATCACTGCACCTTCGACTCGTCCCTACAGTACCGTGTGAAAGAGCCCGGACCGTCACCTCTGACTCTCCGATCACTGCACCTTCGACTCGTCCCTCCAGTACCGTGTGAAAGAGCCTGGACGTCACCCCAGACTCTCCCATCACTGCACCTTCGACTTCGTCCCTACAGCACCGTGTGAAAGAGCCCAGACCGTCACCCCAGACTCTTCGATCACTGCACCTTCGACTCGTCCCTCCAGCACCGTGTGAAAGAGCCCGGACCGTCACCCCAGACTCTCCGATCACTGCACCTTCGACTCGTCCCTACAGCACCGTGTGAAAGAGCCTGGACCATCACCCCAGACTCTCCGATCACTGCACCTTAGACTCGTCCCTACAGCACCGTGTGAAAGAGCCCGGACTGTCACCCCAGACTCTCCGATCACTGCACCTTCTAAAGTCCCTACAGCACCGTGTGAAAGAGCCTGGACCGTCACCCCAGACTCTCCGATCACTGCACCTTCGACTTGTCCCTCCAGTACCGTGTGAAAGAGCCTGGACCGTCACCCCAGACTCTCCGATCACTGCACCTTCGACTCATACAGTAACAAGTTTCATCACATTTCAACAAAGCGTGTTCACAGGTGTGTAATGAGTAAGTGTGCCGCACACACAGGCAGTCTTGAAAGCGAAGCGGGTCTACAAGGCTGCCTGCCACACAGCTTTATCAAGCACAGTTCTTATTTCATGCTTTAATGCTTTGTGTACTCGCTGAGCGGTACCCAGCTGCAGTGTTAACTCATAGGGGAGGTCTCCAGCTCTCCATGGAAAGCTGCCACTGACTTCACTCCAACACAAACAGCCCTTATCAGCCCAGTGTTTGCTTCCCCATTAAACGCAATAAAGCCTGAAGCACGCCCGTCAGTGTTAGCTAAAGCACGGCTTCCTGTAGCCAGGACTCTGCTGTGAGGAGAAGCGACACAAACAGCCATCGCAACCCGTCCCCATTGGACAGCAGCAGCTACTTCTCACTGCTACTGAGAGTGCAGATCTCACACTCGCAACGACAATGACAAGCATTCGAAACGTGTAAACCACAGCAGCTTCTATACAAACACATTGGGAATGTTAAATTAGTCTGCTCTTTATTTAGCTTGAATGACTTACTATGAGATGTTTCTAAGTCTTCGGTGGCTGCTGCCTCTTATCAAGTTGAGAGGTGCTTTCATGTGCCCTCTTTATGACGTCAGGGGGACTGTCACACAGATAGTTCAAGAGAAAGCACATGGTTAGAGGCGGCCACCGAACACTTCAGCTCAGGGAACTCAAAGCGACTTTCTCAGGAACAGAGGCTTGAAACCTGGTTCCAGGAGACCTAGTTTGAGGCAACTTTGCTGTATCAAAACTGTATCAGTCTCCCCTGGTGTGCCACGCAGTGGCCTGAAACCCAGTCCCCAGAAACCAAGTTCCCTCAGCTTAAGAAACATACAGGAAGTGCACAAGACCTTCACACTGTCACTGTAACTGTAGTTGCACTCAGACACAGTCACTGTAACTGTATGCACTCAGACACAGTCACTGTAACTGTATGCACTCAGACACAGTCACTGTAACTGTAGTTGCACTCAGACACAGTCACTGTAACTGTATGCACTCAGACAGAGTCACTGTAACTGTATGCACTCAGACACAGTCACTGTAACTATGCACTCAGACAGAGTCACTGTAACTGTATGCACTCAGACAGAGTCACTGTAACTGTATGCACTTAGACACAGTCACTGTAACTGTAGTTGCACTCAGACACAGTCACTGTAACTGTATGCACTCAGACACAGTCACTGTAACTGTAGTTGCACTCAGACACAGTCACTGTAACTGTATGCACTCAGACACAGTCACTGTAACTGTAGATGCACTCAGACACAGTCACTGTAACTGTATGCACTCAGACACAGTCACTGTAACTGTATGCACTCAGACACAGTCACTGTAACTGTAGTTGCACTCAGACACAGTCACTGTAACTGTAGATGCACTCAGATGCTGCACCCCCACTCCTGCCCCTCCATGGCAGCAGCTCCACGGCTGGAGCACAGAGGCAGATCCGGAGCGATGGCTAGGAGCTCCTGGGAGCTCCTGGGACTTCAGGGCAGGATGGGGAGCTCCTACCCCTGGCTGTATGATCCGCGGGGCTGCCCGCTGTGCCCCTATCACATCCGCACGGGCAAGGAGGCGCGGATTCCTTACTCCGAGTTCAGCGAGACCTTCGGCTTCCCCTACGGCCCCACCCTCGCAGGGAGCCGGCTCCTGCTGCTCTACGAGCTGCGCACCCCGAGGGGCTGCTGCTCGGCTCGGACGGGTACCTGCGCTCGGTGCTGCACACCTATGAGAACGTGGGCTCCGTGATGCTCTACTGCAGCCACACGCCCTGCAACGAGCTGGGCAGTGTCTGCTTCATCCACACCGCGGGGTTCCTGGAGGACTTCCCCGGCACGCGCCTCGACCTCTACTCACAGCTCTACCACACCAACGAGCGCCACCCCGCCTCGGGCTGGAACCGCGAGGTGCTGCGTGCCCTGGCCGGCCTCTGGCCCCGCGTCACCCTCAGCCCGCTGTCCGGAGGGGGCTGGCTCTCCCTGCTGCGCAAGTTCGTCACGGGGGTCCCACCGGCCACCTTCTACAGCCCCCTGCTGCCGGGCCGAGCCGCGGCCGACCGACACAACGCCCTCCAGATTGCTGTCATCACCGGGGTGCAGCCAACCTTCGTAGACGTGGAGCCTGAGACTCTCCCCAGGCAGCGTCCCCTGAGGGACAGGCTCATGCCCCTGCCCTCCCTGAGGCAGCCCTCCCTCGTGAGGAGCCTCCTCAACGCACCCCCAGCCTGGGGCTCCCCGGGACTGTACCAGCCTCCCTGGGGCTGGCAGCACTATCACCCCTCTCTTCTCTCCCACTCCCTCCTCTCCCAGTCCCTCCAGCAGCCCAGGAATGTGGTGCGTCACCTGCGGATGCCCAGCGGGGTGCCCCCCCCGAGCCGTCGGAGCCTCCTGCCTCTGCTGCCCCCGAACGAAGAGAGGCATGGGAGGAGCAAGTCCAGGAGGAAGGGGAGGAGGAACTAGAACACTCAGCCACAGTCTTTAAAGTGTGTTACTGTGCTTATCAAACGGGCATAAAACAATCAAACATAATAAATGAGTCTGCTGAGTCTCAGCAGGTCAGGAGCCAGGCTGCTGGTCAGAGACATGCGCCCCGTGTCGATGGTTATTTTCTAACTATCTTCAAAGGTAAAAACATTTAAAAAAAATTAAAATCCTGATTGTCTTAATTAACAAATTTCCCTTTTTTTAAATGTATTGTTATTTCTGGACTCAAAGCGATGTCCTTGCTGTGTGTGTGTTTGTGTGTGTGTGTGTGTGTGGGGGGGGGGGGTTATCACAGCCCCCCTCTATTGCAGCTCCAGGGCTCCCCCCACAGAGCAGCGAGGCTCAGTTACATGATGGCTCAGCCTGGGGAGCGACTCGTGGGCGTACTGAGCCTGGGGGCGAGAGTATCACACTCAGAGCCCTGGACTGGAGGCTGTTTTATAAGATTATAGGTAATAGTTTAGAAGATAGTTAAATAAGAATCATTTCAATGTGATACAAGCGTCTGATACAGAGATACTGACTGTCAATGTGATACAAGCATCTGATACAGAGATACTGACTGTCAATGTGATACAAGCGTCTGATACAGAGATACTGACTGTCAATGTGATACAAGCATCTGATACAGAGATACTGACTGTCAATGTGATACAAGCATCTGATACAGAGATACTGACTGTCAATGTGATACAAGCATCTGATACAGAGATACTGACTGTCAATGTGATACAAGCGTCTGATACAGAGATACTGACTGTCAATGTGATACAAGCATCTGATACAGAGATACTGACTGTCAATGTGATACAAGCATCTGATACAGAGATACTGACTGTCAATGTGATACAAGCATCTGATACAGAGATACTGACTGTCAATGTGATACAAGCATCTGATACAGAGATACTAACTGTCAATGTGATACAAGCATCTGATACAGAGATACTGACTGTCAATGATACAAGCGTCTGATACAGAGATACTGACTGTCAATGTGATACAAGCGTCTGATACAGAGATACTGACTGTCAATGTGATACAAGCATCTGATACAGAGATACTGACTGTCAATGTGATACAAGCGCCTGATACAGAGATACTGACTGTCAATGTGATACAAGCATCTGATACAGAGATACTGACTGTCAATGTGATACAAGCATCTGATACAGAGATACTGACTGTCAATGTGATACAAGCGTCTGATACAGAGATACTGACTGTCAATGTGATACAAGCATCTGATACAGAGATACTGACTGTCAATGTGATACAAGCATCTGATACAGAGATACTGACTGTCAATGTGATACAAGCATCTGATACAGAGATACTGACTGTCAATGTGATACAAGCATCTGATACAGAGATACTAACTGTCAATGTGATACAAGCGTCTGATACAGAGATACTGACTGTCAATGTGATACAAGCGTCTGATACAGAGATACTGACTGTCAATGTGATACAAGCATCTGATACAGAGATACTGACTGTCAATGTGATACAAGCGTCTGATACAGAGATACTGACTGTCAATGTGATACAAGCATCTGATACAGAGATACTGACTGTCAATGTGATACAAGCATCTGATACAGAGATACTGACTGTCAATGTGATACAAGCATCTGATAGAGATACTGACTGTCAATGTGATACAAGCGTCTGATACAGAGATACTGACTGTCAATGTGATACAAGCATCTGATACAGAGATACTGACTGTCAATGTGATACAAGCATCTGATACAGAGATACTGACTGTCAATGTGATACAAGCATCTGATACAGAGATACTGACTGTCAATGTGATACAAGCGTCTGATACAGAGATACTGACTGTCAATGTGATACAAGCATCTGATACAGAGATACTGACTGTCAATGTGATACAAGCATCTGATACAGAGATACTGACTGTCAATGTGATACAAGCATCTGATACAGAGATACTGACTGTCAATGTGATACAAGCATCCGATACAGAGATACTGACTGTCAATGTGATACAAGCATCTGATACAGAGATACTGACTGTCAATGTGATACAAGCATCTGCTACAGAGATACTGACTGTCAATGTGATACAAGCATCCGATACAGAGATACTGACTGTCAATGTGATACAAGCGTCTGATACAAAGATACTGACTGTCAATGTGATACAAGCATCCGATACAGAGATACTGACTGTCAATGTGATACAAGCATCCGATACAGAGATACTGACTGTCAATGTGATACAAGCATCCGATACAGAGATACTGACTGTCAATGTGATACAAGCATCTGATACAGAGATACTGACTGTCAATGTGATACAAGCATCTGATACAGATACTGAGGGACCGAGGGAGTCCTAAGATCAGCGTATGGGACCCCAGTTCCCATGGTCAGGTGATGGGTGAATGTGGTTTGGAGTGGTGGAACGTGCTCTCAATGTGTTCCCTCCTGCAGCAGCTGTTAACGAGGACTGTGCTGAGCTGCTCTGTTTAGAAATACTAAAAGAAACCGAGACTAAGTGTTTTTCAGTGTCTCCGCGGTGTGGTGCTGCTCAATGGAATTGACTGAGCCCGTCACGCTGCGTGACTTCTTAACCAAACCATTCGTCAGGGTCTGAAAAGAGATCAGTGTTCTATACAGACAGATATGATTGAATCAGCATCATACTAGAGGCAATCAACAGCCACTCCCCCAATACGACAAGCCTACAAGAGAGGAAATAGACACTGACATGGTGCAATGCTGACCCCCAGTGGCCAACTAGTGTCATCACAGGAGGCTGAAACAAACAGCAGCGCTCTCTCAGCTCCGCGGGTGCTCTGGGTTTTGGGTGTGTTTTTTTCATCAGCATTGTTTTCCAGTGCATGTAAAAGACATCACTCGCAGTCAGACTGATGTGAGTATTTCCATGGGGATTGCCCTGTGTACACGAGACAGCACATTGAAAATAAAAATAATGAAAAAGGAAATGCTTTAAGAAGTTCAGCGACTCTCTGTCCAGGCAGGCGGATATGTGACCGCGCTGCCAGACCGCATCTCAATCACAGCACAGTGAAGAAGGCTGCCAGAAAGCGTCCTGCTGTCTCCAGCTCCATTCACTCAGAGCATTGCTAAGAGAGTGCTGCTGCCAGAAAGTGTCCCGCCGCCTGCCTCTTTGTTCTCTGACTGACAGCAACATTACATGACTCGGAGACAACGTGGAGGTCTCCTAGCAACCATACGTATGGACAGTGGACACGAGGAATTCCGGATCACACAAGACTATTTTTGTAAACAACCAGCAGAAGAGCAGTTAGTTAAAGTGGAGAGGCTGTAAAACAGAACGGCGACAGAGAAACACATCTGTGTGTGTGTGAGGAACATTGAAACACATCTGTGTGTGAGGTACAGTGAAACACATCTCTGTGTGTGTGTGTGAGGGACAGTGAAACACGTCTGTGTGTGTGTGTGAGGAACAGAGAAAAAGATCTGTGTGTGAGGTACAGTGAAACACATCTCTGTGTGTGTATGAGGGACAGTGAAACACGTCTGTGTGTGTGTGTGAGGAACAGAGAAAAAGATCTGTGTGTGAGGTACAGTGAAACACATCTCTGTGTGTGTGTATGAGGGACAGTGAAACACGTCTGTGTGTGTGTGTGTGAAGAACAGAGAAACACATCTGTGTGTGAGGTACAGTGAAACACATCTCTGTGTGTGTGTATGAGGGACAGTGAAACACGTCTGTGTGTGTGTGTGAGGAACAGAGAAAAAGATCTGTGTGTGTGTGTGTGTGAGGTACAGAAACACATCTGTGTGTGTGTGTGAGGTACAGAGAAACACATCTGTGTGTGTGTGTGAGGTACAGAGAAACACATCTGTGTGTGTGTGTGAGGGACAGTGAAACACATTGTGTGTGTGTGAGGTACAGAGAAACATCTGTGTGTGTGTGTGAGGGACAGTGAAACATCTGTGTGTGTGTGTGTGTGAGGTACAGTGAAACATCTGTGTGTGTGTGTGTGTGTGAGGGACAGTGAAACACATCTGTGTGTATGTGTGTGAGGGACAGTGAAACACATTGTGTGTGTGTGTGTGAGGTACAGAGAAACATCTGTGTGTGTGTGTGACGTACAGAGAAACATCTGTGTGTGTGAGGTACAGAGAAACACATCTGTGTGTGTGTGTGTGAGGTACAGTGAAACACATCTGTGTGTGTGTGTGTGTGTGAGGTACAGTGAAACACATCTGTGTGTGTGTGTGTGTGTGAGGTACAGAGAAACACATCTGTGTGTGTGTGTGTGAGGTACAGTGAAACACATCTGTGTGTGAGGGACAGTGAAACACGTCTCTGTGTCTCTCAGTAAGGAGCTGGTGAATATTGCATGGGGCCCCGTCACAGTGCAGCCTGGGATTCAGAGGGAGTCTATCTGTCGCTGGAGACCTCGAGCACTTTATCTGCAGTGAGGAAGGAACTCCAGAGAGAGAGAGAGTCACACACACACACACACACACTGACTCACACTCAGAATCCAGCAGTGGAAGCCATGACTGCATTAAACATTTATCTCTGCCAGAGACATTTATCTCTGGAGTTAAGGCTGCACTCTGCCAAAGCGTATCGGCACACATTTTAATAACGACTCTCTAATCAAACCGGAACGCCAATTAGATCCAGAACATGCCTGAGCCTGGTGCAGTACTGAGCCTCCTTGCTGTGCGGGGCATGAACATCAACCAGACCACAGACTCCACTGCTTCCTACCTGAGCCGCTGAGAAGGTGCCATCCATCACTCTAGGAATGGGAAATGCCTGGAATTCAAGGAGGAATCTTCCCTCTCCATCTCCTCCTAACCACTCTCTAATCTCAGACACTGTGGCACACGTTCTGCACTTGAACTTGCTGTCTGTGCAGCAGGAGGGCGAGGGTCTGAGTGCTGCTTTATTGATTAGACAGTCAGCGCTCACCCATGGATACCTCCTGCTCTCTCTCTCTCTGCTGCACAGTCATGGTGACTCACAGTTTGCAGGAGTCTCCCTCAACAGACCAGCGAGGAGTCTCCTTCAACAGACCAGTGAGGGGGCACACAGGAGAGGAGTCTCCCTCAACAGACCAGCGAGGAGTCTCCCTCAACAGACCAGCGAGGAGTCTCCTTCAACAGACAGCGAGGAGTCTCCCTCAACAGACCAGTGAGGAGTCTCCTTCAACAGACAGCGAGGAGTCTCCCTCAACAGACCAGCGAGGAGTCTCCCTCAACAGACCAGCGAGGAGTCTCCTTCAACAGACCAGTGAGGAGTCTCCCTCAACAGACCAGTGAGGAGTCTCCCTCAACAGACCAGTGAGGAGTCTCCCTCAACAGACCAGCGAGGAGTCTCCCTCAACAGACCAGCGAGGAGTCTCCCTCAACAGACCAGCGAGGAGTCTCCCTCAACAGACCAGTGAGGAGTCTCCCTCAACAGACCAGTGAGGAGTCTCCCTCAACAGACCAGCGCGGAGTCTCCCTCAACAGACCAGCGAGGAGTCTCCTTCAACAGACCAGTGAGGGGCACAGAGGCGAGGGAGTCCCTCAACAGACCAGCGAGGAGTCTCCCTCAACAGACCAGCGAGGAGTCTCCTTCAACAGACCAGTGAGGGGGCACAGAGGCGAGGAGTCTCCCTCAACAGACCAGCGAGGAGTCTCCTTCAACAGACCAGTGAGGGGGCACAGAGGCAAGGAGTCTCCCTCAACAGACCAGCGAGGAGTCTCCCTCAACAGACCAGTGAGGAGTCTCCTTCAACAGACCAGCGAGGAGTCTCCTTCAACAGACCAGCAAGGAGTCTCCTTCAACAGACCAGCGAGGAGTCTCCTTCAACAGACCAGCGAGGAGTCTCCTTCAACAGACCAGCGAGGAGTCTCCTTCAACAGACCAGCGAGGAGTCTCCCTCAACAGACCAGCGAGGAGTCTCCTTCAACAGACCAGTGAGGGGGCACAGAGGCGAGGAGTCTCCCTCAACAGACCAGCGAGGAGTCTCCCTCAACAGACCAGTGAGGAGTCTCCTTCAACAGACCAGCGAGGAGTCTCCTTCAACAGACCAGCGAGGAGTCTCCTTCAACAGACCAGCGAGGAGTCTCCTTCAACAGACCAGCGAGGAGTCTCCCTCAACAGACCAGTGAGGGGGCTTGTTGCTGCCTGGTTTGTTTGGTCACTGTAGGTCAGTGTAGCGGGTCAGAACTGACTTTTGTCAAAAGTTCAGTGGAAAGTAGTGTAATACACTTCAGGAAATCTCAAAAACAGACCAACGATTGGATGGGCACGGAGACTGAACTGCTCCCTCAAGTCCAGTCCAATTCCAGAGCAAGTGTGAGGCATGGAGACTGAACTGCTCCCTCAAGTCCAGTCCAATTCCAGAGCAGGCGTGAGGCACGGAGACTGAACTGCTCCTTCAATCCCTCCTCCCCTAAGAGAAAGTGAGCTCCCTCCAGGAATGAAAAGTACTTCCATCATTGGAATGGGCGCTAAACAATCAGTCTGGACTGAGGAAACATTCAATGACCACCAGAGGGCAGTCCTGTTCCTATAATTAACTAGTGTGTTCGGCTCCCCAGGGCATTGGGTTTCACTGCATTCCAGAGGGGTTCAACTGCATAGGGAAGCATTGTAAAGCACAGAGAGGTCTGGTAAAGCATAGGGAAGCATTGTAAAGCACAGAGAGGTGTTGTGAAGCATAGGGAAGCATTGTAAAGCACAGCGCTCGGGGCTGAAGAGATAAAGACACAGGGCGAGGGTCTGTGCAGCAGCACTTTACTGAGACGGGCTGCACTGTCATCTCCGTGCAGCTCTGTAAACACAGTTCATCTGAACAACTCATCCAGCAATCATTACAGTAAAGGCATCACAATTATAGACTCATAAATTACTTCTGTTACAATTCATCACTATTTTATACACATCAGCTTTCATTTCAGGTGTGGGCTGGACACACGATGGGGTGGGGCACAGACAGCTGTGATCTGAGCATTCATTCATACAGCAGGGCGGAGGGGCGGGGCCTGATCTGAGCATTCATTCATACAGCAGGGCGGAGGGGCGGGGCCTGATCTGAGCATTCATTCATACAGCAGGGTGGAGGGGCGGAGCCTGATCTGAGCATTCATTCATACAGCAGGGCAAAGCCTAATCTGAGCATTCATTCATACAGCAAGGCGGAGGGGCGGGGCCTGATCTGAGCATTCATTCATACAGCAGGGCGGAGGGGCGGGGCCTGATCTGAGCATTCATTCATACAGCAGGGCGGAGGGGCGGGGCCTGATCTGAGCATTCATTCATACAGCAGGGTGGAGGGGCGGGGCCTGATCTGAGCATTCATTCATACAGCAGGGCAGAGCCTGATCTGAGCAATCATTCATACAGCAGGGCGGAGGGGCGGGGCCTGATCTGAGCATTCATTCATACAGCAGGGCGGAGGGGCGGGGCCTGATCTGAGCATTCATTCAGACTCCTGCTACTACAGGCTGAAAGAACTGTCTGTTTAACCTGGAACAAAGAGGAATCAGGGGGCAGAGCTTGAGCCAATGCTTTAAGCACAGAAACCAGGACCAGAGGAACACAGTGTGGAGACAGACAGAAGAGACAGAGGAAAGGAGACACATCTTCACAGAGAGTGGTGAGGGGATGGAATGGGCTGCCTAGTCAGAATCACTTGGATCCTTTAGACCCGGCTTGACAGAGTTCTGAGACCAGCTGAATCTGCCCCCCCCTTTAAATGAAATTCATTTCAGATGAAGATTACAGTTGAACAGTCAGTCTGTGGAGCAGCTGTAAACGCGTGTAGGGAGACGGACACATCACGTCTCAGGACAGCAGGGTTGGGGTCCCTCACAGCTCGTCCCTGGCCGTGGCCCCTGGGCTGTCCACGTGGTTCTGCCCCGCGCTGCTGATGTGGCCCTGCTGCCTGGCCTTGCGTGAGCGTTGAGAGTGCTGCCGGTCCCAGTCCGTCTCCACCCCCTCGTTGTCCCAGATGGTGGAGGTCTCCGTGTCGCTCACGTAGCCGGCGTCGCCCGTGTAGTGAGTGGGGAACAGCAGCAGGGGCTCCGCGGAGAACGCCAGCAGCTCCCTCGGCTCAAAGTGCTCCATGTACTTCTTACTGGAACACAGCATGAGATCAGAGAGGCAGAGTGAAGCACTTGAGAAAAGCACTGTGGTACATGCATAGTAAAACCAGGGGGACTCATGCAGTGCAAATCTACTGTGGGAACTCTGCTAGGTATAGAGTCACAGAGGTGAGCTGCTCTCCTCTCACTCCAGCTCAAATCTACTGTGAGAACTCTGCTAGGTATAGAGTCACAGAGGTGAGCTGCTCTCCTCTCACTCCAGCTCAAATCTACTGTGGGAACTCTGCTAGGTATAGAGTCACAGAGGTGAGCTGCTCTCCTCTCACTCCAGCTCAAATCTACTGTGGGAACTCTCCTAGGTACAGAGTCACAGAGGTGAGCTGCTCTCCTCTCACTCCAGCTCAAATCTTCTGTGGGAACTCTGCTAGGTATAGAGTCACAGAGGTGAGCTGCTCTCCTCTCACTCCAGCTCAAATCTTCTGTGGGAACTCTGCTAGGTATAGAGTCACAGAGGTGAGCTGCTCTCCTTTCACTCCAGCTCAAATCTACTGTGGGAACTCTGCTAGGTATAGAGTCACAGAGGTGAGCTGCTCTCCTCTCACTCCAGCTCAAATCTACTGTGGGAACTCTGCTAGGTATAGAGTCACAGAGGTGAGCTGCTCTCCTCTCACTCCAGCTCAAATCTACTGTGGGAATTCTCCTAGGTATAGAGTCACAGAGGTGAGCTGCTCTCCTCTCACTCCAGCTCCACGCTGCACTGCTCTGAGGGCCTCTGTGCGTATTCCATGCTCATTCCAAATATTCCAGAGAGGGGAGGGGAGGGAGGATTCCGACCTCAATCCCACTGGGACCAGGGGAGGAACAGAGAGCCTCATTGTCCGGCTGGATCACGGTGTTATTCCCATTGAAACCGGGGAACAATCCCGACTCTGTCCCTGGGTAGAGTCTAGGAGAGGCCCCTCCCAGTGAGGGGTGTGGTCACGACAGGGCTCTGGAGGGGGTGTGGTCTCTCTCCACTGACACAGAGTCAGACTGCATTAGCTGAGAGACTGACCAAGTCTGTGTGATTGTCTCACTCCCTGTCTGCCTGCCTGTCTGCCTGTCTATAGACAACGTACAGCACAGGGATTCGATTCTGTCTGAATGCTGGAGAAAACTTTATTGCAATATATCTGCAGTTTTACCATGCTTTCCCATGAATATATTGTGCTCTGTATCCCTCCTGCTTTCCCATGAATATACTGTGCTCTGTATCCCTCCTGCTTTCCCATGAATATACTGTGCTCTGTATCCCTCCTGCTTTCCCATGAATATACTGTGCTCTGTATCCCTCCTGCTTTGCCTTGTTTATGCAGTATGCTGCAGCACACCTCTGTGTGCTCTGCCATGCTTTCACTGTGCTCCACTCTGCTGTGCATTTCCTATGGAGACCTGTCATCGGGGTGGTGTGGGGCAGGTAGGGAGTGAGGGGTGCTCAGGGCAGGAGACTCACACGGAGTGCTTGTTGAAGGGAGCGAGGGGTGCTCAGGGCAGGAGACTCACAGGGGTGCTTGTTGAAGGGAGCGAGGGGTGCTCAGGGCAGGAGACTCACACGGGGTGCTTGTTGAAGGGAGTGAGGGGTGCTCAGGGCAGGAGACTCACACGGGGTGCTTGTTGAAGGGAGCGAGGGGTGCTCAGGGCAGGAGACTCACACGGGGTGCTTGTTGAAGGGAGCGAGGGGTGCTCAGGGCAGGAGACTCACACGGGGTGCTTGTTGAACATGACGGGCAGGAACTCGTCGACGGGCAGCATCTTCCCCAAGGGCTCGGCCCGCAGCAGCTTCAGCGCCCCCTGCTGGGAGAGTGCGTAGCCCAGAGTCCAGTACGAGTAATCGGCCTCCACCAGGTTCGGCACGCCCGCCACGGCCTGCTCAGGACGCTCCAGCTGCATGCGCTTCCGTCCCACATAGCTGAGAGAGAGCGCGAGAGAGAGAGAGAGGGAGCGAGAGAGGGGGAGGGAGAGAGAGAGAGAGAGAGAGAGAGGGAGGGGGACAGGGGGAGGAGAGAGGGAGCGAGAGAGGGGGAGGGAAGAGAGAGGGGCGAGAGAGAGAGAGGGAGCGAGAGAGAGAGAGACAGGGTGAGGGGGGGTGTGCACAGTATACTGCAGCCTGCAGCCAGTCTGTCTATCTGTCTGTGTGTCTGTCTGTCACACTCACATCAGATCCCAGTCCAGCTGGGCCCCCTTAACGTTTGCCATCATTAACATCATCTTCTTCTTGAACTGGGGTTCGAATCTCACATCATCCTCCAGGACCAGCACACTCTGCAAGCCTCGATCCACTGTCTGGGAGAGAGGGGTGAGAGGAGAGAGGAGAGAAGGGAGAGGGGAAAGAGGAGAGGAGGGAGAATGATACAGGGATGGAAATAAGACTCCTATTGCATAGCACTGTCATCCACTGAAGCTTGATTAGCCACAGTGTATAGGTAACAAGTACAGGTGAGTCTTATTAAACTCATAGTGAAACCAGGAGTGGATCAGTCTGCTATGCAGTCCCCGAGTGCTGTGTGTCGGCCCAGCTCCAGTGCCAGCCCCAGGCAATGGGAGTCCAGTTTCCACCCCTGAGTTCTGTGTGTTTGGGCCCCGGAGCTCACCTCCTTCCAGGTGTGGTAGTGGCTCAGGAAGCAGCCGATCTCCCCCCGAGTCAGCACCCTCCGGGAGTAGGGGTCCTCATACCCGGGCAGCATCTCGATCCCCAGAGCCTGCAGCTGAGACGTGTTGAGAGCCCTGCAGGAGGGGGGAGGGAGGGAGAGAGGAGGGGAGATTAAAACACATATTGAAACATCCAAAGATTTGTTACTGAATTTATTGTTTCTTTTACTAACCCTCTCACCCTCACTCTCCCCTCCCCTCACTCTCCCCTCCCCTCCCCTGCCCCTTCTCTTCTCCCCCCTCTCCCCCTCTCCTCTCCCCTCTTACTTCCCGTCCACAGCGTCAGTGACGGTGGCGCTGATCCCCTGAGCCTCCAGGCTGTGCACAGTCCCCTCCCTCCCTCCCACTCCCCTCCCTCCCCCTCCCTTCTCCCATCCCATCTTACTTCCCGTCCACAGCGTCAGTGACGGTGGCGCTGATCCCCTGAGCCTCCAGGCTGCGCACAGTCCTCTCCCGCCGGTCCCTGCGGCGCTTCAGATTGATCAGGAAGATCTGGAGAGACACGCCCAGTCAGCACCTCTCCTCAAACAGGAGACAGGGAGGCAGGGAGCGGGATGAGAGAGGGAGGGAGGCAGGGAGGGAGCGGGATGAGAGAGGGAGGGAGGCTGGGGGATGAGAGAGGGAGGGAGGGAGGGGAATGAGAGAGAGGGAGGCAGGGACGGGGATGAGAGAGGGAGGGAGGCAGGGAGCGGGATGAGAGAGGGAGGGAGGCAGGGAGCGGGATGAGAGGGAGGGAGGCAGGGAGATGAGAGAGGGAGGGAGGCAGGGGGATGAGAGGGAGGGAGGCGGATGAGAGGGATGAGAGGAAAGCAGGGAGGGAGGGGAGGCAGGGGATGAGAGGGATGCAGGGGGGGGATGAGAGGGATGCAGGGAGGGGGGGAGGCAGGAGGATGAGAGGGAGGCAGGGGGATGAGAGGGATGCAGGGAGGGGATGAGAGGGATGCAGGGAGGGGGGAGGCAGAAGGATGAGAGGAGGCAGGGGATGAGAGGGAGGCAGGGAGGGGGATGAGGGGATGCAGGAGGGGGAGGGAGGCAGGAGGATGAGAGGGAGGCAGGGGGGTGAGAGGGAGGCAGGGAGGGGGTGAGAGGGATTCAGGGAGGGGGGGAGGCAGGAGGATGAGAGGGAGGCAGGGGGATGAGAGGGAGGCAGGGAGGGGGATGAGAGGGATGCAGGGAGGGGGGAGGGAGGCAGGAGGATGAGAGGGAGGCAGGGGGATGAGAGGGAGGCAGGGAGGGGGGGGAGGCAGGGGGATGAGAGGGAGGCAGGGGGATGAGAGGGAGGCAGGGAGGGGGCACAGGTACCTCGTCGAAGCCCATCCGGTCCAGTCTCTTGGGGGAGGTGCAGGTGCTGTGAGGGCTCAATGGGAGGGCGGTCGACTGAAAGAGAGAAAGAGAAGCAGCTTGAGGGGCAGGAGGAGAGAGAAACCCTGACCCCTGACCCCTCCCCCTCTAGTACTATTATTATTATTATTATTATTATTATTAAGATGCTGGTAATGACAGCGCTGGAGAGCTCAGAGAGGAGTGTTTAGATCAGTACTCTATTATTATTATTATTATTATTATTATTATTATTATTATTATTAAGATGCTGGTAATGACAGCGCTGGAGAGCTCAGAGAGGAGTGTTTAGATCAGTACTCATTATTATTATTAAGGTGCTGGTAATGACAGCGCTGCAGAGCTGAGAGAGGACTGTTCATTATTACAGTGTGATGTTTGGTGAGGTGGTGTGAGGAAGACCTGGAACAAAGGGCAGCATTGCTGGAGGAGGGGGGGGGGCTGTGTGTGCTCAGAGATCCCCAATGGAATTTCGAGAGGGCGTGAGAGCTCACCCTGTCCCAGGCTGTCAAGTCAGGTGGGGGGATGGAATTGGAGAGGGGGGGGGTGAAATATGATTGGGGGTGTGGAGCTGTGACCCCGAGACCGCTTCATCCAGAACTACCTCTCTGTGGTTTACAATGCTTACCCGTGCAATATGCTGTCCTGTACCTCTCTGTGGTTTACAATGTTTACCTGTGCAATATGCTGTCCTGTACCTTTCTTTGGTTTACAATGCTTACCCGTGCAATATGCTGTCCTGTACCTCTCTGTGGTTTACAATGCTTACCCGTGCAATATGCTGTCCTGTACCTCTCTGTGGTTTACAATGCTTACCCATGCAATATGCTGTCCTGTACCTCTCTGTGGTTTACAATGCTTACCCGTGCATTACCATGCTCTCGCTGTGCTTTATCACACTGCAATGCCTTTGCTATGGGATTGTTTTACTCTAATTGGCCTCTCCCCAGCAGGGAGACTCATCTACAGGCTGTTCAAAGAGACCCTGAGTGGTGTGTCTGAAGACAGTCTGCAGGTGTCTGCCAAGCTGGCAAGTGGGAGAGAGAGGGGTGGGATGGAAATAAGACTCCCATTGCAAAGCAATTTGATCCATAGGGAAAGGGAGTTAGCATTAGTAAAGCTGGTAGGAGTAGAGAGACTCACTCATAGCCTCGATCTGGACGTGGATGAAGCTGTCCACTTCATCCTGCAGGGTCTGCTTGGCCTTCAGAGGGATGGTCAGGTACCCATAGTGCTCTCTGTTAGAGAGGTACATCTGGATTCCTGGAAAAGAGAGACACACTAATGAAACCCCAATCTTTCACAAATCACACCGAGCGCACAGCCCCGCCCCGTCTCCGAAACCCCGATCTCTCACAATCACACCGAGCACACAGCCCCGCCCCGTCTCCGAAACCCCGATCTCTCACAATCACACCGAGCACACAGCCCCGCCCCGTCTCCGAAACCCCGATCTCTCACAAGCACACCGAAAGCAGGCCCGACCGTCTCCGAAACCCTGATCTCTCACAATCACACCGAGCACACAGCCCCGACCCATCTCTGAAACCCCGATCTCTCACAATCACACCGAGCACACAGCCCCGACCCGTCTCTGAAACCCCGATCTCTCACAAGCACACCGAGCGCACAGCCCCGACCCGTCTCCGAAACCCTGATCTCTCACAATCACACCGAGCACACAGCCCCGACCCGTCTCTGAAACCCCGATCTCTCACAATCACACCGAGCACACAGCCCCGACCCGTCTCCGAAACCCTGATCTCTCACAATCACACCGAGCACACAGCCCCGACCCGTCTCTGAAGCCCCTATCTCTCACAATCACACCGAGCACACAGCCCCGCCCCGTCTCCGAAACCCGGATCTCTCACAATCACACCGAGCACACAGCCCCGACCCGTCTCTGAAACCCGGATCTCTCAGCAGCAATCCCAGCCCTCGTTTAACCCCCCTGCGCTGCACTGCTCTCAGGGTAATCTGCTGCCCTGCCGAGAGGCTCACAGGAAGCCTGCTTGTTGTTTTAATGACACAGGACTTGGTTTGTTTTATTGGTTTTTTTATGAGGGCTGCCCGCTGCTTTCCTCTGCTCCTGAATGTTTAATCATTAGCAGTGTTGCACAGGCACACGTGGCAGACCCAAGCAGAGCCCCCCCTCTGGACTCTGCAGCATCGCAGCTATACCGAGTGCTGGGCAGGCAGCTGGGCTGGTATATCACAAGGGGCGATATACCTGCCCTCAGCCCTGACGCTTTCCAATCCTCTGGGGGCTGGTCTATTTGTCATGTTTAGGCAGTGTCAGTCTCTCAGTGTGTCTCAGTGTTTCAGCATGTGTGTATCAGAGCGTCTCAGTGTGTGTGTGTGTGTATATTTCAGTGTGTGTCTGTGTGTGCGTGTGTGTCTCAGTGTGTCTGTGTGTGTGTGTGTCTCAGTGTATTTCAGTGTGTCGGGGAGTGTGTGTCTCTCTCAGTGTATTTCAGTGTGTCGGGGTGTGTGTGTGTGTGTGTGTGTGTGTGTGTGTGTGTGTGTGTGTGTGTGTGTGTGTGTGTGTGGGGGGGGGGAGGGTCGCTCGAGGGGTACCTGCTTGCCGCACAGAGAACGCAAAGACCATGATGTCATCGAAGGCCCAGGTGTAGTCGGGGGGGGGGGTGGAAGGCCAGGCTGTGCGTGGCCTCTCTCTGCAGGTGGATCAGGAAGGTGGAGTGGACCATCGGCACCGCGAAGCAGCCCAGCTTCTTCCACTCCCGGATCGGGAGGTAGTCCGGGGTGCGCTTGTAGAAGCCCTGAGAGGAGGAACAGACACGATCACACAGGCACTGACAGCCCCCAGCACTGCCCCATAGAGCAGAGAGACAGCCCCCAGCACTGCCCCTATAGAGCAGAGAGACAGCCCCAGCACTGCCCCAATAGAGCAGAGAGACAGCCCCCAGCACTGCCCCTATAGAGCAGAGAGAGCCCCCAGCACTGCCCCTATAGAGCAGAGAGACAGCCCCCAGCACTGCCCCTATAGAGCAGGGAGATAGCCCCCTGTGTGTCCCCAGTAGAGCCCCCGGTCTCTGTACCTGGGGGGTGATCCCACACCAGAAGTTGGAGTAGAGGGTGCGAGAGTCCAGCATCGGAGCCACGATGGTCCTGTTTTCTGCGATCATCAGGTTCAGGACTTGCCGGTTGGTCAGCAAGTTATCGGCATCTGCAAACTGAGCGAGCATGGGAGCATGAGAGAGTGCGAGAGAGCATGTGAGGGCGTGGAAGAGAGCGTGAGAGAGATTGCAAGATGGCAGGGAGACGTGTAGCTGGCATGCACCCCTCGTCAAAACAGCCGTGCCCCGTCCCACACAGCACAGCACAGCGTACGAAACAGCAGCCCTAGCCTCCCACTCCCAACCCTACCACAGCCCCCCTCTATCCATCACAACACATCCCATTACCACCCCCAGCCCCTCTCTGGTCCCCCAGCCCCCCTCACCAGTATGTAGTCTGCCCAACGCTGTCGTGCTGCTTTCAGTGCCGCCTGCCTCAGCTTCATGACATGGTTGAACCGCGAGCTCGTCCAGTGCTTGGGACCCATCTCATCTGTGTAGGACCTGGGGAGGACAGGCAGGGTCAGAGAGACAGACAGGCAGGCAGGGGGGCTGGTGCAGAGACACAGGACAGCACTAACCTGTACCTCCCAGACCCTCAATATCCTGTACAGACTCAGCCCATAGTGGTGCAGCCCCTCCCTCCCTCCCTCCCTGCCTGCCTGTGTGTCTGTACTCACTGTGGCTCCTCCATGGGTCTCCACTCCACGTAGTGGTACAGCCCCTCCCTCCCTCCCTGCCTGTGTGTCTGTACTCACTGTGGCTCCTCCATGGGTCTCCACTCCACGTAGTGGTGCAGCCCCTCCCTCCCTGCCTGTGTGTCTGTACTCACTGTGGCTCCTCCATGGGTATCCACTCCACGTAGTGGTGCAGCCCCTCCCTGCCTCCCTCCCTGCCTGTGTGTCTGTACTCACTGTGGCTCCTTCATGGGTCTCCACTCCACGTAGTGGTACAGCCCCCTCCCTCCCTGCCTGTGTGTCTGTACTCACTGTGGCTCCTTCATGGGTCTCCACTCCACGTAGTGGTGCAGCCCCTCCCTCCCTCCCTGCCTGTGTGTCTGTACTCACTGTGGCTCCTTCATGGGTCTCCACTCCACGTAGTGGTGCAGCCCCTGCCTCCCTCCCTGCCTCCCTCCCTGCCTGTGTGTCTGTACTCACTGTGGCTCCTCCATGGGTCTCCACTCCACGTAGTGGTGCAGCCCCTCCCTCCCTCCCTGCCTGTGTGTCTGTACTCACTGTGGCTCCTCCATGGGTCTCCACTCCACGTAGTGGTGCAGCCCCTCCCTCCGTCCCTGCCTCCCTCCCTGCCTGTGTGTCTGTACTCACTGTGGCTCCTCCATGGGTCTCCACTCCACGTAGTGGTGCAGCCCCTCCCCCTCCCTCCCTCCCTCCCTGCCTGTGTGTCCGTACTCACTGTGGCTCCTCCATGGGTCTCCACTCCACGTAGTGGTGCAGCCCCTCCTCCCTCCCTCCCTGCCTGTGTGTCTGTACTCACTGTGGCTCCTCCATGGGTCTCCACTCCACGTAGTGGTACAGCTCCTGCACGTTCCTCAGCCACTCGCGCAGGAGCGCCGTCGTGTTGTCAATGTTGTGATCTGTGGCCGCCCTGGAAGGGAAAGCAAATAGTCTTAATCATTCACAAGAACATGAGAAACTTTACCAACGAGAGGAGGCCATTCAGCCCATCGGAGCTCGTCCGCTTCCTAGCAGCTGATTGACCAGTGAAAGGGTGTGCAGGAGGGCTGGCCCGTGTGGATCAGAGCCCAGGCTTGTTATTGCTTGTTCTGCACTCTTTAAATGAGAGACCAACTCGCTTCACTCACAGGCCTGATACAGCAAACCTGATCAGAGGGATCCACCCACCACTAGAGACATACAACACACTGGACAGGACAGCACACGTGACCGGACAGCACACTGGACAGGACACTCCCTGCGTCCGCCACCCGTCCGCTCCAGCTCATCCAGAACTCTGCTGCCCGCCTGGTGTTCTCTCTGCCTCGTTTACCCACGCCACTCCACTACTCCGCCACTCCACTGGCTCCCGATCACCGCCGCATCCAGTTCAAGACTCTTGTACTAGCCTACAGATGCCTTGACCAGACTGCACCCAGCTACCTCCAGACCCTCATCTCTCCCACACCCCCACTTGACCTCTCCGCTCCGCCTGCACTAGAAGACTGGCTCTACCTCCGCCACGCCCCCCTGCCTCCAGAGCCGCTCCTTCTCCACCCTTGCTCCGCAGTGGTGGAATGACCTTCCCACAGATGTCAGGACTGCCCAGTCCCTGACCACATTCCGGCGCCTCCTTAAGACTCACCTCTTCAAACAGCACCTGTAGAACTCCTCTGTTTGTATCCTGGGACACTATCACCCTTCATTTAAATGTGCTTTATTTTGCTCTTATCTGCCCCCTATTTTACTGCATTTAATCCTGTACTTCAGAATACTGTAATCTGCCAAGTGTTTAACCTGTAGTATTTTGTATTTAATCATATCCTGATGTAACTATCACTATTTAATCATATCCTGATGTAACTATCACTATTATCTGCTGTATTATTGAATTGTGTTTTGTCACACTTGTACTTTGCTTGAACAAAAGTTATTGTATTTCTTGCTCTTATTGTATTACTTGTATTGTAACACTTGAAATGTATTTGCTTACGATTGTAAGTCGCCCTGGATAAGGGCGTCTGCTAAGAAATAAATAATAATAATAATAATAATAATAATAATAACAACACACTGGACAGGACAACACACTGGACAGGACTGCCTGTACAACACACTGGACAGGACAGCACACTGGACCGGACAACACACTGGACAGGACAGCACACTGGACCGGACAACACACTGGACCGGACTGCCAGGACAGCACACTGGACCGGACAACACACTGGACAGGACAACACACTGGACCGGACTGCCAGTACAACACACTGGACAGGACAACACACTGGACAGGACTGCCTGTACAACACACTGGACAGGACTGCCAGGACAACACACTGGACAGGACTGCCAATACAACACAGTGGACAGGACACCACACTGGACAGGACACCTTCATTAGAAATGAGTGGAACTGTTCCCTTCCACACTGGACAGGACTGCAGGTTACCCAGAGCTCTCCCTATCCAGATTCGTCACAGTTACTGTGTTACTATCCCGACGCCTTCAAGAGCCTGTGTGTCTGTCTGGAGGTACACAGAGCCTCCCTGCTGTGGATCAGGAGGCTGGGTCTCCTGCCTGCGGACTGACCTGACCCCTCACCGCAGGCTCAGAGACGCTTGTTTACTCCCGGAGCAGGACGGGATGTTTACAGGCTGGGAGCAGCATGATTTCTCCCCCCGAGACAGAGCCTTGTCTGTGGGCAGCTCAAGCAGGATGCAGTGGAAAATCACGAACTGCATGGAGAGCTGCAGCGCCTGGACTGGACTTGACTGAACTGGACTGGACTGGACCTGCTCTCCACCTCGGCTGCAAATAGGGACACCACATGACTCCATGTTCACGAGGGCAAGTCTGGCTTCTTAACTCCCACCCCAATGCATGCTGGTAAGTGTAGTCCTGCTTCTCAAAGGGAAAGGTATCTGAGACAGGTCAAATGCACCAGAATGCATTGCGATGCGTGTTGAAAAGCCTGCACTGTCCCAAACTGTCCCAGTGAATGCGGACCTGTATGGGAACTTCAGCTGCAAAGCCTCTGATCTGCTTCCTGTTGGGAAAGGGATTACACAGCTTCTCCCGCAGGGAGGGAAACAAGAGTCCTATTGCATAGCACTTTCACATGTTCCAGGTTTTACTGCACGCTTCATTAGCCACAGTGTGTGCTATTACTGTAATATGGAGCGGGGAGAGGGGGAGCAGGAAGAGATGGAGTGTGGAGAGGGGGAGCAGGAAGAGATGGAGTGTGGAGAGATGGAGAGGGGAGAGGAGGAGTGTGGAGAGATGGAGCAGGCAGGCAGACAGACAGACAGACAGACACCAGTACTGCCAGTCTCTCACCCTTACTGGCATCAGGTCTATTTGAACTGCAATGCATCCTGTGCATATGAACTGGACTGGAGCTGCTCCCTCATACTGTACTGCAAGGTTTCCTCTGAGCTGTGAAGCAGTAAATCCAGACCTGCCCGTCACTGTGCTGAGGAGAGGATGTCCTGTACAGACAGCACTGACCTCAGCTCAGCACGGGGTTTTTCCACTGCAGGCTCCCCACACTTGGAGCTGAGAGCCCTGTTTAACACACTGAGAACACGCCTGCAATTGCCCTGCAAGCCCTGAGCTGTAAACGCCATCACAGCGTGTCAGAGCAGCTCCCACTCCACAGAGAAGACAAGAATATCCAGGGCAGGGTCATTGCACGCTTTGTTCAATGTTAACCTTTGTAAAAAAATGTGTAGTTAATAGTTTGTTTTGTCTGAGGGGGAGGGGAGAGAGGAGAGAGAGGAGGGGTGAGAGGAGAGAGGGGTGAGAGGAGCAGGCTGAGAGGGGAGAGAGGAGAGAGAGGAGGGGAGAGGGTAGAGGGGAGAAGGCTGAGAGGGGAGAGATGAGAGAGAGGAGGGGAGAGAGGAAAGAGAGGAGGGGAGAGAGGAGAGAGGAGGGGTGAGAGGAGAAGGCTGAGAGGGGAGAGAGGAGGTGAGAGATGAGGGGAGAGGGGTGAGAGGGGAGAGAGGAGAGAGAGGAGGGGTGAGAGGAGAAGGCTGAGAGGGGAGAGGTGAGAGGAGGGGAGAGGGGTGAGAGGAGAAGGCTGAGAGGGGAGAGAGGAGGTGAGAGATGAGGGGAGAGGGTGAGAGGGGGAGGGGGCAGGTAGGATTTAGAGTGCAGCTCCTGCCAGCTCCCTGTCTAATTGGACCAGGCTGAGCCCAGCGCTCTGAAGTGCTGCTGTGTGAGAGAGGCAGCTGTGATAATGAGGACTAACAAGCCAGAGCTCAGTTGTAAAAGCAGCAGAGAGGATTTAATTAAACTGACAGCAGGGCTCGTGTGCGGGTATGTGTGAAAATGCATGCGTGTGTGTGTGTGTTTCAGTGTATGGTGTCAGTTCATGAGTGTGATCATACCCATCTCCCTCCCATCTGGAGCCCACATGGACCCCTCATGTGGCGGGGAGACTCGCAGAGACAGAGGCTCCAGGCAAGGAAACAGCTAGCTGAGACCAAGCTGCCCGTGGATGGGAGCGGGCTGCCAGAGACCTGCCCTGCACTGACCATTATTATTACTTCATCCTTTACTGGACTAGCCTGCCTGCAGCGCTGCCAGAGACCTGCCCTGCACTGAGACACAAGGAATCATAGCGCAGTGTAAAATTCAACAGGACTGAGAGACGGCAGCTTTATGACCATTTATAACCATCCTAAATGAAAAGCTGCTGCTAATAACAGCAGCGGGATCAGTCTGAGACTGCAGCAGAACAGCCACGGGGGAAGAGCCCACAGCCAGGGCAGTCAGAACAGCCGAGGGGGTGGAGGGGAACAGCCCACAGCCAGGGCAGTCAGAACAGCTGGGGGGGAACAGCCCACAGCCAGGGCAGTCAGAACAGCAACGGGGGGGAGAGGGGAACAGCCCACAGCCAGGGCAGTCAGAACAGCAACGGGGGGGAGGGGGGAACAGCCCACAGCCAGGGCAGTCAGAACAGCTGGGGGAACAGCCCACAGCCAGGGCAGTCAGAACAGCAACGGGGGGAGGGGAACAGCCCACAGCCAGGGCAGTCAGAACAGCCGAGGGGGAGGGGAACAGCCCACAGCCAGGGCAGTCAGAACAGCCGAGGGGGGTTGAGGGGAACAGCCCACAGCCAGGGCAGTCAGAACAGCCGAGGGGTGGGGGGGCGTCCAGGTGAACTTCCATTTACACAGCGCGCTCCAGAAACGAACACTATGACTAGTGTGATAACTCGTGTTCTGAGCGGGCCGCGTGTCGTCCTTGCATTGCACATTACCTGTTGCCTCTACAGACAGCGCGCATGCCCCGGTTTAAACAGCACAGTAGCCAGCCTCTCCAAGCCCAGGCTGTGTCGGGTCTTTTTATTTGCAATGTAATTTGACCCTGAGATGTCGGGTGCTTACTACTGAGTTCAACGTGACCTCGCACTGCCGTGAGAGAACTTTTTTTTTTTTTTTACCTTCCAGGCCAGTGAGCTTCGGGCGCCTTTTTAAGTTTGTATGAGAGGTGCAGCTGCCAGCCTCAATACAATCAGGCTCTTTGCAGATTGGAGCCGCCTGGAACTGCGCCGAAGCGCCGATTAGAAGGGCTGTGAACAACGTTTCATTGCGAACACGGTGTTTGTTCTGACCCGTGCGTGCAGCGCAGGCCCGTGTAGATATTCTTCAGAAACTGCATTGTTATTTAAATAACTTTTTGTTAACCATATTGACGCGCAATGTAAGTCACTGAAATAAAAACGACACATGCGCTAACTGCGATAAACGGGTTTTTAACTAATTATAGCACCCAATATATTCGTGTTTTCACCAGGTCTGCAGAACTCATTAGTGATTTTAGCAGTGGCTCTCGCACCCCCTCTTCTCTCCTCTCTGAAGTGTGGTGCTTGAGTCCACAAGGACACCCGGGCACCAGACTAACACAGATTCCTGCGCGCTCTCCTCTCGCTTGGACGCTCGGAGTGACAGCAGCATCGTGACAGCTCTCCAGCCTCCCGAGCCGGCACGGTGTCACCGCAGTCACTAACCGGCTAAAGACTTCAGCTTGCCGGAGTTTATTTTGTACCCGACTCGATCAAACAGCACAGCAGGCGTAATCGTACAACTCTGCAAATGAAACGACCGAAACTGGATTCGTGCCAGTTCACGTGAAACTCCGGGTACAGCGTCAGACAGCATCACAGCGCTGTGCTGGTACAGGACACCTCCGTCAGGCTGGGGGTCACAGTAGATGGGAGAGTGCTAGTTACACAGGGCAAGACCGTCCTAAACGTTTACCACAGTAAATGTGCAGCCAAGCCTCCACTTCCACCGTGCTTTCCTCATAGTGTGCATTTACCATAGTTTATAATGGTCTGCTATGTCTTTGAATATGCTGCTACTTTTCAATGCTTGCCTATGCTTCACTGCTTCCATTGTGCTCTATTAAACTTTGCTGTGCTTTTGCTGCAGGAAGCTTTTAAAGAGGAAAGCTTGTTAGACTGCTCTGCTCCTAAGCCTCTCAATTGGGTGTCAGGGTTATTTATTTGTGGTTCAGTGACAATAAGCCAGGGATTATTTTGAGAATGGAGCTAGCCCCATGTGCATTCAGTCCTGTCCATAGGCATGCTGGGTAAGGGAACCAGCATTTATGTATTGTGGATTCACACACAGTGTGTAACTGCACAGTGTGTCAGTGGATTCACACACAGTGTGTAACTGCACAGTGTGCAGTTTCAGGGGGTGTCATGGTGGGTTCACACACAGTGTGCAGTCTCAGGGTGGGTCAGGGTGGATTCACACACAGCGTGCAGTCTCAGGGTGTGTCAGGGTGGATTCACACACAGTGTGCAGTCTCAAGGTGTATTGCTGCTGCTGCTCTGGGACGCTGTCTCAGCTGCTCCTCCTGTCCAGCTGGGGGTGATAATGATCAGGTCCAGGACTACAGTCTAAGCCGTGAAGCTCAGCTCTGGTGTAATAATATTTACAGTGCCTGGTATTAACATGCCTGCCCTGAACTCTAGTGATTACAGAGTTACTGTAAAGACTGTTTACAGTGACAGGGTCCGTCCCCTCCGAGAGAGGGAGAGACGCCGCTGTTTACAGTGACAGGGTCCGTCCCCTCCGAGAGGGAGAGACACTGCTGTTTACAGTGACAGGGTCCGTCCCCTCCGAGAGGGAGAGACGCCGCTGTTTACAGTGACAGGGTCCGCCCCCTCCGAGAGAGGGAGAGACGCCGCTGTTTACAATGACAGGGTCCGCCCCCTCCGAGAGGGAGAGACGCCACTGTTTACAGTGACAGGGTCCATCGAAACAGTGTGTGTGTTTTATGATCATGTCTTTAATAAACTGTGTGTGTGTTTCATGATCATGTCTAATAAACTGTGCGTGTTTGATGATCGTGTTTTTAATAAACGGTGTGTGTGTTTGATGATCGTGTTTTTAATAAACGGTGTGTGTGTTTGATGATCGTGTCTTTAATAAACGGTGTGTGTGTGTTTGATGATCGTGTTTTTAATAAACGGTGTGTGTGTGTGTTTGATGATCGTGTTTTTAATAAACGGTGTGTGTGTGTGTTTGATGATCGTGTTTTTAATAAACGGTGTGTGTGTGTGTTTGATGATCGTGTTTTTAATAAACGGTGTGTGTGTGTTTGATGATCGTGTTTTTAATAAACGGTGTGTGTGTGTGTTTGATGATCGTGTTTTTAATAAACGGTGTGTGTGTGTTTGATGATCGTGTTTTTAATAAACGGTGTGTGTGTGTTTGATGATCGTGTTTTTAATAAACAGTGTGTGTTTGATGATCGTGTTTTTAATAAACGGTGTGTGTGTTTGATGATCGTGTTTTTAATAAATGGTGTGTGTGTGTTTGATGATCGTGTTTTTAATAAACGGTGTGTGTGTTTGATGATCACAGTTTGAGAGGGGAGCCAGGGGGCAGAGAGGTCCATGTCTTTAATAAACGGTGTGCGTGTTTGATGATCGTGTTTTTAATAAACAGTGTGTGTGTTTGATGATCACAGTTTGAGAGGGGAGCCAGGGGGCAGAGAGGTCCATGTCTTTAATAAAGGGTGTGTGTTTGATGATGATGACACAGCGATGCTTGTACAGCAGTCACAGAGCTCAGTGAATAGCACGCATTGTCAAGAAATACTGCACTGCTAGAACTGTACCTGACTGCAGTACCCATTCTGCAGCTCCCCTTTCTCCCAGACCAGCGAGCATGAATACCCCATTGTGAAGGAATGACTCACTCACTGTCCTGTCCGAATGCCTGCTCCCTGTGGACAGCACTATGTAGAAATACTGCACTGGTGCTGAAAGTGGGGGGCACCGATGGAGAGGGAAATGGGGGTATTCACAGAGCAGGTGAGCTCAATGGATCACCCAGGATAAGCAGGATCCAGTTTTTATTATGGTGCCGCTAACTGTGTCCCTCCCGTCATTATTCAAAGCAAACCATTCCAAAGAAAAGCAGCGTCACAGCGGCTTGTACTGTCCTTATGCCGTAGTTTATAAAAGCTGCTATCAGGATAATTAAAATATAATCTAGAGGACAGTGTGGCATTCCAACAGTACAGCCAACAGCACAATGCCTTTAGAGAGGCCAAGAACTCACTCCCAATCAAGAGATTCAGCACAGCTAGAGAGAACTCACTCCCAATCAAGAGATTCAACACAGCTAGAGAGAACTCACTCCCAATCAAGAGATTCAACACAGCTAGAGAGAACTCACTCCCAATCAAGAGATTCAGCACAGCTAGAGAGAACTCACTCCCAATCAGGAGATTCAACACAGCTAGAGAACTCGCTCCCAATCAAGAGATTCAACACAGCTAGAGAGAACTCACTCCCAATCAAGAGATTCAACACAGCTACAGAGAACTCACTCCCAATCAAGAGATTCAGCACAGCTAGAGAGAACTCACTCCCAATCAAGAGATTCAGCACAGCTACAGAGAACTCACTCCCAATCAGGAGATTCAACACAGCTAGAGAACTCGCTCCCAATCAAGAGATTCAACACAGCTAGAGAGAACTCACTCCCAATCAAGAGATTCAACACAGCGACAGAGAACTCACTCCCAATCAAGAGATTCAGCACAGCTAGAGAGAACTCACTCCCAATCAAGAGATTCAGCACAGCTAGAGAGAACTCACTCCCAATCAAGAGATTCAGCACAGCTAGAGAGAACTCACTCCCAATCAGGAGATTCAACACAGCTAGAGAACTCACTCCCAATCAAGAGATTCAACACAGCTACAGAGAACTCACTCCCAATGAAGAGATTCAGCACAGCTACAGAGAACTCACTCCCAATCAGGAGATTCAACACAGCTACAGAGAACTCACTCCCAATCAGGAGATTCAACACAGCTAGAGAACTCGCTCCCAATCAAGAGATTCAACACAGCTACAGAGAACTCACTCCCAATCAAGAGATTCAACACAGCTAGAGAGAACTCACTCCCAATCAAGAGATTCAACACAGCTACAGAGAACTCACTCCCAATCAAGAGATTCAGCACAGCTACAGAGAACTCACTCCCAATCAAGAGATTCAGCACAGCTACAGAGAACTCACTCCCAATCAAGAGATTCAACACAGCTACAGAGAACTCACTCCCAATCAGGAGATTCAACACAGCTAGAGAACTCGCTCCCAATCAAGAGATTCAACACAGCTAGAGAGAACTCACTCCCAATCAAGAGATTCAACACAGCTAGAGAGAACTCACTCCCAATCAAGAGATTCAGCACAGCTACAGAGAACTCACTCCCAATCAGGAGATTCAACACAGCTACAGAGAACTCACTCCCAATCAGGAGATTCAACAGAGCTAGAGAACTCGCTCCCAATCAAGAGATTCAACACAGCTACAGAGAACTCGCTCCCAATCAAGAGATTCAACACAGCTACAGAGAACTCACTCCCAATCAAGAGATTCAACACAGCTACAGAGAACTCACTCCCAATCAGGAGATTCAGCACAGCTAGAGAGAACTCACTCCCAATCAAGAGATTCAGCACAGCTACAGAGAACTCACTCCCAATCAGGAGATTCAGCACAGCTAGAGAGAACTCACTCCCAATCAAGAGATTCAGCACAGCTAGAGAACTCTCCCCAATCAAATCAAGAGATTCAATCACAGCTAGAGAGAACTCACTCCCAATCAAGAGATTCAACACAGCTACAGAGAACTCACTCCCAATCAGGAGATTCAACACAGCTAGAGAACTCGCTCCCAATCAAGAGATTCAACACAGCTAGAGAACTCACCCCAATCAAGAGATTCAACACAGCTAGAGAGAACTCACTCCCAATCAAGAGATTCAACACAGCTACAGAGAACTCACTCCCAATCAAGAGATTCAACACAGCTACAGAGAACTCACCCCAATCAAGAGATTCAGCACAGCTAGAGAGAACTCACCCCAATCAAGAGATTCAGCACAGCTAGAGAGAACTCACTCCCAATCAAGAGATTCAGCACAGCTAGAGAGAACTCACTCCCAATCAGGAGATTCAACACAGCTACAGAGAACTCACTCCCAATCAAGAGATTCAGCATAGCTACAGAGAACTCACTCCCAATCAAGAGATTCAGCACAGCTAGAGAGAACTCACTCCCAATCAAGAGATTCAGCACAGCTAGAGAGAACTCACTCCCAATCAAGAGATTCAACACAGCTAGAGAACTCACTCCCAATCAAGAGATTCAGCACAGCTAGAGAACTCACTCCCAATCAAGAGATTCAGCACAGCTAGAGAGAACTCACTCCCAATCTTTCAAACAAACAAACAATCAATCAATCAAACAGCACAGTCTTAATCTAACTCCTAAACGGTTGTCTTTGTCCACATCGGGACACGCGGACGCAGCAGTGATAACCCCTGCTGTGTAGGTAGGGCCTGTCTATCAATCGGATTATAACACTGAGACCAGATAGCGCACAAGCAGCTACCATTAGATGAAGTTCCAGAGGTCTTGAACACAGTTACTGTATTGCTCCTGAAGTCATTGAGAAAATCCCCCAGGGCTGGCTGTGTGCGAGTGGACAGGCTACAGGAGAGCCACTCTCCATCTCAAACACTCAGCTCTCTGGGTTCAATCAGAGGCACACTCTCCATCTCAAACACTCAGCTCTCTGGGTTCAATCAGAGGCACACTCTCCATCTCAAACACTCAGCTCTCTGGGTTCAGTCAGAGGCACACTCTCCGTCTCAAACACTCAGCTCTCTGGGTTCAGTCAGAGCCACACTCTCCATCTCAAACACTCAGCTCTCTGGGTTCAATCAGAGGCACACTCTCCGTCTCAAACACTCAGCTCTCTGGGTTCAATCAGAGGCACACTCTCCATCTCAAACACTCAGCTCTCTGGGTTCAATCAGAGGCACACTCTCCATCTCAAACACTCAGCTCTCTGGGTTCAGTCAGAGCCACACTCTCCATCTCAAACACTCAGCTCTCTGGGTTCAATCAGAGGCACACTCTCCATCTCAAACACTCAGCTCTCTGGGTTCAGTCAGAGCCACACTCTCCGTCTCAAACACTCAGCTCTCTGGGTTCAATCAGAGGCACACTCTCCGTCTCAAACACTCAGCTCTCTGGGTTCAATCAGAGGCACACTCTCCGTCTCAAACACTCAGCTCTCTGGGTTCAATCAGAGGCACACTCTCCGCTCAAACACTCAGCTCTCTGGGTTCAATCAGAGGCACACTCTCCGTCTCAAACACTCAGCTCTCTGGATTCAATCAGAGGCACACTCTCCGTCTCAAACACTCAGCTCTCTGGGTTCAATCAGAGGCACACTCTCCATCTCAAACACTCAGCTCTCTGGGTTCAATCAGAGGCACACTCTCCGTCTCAAACACTCAGCTCTCTGGGTTCAATCAGAGGCACACTCTCCGTCTCAAACACTCAGCTCTCTGGGTTCAATCAGAGGCACACTCTCCATCTCAAACACTCGGGTCGCTCTGTTCAATGGTGCGTGAAACGTGAAATCAGCCAAAACAAAAACCAAATACTAGGTTGTGCTACATTGGCGTTCGAGGGAAAGTTATTTTTGGTAATACTGCTTTTGATATTTGTATTGAAATTCAATACATACACATTTATACCCCATGCTCCCATTCTAAACTAAACTTACCTCCCCAGGGTTACTGCCACGCTATTAACAAGTCAGATACCTTCTATAGTAAGAGTGTTACAAGAAAGCCATTCATAAAAACAACAGCAGTAGCCCTTAATTAAAGCGACACGTGCTTTAAAATAGCCTCCAGTGTCACGATGCTCCACACCTTCACTTGAGCAATAAACATGTGAATCCGCGCGTCAACATTCCTCGTGTTAAAAACAATATTAACAAACCTCAGCGCTCAATACCCGAGTAACCCCTGAACATCCATAAGAGCCAAATCACTTCACGATGCTTCTGCAAACCTCAGCGCTCAATACCCGAGTAACCCCTGAACCTCCATAAGAGCCAAATCACTTCACGATGCTTCTGCAAACCTCAGCGCTCAATACCCAGTGTGGCAGCAGTGTGGAGTAGTGGTTAGGGCTCTGGACTCTTGACAGGAGGGTTGTGGGTTCAATCCCCAGTGGGGGACACTGCTGTTGCACCCTTGAGCAAGGTACTTTACCTATATTGCTCCAGTAAAAACCCAATTGTATAAATGGGTAATTGTATGTAAAAAAAAAAATAATAATTGTGATATTTGTATAATGTGAAATAATGTATAATGTGATATCTTGTAACAATTGTAAGTCACCCTGGATAAGGGTGTCTGCTAAGAAATAAATAATAATAATAATAATAATAATAATAATAATAATAATAATACCCGAGTAACCCCTGAACCTCCATAAGAGCCAAATCACTTCACGATGCTTCTGCAAACCTCAGCGCTCAATACCCGAGTAACCCCTGAACCTCCATAAGAGCCAAATCACTTCACGATGCTTCTGCAAACCTCAGCGCTCAATACCCGAGTAACCCCTGAACCTCCATAAGAGCCAAATCACTTCACGATGCTTCTGCAAACAGTTATGTTAGGGTCTATCGCTGTTTAGGCATTCAAGCGAACGCAGCGTCTGTATTTGCAGGTGATCTGCGGTTTAAAAAGCCTCTAATAAGATTACAGTATAGCGGCAGTTACAGCGTTTTACAAACCAGCTCTCAAACAGCGAGTCTTCCAGAGAGATACACCCCCTGCCAAAAAGGTACCGTGAGACTGCGCTATATAAAGCGTTCACTTAAAAAAACAAGATCAAAACAATGTGATTGGAAGCTGTTGAACATCTTTTACAAGATACTTGTTTCGCTGGGAAACTACACGAGATTGAATATCCACTGCAGAAATCAATGCATTCCAATACTGTGTGGAAACAGGTAAATCATACAAGACACACACAAAAACAACCTGTGTGCGTGTGCGTGTGTGTGTGTGCGTTTCCTCACCAGATAGCGAGCCGGTCCTTCGGGTAGTCCAGCCTCTCGATGCAGCCCAGGTAGAAGGGCAAACTGTGGGCGCTGTTCCTCGCGATAATCGCTATTAAGATTTTGGGTTTCTGGAGCGCAGATTCCGGTACAACTTTCTCCCCCACCACGGTCACCAGCTCCGCACTGGTCCCGCACAGCAGGACCGAGAGAGAGGTGAAAATAGTCCCGAAAGTGAGAGCTGTGTGTGCAGCCATGTTCCCCAGCGCTCCGCTCGACTCTCTGACTGCAGAGTGCGAGTGAGTCTCAGGAGCGCCTCTGAGGCGAGGGGCCGGCTTTACCCCCAGCAGGGCACGCTGCCGGTGTTGCTTCAGGAGGCGTGACACCTAACCTCATTAGCCTATTATTAGAATGGTTCGTTCGCGCGTTCTTTCTTACTTCCTTTCTTTCTTCCTTTTATTGTTTTATTTAAAAAAAAGAAAATCAATTAGTGTGATTATTATAGGCATGGCAACAGGCCGGCGCTCTTCAGAATCCGTGAATGCGTGCGGTTTGCTGATTTCACATGTTTACAATTGAGTGTGATTGGAGACGGTGCCATTTTACGGGGGTGGGGGGGATTTTTATCAAGCAAAAATCATCCCATAGGAATTGGCCAGTACGTACCTGCTAGCCTCCCAACAGGTAGAGCAGGTCCAGCGCTTTAATGGACGTCTGATGTAGTAGCCGCTAGGGGGCGCTAAAAAGCGGTGTTTAATAGTTTAATAGAAACAGCTAGGTTTAGGGGTAGAGATGAGGTTAGGGTTAGGGTTAGGGGTAGAGATGAGGTTAGGGTTAGGGGTAGGGGTAGAGATGAGGTTAGGGTTAGGGTTAGGGGTAGAGATGAGGTTAGGGTTAGGGTTAGGGGTAGAGATGAGGTTAGGGTTAGTGGTAGGGGTAGAGATGAGGTTAGGTTTAGGGTTAGGGGTAGGGGTAGGGGTAGAGATGAGGTTAGGGTTAGGGTTAGGGGTAGAGATTAGGTTAGGGTTAAGGTTAGGGGTAGGGGTAGAGATGAGGTTATGGTTAGGGTTAGGGTTAGGGTTAGGGGTAGGGGTAGAGATGAGGTTAGGGTTAGGGGTAGGGGTAGGGGTAGAGATGAGGTTAGGGTTAGGGGTAGGGGTAGAGATGAGGTTAGGGTTAGGGGTAGGGGTAGGGGTAGGGGTAGAGATGAGGTTAGGGTTAGGGTTAGGGGTAGAGATTAGGTTAGGGTTAAGGTTAGGGGTAGGGGTAGAGATGAGGTTATGGTTAGGGTTAGGGTTAGGGGTAGGGGTAGAGATAAGGTTAGGGTTAGGGGTAGGGGTAGGGGTAGAGATGAGGTTAGGGTTAGGGGTAGGGGTAGAGATGAGGTTAGGGTTAGGGGTAGGGGTAGAGATGAGGTTAGGGTTAGGGGTAGAGATGAGGTTAGGGTTAAGGTTAGGGGTAGAGATGAGGTTTGGGTTAGGGTTAGGGTTAGGGGTAGATATGAGGTTAGGGTTAGGGGTAGGGGTAGAGATGAGGTTAGGGTTAGGGGTAGGGATGAGGTTAGGGTTAGGGTTAGGGGTAGAGATGAGGTTAGGGTTAGGGTTAGGGGTAGAGATGAGGTTAGGGTTAGGGGTAGGGGTAGAGATGAGGTTAGGGTTAGGGGTAGGGTTAGGGTTAGGGGTAGATATGAGGTTAGGGTTAGGGTTAGGGGTAGAGATTAGGTTAGGGTTAAGGTTAGGGGTAGAGATGAGGTTAGGGTTAAGGTTAGGGGTAGGGGTAGAGATGAGGTTAGGGTTAGGGTTAGGGGTAGAGATGAGGTTAGGGTTAGGGGTAGGGGTAGAGATGAGGTTATGGTTAGGGTTAGGGTTAGGGGTAGGGGTAGAGATGAGGTTAGGGTTAAGGTTAGGGGTAGAGATGAGGTTAGGGTTAGGGTTAAGGTTAGGGGTAGAGATGAGGTTAGGGTTAGGGTTAGGGGTAGAGATGAGGTTAGGGTTAGGGGTAGGGGTAGAGATGAGGTTAGGGTTAGGGGTAGGGGTAGGGGTAGAGATGAGGTTAGGGTTAGGGGTAGGGGTAGAGATGAGGTTAGGGTTAGGGGTAGGGGTAGGGGTAGAGATGAGGTTAGGGTTAGGGGTAGGGGTAGAGATGAGGTTATGGTTAGGGTTAGGGTTAGGGGTAGGGGTAGAGATGATGTTATGGTTAGCCTAGGGGTAGAGATGAGGTTATGGTTAGGGTTAGGGTTAGGGGTAGATATGAGATTAGTTGTAGACATTAGGTTTAGGGGAGGGGGTAGATTTAGGGGTTAGTGGTAGAGATGAGGTTAGGGAGAGGGTTAGGTTTAGGGGGAGGGGTTAGATTTAGGGGTTAGGGTTAGGGGTAGAGATGAGGTTAGGGAGGGGTTAGGTTTAGGGGGAGATGGTAGATTTAGGGGTTAGGGTTAGGGGTAGAGATGAGGTTAGGGAGAGGTTTAGGGGGAGGGGTTAGATTTAGGGGTTAGGGTTAGGGGTAGAGAGGAGGTTAGGGAAGGGGTTAGGTTTAGGGGGAGGTGTAGATTTAGGGGTTAGGGTTAGGGTTAGGGTTAGGGTTAGGGAGGGGGTTAGGTTTAGGGGGAGGTGTAGATTTAGGGGTTAGGGTTAGGGTTAGGGAGGGGATTAGGTTTAGGGGAGGTGTAGATTTAGGGGTTAGGGTTAGGGTTAGGGAGGGGGTTAGGTTTAGTGGGAGGGTGTAGATTTAGGGGTTAGGTAGGGGGCACTTCCCATGTCTGCTCATGGTTTGCTGCAGTCTGATTTAAACACAGTGCTCATTACATCACATCCCCTCATGGAGTTAATGAAGTAGCCAGGTCCTGCATGTAATCACAGCCTCACCCACACTGGACCCAGACCCGCCTGCATGGTGTAGATCTCAGGGGCTTATGATCTATACATGTTCCCTCCTGCCAGAACTGCATGCTCGCTTCCCCCAGATGTGCCCGTGCTGTTACACAGAAACAGGGCGCTGCGCGGTGCCAGCGAGAACAATGGCAGCAATTCAGGTACAGCAACACGACTGAAATCTACAGTAACAAAGTGAAACTGTAGACTGTGAACACAGCGATCAGGAGGCTGGCATCACTCTCTCAGTGTGTCCCACACAGTGAACACATCGATCAGGAGGCTGGCATCACTCTCTCAGTGTGTCCCACACAGTGAACACAGCGATCAGGAGGCTGGCATCACTCTCTCAGTGTGTCTCACACAGTGAACACATCGATCAGGACGCTGGCATCACTCTCTCAGTGTGTCCCACACAGTGAGCACAGCGATCAGGAGGCTGGCATCACTCTCTCAGTGTGTCTCACACAGTGAACACAGCGATCAGGAGGCTGGCATCACTCTCTCAGTGTGTCTCACACAGTGAACACAGCGATCAGGAGGCTGGCATCACTCTCTCAGTGTGTCCCACACAGTGAACACAGCGATCAGGAGGCTGGCATCACTCTCTCAGTGTGTCCCACACAGTGAACACAGCGATCAGGAGGCTGGCATCACTCTCTCAGTGTGTCCCACACAGTGAGCACAGCGATCAGGAGGCTGGCATCACTCTCTCAGTGTGTCCCACACAGTGAGCACAGCGATCAGGAGGCTGGCATCACTCTCTCAGTGTGTCCCACACAGTGAACACAGCGATCAGGAGGCTGGCATCACTCTCTCAGTGTGTCCCACACAGTGAACACAGCGATCAGGAGGCTGGCATCACTCTCAGTGTGTCCCACACAGTGAGCACAGCGATCAGGAGGCTGGCATCACTCTCTCAGTGTGTCCCACACAGTGAACACAGCGATCAGGAGGCTGGCATCACTCTCTCCATGTCCCACACAACAAACACAGTGACTCGTGATTCTATGACTCGTTACTCTATGACTCGTTATTCTATGACTCGTGATTCTATGACTCATCTTGAACCGAGGCGCAGCCCTCTGCAGGGACAGGCAGCTTTCAATTCAAGTTTAAACTGAGTCGGGTTAGCCTGGCAATTACGTGCAATGATGCGCGTGTGTTTTTCTTCATTGCAGATATCTGCTGTATAAATGTGTTAACTGTTTACTGCAGACATGAGGTTCAGTAAAGCGCATCTCCTGCACTGCGAAGCTGTAATTAAAACCGGCAGCGGCATGACTGGCAGTCTGCGGTTCGGCTCTCTCTGCCCCGGGCTGCTATCTGCTGGACGCGCGTCGGCACGCACACGGGTGTACTCCACCCAGCCCCCACACCTGTGCCAGAGGCCGGGTCAGGGCTCATCCACACACGCCTCTGGCAGCTCGTTTCGCTATCCTCTGAAAACGCCCTCACTCTCTGAACACAAACTCGTGTTAGCACACAGCGGAGAGTCAATCATCCGAACCTCCGTGACGCAGCTCCGGTTAGCGGGACACTCGTTCCCTCACGTGTGTTTAACTGTGCAGTGTGCTCACTGAATGCCGGGTCCTGTAAATTAGCACAGTACATATATTGTGATGAAATGATACTGCAGGGTAATCCACAGGGATTTGTATAGTGTCACGGACACTATGTTAGATATTCCTTCTAAAATCTATGTTTCATTAACCAGACTGTGTGATTATATGAAGTGGTATCGGTCACGATCAATTCTGCTAATACTATATTATTGATATTATGGACAGTTTCAAACTGAATGAATGATAAAGAAATGTGACCTTATTAAATGATTATTATCAGAATTATTATAATAGATGATATGTTTTCGAACTACTGATTAGTTTAGTTATTAAATTAAAGAAAGCTGCACCAGATGCTTGTGATTTTTTTCCAGTCAATATGCCGCGCAGCAGGGTCACGTGAAGCAGCCCACGGCAGTCCCCGTGGGGTTAGTCGTGTTTTTATCTTCACTGTATTTGTCTTCATCCTGGTTGAGAGAGGCGGTTTGCACGGGTGATGCTTCAGTGCACTGTCAATGCTGTGGGGAGGTGGAACTTCGGCTCCCTCTAATGGTAACATCCGCACTTACACTGACAGATCACTGCAAACTCGAACCGCAAGTACCTCTGCGGTGTATTGATGTACGCTATTCAATGATGTTAGACTAGCACAATACTGTACTGTATTTCATACATGCCGCGGTGTATCGATGTACGCTATTCAATGATGTTAGACTAGCACAATACTGTACTGTATTTCATACATGCCGCGGTGTATCGATGTACGCTATTCAATGATATTAGACTAGCACAATACTGTATTTCAATGGTATAAACCCCAATACATGTCCATCGCATAGCATAACTGAATCTTTTAACATTTCTATTGTAATAACGATGCTGGCAGTGAGCAGTCTGGAATCGGTCTGCTTGTTCACGTTTTGTTTGCGGGCACGCTGCTGTTAGTTTTCTATTGGTTTAATAAGCAAAGCGGGCATTTGAGCAGACGGCAGCTAGCAATGGAACCAAACAAGTAGACAGACCCTTTAATTAACACGGTGAAATATTATCAGTTTTGTTTAGACTTTGTATAGGCGGAAAAGGTCCATACAAACCCACAAGCCGCTTGTACTGTTTTACAAATCGTTTGACAGAGACGAGAGAAAACATACAGGTCGCGGACCAAGCTATCCTGGATGCGGAACTCGGTTTCCTTCGGCAGCAGTTTGTGTCCGGACTCGTTTGAATGATGCGTGAGCGAGACGTTCTTGCAGGTGAAAGAATAGAGCATGCAAGTGAGAGAAATGAAAAAAAAATAATAATCACACATAAATAAATAAAACACAAGCAAGATAAATACATGTCACGTGAATCTGGAAGTCGGGAGTCCGCACTGAAATGATTCCATAAAGGAGACGAATTATTCACACTCCAGGAACGCTTTTAAAAACGAGATTCACTTGCAAACGGAAAGCCGGGAGATGGAGAGAGTGGGGGGCTCGGGGGGCTCGGCTGAGGAAAGTGGGGACGTGGCGGAGACCGAGGGGTCCGGTGCAGGAGCATCGGGGACCGAGGGAGACATTCCCGGGAACTGGATCCTGCAGCACCACAAGGTAGGAGTGGAGCGGCGTCAGGACCGGGACTGGAAGCGCGTCTTAATGAAATCATTTCATGTGATTTGTTAATGTAGCCTTAGTCCAATTGAAATTATTATTTATTATTATTATTTATTTCTTAGCAGACGCCCTTATCCAGGGCGACTTACAATTGTTACAAGATATCACATTATTTTTTACATTCAATTACATTATTTTTTACATAAAATTACCCATTTATACAGCTGGGTTTTTACTGGAGCAATCTGGGTAAAGTACCTTGCTCAAGGGTACAGCAGCAGTGTCCTCCACCGGGGATTGAACCCACGACCCTCCAGTCAAGAGTCCAGAGCCCTAACCACTACCCCACACGCTGTTCAACCAGGAATGGATCAAACTGCTCATCAGTAGGAGCCTTCTTTCCATCCCTGCCGTTTTGAGCAGTATGTGGAAGCAGGCAGCGCGGCGCGTTTCTATGTTGTGCCGCAGACCCGATCTGCACGACCCTTTTTAATGAAACAATCGCCTTGCATGCGGCTCTGAAGTGAAGTGACCCGGGATCCTTTCACAAGAGCAAACTGTGACACACAGTCATGCACTCACCCCCCCCCCCCATCACTGTGTACGCTGCCTTCCTCCCCTAACCCCGCGGCACCCCTCTGTGTGTTTCAGTACCGGGAGTTGATGGCTCTGGATGTGGGTGACACTGCCCAGGTGTACGCTGCCTTCCTCGTCTACCTGGACCTGCTTGAAGGTAGGGCTCTCTGTGCTTCAGTACCACTCAAATACAGTTATTATTATTATTATTATTATTATTATTATTATTATTATTATTATTATTATTATTATATTCTGATCGATAAGACAAATACCATTTAATCAGGGCTGGACAAATCCACTCTCCCTGCATTTTTCTCAAAGAGCAGCCTTGTAGAGGTCAGTCCAGGTATGTGAGCAGTGTTACCCCAGTCCCTGTGTCTATACCAGCGAGTCGGGGTGACAGTCCTGTGCTGTGTGTGTGTGTGTGTGTGTCAGTACCCAGTCCTGTGCTCTAGTCTGTGTGTGAGGTTGTTGAGGTCAGTGTTGTCTCTGTGTTGCTGCTGTAACGCTGCCCCTGGTCTCTGTGCAGAGCGGCGCTGGCAGGAGGTCACCAGCAGGGGGAGTGCTGAGCTGCAGCTGGTTTACCTGGAGGGACGAGAGTCCGAGAGCCAGCCCCGCCAACTCATCGTACCGCTGCCGGGTCAGAGGTCACTCAGCCACCAGGGGTAAGAGGGCATTCCATTCGGGGTGAGGGGTCAGCTTTGGACAGCACACAGGAAAGCAGAGAAACACCCCTCCTCTCCCAGTCTGTGTCTGTGTCTGCTGCAGTGTCTGTGTCTGTGTCTGCTGCAGTGTCAGTGTCAGTGTCTGTGTCTGCTGCAGTGTCAGTGCCTGTGCTGCAGTTTCTGTGTCTGTGCTGCAGTGTCAGTGTCTGTGCTGCAGCGTCAGTGTCTGCTGCAGTGCCTGTGCTGCAGCGTCAGTGTCTGCTGCAGTGCCTGTGCTGCAGTTTCTGTGTCTGTGCTGCAGTTTCTGTGTCTGTGCTGCAGTGTCAGTGTCTGTGCTGCAGCGTCAGTGTCTGCTGCAGTGCCTGTGCTGCAGTGTCAGTGTCTGCTGCAGTGTCTGTGTCTGTGCTGCAGTGTCAGTGCCTGTGCTGCAGTGTCAGTGCCTGTGCTGCAGTTTCTGTGTCTGTGCTGCAGCGTCAGTGTCTGCTGCAGTGCCTGTGCTGCAGCGTCAGTGTCTGCTGCAGTGTCAGTGCCTGTGCTGCAGCGTCAGTGTCTGCTGCAGTGCCTGTGCTGCAGCGTCAGTGTCTGCTGCAGTGTCAGTGCCTGTGCTGCAGTTTCTGTGTCTGTGCTGCAGCGTCAGTGTCTGCTGCAGTGTCTGTGCTGCAGCGTCAGTGTCTGCTGCAGTGTCTGTGCTGCAGCGTCAGTGTCTGCTGCAGTGTCAGTGTCTGTGCTGCAGTTTCTGTGCCTGTGCTGCAGCGTCAGTGTCTACTGCAGTGCCTGTGCTGCAGCGTCAGTGTCTGGTGCAGTGTCAGTGCCTGTGCTGCAGTTTCTGTGTCTGTGCTGCAGTTTCTGTGTCTGTGCTGCAGTGTCAGTGTCTGTGCTGCAGCGTCAGTGTCTGCTGCAGTGTCTGTGCTGCAGCGTCAGTGTCTGCTGCAGTGCCTGTGCTGCAGTGTCAGTGTCTGCTGCAGTGTCTGTGTCTGTGCTGCAGTTTCAGTGCCTGTGCTGCAGTGTCAGTGCCTGTGCTGCAGTTTCTGTGTCTGTGCTGCAGCGCCAGTGTCTGTGCTGCAGTGTCAGTGCCTGTGCTGCAGTGTCAGTGCCTGTGCTGCAGTTTCTGTGTCTGTGCTGCAGCGTCAGTGTCTGCTGCAGTGCCTGTGCTGCAGCGTCAGTGTCTGCTGCAGTGTCAGTGCCTATGCTGCAGTTTCTGTGCCTGTGCTGCAGCGTCAGTGTCTGCTGCAGTGTCTGTGCTGCAGCGTCAGTGTCTGCTGCAGTGTCTGTGCTGCAGTGTCAGTGTCTACTGCAGTGTCAGTGTCTGTGCTGCAGTTTCTGTGCCTGTGCTGCAGCGTCAGTGTCTACTGCAGTGCCTGTGCTGCAGCGTCAGTGTCTGGTGCAGTGTCAGTGCCTGTGCTGCAGTTTCTGTGTCTGTGCTGCAGTTTCTGTGTCTGTGCTGCAGTGTCAGTGTCTGTGCTGCAGCGTCAGTGTCTGCTGCAGTGTCTGTGCTGCAGCGTCAGTGTCTGCTGCAGTGCCTGTGCTGCAGTGTCAGTGTCTGCTGCAGTGTCTGTGTCTGTGCTGCAGTGTCAGTGCCTGTGCTGCAGTGTCAGTGCCTGTGCTGCAGTTTCTGTGTCTGTGCTGCAGCGCCAGTGTCTGCTGCAGTGTCTGTGCTGCAGTGTCTGTGTCTGTGCTGCAGTGTCTGTGCTGCAGTGTCAGTGTCTGCTGCAGTGTCTGTGCTGCAGTGTCTGTGTCTGTGCTGCAGTGTCAGTGTCTGCTGCAGTTTCTGTGTCTGTGCTGCAGTGTCTGTGTCTGTGCTGCAGTGTCAGTGCCTGTGCTGCAGTCAGTGCCTGTGCTGCAGTCTGTTCTGCAGTGTCAGTGTCTGTGCTGCAGTGTCTGTCTGCTGCAGCGTCAGTGTCTGCTGCAGCGCCTGTGTCTGTGCTGCAGTGTCTGTGTCTGTGCTGCAGTGCCTGTGTCTGTGCTGCAGTGCCTGTGTCTGTGCTGCAGTGTCTGTGCCTGTCTGGATAGACGTGTTTCCAGTGTTTCCAGTTGCCTGCTTGGAGGAGTTATTCCTTGAACACGATGCCAGCTGTCACATGAGTTCTAAACAAGACTGAACTCTTCAATCGTCTCTGTGAGCTGAGCTGCAGGCTCTGACACGTGTGTGTGTGTGATATTTGAGTGTGTGTGTGATATTTGAGTGTGTGATATTTGAATGTGTGTGTGTGTTTTAGTTTTGCTCTTCTCTGCTCTGTGTGTTTCTCTCGTGCTGGCTGGTCTCCAGGTTTCCATAGTAACAGGAACATTCTTTTTAAAGCTGTTCCTTGTAAAAGGTTTTAATGGATTAAGTCATACACAATCACATCAGCCAGACATTGGCATTAAATCTGAACTGAAACATCAGTGAGCTGCACTCAGGCTGCACTCGCCTTGCACTCACCCTGCACCCAGGCTGCACTCAGGCTGCACTCGCCCTGCACTCAGGCTGCCCTCACCTTGCACTCAGGCTGCACTCACCCTGCACTTGCCTTGCACTCAGGCTGCACTCAGGCTGCACTCACCCTGCAATCGTACAGATTTACTCCTCCTCAGTGCATACCTTTCACAACAACAGATAAGAAGTAATCGAGCTTCTTCACAGCTTCTCAAGGTCATTGATCAAAGAAAGAAAGAGCAGAAGTGCCCTGGATTCGTTCCTTTCCTCTGGCTTCTGTGAAAAAGCAGAGTGACCCCCAGCGCTCCCCACCGTTGCCTGTAATGTGTGTCTACGGGCAGCAGAGGGCGCTGCTGCCCTGCAGTGACAGAGCAGCAGCTGCTGCTGTGTTGAAATGATCAGTCAGGGCTGAGAACAGCATCGTCCCGAGTGGATTCGTCTGTGACCTTTATGAGTCTCTGATAATTCAGGCACGCCTCCTCTATCCTCTCCTCTTCTATTTGCTCCTCTCCCCTGCCTTCTCTCTGGTCTGGGACGTTTCAAGGCCAAATTCAGCTTGCTTTCTATTATTATTATTATTATTATTATTATTATTATTTGTTTATTTAGCAGACGCCTTTATCCAAGGCGACTTACAGAGACTAGGGTGTGTGAAATATGCATCAGCTGCAGAGTCACTTACAATTACGTCTCACCGGAAAGACGGAGAACAAGGAGGTTAAGTGACTTGCTCAGGGTCACACAATGAGTCAGTGGCTGAGGTGGGATTTGAACTGGGGACCTCCTGATTACAAGCCCTTTTCTTTAACCACTGGACCACACAGCCTCCTTTCTAGGGAGGACGTGAAACATTTGACAAGGTCTGAGCGGGTTACTCGCACTCAAGCCTTCGGATTCACTTCATTTCAGTTTGAAACGTGGCGTCACGCAGCTGTTACAAACACACTGGAATCCTGCTGCAGGAGTAACGACTCCAACTCCAAATGTCAACACAATGTTATTTTAGAAAACTTTTTGTTTTTCAGAAAAACCCTCTTGAATGTGAAGTGATCTGGCAGTTTCTGTGTAACCCATTGTGAATGCTGTGCTTGTCTTTAATAATTCAAACCATAGCGTGAATGGTCAAGGTGCAGTTGTATTGATGCAGTGAGCACACTGTAGTGTGAGAGAGTGAGTGGGAGTGGGAGTGGGATTGTAATTGGTTTTCATTCTTCCCCTCAGTGTACGGTCGCTCCTCTCCCAGCCCGGCCCCGATGGGGCCCCCTCTCCCTCCCTGCTCCTGGCTGCCGTGGCCCCTGACTCCACCCTGGCGTATTACCGCTTCAGCCGCGGCTTTGTGGTGCCGGAGCCGCCAGACAGCATCCAGGCCCTGGAGTGCGGGCGCGAGCGCAGGAAGAGGAGGCGTCTCTGAGGGGTTCAGCGCTGCACAGTGCCGGGGTGGAGCGGGGTACCCAGGCTTCCCAGCGCAATCACTGGGACCCTTCCACACCCAACAGAGACCCCTCAGCTACTAGGACCCAGACCAGCACCCACAGGAAGAGGAGGCGTCTCTGAGGAGCTCCACACAGACCAGGCTTCCCAGCGCAATCACTGGGACCCTTCCACACCCGACAGACCCCTCAGCTACTAGGACCCAGACCAGCACCCACAGGAAGAGGAGGCATCTCTGAGGAGCTCCACACAGACCAGGCTTCCCAGCTCTGCACTCATTATTATTGGAGATCTGGCCACACAGGGTTCTGTAGAAACCAAAGGGTTCTAAGTGGAGTCATTCTTGTTGTTTATAATGCAGACGCTTCACAATTAGGCTTTCCTGTAAATAAAGCATCGCATTGCTTTGTGCAGATTCCAGTGGTGCTGTTCTGAGACTGCACTCCGTGCTGCAGCGATGTCAAGCAGGGGGCGCTGTGTGTTTGTCAGGCTGACAGTATTAATCAGCCGTGTCTAATGAATCACATCCAGTAACACAGCCCGGTGTCTGCAGGGTGACAGAGCCTGACTGGAGGATAACTCTGAACCCAATTCCACCTGCTGCTCTGCTTTCTGGATGAGAGGCAGTGATTCGTAATAAAACGCATGCAAAGAAGCCTTCTCTTTGTTTCACTTCATTCCCACTTTCATTGTGTTTGTTTCCCATGTGCTCGAGTTTCCAGGAGTGCAGTGAATACAGTGTCAGTGTGCAGTGTGGTTTAATATAGAGACTTCATTAGTGATCTGAATACAGTGTCAGTGTGCAGTGTGGTTTAATATAGAGACTTCATTAGTGATCTGAATACAGTGTCAGTGTGCAGTGTGGTTTAATATAGAGACTTCATTAGTGATCTGAATACAGTGTCAGTGTGCAGTGTGGTTTAATATAGAGACTTCATTAGTGATCTGAATACAGTGTCAGTGTGCAGTGTGGTTTAATATAGAGACTTCATTAGTGATCTGAATACAGTGTGCAGTGTGCAGTGTGGTTTAATATAGAGACTTCATTAGTGATCTGAATACAGTGTCAGTGTGCAGTGTGGTTTAATATAGAGACTTCATTAGTGATCTGAATACAGTGTCAGTGTGCAGTGTGGTTTAATATAGAGACTTCATTAGTGATCTGAATACAGTGTCAGTGTGCAGTGTGGTTTAATATAGAGACTTCATTAGTGATCTGAATACAGTGTGCAGTGTGGTTTAATATAGAGACTTCATTAGTGATCTGAATACAGTGTCAGTGTGCAGTGTGGTTTAATATAGAGACTTCATTAGTGATCTGAATACAGTGTCAGTGTGCAGTGTGGTTTAATATAGAGACTTCATTAGTGATCTGAATACAGTGTCAGTGTGCAGTGTGGTTTAATATAGAGACTTCATTAGTGATCTGAATACAGTGTCAGTGTGCAGTGTGGCACTGAATACACATGAGTGAGAGTGAGGCACTGAATACACAGGAGTGAGTGAGGAGGGGGGTGTCCATGCTGCGCAGAGTGAGAGTACAAATACAGCAGCGTAGAGTGTTGCTTTCACACGCTCTGATTGGAGGAAAGCTTGTGGGGGCGGGACCTCTACAGCTATGCAAAGAAGGGCATTGGCTGCTTGGCTCCTGCTGTTTGAGAATACAGGCCATTCACAATGAAGCCAAACAAGTTACATGACGAAGCCCTGCAGAAGAGAATCTTGTAACAATACAGACGATCCGCAATAATGAAAAGGCAGACGAGTCGTTATCTAAAGAATTCATACCACAGTGCTAAAGTATTGAAACGAGCAGACGCACGTACACACACACAGATACACACGCACACAGATATACACACACACGCATGCACACACACAGATACACAGACACATGCACGCAGATATACACACACACACATGCACACACACAGATACACACACAGATATACACACATGCATGCACACAGATATACACACACGCACGCACACACACACACACACATACTCTCATACACACACATACTCTCATACACACACATGCACACTGACACTAACACACACACACTCATACGCACACACACACACACACTCATACACACACTCACATACTCTCACACATACTCTCATACACACACACTCACACACACTCTCATACACACACACACACAGTTATCCCTGGGAGAGCAGTGCTGTGGGAAGTTAGCTGGGATCAGGGTGGGGCGCTGAGTTTATTTAACTCTTTCCCAGAGTAGGAAGCTCGTCCTGTTCTGCAGTGAAATGAACGTTTGTAAATAACTGCAGTCTCGGGGTGTGTCTCTGCACGTCGAGCACACTCCGCCTGCTCTCTGCTATCCCACTGCAGCTGCAAAACAGGAACACGGGTCCGGGCAAACACTAAGAGATTCATAGAGTCTGCATGTCCTGTAGCAAACACTAAGAGATTCATAGAGTCTGCATGTCCTGTAGCAAACACTAAGAGATTCATAGAGTCTGCATGCCCTGTAGCAAACACTAAGAGATTCATAGAGTCTGCATGTCCTGTAGCAAACACTAAGAGATTCATAGAGTCTGCATGCCCTGTAGCAAACACTAAGAGATTCATAGAGTCTGCATGTCCTGTAGCAAACACTAAGAGATTCATAGAGTCTGCATGCCCTGTAGCAAACACTAAGAGATTCATAGAGTCTGCATGTCCTGTAGCAAACACTAAAGAGATTCATAGAGTCTGCATGCCCTGTAGCAAACACTAAGAGATTCATAGAGTCTGCATGTCCTGTAGCAAACACTAAGAGATTCATAGAGTCTGCATGCCCTTTAGCAAACACTAAGAGATTCATAGAGTCTGCATGCCCTGATGATGATGATGATGATGATGATGACAATGATGATGATGATAATGACGATGATGATGATGATAATGATGATGACAATGATGATGACGATGACGATGATGATGACGATGATGATGACAATGATGATGATGATAATGATGATGATGATGATGACAATGATGATGATAATGATGATGATGATGATAATGATGATGACAATGATGATGATGATGATGGTGACGATGGCAATCCGCTGCTATGGAAATGTGCTGGAAAGTTTTCCTTCTTCTTCTGGTACCTGAGACAGGTAAAACGTACCAGAATGCATTGGCCTGAACTGTCCTGCTGAACACAGAGCCATATGGTCACCTTAATCATAAAGCATGGAAAAGCAGGGTCAACATGAGTAAATGCTATAGTGTAACCATGGGAAAGCATGAGGAAACTACAACATGAGTAAATGCTGTAGTGTAACCATGGGAAAGCATGAGGAAACTACAACATGAGTAAATGCTGTAGTGTAACCATGGGAAAGCATGAGGAACTACAACATGAGTAAATGCTGTAGTGTAACCATGGGAAAGCATGAGGGAACTACAACATGAGTAAATGCTATAGTGTAACCATGGGAAAGCATGAGGGAACTACAACATGAGTAAATGCTGTAGTGTAACCATGGGAAAGCATGAGGAAACTACAACATGAGTAAATGCTGTAGTGTAACCATGGGAAAGCATGAGGGAACTACAACATGAGTAAATGCTATAGTGTAACCATGGGAAAGCATGAGGGAACTACAACATGAGTAAATGCTATAGTGTAACCATGGGAAAGCATGGGGGAAACTGCAACATCACTGCGTCGTTATTGGTGAGTGCAGGTGTGGAGAGACCAGCACAGCACAGCCTGGTGCACAATGTTGGGGTGCATCTCTGATCAGGGGTCCCACGGGAATGGTCTGCATTGTGAAACCAGCCATAAGAATACTACTACTACGACTACTACTAGTAATAATAATAATAATAATAATAATAATAGTAATTGACTGTAGCCTTTTTTTTCGAGTTCAGTTTAATCCTTAGACAGGAAAAGCAAACAGAACGCTTTCATTTCTTGACTCAGGCATTGACAGAGTGGGATCTACAGCTCGGCTCCTCTGACACTACACTGACTCACTGTCTCTCTGCCCTGTGTACCCGCATTACTAACCGCCTCTTCCAGTAATGATTTCGTGTCCCAGTGTTACAGAATATCATCATGGCCACTCTAACCTTCCAGGCTGTCTTCATAAGCCGCAGGGTGACCAGTGTGCGTCTCCGCGCTCGAATGCTCTGGCCTGGATTTCCTGTTTGGGAATGAGGGATGCTCGGTGTTGTCCGCACTCGATTGCACGGCCTCGCTGCTGGCAGTGCTGTGATTCAGAGCTCAGTTTGTTCTGGTGTAGCGCCCTCTTTCTCTGTGTGTGTTGGGATTCCTGGCAGCACTGTGTCTATCTGTCTTTATTGCACGGAATAATCCGTCTAACAACAAGACGGCAGCAAGCGGCTCGCCCATCAGGAGCAGCGGAGCTTTTAAACAGAACAAGGTAAGTGTTTACTAAAGTCTGTGTCGCCCTCCCCCCCTCTCTCCACACTGGCGGCGAATTAGGATTAGAAAGTATTTGGGTTTGGCGGAGGAGCCAGCAAGACAGAGGCCAGCCGTGCGATGTGTTGGAAACAGCGTCTCGCTCCCTCTGTGCGTGTCTGTCAGTGTAACAATATGTAGCGCTGTTTGTTTCGCAGTTACTAGGGGACACTTTCTGTCTTTGTTTTGCATTATTGTTGCGGCAGTGAAGCCAGTCGCTGTTTCGTGGTGAGTGGCACACTACAGAGTCTGCGTTGCATTCATGTTATTGTTCCAGGAGGCTGAGTGATTGCTGCTCCCCTCCTCCTGTTGTCAATCCGAGCATTGTGAGCCTGCCCAGTGTGTGTTTGCACCCTGTGTGTGTGTGTGTGTTTGCACTCTGTGTGTGTGTGTGTGTTTGCACTCTGTGTGTGTGTGTGTTTGCACTCTGTGTGTGTGTGTGTGTGTTTGCACCCTGTGTGTGTGTGTGTGTGTGTGTGTGTGTGTGCACTCTGTGTGTGTGTGTGTGTTTGCACTCTGTGTGTGTGTGTGTGTGTGTGTGTGTGTTTGCACTCTGTGTGTGTGTGTGTGTTTGCACTCTGTGTGTGTGTGTGTGTGTGTTTGCACCCTGTGTGTGTGTGTGTGTGTGTGTGTTTGCACCCTGTGTGTGTGTGTGTGTGTGTGTGTGTGTGTGTGTGTGTGTGTGTGTGTGTGTTTGCACTTTCTGTGTGTGTGTGTGTGTGTGTGTGTGTGTTTGCACCCTGTGTGTGTGTGTGTGTTTGCACCCTGTGTGTGTGTGTGTGTGTGTGTTTGCACTTTCTCTGTGTGTGTGTGTGTGTGTGTTTGCACCCTGTGTGTGTGTGTGTGTGTGTGTTTGCACTCTGTGTGTGTGTGTGTGTTTGCACTCTCTGTGTGTGTGTGTGTGTGTTTTGCACTCTGTGTGTGTGTGTGTGTGTGTTTGCTCTCTGTGTGTGTGTGTGTGTGTTTGCACTCTCTGTGGGTGTGTGTGTGTGTTTGCACTGTGTGTGTGTGTTTCTGGTTTGGCTGGTTATTCCACCCCCGTGTTTCGCTGTCATTAATAAAGCCCCACCTGAGCCCCGTGGGTTAGAGCGCTTCTCTAGAGAAGAGAGAGGCTCAACGCTGACAGCACGCCATTACAGTCCAGATGTGGTTCATGACAGACTTCCTGAGGAGGCTGAGATTGCTGCAGTGTAAATATACAGTAGCACTGAGAGCTGCGTGATCAGCAGCCCTCCTTTGCAGTAATAGTTTTCAAAGTGTTTGCTGTGTTAGTGTTTGGGACACCCTGCCCTGTTTGTGTTGCATTGTAAGTCTAGCAGGTTGTGTTTTATTATTGCACAGATCTGTGCATGTAGAGAATTGAATTCAGGGGGAAGCTTTATTAAACGCCCCCCCTCCAGGTAATAGTGCTACCTGTGAGAGCAGTGAAGGGGTCCCGTGGCTTCTCTGTGTGCCGTTTCACTGCTGCACACGTGTTCCTGCTTAGCACAGCTCCTCACATTGCTGCTGCTCTACAGAGATTTCCCTTCAGGTTTTGGACATCAAATATATTTTCCATGTCAGAAGAATAGCAATGTTTTTAATTGTGTTGCTAATTATTATTATTTTTACTGTACATAGAAAACCATGCACATTTGAGCCTGAAGCAATAATACTATTGCTACAAACACAAATAAATACATAAATAAATAATTCAGTCCAGTGCGGTCTGTTTAAGAATCGCAGCCATCCCAGATGATTTGCTTCTTAGAAGCAGCTGATTCTGAAACGCAGACCGATGTGATTTTTGTGCCCCAGAATGCATGCAGTATTTACAGTAGGCTCCTGTGCAGAGACAGCATGTGTTTTGTTTTGTGTATTTCTATGATATGCTTTTATTTTTTAAAGCGGGTACAGCATGTTACAGCTGCTGTTCCTGTTTGAACATCCTGTCCCGGGACGGCTCACTGGACGCTCCCTGCACTGCCCTCACTGAATTAGAAACACATACAGGAGTGAATACACCAGCACATTGCCATGAGATTTACAGTCTGTATTTATTAAAAAACATATAAAATAGTCTACAGATAATCTCATACAAGCAATTCACTTGAAACACGTCTCATTTTGGAGTGATTCTGAGGGTCTCAACATGATGTTTCGAATGTCAGGAGTCCTATGAATGCGTCTGTACAGATAGCCAGGGAAGCCATGTGGACTTCATGCAAAGTAAGTACCACTGCTTTAGTATTTCTGTGCTGCTGGGGGCCTTAAAATTGAAAAATTGTCCAATTCCTGAGTGATTTTTAAGTGCATGTTCCTTCTAAAGTAGAAGAGCTGTCACTTTGGAATTGCTTCGTGTGCTCAGAATTGAAGTGACGTTCTGTATGCAGCTCTGCTACTGTCTGCCTACTTTACTGTCTGAGTTAATGACACACAGAAAGGCTTCAGGATGAAAGTAGTGAAAATGGCCCCGTCTTTGAAGGCTTGAAACCCCTTGTGGGACACAAATTACAAACTGACCTTCGGTGGGTTTCTAGATGAGGATTTGAAAGACTTGTGGTGAAATAACTGACTTGATAACCTGTCTCCTTCACAGTTTAATAAATGTACAAACATGAACACCACACATTTATGTTGTTGAGTGTTATATTGTACAATATTAGCAAAGAGTTTAAACCAAGAGAAACCATGAAACGTGTGTAAATAAATCAGTCCATAACCCTAAAGCATGCAGTGGGTCTAATCTTGATATGCAAGTGGATTATCACGGAGCTACAGAGGGACTTCTCACTTCTTCTTTGTTGCCATCTTTGAAAATGGATTCTTGCAAAGTTCTGAAACCAGCATTCATGGCTTATAGATGAGCGTTTCAAGGACTTGTGGTGAAATAACTGACCGTTTTTTTTAAACATCCCTAGAAGAACACGCTTGACCACGCAGTGTTATAAATTGCACACACGATTCTTTCTAATCCGCTCATACCTTCGTGTCCATGGTGGTGGTTCTTTTCTTTTGCAGCTTTACTAGATTGCTGCATTTAAATGTCCGGTTCATGATTAAGAAAGCTGTGTCACTTATTTGCTAATTTACACAAAACGTAAAGAATAGCGTAAGTTTAACAGATTACTCTGTGCCTTGCCAGAGGCTCTCAGGAAGCCATTTCTGGGTTTCTTTGTAACCAATAGAAGATCAGCTTGTTCCACAGCTAGCCAATCAGAAGTGATGCGAGTGGGACGTAACAGCAACAGTCCCAGTACAGAACAGAGACGTATCCGGCGAGGGCCCTGAGACACTGTCACACTGTCCCACTGCAGCTCTGAGTTCCTGAGACACTGTCCCACTGCAGCTCTGAGACACTGTCCCACTGCAGCTCTGAGTTCCTGAGACACTGTCCCACTGCAGCTCTGAGACACTGTCCCACTGCAGCTCTGAGTTCCTGAGACACTGTCCCACTGCAGCTCTGAGACACTGTCCCACTGCAGCTCTGAGACACCGTCCCACTGCAGCTGAGTTCCTGAGACACTGTCCCACTGCAGCTCTGAGTTCCTGAGACACTGTCCCACTGCAGCTCTGAGACACTGTCCCACTGCAGCTCTGAGTTCCTGAGACACTGTCCCACTGCAGCTCTGAGTTCCTGAGACACTGTCCCACTGCAGCTCTGAGTTCCTGAGACACTGTCCCACTGCAGCTCAGAGTTCCTGAGACACTGTCCCACTGCAGCTCTGAGTTCCTGAGACACTGTCCCACTGCAGCTCTGAGCTCTTGAGACACTGTCCCACTGCAGCTCAGAGTTCCTGAGACACTGTCCCACTGCAGCTCAGAGTTCCTGAGACACTGTCCCACTGCAGCTCAGAGTTCCTGTCCCACTGCAGCTCTGTTCCTGCTGCTTTCACACTCCTCCGGGAGGGAGTCACGGAATCGGAGAATGCTGAACATTATTCCTAAGTGGTTGCTTCCTGTGTCCCGAGTTCCGGGAGGTCACATTCCGATAACTGCGCTATGGAGGGAGAGGGAGAGGGAGAGGGAGAGGCTCTCAATAATCCACTTCTGAACTGTAACATCGCATCCAGTAATATTAAAAGAAACTTCTGAAACTCATGATAAATATTTAGATCACAAGCCTTTCTAGAATGCCTTCTAGTCTAAACGTTTGTCAAAGAGTTTGATTTAGTCTCTTCTATTATTGGTACAAACTCTACCCCAGAGTGTTTGTGTGTAGCTATGGATAGTTCATTTCAGATCCACAGTGAGTGCTGAACCCTGAGTGCACCAGGCTTTCAAAGTGAAGATAAGCCTCCCTTTGCAGAGCAAAGTTAAGCCTTCCCAGGTTTTACTGTCTTCCTAATTCGTCTCCCCTGAGCTCGTTACCTTCACACTGCAGCTGATTGAAGTTCCAGTGAACGTGCACGCTGCTCCGTGGCCCCTGGGCTTCATGTCATCAACGCACAAGAGAGCTGTCTGATCAGCACAGTGACTATGCATCGAGCCCTAACGTGACAAACCTCCTCACAGTGTGTGTGTCTCCTCACAGTGTGTGTGTGTCCTGTCAGATCTCCTCACAGTGTGTGTGTGTGCCCTGTCAGATCTCCTCACAGTGTGTGTGCCCTGCACAGTGTGTGTGTGTCCTGTCAGATCTCCTCACAGTGTGTGTGTGTCCTGTCAGATCTCCTCACAGTGTGTGTGTGTGCCCTGTCAGATCTCCTCACAGTGTGTGTGCCCTGCACAGTGTGTGTGTGTCCTGTCAGATCTCCTCACAGTGTGTGTGTGTGCCCTGCACAGTGTGTGTGTGTGTCCTGTCAGATCTCCTCACAGTGTGTGTGTGTCTCCTCACAGTGTGTGTGTGTCCTGTCAGATCTCCTCACAGTGTGTGTGTGTGCCCTGCACAGTGTGTGTGTGTCCTGTCAGATCTCCTCACAGTGTGTGTGTGTCTCCTCACAGTGTGTGTGTGTCCTGTCAGATCTCCTCACAGTGTGTGTGTGTGGGTGTGTTGTCCCTGATGGAAGAGGATCTCTAGTCCTTGATTCGGTGGCTCCTCCTGGTCTGCCCTGGTTTGATAAATAATAATAATATCTATTTTTATATAGCGCCTTTCATAGTGGACCACCATCACAAAGCGCTTTACAGAGGTAGGCTGTGGACTGGTGATACTGTATCAGTAATGATGAACCCAGAGAGAGCCGGCCCAATGGAAACCCTTGCCTGAGATTCCAGGGAGGGAGAGAGCTGAGCTCTGTGTAAGAATGAAAGCGTGGGGGGGTGGGAAAGGAGACCTGGAAAGCAGGCATTGTGACTGTGTGCACGCAGCCTGGCGAGGGAGGGGACTGGCTGGCATTGTGACTGTGTGCATGCAGCCTGGCGAGGGAGGGGACTTGCTGGCATTGTGACTGTGTGCACGCAGCCTGGCGAGGGAGTGGACTGGCTGGCATTGTAGCTGTGTGCGCGCAGCCTGGCGAGGGAGGGGACTGGCTGGCATTGTGACTGTGTGCACGCGGCCTGACAAGGGAGTGGACTGGCTGGCATTGTGACTGTGTGCACGCGGCCTGGCGAGGGGGTGGACTGGCTGGCATTGTGACTGTGTGCACGCAGCATGGCGAGGGGTGGACTGGCTGGCATTGTGACTGTGTGCACGCGGCCTGGCGAGGGAGTGGACTGGCTGGCATTGTGACTGTGTGCACGCGGCCTGGCGAGTCGGTGGACTGGCTGGCATTGTGACTGTGCACACAGCCTGGCGAGGGAGTGGACTGACTGGCATTGTGACTGTGTGCACACAGCGTGGCGAGGGAGTGGACTGGCTGGCATTATGACTGTGTGCACGCAGCCTGACGAGGGAGGGGACTGGCTGGCATTGTGACTGTGTGCACGCAGCCTGGTGAGGGAGGGGACTGGCTGACATTGTGACTGTGTGCACACAGCGTGGCGAGGGAGTGGACTGGCTGGCATTGTGACTGTGTGCACGCAGCCTGGTGAGGGAGTGGACTGGCTGGCATTGTGACTGTGTGCACGCAGCCTGGTGAGGGAGTGGACTGGCTGGCATTGTGACTGTGTGCACGCAGCCTGACGAGGGAGTGGACTGGCTGGCATTGTGACTGTGTGTGTGTGTGTGTGTGTGTCTGTAGTTCTCTGTGTGGGTCTGTCAGTGTGTCTGTAGTTCTCTCTCTGTCTGGTGTGTGTGCCCCTCTCCCCCTCTCTTCATCCTATCTGTCTGTCTCTTCTACTTCCCTTCTGTCTCTCTCTGTGTTATTGTGTGTGTGAGAGGTGCCACTCCTGACCCCCCCCTCTCTCTCTCTCTCTCTAGGTGCTGGAGGGAGGAGGAGGAGTGCGGAGGCCCCTGACTCGCTTGCTCGCTTGCCCGCCCGTGTGTAGTCTTGTAGTCTGCGGGCCCCAGGAGATGCTCTGTGGGCCCCTCACTCTGGAGCTGCCTGCCTGACACCATGGGCTGCACCTCAGCCAAGCACGTGTCCTCCGTGCCGAGTGAGGAGGAGGAGGAGGGGGGGGGGAGGCCAAGGCCTACCAGAACGGGGACGCCTTCGGAGGTGAGCTCTTCTACTTCCTGCTCGTCTCCTCTCTGAATCCTGGAGCTCTCGGGGGCTTTTAGAGCAGCAGACTGTGTTTGTTTATTTCATGTTTCAGAGACAGAAGTTCAAGTGCAGCAAAAATAAAATGACGGTTCACATGGAAATGTCACGCATGTTTAGACTGAGCACTGGAAAACACACCGGCACAGGGCTGGCAATGAGACTCCTGCTGCATAGCAATGTCACCCATTCCAGGCTTTATCACAAGCTTGATTACCCCCAGTGTTTATGCAACAAGCTCAGATGTGTCTTATTAAACTCACAGAAAAAACACAATTGGATCAAAGTGCTATGCAATGGGAGTCTAATTTCCACTCCTGCTGGCATACCAGTGACCTCCATTCACCTGCATCCTTTAATAATAACAGTCAGTTGTGATGGAGTGAGAAACGCTTTAGTGTCACCTGACTGTAGTGATCAGCCAGGGTGGAGCAGCCCAGCAAAATACCAGAGACTTCCAGACTCCCATTCCGGACGCGGGTCACTGCACACTGCCTCTCATTGAACCCAGCCTGAGAGAGCCCTGCGCGGGTGTGGAGTGGAACTGAACCCAGCCTGAGAGAGCCCTGCGCGGGTGTGGAGTGGAACTGAACCCAGCCTGAGAGAGCCCTGCGCGGGTGTGGAGTGGAATTTAACCCAGCCTGAGAGAGCCCTGCGCGGGTGTGGAGTGGAACTGAACCCAGCCTGAGAGAGCCCTGCACGGGTGTGGAGTGGAACTGAACCCAGCCTGAGAGAGCCCTGCGCGGGTGTGGAGTGGAACTGAACCCAGCCTGAGAGAGCCCCTGCTGGTGTGGAGTGGAACTGAACCCAGCCTGAGAGAGCCCTGCGCTGGTGTGGAGGGAACTGAACCCTGCCTGAGAGAGCCCCTGCGCTGGTGTGGAGTGGAACTGAACCCAGCCTGAGAGAGCCCCTGCTGGGTGTGGAGGAACTGAACCCAGCCTGAGAGAGCTCTGCGGTGTGGAGGAACTGAACCCAGCCTGAGAGAGCCCTGCGCTGGTGTGGAGGGAACTGAACCCAGCCTGAGAGAGCCCTGCGCCGGGTGTGGAGGGAACTGAACCCAGCCTGTGAGAGCCCCCAAGCTGGTGTGGAGTGGAACTGAACCCTGCCTGAGAGAGCCCCGCGCTGGTGTGGAGGGAACTGAACCCAGCCTGAGAGAGCCCCGCGGTGTGGAGGGAACTGAACCCAGCCTGAGAGAGCCCCAGGTGTGGAGGAACTGAACCCAGCCTGAGAGAGCCCTGGTGGGTGTGGAGGGAACTGAACCCAGCCTGAGAGAGCCCCTGCTGGTGTGGAGGGAACTGAACCCAGCCTGAGAGAGCCCTGCGGGTGTGGAGGGAACTGAACCCAGCCTGAGAGAGCCCTGCTGGTGTGGAGTGGAACTGAACCCAGCCTGAGAGAGCCCAGCGCGGGTGTGGAGTGGAACTGAACCCAGCCTGAGAGAGCCCTGCGCGGGTGTGGAGTGGAACTGAACCCAGCCTGAGAGAGCTCTGCGCGGGTGTGGAGTGGAACTGAACCCAGCCTGAGAGAGCCCTGCGCGGGTGTGGAGTGGAACTGAACCCAGCCTGAGAGAGCCCTGCTGGTGTGGAGTGGAACTGAACCCAGCCTGCGAGAGCCCCGCTGGTGTGGAGGAACTGAACCCAGCCTGAGAGAGCCCTGCGCGGGTGTGGAGTGGAACTGAACCCAGCCTGAGAGAGCCCTGCGCGGGTGTGGAGTGGAACTGAACCCTGCCTGAGAGAGCCCTGCGCGGGTGTGGAGTGGAACTGAACCCAGCCTCACGAGAGCCCTCTTGCTGGTGTGGAGTGGAACTGAACCCTGCCTGAGAGAGCCCTGCGCGGTGTGGAGTGGAATTTAACCCAGCCTGAGAGAGCCCTGCGCTGGGTGTGGAGGAACTGAACCCAGCCTGAGAGAGCCCTGCGCTGGTGTGGGAGGGAACTGAACCCAGCCTGAGAGAGCTCTGCTGGGGTGTGGAGTGGAACTGAACCCAGCCTGAGAGAGCCCTGCGCGGGTGTGGAGTGGAACTGAACCCAGCCTGAGAGAGCTCTGCGCGGGTGTGGAGTGGAACTGAAAGCAGGGTAACCACAGCAGCACAGCGCTGTCTAGGGCAACGTGAAAAAACTCAGCTCCTTACTGAATGAATCGACACCGCTTGTATGTTTTTCTTTTTTTCTTTTGATTTGGCTGCTAGTGGTTTCTGCTGTGGGTTCCTTGTGCAGGATAACAGTGGCTAGTGGTTTCTGCTGTGCTCGGTGTGTGAGTTCACTGGACTGGAGTGGAGCAGCATGTCCTCTCCTGATCGTGGAGCTGTGCTCAGTGTGTGAGTTCAGTGGAGTGGAGTGGAATGGAGTAGAGTGGAGCAGCATGTCCCCTCCTGATCGTGGAGCTGTGCTCGGTGTATGAGTTCAGTGGAGTGGAGTGGAGCAGCATGTCCCCTCCTGATCGTGAAGCTGTGCTCGGTGTATGAGTTCAGTGGAGTGGAGTGGAGCAGCATGTCCCCTCCTGATCGTGGAGCTGTGCTCGGTGTGTGAGTTCAGTGGAGTGGAGTGGAGCAGCGTGTCCCCTCCTGATCGTGGAGCTGTGCTCGGTGTGTGAGTTCAGTGGAGTGGGGGAGCAGCATGTCCCTCCTGATCGTGGAGCTGTGCTCAGTGTGTGAGTTCAGTGGGTGGGTGGAGCAGCATGTCCCTCCTGATCGTGGAGCTGTGCTCGGTGTGTGAGTTCAGTGGAGGGGGTGGGCAGCATGTCCCCTCCTGATCGTGGAGCTGTGCTCGGTGTGTGAGTTCAGTGGAGTGGAGTGGAGCAGCATGTCCTCTCCTGATCGTGAAGCTGTGCTCGGTGTGTCAGTTCAGTGGAGTGGAGTGGAGCAGCATGTCCCCTCCTGATCGTGGAGCTGTGCTCGCAGTGAGATAGGGAGGCAGTGAGATAGGAAGGAAGGCACTGCTGTGTGTCTCCGCTGGGCTATTTTGGGTAAACAGTTTAATGGGTAAATAGATTTCAGGAAGTTCGACAGCCAAATTGCAGCTCCCTGCCGTCCCGTCTGCATCTCCCCGAGTGAAGAAGGGTCCAATTAAAACCCTGTGACGTGCATCCCTGAGCAGAGCTGTGGGTGTGCTAATGGGGGGTTACTGTGAGAGCAGAGCAGCGTGACCCGCAAGGTCCTCTCCCTCTCTCTCCTCCTCTCCTCCCCTCTCTCCTCTCACTCCAGCTCCGTTCCCACAGAGTGCTGGCGTTGCTTCACAGAGTCAGATGGCAGCACTGTGAATAGTGCACTGTCCTGCACTGCCAAGCTGCCCTGTGAATAGCACACTGTCCTGCACTGCCAGGCTGCCCTGTGAATAGTGCACTGTCCTGCACTGCCAGGCTGCCCTGTGAATAGCACACTGTCCTGCACTGCCAGGCTGCCCTGTGAATAGCACACTGTCCTGCACTGCCAGGCTGCCCTGTGAATAGCGCACTGTCCTGCACTGCCAGGCTGCCCTGTGAATAGCGCACTGTCCTGCACTGCCAGGCTGCCCTGTGAATAGCGCACTGTCCTGCACTGCCAGGCTGCCCTGTGAATAGCGCACTGTCCTGCACTGCCAGGCTGCCCTGTGAATAGCGCACTGTCCTGCACTGCCAGGCTGCCCTGTGAATAGCGCACTGTGCTGCACTGCCAGGCTGCCCTGTGAATAGCGCACTGTCCTGCACTGCCAGGCTGCCCTGTGAATAGCACACTGTCCTTCTGCACTGCCAGGCTGCCCTGTGAATAGCGCACTGTGCTGCACTGCCAGGCTGCCCTGTGAATAGCACACTGTCCTGCACTGCCAGGCTGCCCTGTGAATAGCACACTGTCCTTCTGCACTGCCAGGCTGCCCTGTGAATAGCACACTGTCCTGCACTGCCAGGCTGCCCTGTGAATAGCACACTGTCCTGCACTGCCAGGCTGCCCTGTGAATAGCGCACTGTCCTGCACTGCCAGGCTGCCCTGTGAATAGCACACTGTCCTTCTGCACTGCCAGGCTGCCCTGTGAATAGCACACTGTCCTGCACCGCCAGGCTGCCCTGTGAATAGCGCACTGTCCTGCACTGCCAGGCTGCCCTGTGAATAGCACACTGTCCTTCTGCACTGCCAGGCTGCCCTGTGAATAGCGCACTGTCCTTCTGCACTGCCAGGCTGCCCTGTGAATAGCACACTGTCCTGCACTGCCAGGCTGCCCTGTGAATAGCACACTGTCCTGCACTGCCAGGCTGCCCTGTGAATAGCACACTGTCCTGCACTGCCAGGCTGCCCTGTGAATAGCACACTGTCCTTCTGCACTGCCAGGCTGCCCTGTGAATAGCACACTGTCCTGCACTGCCAGGCTGCCCTGTGAATAGCACACTGTCCTTCTGCACTGCCAGGCTGCCCTGTGAATAGCACACTGTCCTTCTGCACTGCCAGGCTGCCCTGTGAATAGCACACTGTCCTGCACTGCCAGGCTGCCCTGTGAATAGCACACTGTCCTTCTGCACTGCCAGGCTGCCCTGTGAATAGCACACTGTCCTGCACTGCCAGGCTGCCCTGTGAATAGCACACTGTCCTGCACTGCCAGGCTGGCACTGGTTGTTTGTTTGTTCAATTCCAGAAATATAAAGTGGATTTTATTTTTTGATTCTGCAGTGAAAACTTTCTTGGACTATTGATTGCAGGGGGGGGGGGTGCTTTGCAACATTGCAACACTTCTTCTGATGCATTTCTATATCTAGATATAAGAAAAGCTTTGTTTTAATAACGTGCTGCTATGTGAGAATGAAAGCAATGTAAAGAACTGTCTGTTCCTCTGAGTGTGACTCTGACCGCTGCTCTGCTCTCCCCCAGACCAGTACAAGCTGAAGGCTGTGGAGGAGGTGAAATACATGAGGAGCGGAGATGAAGATGGAGTGACAGCACGCAACCAGGAGAACCTGGTGAGAGGGGAGAGGAGGGGAGAGGAACACAGAGTGACAGCACACAACCAGGAGAACCTGGTGAGAGGGGAGAGGGGAGAGGAACACAGAGTGACAGCACACAACCAGGAGAACCTGGTGAGAGGGAGAGGGAGAGGAGGGGAGGAACACAGAGTGACAGCACACAACCAGGAGAACCTGGTGAGAGGGGAGAGGGGAGAGGAGGGGAGAGGAACACAGAGTGACAGCACGCAACCAGGAGAACCTGGTGAGAGGGGAGAGGAGAGGAGGGAGAGGAACACAGAGTGACAGCACGCAAACCAGGAGAACCTGGTGAGAGGGGAGAGGGAGAGGAGGGAGAGAACACAGAGTGACAGCACGCAACCAGGAGAACCTGGTGAGAGGGGAGAGGAGGGGAGAGGAACACAGAGTGACAGCACGCAACCAGGAGAACCTGGTGAGAGGGGAGAGGAGGGAGAGGAACACAGAGTGACAGCACACAACCAGGAGAACCTGGTGAGAGGGGAGAGGGGGAGAGGAGGGAGAGGAACACAGAGTGACAGCACACAACCAGGAGATCCTGGTGAGAGGGGAGAGGGAGAGGAGGGGAGAGGAACACAGAGTGACAGCACGCAACCAGGAGAACCTGGTGAGAGGAGAGGGGAGAGGAACACAGAGTGACAGCACGCAACCAGGAGAACCTGGTGAGAGGGGAGAGGGGAGAGGAGGGGAGAGGAACACAGAGTGACAGCACGCAACCAGGAGAACCTGGTGAGAGGGGAGAGGAGGGGAGAGGGGAGAGGAAGACAGTGACAGTATGCAACCAGGAGAACCTGGTGAGAGGGGTGAGGGGTTTGGGGTAGCAGACCTTCCCTTTACCATGCACTACGATGCAGCTGGATTCTGTGCTTCACGTGGAGGACAGAAGGGAGGAGACTATCTGTAAATGTAGTTTTAATAAATGAATGGAGAGTGTGGATGTGAGAGATTCCCATCATGCAGCAGATCCAACACAAACTGCTGCCCCACTAACAGCCAGCGAAGCACAGCAGAATCCCAGCCCAGCTTTACAGCACATATCACTGCAGTGAGCGAGGGGCAGGAGAGAATGAAAGGGCTTGTCTCACCTTGAGACCTGCTGCTGAAACCCAGTACAGCAGCTCTGAGCTGGATCCGCGCCGCGCCCACACAGGAGAGAGAGGGAGGAGAGCCGCGCCCACACAGGAGAGAGAGGGAGGAGAGCAGGAATGGGAGCCGCGCCCACACAGGAGAGAGAGGGAGGAGAGCCGCGCCCACACAGGAGAGAGAGGGAGGAGAGCAGGAATGGGAGCCTCGCCGTGCCCACACAGGAGAGAGAGGGGGGGAGAGCAGGAATGGGAGCCTCACCGCGCCCACACAGGAGAGGGAGGAGAGCCGCGCCCACACAGGAGAGAGAGAGAGGAGAGCAGGAATGGGAGCCATGCCGCGCCCACACAGGAGAGAGAGGGAGGAGAGCAGGAATGGGAGCCCGACCCACACAGGAGAGAGAGGGAGGAGAGCCACACCCACACAGGAGAGGGAGGAGAGCAGGAATGGGAGCCTCGCTGCTCCCACACAGGAGAGAGAGGGAGGAGAGCAGGAATGGGAGCCACGCCGCGCCCACACAGGAGAGGGAGGAGAGCAGGAATTGGAGCCTCGCTGCGCCCACACAGGAGAGAGAGGGAGGAGAGCCGCGCCCACACAGGAGAGAGGGAGGAGAGCAGGAATGGGAGCCGCGCCGTGCCCACACAGGAGAGAGAGGGAGGAGAGCCGCACCCACACAGGAGAGAGAGAGAGAGAGGAGAGCCGCACCTCACAGGAGAGAGAGAGAGAGGAGAGCAGGAATGGGAGCCGCGCCGCGCCCTCACAGGAGAGGGAGGAGAGCAGGAATGGGAGCCGTGCCGCGCCCACACAGGAGAGAGAGGGAGGAGAGCCACACCCACACAGGAGAGGGAGGAGAGCAGGAATGGGAGCCGCCGCGCCCACACAGGAGAGAGAGGGAGGAGAGCCGTGCCCTCACAGGAGAGAGAGGGAGGAGAGCAGGAATGGGAGCTGCGCCGTGCCCACACAGGAGAAAGAGGGAGGAGAGCAGGAATGGGAGCCGCGCCGCGCCCACACAGGAGAGAGAGGAGAGCCGCACCCTCACAGGAGAGAAAGGGAGGAGAGCAGGAATGGGAGCCGCTCCTGATTCACCGGGATGGGGGAGTGATAGAGAGAGGCAGCCTGCCTGAGCAGGTTCCGACTCGCCAGCTTGTGGAATCTCTCTCTCCACTCCGCCCTCTTCCCTGGAGCTGCAGTGTGGATAGCCTTGTGTAGTCTTGTTATTCATACAGCTCCTCTGTTTCAGGAGAAAAGTGCTTCTTTAAACCGGAGCAAATCCCAGAAGGATGGATCCGGAGCGAATTCACAGAGAGCCAAGTGAGTATACCCCCGATTTCATTTTATTAATACTATCTAGTGTGTGACTGCAGCGCAGTGTGTGTGTGTGTGTGTGACTGTGCAGCGCAGTGTGTGTGTGTGTGTGTGTGTGTGTGTGTGAGTGACTCTGTGCAGCACTGTGTGTGTGTGACTCTATGTAGCACTGTGTGTGTGTGTGACTCTGTGCAGCACAGCGCAGTGTGTGTGTGTGTGTGACTGTGCAGCGCAGTGTGTATGTGTGTGACTCTGTGCGGCGCAGTGTGTGACTGTTTGACTCCAGTGTTCTCTGTGTCTCATGCTCTAACCCTGTGCTCCTGTCTGCACTCAGACTTGCTGTCTGTCTGTAGTGGCTTTGCTTTGATCACCCAGCTGCCTGGACCTTCACTGCATTACTGTAACAGTGTCTCTCTCTCTCTCTCTCATATCGTCTTCACAGTATCCACACATCTGAGAGCCAACAAGAATTCTTCCGAATGCTGGATGAAAAAATCGAGAAGGTAAGAGCTGGCAAAGTGTCTCGACCTCTCCAGATTTGTGTGTGATTGGAATTGGGGTGAGCTCAGATTCCAGGGTTAAACCAGCCCGTGCCGTGCTGTGCTGTGCTGTGCTGTGCTGTGCTGTGCCCGTGCTGTGGAGAGTGGAGGCACTGTGTCACTGCTGCTCCTGGCTCCCTCCCGGCAGCAGCAGGCCGGTCAGTGAGAGCAGAGGCTCTGCAGCAAAAGCACATCAACAAATACCTTCCACTGGTTCCCACTAACTGAGCGGCAGTCCGTGCTCTCCCTCTCTGAAGAAGCACACACAGCCGCTGTGATAGCGAGCACCTCCTCTACAGGGGACCCCTGTGAGCTCTGTCCTCAGTGTACAGTGTTACTCGTGTACAAGCATACATCACATGATAACTCATCTAATAAGAGACCACAACTGTGCCACCCTTAATGCCCCCCTAGAACTGGACTGTCTCTCATTGTCCTTCACCTTCAGCCATGAGGACCGGTGAGAGTGACTCCCAGCGCCAGCCCCTGTGTCTGTCTGTTTTATCCACAATGCCTGTGTGTGTGTGTGTGTGTGTGTGTCTCTGAGACTCTCTCTCTCTCTCTCATCACTGTGCTGTCACTGTGTATCTTTACACTGTGTAATGGGTCAGCGAGCTCTCTCTCTCTCTCTCTCATCGCTGTGTTGTCACTGTGTATCTCTACACTGTAATGGGTCAGGGAGCTCTCTCGCTCTCTCGCTCTCTCGCTCTCTCGCTCTCTCGCTCTCTCTCTCATCGCTGTGCTGTCACTGTGTATGTCCACACTGTTTAATGGGTCAGGGAGCTCTCTTACTCTCTCACTCTCTCTCTCTCATCGCTGTGCTGTCACTGTGTATCTCTACACTGTGTAATGGGTCAGGGAGCTGTCTCACACTCTGTCTCCCTCTCTGTCTCTTCCAGGGTCCAGACTACAGCTCTGAGGAGGAGAAGGACATCACATAGTGCTCTGGAGGGGACTGCGTGGGATGCTGCTGGATAGAGACAGGCAAACAGGACCCCTTTTTAATCCCAGCAAGGGGGGGGTGGAGTCGGACAGCTGGGCCCTGCGCCCCCCCTCGCTCTGGCTCTTTCCCGGCCGCTCCATTTTTAATCTGCTCTGTGGGTGGTCCCGGCCTGGACCCCCGCCTCCAGGAAGGAACTCTTTGCTTCTGTCGCAAAAAAAACAACCTCCCAGCCTACAGGTCACAGGTCACAGGTCACGCTTCCACCCTGGGGAGGTCACTCGGGGCGTGTCCCATATGTCGCCTTGGAAACGCAGATACTCGGCTTCACCCCTTCCGGCTCGCTGCTGGAACTCTGCTCCACACGGACTGGGATTTTCTTTTCTATTCAAATAAATACTCTGCTGTTTTTAACTGAATTCCTTCTGTAAACACATCAGAGAAAGCTTGTCTGTGTCTGTCTGTCTGTCTGTCTGTCTGCTGGGCAGGTATGCTCACTCTTAGTTCAGTGACAGAGAAAGCTTGTCTGTGAGAGAGGAGGACTGACCGTCTGTCTGTTTGTCTCTGCCTGCCTGTCTGTTTGTCTGTGTGTGTCTGCCTGTCTGTCTGCTGGGCAGGACTGCTCACTGTTAGTTCAGTGACACAGAAAGGTGTCTGTGTGCTTGTGTGCCTTTCCTGTCAGCAGCATGTAACCGTTTAACCCGAAGGGGTCTAGAGTATCTTCTCTTCCCTCGTCTCCAGTCCACTTCCCTTTCCCACGACAATCTTGCATACCTTTGGTTCGGTCTTTACTTTGTAAGAAAATTATCTGAGAGACCCACACAGCGGGGTGCTGCAGTTCAGCTGCGCTCTGCCTGCAAGTGCAGTTCAAGTTCGTGCAGGTCAGCTGTGTTTATTGAGGGAGGGCAGGTATTCAGAGAGGGACAGCGTGCTTTCTCTGCTTTTACTTTGTGCTCCTTATCAGACAGCCAATCGTGAATATGCATTGTTGACTTGACGTCATGATCCTGCAGTGATGCAGAGAGAGGGAACGTCATGATCCTGCAGTGATGCAGAGAGAGGGAACGTCATGATCCTGCAGTGATGCAGAGAGAGGAACGTCATGATCCTGCAGTGATGCAGAGAGGGAACGTCATGATCCTGCAGTGATGCAGAGAGAGGGAACATCATGATCCTGCAGTGATGCAGAGAGAGGGAACGTCATGATCCTGCAGTGATGCAGAGAGAGGGAACGTCATGATCCTGCAATGATGCAGAGAGAGGGAACGTCATGATGTGCTACAGATTCTATAGACAGTGTCTCTGGATGATCGTGTGCTACAGATGCTATAGACAGTGTATCTGGATGATCGTGTGCTACAGATTCTATAGACAGCGTCTCGGGATGATCGTGTGCTACAGATTCTATAGACAGTGTATCTGGATGATCGTGTGCTACAGATGCTATAGACAGTGTATCCGGATGATCGTGTGCTACAGATTCTATAGACAGCGTCTCTGGATGATCGTGTGCTACAGATTCTATAGACAGTGTATCCGGATGATCGTGTGCTACAGATTCTATAGACAGCGTCTCTGGATGATCGTGTGCTACAGATTCTATAGACAGCGTCTCTGGATGATCGTGTGCTACAGATTCTATAGACAGCATCTCTCGATCGTGTGCTACAGATTCTATAGACAGCGTCTCTGGATGATCGTGTGCTACAGATTCTATAGACAGTGTATCTGGATGATCGTGTGCTACAGATGCTATAGACAGCGTCTCGGGATGATCGTGTGCTACAGATTCTATAGACAGTGTATCTGGATGATCGTGTGCTACAGATTCTATAGACAGCATCTCTCGATGATCGTGTGCTACAGATTCTATAGACAGTGTATCTGGATGATCGTGTGCTACAGGAGGGCAGGAGCACACAGGACTGCAGATAGTAAAGCTGATTAGAGCAGAGAGATTTCTATCCAGCCAGGCAGAGCAGCTGCACAGGTACAGCTAGAAAGAAACAAAAAACCCAAACTTGCATTTCATTGAAACGACTTTCCTTTAATTCAGCTTTGTTAATTACAGGATTTATAAAAGGTAAGGAAAGTTCAGAGAAAGGAATACAAACATTCGCTGCAATTTTGAAATAATAATCAGGTTTTATACACACATCAGATTCAAAATGTTTTGCATTAAACATAAAAAATAATCACTTCTGTTATCTGTAGTGCTCCCCCTGTTTAGAACAGACATGGAGTTTCTGCAAAACCACTGAACCCCCTCTAGATTAGAACCCTGCCGATCAGCAGCGTTTTCATTTTGAAAGGCAGACAAATAAGAGGTTGCCTTTACAACCTCTGTGTCCATCAGGACAGGTTCAGATCTAGTTGTGTTGTAGCTGGAGAGTCAAGCCTCTGTGTGAGGTCCTGAACTGGGATTATATCATGCACTGTTTGTTCTAGTTTTGTAAAATAAAGAGTTTTCAAAACCAGGAGTTACCAGAAATAAAAGATCAGAGTAAACCCTTTGAAGTAAACAGAGCCCCAAATAACAAAACGTTTCCAGAAGCAAAGCGCTCTGCACTGTCTCGAACATTACCAGGATCTGTGCAGGGATTCGGGGAGGTGTGGCTGGAACCAAGACCTGGACTGGAGCAGCCGTGGCTGACTGGAGCAGAGCACACTGTGGACAGTCCCTCAGGGAGCTCGCCTCACACTCTGAAACACTGCAGGAGAAGCCTGGCTGCCAGGGATCACGTTGCACAGGGTCAGCTACCAGCCATGGAAGCACAGCAGATTCACCCACTCCAGGTTTTACTAGGAGCTTGAGTAGCCACAGTGTGTAGGTAACAAGCTCAGGGGTGTCTTATTGAACCAGGAATGGATCAGACTGCATAGCATGAATATGCCTTTGTTTGCACAGGGATGAAGGTGATAGACGGGCTGCTGCTGATTCCTCATTAAACACTATTGAAATGATAAAAGCCGCGCCTAACAATGAAAGCTAAAAGAATTATTTGATGAAGCAGCATTGGGGTTTTATACCATCAGCTCACATATACCCCCTTGAAATAAAATAAGAAATCACATTCCTTTATCATAGACCTGTTCATTTAAAGACAGTATTTCATACACAACATCCTATAATAATAATAATAATAATAATAATAATATACATTTTAGCAATTTACACCCCCAATTACAAATATAACACAAGTCTTATTAGCAAGGTTAGCACCCACCCCTCCCCTAGTTACAAATCTACAGCAGATGAATGCTCCTGTCCTACACTGACAGCACTCTCGCAATGCCAGGTAGGAATGCACAACAGACAACACTGACCTCTGCTGGTTGGCAGCTCTAATGCACAAAACAGCCTATTAAAAATGAGACTGGGAATGGATTGTTAGTCACACCGCTGCCAGCTCACCCAGCAAAAGACTGGACTGGGGTCCAGATGGACAGCTGAGACAGACCTGGGAAAGTGAAGCATGACCGTCACACCGCTGCCAGATCACCCAGCAAAGGACTGGACTGGGGTCCAGATGGACAGCTGAGACAGACCTGGGAAAGTGAAGCATGACCGTCACACCGCTGCCAGCTCACCCAGCAAAGGACTGGACTGGGGTCCAGATGGACAGCTGAGACAGACCTGGGAAGCTCACGGTCTGGTCCAGCTCCCCAGCCTGGACTGGGGGCTGGACCTGAGACAGAACCTGGGAAAGTCTTCTGAGTCAGCACACAAAGACCAGCCCTGTGGACAGCTGAATGCATCACTGAGTCACACAGACCAGCCCTGGCTACTGAATGCATCACTGAGCACACAGACCAGCCCTGTATACTGAATGCATCACTGAGCACAAAGACCAGCCCTGTATACTGAATGCATCACTGAGCACACAGACCAGCCCTGTTTACTGAATGCATCACTGAGCACACAGACCAGCCCTGTTTACTGAATGCATCACTGAGCACACAGACCAGCCGTTTACTGAATGCATCACTGAGCACACAGACCAGCCGTTTACTGAATGCATCACTGAGCACACAGACCAGCCGTTTACTGAATGCATCACTGAGCACACAGACCAGCCGTTTACTGAATGCATCACTGAGCACACAGACCAGCCCTGTATACTGAATGCATCACTGAGCACACAGACCAGCCCTGTTTACTGAATGCATCACTGAGCACACAGACCAGCCCTGTTTACTGAATGCATCACTGAGCACACAGACCAGCCCTGTTTACTGAATGCATCACTGAGCACACAGACCAGCCCTGTTTACTGAATGCATCACTGAGCACACAGACCAGCCCTGTTTACTGAATGCATCACTGAGCACACAGACCAGCCGTTTACTGAATGCATCACTGAGCACACAGACCAGCCCTGTATACTGAATGCATCACTGAGCACACAGACCAGCCCTGTTTACTGAATGCATCACTGAGCACAAAGACCAGCCACTCACTCTCTCACTAGGAATTAAACAGAAAAGTAACAAATCAACAGAAAACCCGGATCTATGAAGCAGCTCCACTGGTCAGCCAATTAGAAACCCTGGAGCAGGATCTCCACCCGCGTCCTGCAGAGCCCAGTCCTGCAGGCTTTCTAGGTGCCTTTTCATCAGCAATGGCTAAACATCTGGAACATGTTAATCTGGACTGATTAAGACGTGAATCGGTTCAATTAAGTAACTGAGAACTCGGTGGAAATGAAAACCAGACGCCCTGCAGCTCTCCAGGACCAGGGCTGGAGACCCCTGCCCATGATAATCAAAAAAAAAAAAATATATATATATCTAAAAATATTTAATTAGAATCTGTTTAACGGTGCTGCAGCTCGAGGTCCTGAAGCTCATCTCCCCCCCCACCCTTTCCTGCGTTTGGATTTTATTTTTATCAGTTACTCCCTGTCCAATAAACACAGAATATTCTAATCCTCCTCTGGAAGACAGTGTTCATGTTCCCTCAGGCTCCCCCCCTTTCTGGAGTCCTTTTGGAACGATCCCCGAGTGAGCTGCCTCTGCTTTGTTCTGGTTTGTACCACATGCGTTCCTGGGAGAGGGGTGGTCACAGCTCGTCCTTCTCCATCTGCTGGAAGACCTCCAGGTCCTCTCTCCAGTCTGACAGGATGGACTCTGGGTCCTGGCCAGTGTCCCGCTGGAGTCCTGTCTCTGTGTCCACAGCCTCCTGCTGCTGTGTGCCTGATGGGGGGAGGCTGGCTGCACACTCCCCCCTCTCCGCAGCAGAGCAGGATTCCTCTGGTTTAGAGTGGGGACTCTCCGTGTCAGCACCTGGGAGAGAGACAGACTGAACTTCACTTTCTTTAAGTATTTCAGGTGAACTAAAAACAATAAGAGACACAGAGGCAAACCTAAACACAGACAGAGACACACACAGACGGACAGAGACACACACACACAGACAGACCCACTGACCCCCTTAACCAGCCAGGGTAACTCAATGGCCACTTTCCAGATCTTACCCCAACACTCAGAGCCACTAGACAGCAGCTCCTGTAATAAGGGTTACATGTAGATAAAGAAGGAGCCCCAGTCTGCGCTCTGCACAGCTCTCCCTAAACACTGCAGTGAGACGCGGGACGCAGTGAGGAAACAGGCAGACCAGACTCTGTGCAGATCAGTGCGGGACGCAGTGAGGAAACAGGCAGACCAGGCTCTGTGCAGATCAGTGCGAGACGCAGTGAGGAAACAGGCAGACCAGGCTCTGTGCAGATCAGTGTGGGACGCAGTGAGGAAACAGGCAGACCAGACTCTGTGCAGATCACTGCGGGACGCAGTGAGGAAACAGGCAGACCAGACTCTGTGCTGATCACTGCGGGACGCAGTGAGGAAACAGGCAGACCAGACTCTGTGCAGATCACTGCGGGACGCAGTGAGGAAACAGGCAGACCAGGCTCTGTGCAGATCAGTGCGGGACGCAGTGAGGAAACAGGCAGACCAGACTCTGTGCAGATCAGTGCGGGGCGCGGTGAGGAAACAGGCAGACCAGGCTCTGTGCAGATCAGTGCGGGACGCAGTGAGGAAACAGGCAGACCAGGCTCTGTGCAGATCAGTGCGGGACGCAGTGAGGAAACAGGCAGACCAGGCTCTATGCAGATCAGTGCGGGACGCAGTGAGGAAACAGGCAGACCAGGCTCTGTGATCAGTGTGGGACGCAGTGAGGAAACAGGCAGACCAGGCTCTGTGATCAGTGTGGGACGCAGTGAGGAAACAGGCAGACCAGGCTCTGTGATCAGTGTGGGACGCAGTGAGGAAACAGGCAGACCAGGCTCTGTGCAGATCAGTGCAGAGGCTGCAGGGCAGGACGCTGCTCAGTGTTCAATGTTTAGTCTAACACACGGGTGAACAGAAGGAAGGAAGGTACTTACTGCTCTCCAGAATGTAGCTGGGGAGTGTTTTACCTTTAAATATCGCCTCTAAAAGATCCAGCATGAAGGCACGAGGGAGAGAAGCAACACGAGCGTTACAGACAAGTACAGCCCTGCCTGCACAGGGGCGGGGCCTGGGCCGGGGGAAGGGCTGCAACTCTTATCCTGCCTCCAACACGCCACTGCTTTCACAGTGTGCAGTGCAGCTGGCAGGTACTCAACTGAAGCACAGTGCCAGGCACTTCACAGGTGGACAGTGTTACAGCGGCCGGGGGCTCCGTTAGGCCCGTCTTTGCAGGGTCTCTGCTTGTGGGGTGTGGATCTGGATCGGTAATGCAGGGCCTCTAGCCTCCCTCCCCCAGTCTGAGAGAATAGCAGGGCTGCTCTCTTTCTCTCCCGTTTACAATGTATCCTCCCCCTCTCTCACCTCTGTCAGACAGCAGCCCCTCCACCTCTCTGTACTCTCCCCTCTCTCACCTCTGTCAGACAGCAGCACCTCCACCTCTCTGTACTCTCCCCTCTCTCTCACCTCTGTCAGACAGCAGCACCTCCACCTCTCTGTACTCTCCCCTCTCTCTCACCTCTGTCCCTGGCTCTGTCAGACAGCAGCCCCTCCACCTCTCTGTACTCTCCCCTCTCTCTCACCTCTGTCAGACAGCAGCACCTCCACCTCTCTGTACTCTCCCCTCTCTCTCACCTCTGTCAGACAGCAGCACCTCCATCTCTCTGTACTCTCCCCTCTCTCACCTCTGTCCCTGGCTCTGTCAGACAGCAGCACCTCCACCTCTCTGTACTCTCCCCTCTCTCTCACCTCTGTCAGACAGCAGCACCTCCACCTCACTGTACTCTCCCCTCTCTCTCACCTCTGTCAGACAGCAGCACCTCCACCTCTCTGTACTCTCCCCTCTCTCTCACCTCTGTCCTTGGCTCTGTCAGACAGCAGCACCTCCACCTCTCTGTACTCTCCCCTCTCTCTCACCTCTGTCCCTGGCTCTGTCAGACAGCAGCCCCTCCACCTCTCTGTACTCTCCCCTCTCTCACCTCTGTCAGACAGCAGCACCTCCACCTCTCTGTACTCTCCCCTCTCTCACCTCTGTCAGACAGCAGCACCTCCACCTCTCTGTACTCTCCCCTCTCTCTCACCTCTGTCAGACAGCAGCACCTCCACCTCTCTGTACTCTCCCCTCTCTCACCTCTGTCCCTGGCTCTGTCAGACAGCAGCCCCTCCACCTCTCTGTACTCTCCCCTCTCTCACCTCTGTCAGACAGCAGCCCCTCCACCTCTCTGTACTCTCCCCCCTCTCACCTCTGTCAGACAGCAGCACCTCCACCTCTCTGTACTCTCCCCTCTCTCACCTCTGTCAGACAGCAGCACCTCCACCTCTCTGTCTCCCTCTCTCTCACCTCTGTCAGACAGCAGCCCCTCCACCTCTCTGTACTCTCCCCTCTCTCTCACCTCTGTCAGACAGCAGCACCTCCACCTCTCTGTACTCTCCCCTCTCTCTCACCTCTGTCAGACAGCAGCACCTCCACCTCTCTGTACTCTCCCCTCTCTCTCACCTCTGTCCCTGGCTCTGTCAGACAGCAGCCCCTCCACCTCTCTGTACTCTCCCCTCTCTCTCACCTCTGTCTCTGGCTCTGTCAGACAGCAGCACCTCCACCTCTCTGTACTCTCTCAGCGCATCCAGGATGATTTTGCCCTCCTTGTTGAAGAGGAAGAGGAGCGGGATGGTGATGTCATCAGTGCTCTTCCCATCCCCCGCCATCTGGAACAAGGGTGCCGTGTCACTGCTGCTGCCCTCGTTATCATCTGTCCAATAGGAACATGCACCCATCAACCAATAGGAACACAGGAACACAAACTGATCAACCAATAGGGATGAACACCTTACACACTATAGAAAACAATAATTTTAAATTTAAACTCCTCCTCATGATGACAATGCCCCCTATGGCTCCTATATAAACCCCTCTCCTCACCGATGACAATGCCCCCTATGGCTCCGGCTCGCTGGATGCTCCTTGCCTTCTCTGCGAACATGCACTGGCCCCTCTGCACGAGAGCGATGCGCCCGGCCAGCAGGTCTGGGTTGGTCACCTCGGAGCAGCCACTGAAAGGCTCGGTCAGTGCCACAGAGCCCCGCGCCTGCAGAGAGTTTAACACACCACACTTAAATCCATTTCATATTCCACTACTAACAGCAACATTACCTCCAGTGCCCTTTACTGTTTCTCTGCTGTTGGAGATATTTAGATTAATTGCTAGTCAAAATCCTAAAAGGTATAGACAATGTTGACCCAGGGGACTTTTTTGACCTGAAAAAAGAAACAAGGACCAGGGGTCACAAATAGAGATTAGATAAAGGGGCATTTAGAACAGAAAACAGGAGGCACTTTTTTACACAGAGAATTGTGAGGGTCTGGAACCAACTCCCCAGTAATGTTGTTGAAGCTGACACCCTGGGATCCTTCAAGAAACTGCTTGATGAGATTCTGGGATCAATAAGCTACAAACAACCAAACGAGCAAGATGGGCTGAATGGCTTCCTCTCATTTGTAAACTTTCTTATGTTCTTAGTATTTGTGTATCTTGATTCAGAACATGCAGATATTCATATACAAGACAATGTTACAGGGATGGAAGTAAGAGTCACCTGAGCTTGCTAGCTCTACACTGGGGTTAGTCAAGCTTACAGTAAACCCTGGTTTGGGTGACACTGCTCTGCAGTCAGAGTGTTATTCCCACCCCTGTATATATGAAGTCACTGCCTCTGCTTCCTGGTACCCAATCACTTCAGCGTCAGCACCACAGTTGAAACAGGACTCTCACTGGGAAGCTGATGAGCTATGCACATAACAAACAGGAGCAGAACAGACAGACTCATTCTTAATTATACTTGCTTATTGCCTAATCTTTCAAATGAATACATTCCCATTTCCCTGGCTGAACATTACACACCCCCACATTGCTTTTGAACAGGTCCAGCCCAAACTGTGCAGGTCCCGCGGTCAGTACCACTCTGCCGAAGAAGGGGTGTGAGATGATTTGCACAGCACGAGGGGGGAGCTGCTCCTTCTGCTGCTGGCTGGAGAGTTCGATCATCTCCTGCATGAAGCGTAAGCCGTCCTCCGCATCAACAGCACTGTCAGCCTGGAGAGAAAAAGAGAGAGAGTGTGAGAGAGAGGGGGTGAGAGAGCACTGTCAGCCTGGGGAGAGAGAGAGAGGGGTGAGAGAGTGAGGGGGTGAGAGAGCACTGTCAGCCTGGAGAGAGAGAGAGAGTGAGGGGGTGAGAGAGCACTGTCAGCCTGGGGAGAAAGAGAGAGGGGGGAGAGAGAGTGAGGGGTGAGAGAGCACTGTCAGCCTGGGGAGAGAGAGAGAGTGAGGGGGGGAGAGAGCACTGTCAGCCTGGAGAGAGAGAGAGGGGGGGGGTGAGAGTGAGGGGGTGAGAGAGCACTGTCAGCCTGGAGAGAGAGAGAGAGGGGGGGAGAGAGAGGGGGTGAGTGAGGGGAGAGAGCACTGTCAGCCTGGAGAGAGAGAGAGAGAGAGAGAGAGAGAGTGTGAGAGTGAGGGGGTGAGAGAGCACTGTCAGCCTGGGGAGAGAGAGAGAGGGGGAGAGTGAGGGGTGAGAGAGCACTGTCAGCCTGGAGAGAGAGAGAGAGGGGGGGTGAGAGTGAGGGGTGAAAGAGCACTGTCAGCCTGGGGAGAGAGTGAGAGTGAGGGGGTGAGAGAGCACTGTCAGCCTGGGGAGAGAGAGAGAGTGAGAGTGAGGGGGTGAGAGAGCACTGTTAGCCTGGGTGAAAGAGTGAGGAGGTGTAGTGACCTGCGTGGTGTGCTGGATTGAGAGTGAGATGAGGTGTAGTGACCTGCGTGGCGTGCTGGATTGAGAGTGAGAAAGTGAGACGAGGGTGTAGTGACCTGCGTGGCATGCTGGATTGAGAGTGAGAGAGTGAGACGAGGGTGTAGTGACCTGCGTGGTGTGCTGGATTGAGAGTGAGAGAGTGAGACGAGGGTGTAGTGACCTGCGTGGCGTGCTGCACCAGCTGCACTCGGCCATCCTTCAGGTGGATCAGACTGATCCCCATCCTGCGCAGGAGCTCCAGCTGCTCGGGGCTGTTCGCCATGAAGTCCCTCGCTCGGAGGGGGGGCTGAGGGCCAGAGTCCCTGAAACACAGAGAGGGGTGAACACAGAGACACAGAGAGGGGTGAACACACAGAACACAGAGAGGGGTGAACACACAGAGACACAGAGAGGGGTGAACACAAAGAACACAAGACAGGCAAACAAAGGTACAGCCAGCTGCCAGTGCTGCAGCGAGGAGAGCTGCTGGACGGTGTGGTTTGGTTACTGTCCTTGGGATGCCCCTGGACAGCTTCACATGCTAAATAAAGCGGACGTGTTTTTGAGTGTGCACTGAGACTAACACTGCGTTCTCTGTAGAACTCACCCGCGGGGGCCGGGCCGGGGGCAGCTCTTGTCCACCGCGTTCTTGATTTGTTCTCGGATGCTGCGTGCGAAGGCAGGGTTGTTTGGGAACAGCCCCTGTGTGTTGGGGCAGGACCAGTCGAAGTTACTGTCGTCCAGATCAGCCAGATCCAGCAGCTCCTGGGCAGTCTGGAGAGAGAGAGAGAGAGAGAGAGAGAGAGCATATGAGAGAGAGAAAGATAGAGCGAGAGGGATGGGATGGGAATAAGAGTTCCATTGCAGAGCAGTTGCATCCATTCCAGGTTTTACTAGGAGCCTGATTTGCCCCAGCGTACAGGTAACAAGCTCTGGCGTTTCTCACTAAACTCCTAGTAAAGCTGTGCAATGGGAGTCTGGTTTCCAGCCCTGCTCACCGTGTTCCTCCGGGGCCCGGTGTGGTTGCAGGTGGACAGCGAGAGGGGCAGCAGGTGGGCCTCGGTGGTGAACAGGTAGTGGTCCATGTCAAACAGCAGGTCCTCCTTGTCAGCAAAGAGCAGGAACAGGTACTTGAACATCTCAGCCAGGAAGAACGAGTCCATGCTGGAGAGAGACAGAGAGCAAGGAGTCAGAGAGAGAGAGAGAGAGAGAGAGCAAGGAGTCCGAGATAGAGAGAGCATTGTGGATCAAACAGACAGACAGACACAGGGGCTGGCGCTGGGAGTCACTCTCACCGGTCCTCGTGGCTGCCGGTCCGCACGTCTTTCATGGCAGCGAAGCCACAGGGAACTCGGGCGAACTTGTTCAGGTTCTCCAGGATGGTCTTCCCCGTCTCCAGGTAGTAGGGGTCTCCTGTGGCCTGGGAGAGGGGGCAGCAATGACGCTTCATTATTCTCCATTCTTTGACTACAGTAGATCAGGGATGCATTTCCATGAAATACATCCCTGTGACATAGAAGGATCACCTATTCCAGCATTTAATACAACCTTGATTATACAGTGTATAAGTAACAAGCTCAGGTGTGTTATTACTTATTAGCAAAACCAGGAATGGGTCAAACTGCTATGCAATTGGAGTCGTATTCCCATTCCTGCAGTTACATACACACACCAAGGGTACAACTTCAGAGAAGGTAGGTCCATAGCATGAGGGACAGAAATCCCCTCATGCTCAGGAGGAGGAGGAGGAGGAGGAGGAGGAGGGGGAGGAGGAAGGGGGGGGTCACGCACCTTGTACAGGAAGTAGGTGCTCTCAGCGAACTCGGGGCGCAGGGGGTGCTGGCCCCAGTGCACCCTGAAGTCTGTGGTGAAGGCCTGGAACACACAGGGACAGAGTCAGGAAGCAGCAACACAACACAGCTGCACAGAGCGAGACGCGGACCAAACCAGCGCTGGCCAGGCTCCTGTAGGAAACCACACAGAGCGAGACGCGGACCAAACCAGCGCTGGCCAGGCTCCTGTAGGAAACCACACAGAGCGAGACGCGGACCAAACCAGCGCTGGCCAGGCTCCTGTAGGAAACCACACAGAGCGAGATGCGGACCAAACCAGCGCTGGCCAGGCTCCTGTAGGAAACCACACAGAGCGAGATGCGGACCAAACCAGCGCTGGCCAGGCTCCTGTAGGAAACCACACAGCTGACAGAGCCAGCATGGCGAGCACAGGGATGCAGTTTCAATCACACTGCTGACAGAGCCTTACCTCCGGCAGGAAGTTGTGCTTCTTGATGACCTGGTAGAGCATCTCGTGTGTCTCGATCGCCGGCTTGATGTCCCCTTTCAGCACCTGCGGAGACGGACAGCGGCACTCAGCGGCACACACAGCTTTTGAAAGCTAGTCTTTAACTTGTTCATGTCATATTGAAATGTGTTTGTGGATGTGAGGGGTAGGGGTGCGGTGTGGAGTGTAGGGTACAGTGTGGAGTTAAGGGTGCAGTGTAGGGTACAGTGTGGCGTGTAGGAGTGCGGTGTGGAGTGTAGGGGTGCTGTGTAGGGTACAGTGTGGAGTTCAGGTTGCCGTGTTAAGTGTAGGGGTGCGGTGTAGGGTAGTGTGGAGTGTAGCGGTGCTGTGTAGGCTACAGTGTGGAGTTAAGGGTGCAGTGTGGAGCACAGGATGCTGTGTGGAGTGTAGGGGTGCAGTGCAGATTGCTGTGTGGCGTGTAGGGGTGCAGTGTAGGGTAGAGTGTGGAGTGTATGGTGCAGTTTGGAGTGTAGGGGTGTGGTGTGGAGTGTAGTGTGGAGTGAATGGTGCAGTGTGGAGTGTAGGGTACAGTGTAGAGTATAGGGGTGCAGGGTGCAGTGTGGAGTGTAGGGGTGCGGTGTGGAGTGTAGGGGTGCGGTGTGGAGTGGAGTGAATGGTGCAGTGTGGAGTATAGGGGTGCAGTGTGGAGTGCAGAGTGCTGGGGGTGGTACCTGCAGTCCTGGGAAGAAGGCGAGCAGCGAGTCCATCCAGGTGCGCGCGTTCAGCAGGGGTTTGTGGATGTGCACGTCCAGCAGGAGCGGAGGCTGGCTGATGTACTTCATGATGGAGGAGTAGTGCTGAGGATCCAGGGGGACAGGGGGGTCAGCGTGGGACAGAGACACAGAGAGACAGGCACACACACAGCTCAGACACTCACAGTGTTGAAGCGCTCCAGGTAGCTGTCGTCTCCCAGCAGTATGTAAGCCTTCAGCAGGTACTCGTAATAGGAGTCGATTCCAGCCCCCACACCGCTGTCTGTGAGGAACAAAACAAGCAGTCTGTATTACTGGCAGACAGGCAGGCAGACAGGCAGACAGGGGGACAGACAGGCAGGCAGACACACAGACGGACGGACAGGGGGACAGACATGGAAGGCGGCAGAGAGCACGAAGCACTTGCCAGTGCCTACCCCAGCGCACCCAGTCCAGTCCCAGTACCTACCCCTGCGCACCCAGTCCAGTCTCAGTACCTACCCCTGCGCACCCAGTCCAGTCCCAGTACCTACCCCCATGCACCCAGTCCAGTCTCAGTACCTACCCCCCAAGCACCCAGTCCAGTCCCAGTACCTACCCCCGCGCACCCAGTCGCCTCAGTACCTACCCCTGCGCCCCCAGTCCAGTCCCAGTACCTACCCCCGCGCACCCAGTCCAGTCCCAGTACCTACCCCTGCGCACCCAGTCCAGTCTCAGTACCTACCCCTGCGCACCCAGTCCAGTCTCAGTACCTACCCCTGCGCACCCAGTCTCCAGTGTGGATGTTGATCGTGGTTCCCACCAGGTTGCTGTTGCGCTGCCGCTTCTCCCACAGGAAGTCCAGGGCTCTGCGCGTGCGCCTGAACAGACAGACAGACAGGAGAGAAGGAGGGAGGGGATCACTGAGAATCAAGAACAAGAACAACAGCACTGATCGCTCGTGATCTCAGCTGCTCTCACCTCGAAGACCGGCTCTCCAGTGAAGCGACTCAGGGCAGCGAACTCCAGGATCATGGTGCCGGCGCAGGCGGTGCAGGTGTCTGTCTCCGTGCGGTGCGGGACTCGGGGCTGTGCAGACCGTGCTTCAGATTGATCTGCGGGAGGAGAGCCGGTGAGTACAGCAACAAACCCACCCCCAGGGGAGGGCAGGGATGGAAAGAAGACTCCCGCTGCACAGCAGTTTGATCCTTTCCTGGTTTCACTAGGAGTTCAATAAGACACACCCCAGCTCGTTACCTATACAGTGGGGCTAATCAAGTTCGTCTTAGTAAAACCTGGAAGGGGTGACACCGCTGTGCAACGGGAGTCTTATTTCCAGCCCTGGCTAAGGCGTGTCCGTGGAGGGGTACGTACCCGGGGGTAGGGCAGTCCGCTGGAGGTGTTGAAGGCAGGCAGCAGGCGCAGCCCCAGCTCCTTGGCCATGCTGAGCAGCCTGCCTTGGTACCAGGGCATGTAGGCGTCCCCGTCACGCAGCATCAGGGCCATGGAGTGCCCGCCTAGCAGACCCCTGCCGAGAGGGGGAGGGGGGAGAGGTCACTCGGAGCCCATCACCCTAACCCATTCTCTGATGCAGCACACCCCCCCTCACCCTAACCCATTCTCTGATGCAGCACACCCCCCCTCACCCTAACCCATTCTCTGATGCAGCACACCCCCCCTCACCCTAACCCATTCTCTGATGCAGCACACCCCCTCACCCTAACCCATTCTCTGATGCAGCACACCCCTCACCCTAACCCCATTCTCTGATGCAGCACACCCCCTCACCCTAACCCATTCTCTGATGCAGCACACCCCTCACCCTAACCCATTCTCTGATGCAGCACACCCCCTCACCCTAACCCATTCTCTGATGCAGCACACCCCTCACCCTAACCCATTCTCTGATGCAGCACCCCCCCTCACCCTAACCCATTCTCTGATGCAGCACACCCCCTCACCCTAACCCATTCTCTGATGCAGCACACCCCCTCACCCTAACCCATTCTCTGATGCAGCACACCCCCTCACCCTAACCCATTCTCTGATGCAGCACACCCCCTCACCCTAACCCATTCTCTGATGCAGCACACCCCCCTCACCCTAACCCATTCTCTGATGCAGCACACCCCCCTCACCCTAACCCATTCTCTGATCCAGCACACCCCCCCTCACCCTAACCCATTCTCTGATCCAGCACACACACACAGCTTCACAGTCTGGAAGGCACACACACAAGCCCACTGTACTGCAGGTCTAGCCCATTGCTGCCCCCACACTGAGTACGCAGACAGCGAGCCTCACCCCAGCACTCGGATGTTGGTCTCGAACACAGACACCACAATGTCGTTATCCAGCCGCACATCACGCAGAACCCTCCGCACTGCCTCCTCAAACTCCATAGGCTTATTCAGCACCGCTAGAGTGTCCATTGTGTCTATCAGCGTCAAGGAGAACCTGGGGAAGAGAAACACAATTAAAAACCCAGCAGCAGCAGCAGGCTGTCTCTGAGCAGTGCTGCCAGACTCTGGAGCCTGCAGGGGCAATGCCTGTGTGTTACCCCTGCTTGCTGGTGTGACAGGCAGTGTTGCAGCCCCTGTGTGTTAGCCCTGCTTGCTGGTGTGATAGGCAGTGTTGTGTGACGAACTGTTTGGATTCTACCCCATCGGTGAGGTTAAAAGCTCTACAGCCACACCTGCTCGTGCGCAGCCCCCGTCCAGTTACACAAGCACAGCTGCGTGTTATACAGAGAATACTGTTTATTTAGGGTGCTGTACCATGCAAGCAGAGGGCTGGATCACATCAATATCAGGGTCTAGTGCTGTATATTATAAAGACATTTCAGAGGGCTGGATCGCATCAATATCAGGGTCTAGTGCTGTATATTATAAAGACATTTCAGAGGGCTGGATCACATCAATATCAGGGTCTAGTGCTGTGTCTGTCTGTCTGTCTGTCTGTCTGTCTGTCAGTCACTCTGTCCACTCACTTGCCCAGCGCGTCGTCCACATCCCCTCGACTCGGCTCCAGCCCTCGAACCCGGCCCCGGCAGGTCAGAGGCATCAGCTCGTCTGCAGGGTAGGCATGGTCCTGCAGGGAGAGGGAGTGAGAGAGTGAGGGAGAGAGATAGTGAGAGAATGAGAGACACACAGGCAGTATCTCAACTCTACCCACTGCTTCCCTGGGATATTCCAAGCATGTAAAGCCGATTTGATTTGAGATTACTTATGCAACTGAGATTAATCTGTTTTTCTCTGTAAATCTTACTTATTTATATTCTATATGCATTTTTTAACTTTATCAACGTTGCACGTTTGTGTAGGTGCCAACAAAATGTGAAAACTTTGCAGGGGGTGAATACTTCTGCAAACCACTGTATTATTGTGAGACCAGCAGACTCCAAGATTGCTCTGCCATTATCTCAATATGGACCGGCTGAGAGATGGGCCAGGGTGCAGGGTGCAGGGTGCAGTCTGCAGGGAGCAGTGTGCAGGGAGCAGTGTGCAGGGAGCAGCGTGCAGGGAGCGGGGAGCAGTGTGCAGGGAGTGGGGTGTGGGGAGCAGGGAGCGGGGAGCAGTGTGCAGGGAGCGGGGAGCAGTGTGCAGGGAGCAAGGAGCAGTGTGCAGGGAGCAGGGTGCAGGTAGCGGGGAGCGGGGAGCAGTGTGCAGGGAGCGGGGAACAGGGAGCAGGGAGCAGGGAGCAGCGTGCAGCGTGCAGAGTGCAGGGAGCGGGGAGCAGTGTGCAGGGTGCGGGGTGTGGGGAGCAGGGAGCAGAGTGCAGGGTGCAGGGTGCAGGGAGCAGGGAGCAGTGTGCAGGGAGCAGGGTGCGGGGAGCAGTGCAGGGAGCAGGGAGCAGGGAGCGGGGAGCGGGGAGCAGTGTGCAGGGTGCAGGGAGCAGAGAGCAGGGTGCAGGGAGCAGAGTGCAGGGGATCCGTTTCCTTCTCACACGTCCTTTAACAAACATCTCATTGTAATGTTTACTGTGTTTCTAAGTCTTGTTGTAAAGTATGCAGTATTTACCATGTAGTTTTGATATGCATGGTCAAACATCTCCAATACTTGATCCCTGAAAGAAAAACAAAGAAGTTATTTACCCAACTGGCTCTAATAACTCAGCTGTAACCCCTAGACCTCACTGCCTCCCAGTCTCTACAGCACCCTGCCCCAGGCCCGCACTGTGACTCTCACCTGAGTTTGTGTCTCTCCTCTTTGGTCATGGCGTGTCCCAGTCCCAGCAGGGCTCCCAGTAGCAGCACGGTGCTCCCCAGCCACCCTGCACGGCATCGCGGCGCTGTCATGGCAATGCCTCCCTGCTCGCTTCCGACAGGACCCAGGGATGAGACTGCAGAGCGGTAACTCTGAAGCGGGGCGGGTGTGACACAGACTCCGCCGGGATCTCTGTTGTGACCTCGCTGTGCCTTCCTTCCGGTGCAACCTAAATACAGCGCACCGACTCCTCGATACTGTCGGCGCGATAAGGAGCGCGGTTTGCTTGTAGTGAAGCAGTAGTTTAAGTGTGATTAATCACTGGCGGCGTCTAGAAAGACTGGCGTGTAACGTGCTAGCAGCGCGCACGCTCCGAGCTGCGCCTGTTACTTCTGAGCCGGTCTCCGTCTCATAATGAACACTCTCAGTAAACACAGCGCACTCTGATCAGCGCTTCCTGGCTTATTGCAACTACAGACCCTGACCAGACCTGTTTAACTACCTAATCCTATTTGCATTCAGCAAATCTCTCGAACTGAAAAGAAACCAAACACTTCAAACGTCAGTATGGTATAAAACAGAACCACAAATAATAATGAGAATGCAGCTTGTTTATGAAATCATAACCAGTTCAGCTGCGCGAAGCGGGCCACGTCACCGCGTGTGAATCACAGCGCTGCCTGGTGTAAACAGAAGCAGGTCAATGCTGTCCGGCCGAAGGGAGCTGCAGGTTATATAATAACACACAGCATGTTCCGCTTGACCGCGACACACTACCGTACCTGCACGCTGGACTGATCCCGACAGACCCCCATACCCAGCACACACAACCAGGAGCAGCCAGGTGGAAGTTTCCTCCACATCAGAGATACACCGATCTCCGTCCACAAACAGAAGAGTGTGCGTGTGGGCGATACCTCTTTCTCTCCAGCACAGCGATAAACAAACTGCAATCGTACGAGGCGTGTCAAGATACCGGACACACGCCGCGTCGATCCCGGATCCTTTCTTTATAGAACTTCTCTCTCTCTCTTTCTCCCCCTGTCTCTCTCTTCTGAACCAGAGTCGATCCCTAACCCTCTGCTCTGGTGACACGAGTCAAGAAGGAGCACGGGCTGTCTCTATTTCGACTTTATTTCTCTCTTTCTCTCTCTCTCTCTCTCTCTCTCTCTCTCTCTCTCCGTGTCTCTCCCTCTCCGGGGTTTGCCGCGTACCCCGCAGTACTGCGCTTCCCTCTGCCCCGGCCCGCTCCCTCCTTCTCTCTGAAGCCCGGCTATCCCGCTATCCCCGCCGTGTATCCGTCCCTACCCCGCTATCTGACATCTTCCAGCACCGACTGCTAATGATGACGATGATGTTAGACACCCGGGCGTGACATCCCCACTTCCGCATCCTGTTCCAGACCCCGCCCTGCAGCACTCGTGTCATTGGGCGAGCCGGGGGGTGGAGCGCAGGTCTGATTCTCGTGAAACGTGTTTGGGAATAAGGAACTACAACATCCAAGATGCACCTGGCTATGTGCCGGTCATGAGTTTCTCACGAGCCAAGATTGATTCATTTGTGTGGGTCAGCGCTCACGGGTCAGAGTGAACGAGTGAACAGAACCGGTCCAGTGACAAGCAGCCCGCCCCAGGACACTGAACAGCAGCCCGGCCGCCCCAGCGCGCAGGCACGCACAAGGTGGGTATAGAAAAGCTTGGGTTTTCTTTTTGTATCCGTTATGAAGTGGGGTGTGTGCTCCCCCCGAAACGAGAAGGACCCCTACAGAAAGACTGGGGGTGGGGCTTTGAGCAAAACAAGTTTATATCGTTTTCATATAAAGAACAGCAGTATTTAGCAGCACGGTTATTTTAAGATAGGGTCTAAATCTAGGATGTGATGTGATGCGATGTGTGTTTCCAGTGTGGCTGGCGCTGTGTTGAAATAGTTCCCTGAGGTCCCGTCATATCCTCATGTTTCATATCCTAAACAGCGCTGCCGGCGCTCCCGACTCTGTTAGGCAGGCTAACCGTGGACAAGAGAACAGGGTCGCGATGACCACAGCATTCCTACCCTTCCCGTGCATTTGCCAAGATAGATCAACCTAGTGTATTTTGTTCACAATGTACATGTGTATTGTCACACAATCGAAGACCTTGTCAATGTATTTTTATAATGCCTTTTTATATGTTGGGTCCGATTGCCAGCCCACTGAACACAGTACTGCACGTGGAACAAAACACACATTAAATACAGAAATACAACTAGAAGAAGCCGCTTATGCGGTGTTAACAGCAGGTTGCGAATCGCAGAATACCATGCGAACAGAAATGAAGAGTCCGCGGGGTTACTAGTACATAGAGCTCCTATTGAAACAAAATAACCTTTAAACACGTGAGAAACAACTTAAATCCACGTACAAGACCTTTAATGAACAGTGTGATTGCAGTGAGTCTTTAATGAACAGTGTGATTGCAGTGAGTCTTTAATGGACAGTGTGATTGCAGTGAGTCTTTAATGGACAGTGTGATTGCAGTGAGTCTTTAATGGACAGTGTGATTGCAGTGAGTCTTTAATGAACAGTGTGATTGCAGTGAGTCTTTAATGGACAGTGTGATTGCAGTGAGTCTTTAATGAACAGTGTGATTGCAGTGAGTCTTTAATGAACAGCGTGATTGCAGTGAGTCTTTAATGAACAGCGTGATTGCAGTGAGTCTTTAATGAACAGCGTGATTGCAGTGAGTCTTTAATGAACAGCGTGATTGCAGTGAGTCTTTAATGAACAGCGTGATTGCAGTGAGTCTTTAATGGACAGCGTGATTGCAGTGAGTCTTTAATGGACAGCGTGATTGCAGTGAGTCTTTAATGGACAGCGTGATTGCAGTGAGTCTTTAATGGACAGTGTGATTGCAGTGAGTCTTTAATGAACAGTGTGATTGCAGTGAGTCTTTAATGAACAGTGTGATTGCAGTGAGTCTTTAATGGACAGCGTGATTGCAGTGAGTCTTTAATGAACAGCGTGATTGCAGTGAGTCTTTAATGAACAGTGTGATTGCAGTGAGTCTTTAATGAACAGTGTGATTGCAGTGAGTCTTTAATGGACAGCGTGATTGCAGTGAGTCTTTAATGGACAGCGTGATTGCAGTGAGTCTTTAATGAACAGCGTGATTGCAGTGAGTCTTTAATGAACAGCGTGATTGCAGTGAGTCTTTAATGAACAGCGTGATTGCAGTGAGTCTTTAATGGACAGCGTGATTGCAGTGAGTCTTTAATGGACAGCGTGATTGCAGTGAGTCTTTAATGGACAGCGTGATTGCAGTGAGTCTTTAATGGACAGCGTGATTGCAGTGAGTCTTTAATGAACAGTGTGATTGCAGTGAGTCTTTAATGAACAGCGTGATTGCAGTGAGTCTTTAATGAACAGCGTGATTGCAGTGAGTCTTTAATGGACAGCGTGATTGCAGTGAGTCTTTAATGGACAGCGTGATTGCAGTGAGTCTTTAATGGACAGCGTGATTGCAGTGAGTCTTTAATGAACAGCGTGATTGCAGTGAGTCTTTAATGAACAGCGTGATTGCAGTGAGTCTTTAATGGACAGCGTGATTGCAGTGAGTCTTTAATGAACAGCGTGATTGCAGTGAGTCTTTAATGAACAGCCCCCTGCCTGTGAGGTGAGATGAGATGAGGTTAAAAGCTCAATGCACGAATGCAGACGAGTCTCTCTTGCATCGTGGTTAAGAGACTCGCTTGCAGGGCGCTGGGTCGCTGGTTCACACCCAGCCTCCGCCCCCTTACAAAAGCACTACAGACCACCCGCCCATGCTGCTGGTAACTGTGGCATGTCTTCTCTTCCTCCGTAGATGGCAGTGCCCCCCCGGAAAGCCCTGACTGGCCTGGTGGCTGCCACCTTCACCCCCATGACTGCCAAGGGGTAAGACCAACAGGAAAGTGCCAGGCTCCTGCGGCCTGCTTCATTCCCGCTGGTTGTAGTCCTGTTCTGTGAGGGCTCGCTATTACTGAAATCAAATCCTGCTGTTTAGATTTATTACTGAAATCAAATCCTGCTGTTTAGATTTATTACTGAAATCAAATCCTGCTGTTTAGATTTATTATTATTATTATTATTATTATTAGTATTATTATTATTATTATTATTATTATTATTAGTATTATTAGTATTTCTTCAACAATTACAAGGTATGTTGGTAGTAACAAAACAATTGGCTGGCCAGTACAGTCAAACTTTTATTATCTGAACTAATAACCCAGTTGTTCTGATTATGAAATTCTGACAGTGACATTTTTGACATGACTTTCCCAATCCTAATAAGATGTAAGCTGTAAATATATGAGACTGTAGACAGCAGACTGTGCGGGCTGGTCGGTGCATTCTCTATACCAGGACAGGACAGGACAGGACAGCACAGGACAGGCTCACAAGGGGCTGTTGGGATTATCACACTTTCAGTGCACTGTGTAACAGTAGAATACCACGTGCACCACGCTGCAGTGCAGAGTTCACTGCAACTCAACACAGCCTGCTCTGAGGCGCGGGCTCCGCGCTGCACAGACACAAGACTTGTTATATATAAAGACATCTTCAGGAGCTTCTACGGCCTGTTTGAAGATTGTGATCGCGGTTGTGTTTACTGATGTCTTCTCTTTAAAGGGATGTGAACCTCTCTGTGATTGGTCCGTATGTCGACTACCTTGTGTTGAAGCAAGGCATTCACAATATATTCGGTAAGTTACTGCAGGGAAAGTGAAACCGCTTTGACGGTCCTGGAAAGGGTTTCCCTTTTCCTATATATTTGGGATTTATTTAAGAGCAGTTGCCTCCAGTGACAGCACATGTTTCAGAGGCTCTGGAGAGTCTTCTTATTTAATACAAGGCCAGGGTTTTGTTTGAGTCTTGCTGACTGTTTCTATAACATCCCTTGAGATTGTCTTGGTCACAGTAAGATAATTCCTATTGCAGAAGCCACCATGAAAATCAATATATCTGCTTCCCAGGTATTGTGGACATGCTGCACAGTCCAGTCTGAGCCAGTGCACAGTTAAGAGTAGACCAGAGATATTGAAAAGCAACTCCAGCTTCATAGAGCCTCACAGCAGCACAGTGTTCATAGAGCCTCACAGCAGCACAGTGTTCATAGAGCCTCACAGCAGCACAATGTTCTTCATAGAGCCTCACAGCAGCACAGTGTTCATAGAGCCTCACAGCAGCACAATGTTCTTCATAGAGCCTCACAGCAGCACAATGTTCATTGAGCCTCACAGCAGCACAGTGTTCATAGAGCCTCACAGCAGCACAATGTTCATAGAGCCTCACAGTAGCACAATGTTCTTCATAGAGCCTCACAGCAGCACAGTGTTCTTCATAGAGCCTCACAGCAGCACAATGTTCTTCATAGAGCCTCACAGCAGCACAGTGTTCTTCTTAGAGCCTCACAGCAGCACAGTGTTCATAGAGCCTCACAGCAGCACAATGTTCATAGAGCCTCACAGCAGCACAGTGTTCATAGAGCCTCACAGCAGCACAATGTTCTTCATAGAGCCTCACAGCAGCACAATGTTCATAGAGCCTCACAGTAGCACAATGTTCATAGAGCCTCACAGCAGCACAATGTTCTTCTTTTATGCAGTGTTTCCAAAGAAAATATTATTTTTAAATTTGAATGTTACTGTGACCACTCCCCTGTGACCGCACACCTGTGATCACTCCCCTGTCTCCACAGTGAACGGCACCACTGGCGAGGGCATGTCGCTCAGCGTGGATGAGAGGAAGGCGCTGGCAGAGGAGTGGTGCCGACAGGGCAAGGGCAAGTGAGTAATACTGCGGCCACCGCTGGCATAGCAGGGCTGTGTAGGTGTGTCACAGCTGGTAAGGTGTTGGGGAGCTGTGGCTGTCTGTAGGGGAGGTGGGACAGTATGTTTCATATTGTTTTGACACGCTGTGTGATTGTGTTTTGTGCACAGGGTGGATCATGTGATTGCTCATGCTGTGTGATTGTGTTTTGTGCACAGGGTGGATCATGTGATTGCTCATGCTGTGTGATTGTGTTTTGTGCACAGGGTGGATCATGTGATTGCTCATGCTGTGTGACTCAGTGTTTTGTGCACAGGGTGGATCATGTGATTGCTCATGCTGTGTGACTCAGTGTGTTGTGCACAGGGTGGATCATGTGATTGCTCATGCTGTGTGACTCAGTGTTTTGTGCACAGGGTGGATCATGTGATTGCTCACGCTGTGTGACTCAGTGTTTTGTGCACAGGGTGGATCATGTGATTGCTCATGCTGTGTGACTCAGGACAGGGTGGATCATGTGATTGCTCATGCTGTGTGATTGTGTTTTGTGCACAGGGTGGATCATGTGATTGCTCATGCTGTGTGACTCAGTGTTTTGTGCACAGGGTGGATCATGTGATTGCTCATGCTGTGTGATTGTGTTTTGTGCACAGGGTGGATCATGTGATTGCTCATGCTGTGTGATTGTGTTTTGTGCACAGGGTGGATCATGTGATTGCTCATGCTGTGTGACTCAGTGTTTTGTGCACAGGGTGGATCATGTGATTGCTCATGCTGTGTGACTCAGTGTTTTGTGCACAGGGTGGATCATGTGATTGCTCATGCTGTGTGACTCAGTGTTTTGTGCACAGGGTGGATCATGTGATTGCTCATGCTGTGTGACTCAGTGTTTTGTGCACAGGGTTGATCATGTGATTGCTCATGCTGTGTGATTGTGTTTTGTGCACAGGGTGGATCATGTGATTGTTCATGTGGGATGTTTGAGTTTGAGAGAGTCTCAGGAGCTGGCGAGGCATGCAGCTGGGATCGGGGCTGACGGGATAGCAGTGATATCTCCCTCCTTCTTCAAACCTCCCAGTACAGGTGAGTGCCCTTTTCCACTCTGTCCACTGGATGGCGCTGCAGGCAGCTGACCCTGTTCTCTGTGTCTCCTCCCCTTCCAGGCGCTCTGCTCCAGTTTCTACAGGAAGTGGCTTCAGCAGCACCACACGTGCCGTTCTACTACTACCACCTGCCCGACGTCACAGGAGTGAAGAGTGAGTACCAGAGAGTGAGACACGGGCAGGGAGTGAGAATACTCAACAGAGAGTGAGACACGGGCAGGGAGTGAGAATACTCAACAGAGAGTGAGACACGGGCAGGGAGTGAGAATACTCCACAGAGAGTGAGATACGGGCAGGGAGTGAGAAGACTCCACAGAGAGTGAGACACGGGCAGGGAGTGAGAATACGCCACAGAGAGTGAGACACGGGCAGGGAGTGAGAATACTCCACAGAGAGTGAGACACGGGCTGGGAGTGAGAATACTCCACAGAGAGTGAGACACGGGCAGGGAGTGAGAAGACTCCACAGAGAGTGCAGAGAGTCACCCCAAAGCCCTGTCCTGTGGCTGTTAACTATGTGGTCTGCGGTGGTGATGCAGCAGCAGTGTGCATCCTGCCCACTAACCCTGGTGTTCTGAATGAGCCCATTCCTATCTCTCTGCAGTCTGTGCCCAGGCTGTCCTGCAGGGGGCTCAGGAGCTCATCCCCTCCTTCCAGGGACTCAAGTTCAGCAGCAGAGACCTGCTGGACTTCGGCCAGTGTGTCCACAGCAGTCCCCGGTCCTGGCCAATGCTCTACGGGGTGGATGAGGTAGGCTTGCTCTCTGTCTCCCTCCAGGGGCTGTGCTGGGAATGTGCAGTGCAGGGTGACTGTGTGCAGTCTGCAGGGTGACTGTGCAGGGTGACTGTGAGCAGTCTGCAGGGTGGCTGTGTGCAGTCTGCAGGGTGGCTGTGTGCAGGGTGACTGTGCAGGGTGACTGTGGGCTGTGTGCAGGGTGGCTGTGTGCAGGGTGACTGTGTGCAGTCTGCAGGGTGGCTGTGTGCAGGGTGGCTGTGTGCAGGGTGGCTGTGTGCAGGGTGACTGTGTGCAGTCTGCAGGGTGGCTGTGTGCAGGGTGACTGTGTGCAGTCTGCAGGGTGGCTGTGTGCAGGGTGGCTGTGTGCAGGGTGGCTGTGTGCAGGGTGGCTGTGTGTTTCTCCATTGTAGTATCATGTCCATCATGATGTGGTGTTTTTGTTCTTTTTCAGCAATTGCTGTCAGCGTTGGTTCTGGGAGCACATGGTGCTGTTGGCAGGTAAGCATCACAGTTTCTGTCCAATTGCCAATTCTGTCTTTCCCAGTGGCATTGTCCTACAGGCTCTCCACACAGGCTGTCCACACAGGATCTCCGCACAGGATCTCCATACAGGATCTCCATACAGGATCCCCAGACAGGCTCTCCGCACAGGCTCTCCACACAGGCTCCCTGCACAGGCTCCCGACTGGCTCCTCTCGCAGGGTGAATCTGAGCTGCTGTCTGTGCATCTCTTCTGCAGCAGCTCCTGCAATGTTCACTCAGCCCTGCATTGCCTATAGCAATGTGCTTCTGTATGAAGGAATGGCTTTGAATGGGATGTTTTTTCTGTTTGTGTCTATTCAATCTTGAGCTCTTGTTTATCTCTTGGGATGTCTTCTGTCAGAGTTGTTAATAAAGAGGTTTTGTTGCCCGCAAGGCTCCAGACCTGTGTCTCTGACTGTGTGTTTCCCTCTCTGTTGCTGCAGCACCTACAATTACATGGGCAGCGTGGTTAATGGCATGCTGGCTGCTTTTGAGAAGGGAGATGTCGCCCAGGCCAGGAAGATCCAGGTAATGATCACACAGTGTCTTCAGCACAATATTGGTGTTGCTGATGTTTCCAATAGGAGCCATGAGATCATGCAGATCTGTGAAGTTCTCTCCCTCTTTAGTCTCATTGGAATCATGTGCGTGTGTGTTTCTTTTTTTTTTTTTTTGTCTTCTTCAGTTCCAAACGCAGGAAGTCTTGAGCTTTGCCTTCCAGCTTGGTGAGTCCCTCCCCCTCAGAATCATTGTGCCAGCTCCTATCCAATCCGTGCACAGGAGAGTTTACTCCTCCAAGCCAATCAGAGCACAGATAAACTGGTGATTGCAGCCCATGGAGTTCTAGCAGCAGTGTGCTGGAGTATAGCAGTGCTGCATGCGTGCCATCAAACTGACATGATTTCATTGTGAGATGCATGCTGTCTGGAAGGGCAGGGTGTGGACTTATTGGAAACTATTTCAGCAGGAGGGTACCCCCCCACATCACTTACCATGTTCATTAGCCAGCTATAAAAAAACAAGGCAATCTCCTCTTTTACATCCCTCCATCTCCTCTCACTCCCTCATTCAGATGACCTCGTCCACATGGTCAGGCAGGTTCAAGGCAGACAATGTCTGTAAATAACATCCACACCCTCCAATCTCCCCTTGTGTTTCCTCTTGTTCTCCTCTCGTGTTTTCTTGTTATCTCGTGTTCTCCTCTCTTGTTCTCCTCTCGTGTTTTCTCTGTCTCCTCTCGTGTACTCCTCTCGTGTTCTCCTCTCATGTTTTCTCTGTCTCCTCGTGTTCTCGTTTTCTCCTCATGTTTTCTCATGTTCTCCTCTCGTGTTTCCTCTTGTTCTCTCGTGTTTTCTCTGTCTCCTCTCTTGTTCTCCTCTCGTGTTTCCTCTTGTTCTCCTCTCGTGTTTCCTCTTGTTCTCCTCTCGTGTTTTCTCGTTATCTCGTGTTCTCTCTTGTTCTCCTCTCGTGTTTTCTCTGTCTCCTCTCGTGTTCTTCTCTCTTGTTCTCCTCTCGTGTTTTCTCTGTCTCTTGTTCTCCTCGTGTTTTCTGTCTCGTGTTCTCCTCTCGTGTTTCCTCTTGTTCTCCTCTCTTGTTCTCCTCTCGTGTTTCCTCTTGTTCTCCTCTCGTGTTTCCTCTTGTTCTCCTCTCTTGTTCTCCTCTCGTGTTTCCTCTTGTTCTCCTCTCGTGTTTCCTCTTGTTCTCCTCTCTTGTTCTCCTCTCGTGTTTCCTCTTGTTCTCCTCGTGTTTCCTCTTGGTTTCCTCTTGTTCTCCTCTCGTGTTTTCTCATGTTCTCCTCTCGTGTTTTCTCATGTTCTCCTCTCGTGTTTCCTCTTGTTCTCCTCTCGTGTTTTCTCATGTTCTCCTCTCGTGTTTTCTCATGTTCTCCTCTCGTGTTTTCTCATGTTCTCCTCTCGTGTTTTCTCGTTATCTCGTGTTCTCCTCTCGTGTTTTCTCTGTCTCCTCTCGTGTTCTCCTCTCATGTTCTCCTCTCGTGTTCTCCTCTCTTGTTCTCCTCTCGTGTTTTCTCGTGTTCTCCTCTCGTGTTTCCTCTTGTTCTCCTCTTGTGTTTCCTCTTGTTCTCCTCTCGTGTTCTCTCTTGTTCTCCTCTCGTGTTTTCTCTGTCTCCTCTCGTGTTCTCCTCTCTTGTTCTCCTCTCGTGTTTCCTCTTGTTCTCCTCTCGTGTTTCCTCTTGTTCTCCTCTCGTGTTTTCTCATGTTCTCCTCTCGTGTTCTCCTCTTGTGTTTTCTCATGTTCTCCTCTCATGTTTTCTCTTGTTCTCTTATTTCTTCCTGCAGGGTTTGACTTGGCTGTGAATAAGCAGTTGATGCTGGTGCTGTCGGGTTTGCCCCTCGGGCCCCCGCGGCTCCCCCTGCTCCAGGGCTCCCAGGAGCGCACCGAGCAGATCCGGGACAAGCTGGAGAGAACCCTGGGGCTCCTGACCCCAAACTGCTGTGCAATGGGAGTCTGATTGCTATCGCTGCAGTGTCCCCATCTGAAGCACACCTCGGTTATCCACTGCACAGCAATACATTTCATCAGGGAGCTTTGCAAACGCGACCGGGAGAGACAGGGGGAGGAGCCAAGAGCTCGAGGAATTCCATTCTAATGATGTCACCAGACAAGTGTCATTCAAATCAATAAGGAAAACTGTCATATTGCATTACTGAAGAAATTTTAAATCTATATAAATTAAGTTTAATATACAAGTCTGGACCAAATCTGGCTTTTCCAGTTAATTGAAAATACTTTTCGATTTGAATACAAAAGGTGCAAATACTGAATGATTTCAAGGAGCTGCTGAGCTCTCTGCTTCACTGTGCTGGTCTACATGCGGATGGGCTGCTCCTCACAACACAATATGACTGACAATCCACAGGAGCAAAGGGCTGCTTTAAATCTCTTGTATTCTCTGTACTAATGTTGGTTATCCTGCCTTGCAGGGCTGTGTGTGGCTGTTTCACCCAGCCTGTCTATTACATTGAGATGCTGTAGAGAATGATTCATACATTATACTGAGCCTGTCTTTATTTACTAATGTAGTCTCTGTTTGTTTTAATAAAATGTTCTGATTAACAGTGTGTGTTTCCCGTGGATGCTGCCGTGGTACACGCGTGTCACGTGAGATGACAGATAGTGACAATGCAATTCAAGGACAGGATGTGTCTCATGGCCACTGCAGCCAGTGTTATACCTGGCTGTGCTCTTCCCTGGCAAGAGCATGCTTTGTGCTTTCTTTGTCTTTAATCTCAAATACATTTTATACCACTACCCCCTTAACAACAGATCAACAACAAAATGAGAGAGTGCATCCACGTGTTGTCTGAAGCTGTGGTGAAAGTGTAGTAAAGCATAGTACAGAGTACAGTAATGTTGTTGAAGCTGACACCCTGGGATCCTTCAAGAAGCTGCTTGATGAGATTCTGGGATCAATAAGCTACTAACAACCAAACGAGCAAGATGGGCCGAATGGCTGATGACATCTCACTGTGATGCGCCGCAGTGAGAGGGTGGAGGTGATGATGACATCTCACTGTGATGCGCCGCAGTGGGAGGGTGGAGGTGATGATGACATCTCACTGTGATGCGCCGCAGTGAGAGGGTGGAGGTGATGATGACATCTCACTGTGATGCGCCGCAGTGAGAGGGTGGAGGTGCTGATGACATCTCACTGTGATGCGCCGCAGTGGGAGGGTGGAGGTGCTGATGACATCTCACTGTGATGCGCCGCAGTGAGAGGGTGGAGGTGCTGATGACATCTCACTGTGATGCGCCGCAGTGGGAGGGTGGAGGTGCTGATGACATCTCACTGTGATGCGCCCGGTGAGAGGGTGGAGGTGCTGATGACATCTCACTGTGATGCGCCGCGCAGTGGGAGGGTGGAGGTGCTGATGACATCTCACTGTGATGCGCCGCAGTGGGAGGGTGGAGGTGCTGATGACATCTCACTGTGATGCGCCGCGGTGGGAGGGGTGGAGGTGCTGATGACATCTCACTGTGATGCGCCGCAGTGGGAGGGTGGAGGTGCTGATGACATCTCACTGTGATGCGCCGCGGTGGGAGGGTGGAGGTGCTGATGACATCTCAGTGTGATGCGCCGCGGTGGGAGGGTGGAGGTGCTGATGACATCTCACTGTGATGCGCGCAGTGGGAGGGTGGAGGTGCTGATGACATCTCACTGTGATGCGCTCACGAGTGGGAGGGGTGGAGGTGCTGATGACATCTCACTGTGATGCGCCCGCAGTGGGAGGGTGGAGGTGCTGATGACATCTCACTGTGATGCGCCCGCAGTGGGGGTGGAGGTGGAGATGACATCTCACTGTGATGCGCCGCAGTGGGAGGGTGGAGGTGATGATGAAATCTCACTGTGATGCGCCCGCAGTGGGAGGGTGGAGGTGATGATGACATCTCACTGTGATGCGCCGCAGTGGGAGGGTGGAGGTGATGATGACATCTCACTGTGATGCGCCGCAGTGGGAGGGTGGAGGTGCTGATGACATCTCACTGTGATGCGCCGCAGTGAGAGGGTGGAGGTGCTGATGACATCTCACTGTGATGCGCCGCAGTGGGAGGGTGGAGGTGCTGATGACATCTCACTGTGATGCGCCGCGGTGGGAGGGTGGAGGTGCTGATGACATCTCACTGTGATGCGCCGCAGTGGGAGGGTGGAGGTGCTGATGACATCTCACTGTGATGCGCCCGCGGTGGGAGGGTGGAGGTGCTGATGACATCTCACTGTGATGCGCCGCAGTGGGAGGGGTGGAGGTGCTGATGACATCTCACTGTGATGCGCCCGCAGTGGGAGGGTGGAGGTGCTGATGACATCTCACTGTGATGCGCCGCGGTGGGAGGGTGGTGGTGCTGATGACATCTCACTGTGATGCGCCGCAGTGAGAGGGTGGAGGTGCTGATGACATCTCACTGTGATGCGCCCCCAGTGGGAGGGTGGAGGTGCTGATGACATCTCACTGTGATGCGCCGCAGTGGGAGGGTGGAGGTGCTGATGACATCTCACTGTGATGCGCCGCAGTGGGAGGGTGGAGGTGCTGATGACATCTCACTGTGATGCGCCGCAGTGGGAGGGTGGAGGTGCTGATGACATCTCACTGTGATGCGCCCGCGGTGGGAGGGTGGAGGTGCTGATGACATCTCACTGTGATGCGCCCGCAGTGGGAGGGGTGGAGGTGCTGATGACATCTCACTGTGATGCGCCGCAGTGAGGGGGTGGAGGAGATGATGACATCTCACTGTGATGCGCCGCGGTGAGAGGGTGGAGGTGCTGATGACATCTCACTGTGATGCGCCGCGGTGGGAGGGTGGAGGTGATGATGACATCTCACTGTGATGCGCGCAGTGGGAGGGTGGAGGTGCTGATGACATCTCACTGTGATGCGCCGCAGTGAGAGGGTGGAGGTGCTGATGACATCTCACTGTGATGCGCCGCAGTGGGAGGGTGGAGGTGCTGATGACATCTCACTGTGATGCGCCGCGGTGAGAGGGGTGGAGGTGCTGATGACATCTCACTGTGATGCGCCCGCAGTGGGAGGGTGGAGGTGCTGATGACATCTCACTGTGATGCGCCCGCAGTGAGAGGGTGGAGGTGCTGATGACATCTCACTGTGATGCGCCGCAGTGGGAGGGTGGAGGTGCTGATGACATCTCACTGTGATGCGCCGCAGTGAGAGGGTGGAGGTGCTGATGACATCTCACTGTGATGCGCCGCAGTGAGAGGGTGGAGGTGCTGATGACATCTCACTGTGATGCGCCGCAGTGGGAGGGTGGAGGTGCTGATGACATCTCACTGTGATGCGCCGCAGTGGGAGGGTGGAGGTGCTGATGACATCTCACTGTGATGCGCGCAGTGGGAGGGGTGGAGGTGCTGATGACATCTCACTGTGATGCGCCGCGGTGGGAGGGTGGAGGTGCTGATGACATCTCACTGTGATGCGCCCGCGGTGGGAGGGTGGAGGTGCTGATGACATCTCACTGTGATGCGCCCGCAGTGGGAGGGTGGAGGTGCTGATGACATCTCACTGTGATGCGCCGCAGTGGGAGGGTGGAGGTGCTGATGACATCTCACTGTGATGCGCCGCAGTGGGAGGGTGGAGGTGCTGATGACATCTCACTGTGATGCGCCGCAGTGGGAGGGTGGAGGTGCTGATGACATCTCACTGTGATGCGCCGCAGTGAGAGGGTGGAGGTGCTGATGACATCTCACTGTGATGCGCCGCAGTGAGAGGGTGGAGGTGTCTGTATTCAATGAAATGTGGAGCAGGTGTTTTTCATACAGCAGTATATATATATATATATATATTTTTTTTTTTCTGTTTGGTAATATTAAATATCCAGTCTTGGATGTAGCTGTAGTTTCACTGACCAGCACAAGACTGATTCATCTCCTTTCATTCTCTCACCCACAATCTTTCACTCTCTCTACACATTCAGAGCCACTTTATTTTCTCTTTGATAAAAATCAGAACGCACGCTGTATTTATGTCATTTGATAGATTAAAAGTGTCGTGGTTAACAGTGAGTTATCATAACAATAGAGTGAAAGAGAAAATTAAAATAACAGGTAGATGATGCAGTTAAAAATGACAAAGTAATCTGTCCGCTCTGAAATGAAACCAAATCTATTCTCTAACGCAGAGCGTCAATGCTGTTCACTTAATATTATTTGCTGGTAGATTGACTGCGTACAGCACAGCGTTATTGTGTATAGCCTGTAATTCGCCACCTCTCTCACACGATGGCGCTGGTTCCCACACGGAACCACAATTCTCCCGGAACGCTTTGTGTTCAGTTGTGCGCCATCAGAGAACGACGAGGAAGGGTGGGGAAAGATAAGCAAGGAGCACAACACAGTGCAGTGTTTCCGGCCAGCGCAGCCCTGAAGGAGTGTCAGTGGAAAGCGGTTTGAAATAACCAGTCTGCCCATTCATTTCACTGTGTTTACCAGTCTGCCCATTCATTTCACTGTGTTTGTTGCTGGTTTCTCGAGCTCAGTTGAAGATGGTGTTGTTGACGATGATTGCCCGGGTCGCGGATGGACTCCCGCTCGCCGCATCCATGCAGGAGGACGAACAGGTTCGGAACAAAATAATAATAATAATAATAATAATAATAATAATAATAATAATAATAATTACTGATGAGCACAGTGTATATGTGTATGCGTAGACTCCTCTGTAATTACTGACGAGCACAGTGTATATGTGTATGCGTAGACTCCTCTGTAATTACTGATGAGCACAGTGTATATGTGTATGCGTAGACTCCTCTGTAATTACTGATGAGCACAGTGTATATGTGTATGCGTAGACTCCTCTGTAATTACTGATGAGCACAGTGTATATGTGTATGCGTAGACTCCTCTGTAATTACTGATGAGCACAGTGTATATGTGTGCGTAGACCTCTGTAATTACTGATGAGCACAGTGTATATGTGTATGCGTAGACTCCTCTGTAATTACTGACGAGCACAGTGTATATGTGTGTCGTAGACTCCTCTGTAATTACTGATGAGCACAGTGTATATGTGTATGTAGACTCCTCTGTAATTACTGATGAGCACAGTGTATATGTGTCGTAGACTCCTCTGTAATTACTGATGAGCACAGTGTATATGTGTATGCGTAGACTCCTCTGTAATTACTGATGAGCACAGTGTATATGTGTCGTGGACTCCTCTGTAATTACTGACGAGCACAGTGTATATGTGTATGCGTAGACTCCTCTGTAATTACTGATGAGCACAGTGTATATGTGTATGCGTAGACTCCTGCTTTCAGTCCATGTTCATTATGTTATTCTCTTTTGAGTATAGGAAATGACACACGTATGTTTATTGATGTGCACGGTGACAGTACCGTTTGCCAGGATTGGTCACTGTAGCTTCTATACTTGCTGTACAGTTGTAATAAGTGTTAACGTAGTCGAGGTGAATACAGTGTCTTTAATCTTTGTAGTAACCCTGTTGTTATAACACTGGAATTCCTATCAGCTGCTGTTTGTTATGTCTCTGTGTGTTTACCTGGTTTGCTCTTGTCTTTTTTGCTGACATCCAGGGAGGAGAGCAGGTTTGTATCGATCATTTCTACCTCCTGCACCTGGATAATTAGCAATCGTTATTAAGCACTCCCCAGATGCATGCTTTGAGAATGATCAAGCCTGGAATGAATTCTTCCAGGTTCAGTATCTTCTTGCTGTAGTTTTGGTTTGCTGATCCAGTCTAGTTTCTAAAGGCCAGGTAGACTGGGCTCCATACTGTACACTGTAGACTAGGTTAGCAGGGGCAGAGCGCTGTGAACTGGCTTTCCTGGAGCACCCCTTCTTGACAGTCCAGGTGCTGTTATTAACTAGAGCACTCCTGTTGTCTTGCTTTAAGGAAGGGTGCGTTCTAGCGTGCCAGTCTTTCCAGTCATTTACTGAATCGCCTGTCACTTTGAGGATGTCAGTGCGATGCGATGCTGTGCTGCTCACTGTGTAAGAAACTCTGTACAGCTCTGACTTCCAACCCCAGCTGAATAATCACAGAACCAGCATTCAGAGCTGCGTGCGTGCGTGTGTGTGTGTGCGTGCGTGCGTGCGTGCATGTGTGTGTATATATAGCAAAAACAGCATTTATTATCGAGGGAAACTCTCCGCAAAGTGCTGCCATTCAGGTGAACAGCTGGCCGTACACACACCAGGGGTGGAAATACGCTTAGCGGTTTTACTTGGAGCTTGATTAGCCACAGTGTACAGGTAACACGCTCAGGGGAGCCCACTCTTATTAAACTCCTATGCAGTGGGAGCCTCGTTTCACCCCGGCTACACTGTGAGGGGAGTGAGTCGTGTCTCTGATGATGCTGCTCATGTCTCTCTGTCTCCTCAGTCTGGGCGGGACCTGCAGCAGTATCAAAGCCAGGCCAAGCAGCTCTTCAGGAAGCTGAATGAACAGTCCCCTCCGCGATGCACCCTGGAGGCAGGGGCCATGTCTTTCCAGTGAGTAAGCCTGATTGCAGCGGGTGCTTTGTGGGCTGGGTGGGCGGGGTGGCAGGCTGCACGTGGATCTGATCACTGAGAATCCAGAGCAGGGGTGGGAATAAGACTCCTGTTGCATGGCTTGTGAAGTGGCCCTGCTGAAGGACTTCACTGCTGCTCTTGGTCCTGCAGCTACGCCATCGAGAAGGGGGTGTGCTACCTGGTCCTGTGTGAGGCGGGGTTCCCCAAGAAGCTGGCGTTTGCCTACCTGGAAGATTTACAATCGGAGTTCGATGAGCAGCATGGGAAGAGAGTGCCCACGGTATCCAGACCGTACTCCTTTATTGAGTTTGGTGAGTTTCAATGTGTACCGGGTTGAGATCACAGCGCTTCACAATGCAGGTCCTGCGCCACTTTCTTTCTGTTCTGTGCCAGCGTTCAGACTCGTTTTGAACACCCCTCGTATGCACAGCTTCGCTTCATATTATTCTCTGCACTCCTAAATGAAGTTCGGCAGACTGACGTGCTGAGTTTTAAGTGAGGCATTTATCTGAAGATCATTTTGTTTCTGGAAAGCTGTGGTGAAACCGCTCTTGTCCACGGTGTGCAGACCCTTGGCTAAGTGTCACATGCTCCCTATTTCTAGTAAATATTCCCTATGTGTTTTGGTTGGATTTTCTGCAGACACGTACATTCAGAAGACCAAGAAGTCGTACATTGACAGCAGAGCCCGACGCAACCTGGGGAACATCAACACAGAGCTGCAGGATGTGCAGAGAATCATGGTAGCCAACATTGAGGAGGTGCTGCAGAGAGGAGAGGCGCTGTCAGGTACAGAGACACACACACGCAGAGACACTCACACACAGAGCTGCAGGATGAGCAGAGAATCATGGTAGCCAACATTGAGGAGGTGCTGCAGAGAGGAGAGGCGCTGTCAGGTACAGACACACACACACAGAGACACAGAGACACACACACAGAGACACACACAGAGCTGCAGGATGAGCAGAGAATCATGGTAGCCAACATTGAGGAGGTGCTGCAGAGAGGAGAGGCGCTGTCAGGTACAGACACACACACACACACACACACACACACACACACACACACACACGCAGAGCGTAAGCTCATATATTTCTATGTACTGTATCCAGCCTCCATCTGTACTGCAGGGAGGTTGTAGATATTCTGGCTCGCTGTACTTTGACCTACCGTTGGAACATTTGCACTTTGCCATTCAGTAAACAATGTCAATCTGTAAATGATCATCAAAATAAAGATTGATTTTACCAAAGAATCACGCTTCTCTTTGAGGGCTGATTTGGACCCAGTGTCTGTGGATTTTGAATCTAATGTAAAGTGTTGCTAATGAAAGTGCAGGGATGGAAATAAAGACTCCCATTACATAGCAGTTTGATCCATTCCTGGTTTTACTATGAGTTTAAAATAAGATGAACCACACTATGGCTAATCAAGCTGGTGGTAAAGCCTGGAATGGGTGAGTCTGCGGTGCAGTAGGGGTCTGACTTCCATGCCTGAAGTGTCTTCTGTTTTTTCTTTTCTCCGTTTTAAGCTTTGGACTCCAAGGCCAGCAACCTGTCAAGCCTGTCGAAGAAATACCGGAGTGACGCCAAGTACCTGAACACGCGCTCCACGTACGCCAAGCTGGCTGCCGTGGGGGTGTTCCTCGTCATGCTGATCGTCTATGTGAGGTTCTGGTGGCTCTGAGGGGCCGCGGGGACCCGCTGATTCCACTCCTTTATACCCGGGCTGCAATTACTTCCAAAAATCTTTACACGTTCTGTGGTGTGTTTTATTAAACCGCTGCACGTACCATTCTCTTTCTGTTTAGTAAGAAATAAGACTCCCATTGCATAGCACTCTTGAGTCCACGCCTGGTTTTGCTAGGAGTTTAACATCACACTGTGACTGATCAAGCTCGTAATAAAACCTGGAATGGGTGAATCTGCTCTGCAACAGGAGTCCTCTTTCCATCCCTGGAATGTGTGTGACAGTTTGTGTTAATTAGACCAAACCCCAGTATTCACTGGTCTTTGGAAACACGCTGTTTCGTGGAACGGCCTGTTTGTTTGGCCGGCAGAAACAAACCCACAGCGTCCCGGCGGTTCGGTCTGCAGAGCATCTTTTCAGAAGCTGCCTGGGTGTGCAAAAAGTCATCTGTTTCTGTTTCCATTGGATTATGCCGAGTGTGTGTACAAACAAAAAGCGTCCGCAAAGTGGACAGTGCCTCCGCAGACCGAGCCACTCGCTGGCAGAGCTGTGCTCGTAGATATAGTGTGTGCGTGTGCGTGCATGCTGTGAACAGCGCGATTCTTTTTTTAAATTCTGCTAATAAACACACTGATCTACTGTATGTGTAACAGACCGCCCAGGCTGATCAGCTGTTGAATCTAACCAGGAAGTGTTACTCGCCCTTCCTTACAGTTCAGCAACTCCTCTGTTCTCAAGCTGTTTACTGGGGCTTTGAGAAAAGGAAATGGGATGAAACGAGTTCAAATGAAACCCTGTTGGTAGTGGGAGTGTTTCTTGGGTGTTATCATCACTGCTTCGATTCTGGGCTCTGCTCTGTTGTGTAAATGAATGGTTTTGCATCTCAAGCGGTACAGATTTCAAAGGGCATGTTTATTCCCCATGTCAGCTTGCACTGTGTTATCTGATGCTGGCTTTACCCTCCATACCGGCAGCTCTGGATTCTCTTAGCAGTAATATTATTTTCAGCCAACTTCTATTTTGTTACCCATCTCTTCGTGTTTCAGTGTACTGTACTCTGATGTGAGGGTCGTGGCTGGGTGGTCAGTGTACTGTACTCTGATGTGAGGGTCGTGGCTGGGTGGTCAGTGTACTGTACTCTTGTGAGGGTGGTGGCTGGGTGGTCAGTGTACTGTACTCCGATGTGAGGGTGGTGGCTGGGTGGTCAGTGTACTGTACTCTGATGTGAGGGTCGTGGCTGGGTGGTCAGTGTACTGTACTCTGATGTGAGGGTCGTGGCTGGGTGGTCAGTGTACTGTACTCTGATGTGAGGGTCGTGGCTGGGTGGTCAGTGTACTGTACTCTGATGTGAGGGTCGTGGCTGGGTGGTCAGTGTACTGTACTCTGATGTGAGGGTGGTCAGTGTACTGTACTCTGATGTGAGGGTGGTGGCTGGGTGGTCAGTGTACTGTACTCTGATGTGAGGGTGGTCAGTGTACTGTACTCTGATGTGAGGGTGGTGGCTGGGTGGTCAGTGTACTGTACTCTGATGTGAGGGTGGTGGCTGGGTGGTCACTGTACTGTACAAACTGGGAATGACAAAGCAATAGTAAACTTTTTTTTGTTAATGACTGGCTGGAGAGTTTTATTAATCCCATTAATGAATGTTATTTCATAGTGTGGTCTTTATACTAGCAGGCAACTGTATATTGTATATTTCCAATATACAGGTTTTTTTTTATTAAAATAACATTGTGTATTGCTTTCGCTGCAGTTTCTCAAGCCTGTTTCCTGAAGGTTTAGGGTGTTGGAACCAGATCTTAATAAATGCTGCTCTGGTGGTCTGGTGATCCAGTATTGCTTCACATTGTCTGCAGGCTGCTGCTGCTTGCCCTGCACGCCACAGCACAGGGAATGCAAGTTCAGTAAAACACTGCACAGGACGGGAAATGTCAGTAAATAACAATCGTAAATCAGAATAAAGCAGTCTGTATTTCTATATAAAAAGTACACATTAGACTGCACTGCTATAAATACATTGCATGTGTTTTCACCAATGACAATGGAGTTGTGCCGTTTGCAGTGCGATGAGTAATAATAAAGCAGCTGTGGCTCTGGAGCAATGCGTCTCTCTTGCAATCAGTGTGGCCACGACTCCTCACAGCTCAATGAAAAGGGTTTCATTAACTGCAGCCTGGGACCCTCCTACACAACCAGGTCAAAATCATCCCTCTGAAAACGAGAGGAGAAGAGCGAGTTACGAGAGACAGAGACACACACACACACACGGGAGGGGGACACTGTAGAGGAGACACAAGGACGGTGGCTGCGACTTGCAGGTAAAGCTAGAATATTAATAAATCAAGGCTTTTAAAAGTGCTTACTGCTCATCAGCAAGCCAGGTGCCCAAATTCACTGTTTTTTCCCCCTCTTCTGCGTTCATTCTCTTAAACTTTTTTTTTAAAAATCACATTTTAAATCAACTGCAGCCCTGCCATATTAGGGTATTTGGAAATCCACATATTTCTGTCACTTGTTTGGCCAAAGAAAGCTCGCTTGTGTGCTGGTAGTGGCAGAGCCGAGCGAGGAGTTTCCACAACGCTACAGGGAAGGCATTGCAGTAGCTTCCCATTGTACGGATGACATTGTGGGAGCTGGACAGGCTGCATTCTGTCATTGGAGTCGTTTCTACTAAATTCACTTCCCGGTGCACTCACCTGTTCATTATACTCCATCACATGCTGCTTGATCTTGGAGGAATCCACCCAGGTCACAAAGTCCTCTGTGTTTCTAAAATGAAAGATTAAAAACAACCCATCAGAAACCTACAGCTCCCCACCTCAACCCATCAGAACCCTACAGCTCCCCACCTCTCCACCTCAACCCATCAGAACCCTACAGCTCCCCACCTCAACCCATCAGAACCCTACAGCTCCCCACCTCAACCCATCCGGAACCCTACAGCTCCCCACCTCAACCCATCCGGAACCCTACAGCTCCCCACCTCTCCCATCAGAACCCTACAGCTCCCCACCTCTCCCAGCACAACCCATCAGAACCCTACAGCTCCCCCCCTCAACCCATCAGAACCCTACAGCTCCCCACCTCCACCTCAACCCATCAGAACCCTACAGCTCCCCACCTCAACCCATCCGGAACCCTACAGCTCCCCACCTCAACCCACCCGAACCCTACAGCTCCCCCCCTCTCCCATCAGAACCCTACAGCTCCCCACCTCTCCCAGCACAACCCATCAGAACCCTACAGCTCCCCCCTCAACCCATCAGAACCCTACAGCTCCCCACCTCTCCCCTCAACCCATCAGAACCCTACAGCTCCCCACCTCAACCCATCCGGAACCCTACAGCTCCCCACCTCAACCCATCCGAAACCCTACAGCCCCCACCTCTCCCATCAGAACCCTACAGCTCCCCACCTCTCCCAGCACAACCCATCAGAACCCTACAGCTCCCCCCCTCAACCCATCAGAACCCTACAGCTCCTCACCTCTCCCCATCAGAACCCTACAGCTCCCCACCTCAACCCATCCGGAACCCTACAGCTCCCCACCTCAACCCATCCGGAACCCTACAGCTCCCCACCTCAACCCATCCAAACCCTACAGCTCCCCACCTCTCCCAGCACAACCCATCAGAACCCTACAGCTCCCCCTCAACCCATCAGAACCCTACAGCTCCCCACCTCAACCCATCAGAAACCTACAGCTCCCCACCTCAACCCATCCAAACCCTACAGCTCCCCACCTCAACCCATCCAAACCCTACAGCTCCCCACCTCTCCCAGCACAACCCATCAGAACCCTACAGCTCCACCCCTCAACCCATCAGAACCCTACAGCTCCCCCCTCAACCCATCAGAACCCTACAGCTCCCCACCTCAACCCATCAGAACCCTACAGCTCCCCACCTCTCCACCTCAACCCATCAGAACCCTACAGCTCCCCACCTCAACCCATCAGAACCCTACAGCTCCCCACCTCAACCCATCAGAACCCTACAGCTCCCCACCTCAACCCATCCGAACCCTACAGCTCCCCACCTCAACCCATCCGAACCCTACAGCTCCCCACCTCCCCAGCACAACCCATCAGAACCCTACACCTCCCCCAACCCATCAGAACCCTACAGCTCCCCCCTCAACCCATCAGAACCCTACAGCTCCCCACCTCAACCCATCCGGAACCCTATAGCTCCCCACCTCAACCCATCCGGAACCCTACAGCTCCCCACCTCAACCCATCAGAAACCTACAGCTCCCCACCTGTCCACCTCAACCCATCAGAACCCTACAGCTCCCCCCCTCAACCCATCAGAACCCTACAGCTCCCCACCTCAACCCATCCGAACCCTACAGCTCCCCACCTCAACCCATCCAAACCCTACAGCTCCCCACCTCAACCCATCCAAACCCTACAGCTCCCCACCTCAACCCATCCAAACCCCCACAGCTCCCCACCTCTCCCAGCACAACCCATCAGAACCCTACAGCTCCCCCCCTCAACCCATCAGAACCCTACAGCTCCCCACCTCAACCCATCAGAACCCTACAGCTCCCCACCTCCCACCTCAACCCATCAGAACCCTACAGCTCCCCACCTCAACCCATCAGAACCCTACAGCTCCCCACCTCAACCCATCAGAACCCTAAGCCCCCACCTCAACCCATCCAAACCCTACAGCTCCCCACCTCAACCCATCCAAACCCTACAGCTCCCCACCTCTCCCAGCACAACCCATCAGAACCCTACAGCCCCCCTCAACCCATCAGAACCCTACAGCTCCCCACCTCAACCCATCAGAACCCTACAGCTCCCCACCTCAACCCATCCGGAACCCTATAACTCCCCACCTCAACCCATCCGGAACCCTACAGCTCCCCACCTCAACCCATCCGAACCCTACAGCTCCCCACCTCAACCCATCCAAACCCTACAGCTCCCCACCTCTCCCAGCACAACCCATCAGAACCCTACAGCTCCCCACCTCAACCCATCCGGAACCCTACAGCTCCCCACCTCTCCACCTCAACCCATCAGAACCCTACAGCTCCCCACCTCAACCCATCCGGAACCCTACAGCTCCCCACCTGAACCCATCCGGAACCCTACAGCTCCCCACCTCTCCCATCAGAACCCTACAGCTCCCCACCTCAACCCATCCGGAACCCTACAGCTCCCCACCTCAACCCTACAGCTCCCCACCTCAACCCATCAGAACCCTACAGCTCCCCACCTCAACCCATCAGAACCCTACAGCTCCCCACCTCAACCCATCCAAACCCTACAGCTCCCCACCTCAACCCATCCAAACCCTACAGCTCCCCACCTCTCCCAGCACAACCCATCAGAACCCTACAGCTCCCCCAACCCATCAGAACCCTACAGCTCCCCCTCAACCCATCAGAACCCTACAGCTCCCCCCTCAACCCATCAGAACCCTACAGCTCCCCACCTCAACCCATCCAGAACCCTATAACTCCCCACCTCAACCCATCCGGAACCCTACAGCTCCCCACCTCAACCCATCCGGAACCCTACAGCTCCCCACCTCAACCCATCCAAACCCTACAGCTCCCCACCTCCCCAGCACAACCCATCAGAACCCTACAGCTCCCCACCTCAACCCATCCGAACCCTACAGCTCCCCACCTGAACCCATCCGGAACCCTACAGCTCCCCACCTCTCCCATCAGAACCCTACAGCTCCCCACCTCAACCCATCCGGAACCCTACAGCTCCCCACCTGAACCCATCCGGAACCCTACAGCTCCCCACCTCTCCCAGCACAACCCATCAGAACCCTACAGCTCCCCCCTCAACCCATCAGAACCCTACAGCTCCCCTCTCAACCCATCAGAACCCTACAGCTCCCCCCCTCAACCTATCCGGAACCCTACAGCTCCCCACCTCAACCCATCCGGAACCCTACAGCTCCCCACCTCAACCCATCAGAACCCTACAGCTCCCCACCTCTCCCAGCACAACCCATCAGAACCCTACAGCTCCCCTCAACCCATCAGAACCCTACAGCTCCCCTCTCAACCCATCAGAACCCTACAGCTCCCCCCTCAACCCATCAGAACCCTACAGCTCCCCACCTCAACCCATCAGAACCCTACAGCTCCCCATCTCAACCCATCAGAACCCTACAGCTCCCCACCTCAACCCATCAGAACCCTACAGCTCCCCCCTCAACCCATCAGAACCCTACAGCTTACCCACCTCAACCCATCAGAAACCTACAGCTCCCCACCTCTCCCAGCACAACCCATCAGAACCCTACAGCTCCCCACCTCAACCCACAAAACCTTACAGCTTACCCACATCAACCCATTAGAACCCTACAGCTCCCCACCTCAACCCACAGAAAGTGTCTTGCTTTCACTTCTGTTTACAGAGCACACTGGCTCCATCACACCACCAGGGGGAGCACTTTGCCAGCCTCTGAAGTACTGTACTGTACAGCGAGGGAGTTTAGTACATAATTCTGCATGTTGTCCCTCGTGCATTTTCTCTTCCCTTCTTTACTGCCTGAAGACAAAAACAGGAAATGCAACAACTGCAGGAAAAAAATATAAAACATGAACGAATAAAAAGCACTGGCCTTGTCGTGCCAGAATCCCAGAGAACAAACCAGCATCCAGCTCTGCAAACCCAAACCCTCGCGATTACAAACCCTCGCGATTACAAACCAGCATCCAGCTGTGCAAACCCAAACCCTCGCGATTACAAACCAGCATCCAGCTGTGCAAACCCAAACCCTCGCGATTACAAACCAGCATCCAGCTGTGCAAACCCAAACCCTCGCGATTACAAACCAGCATCCAGCTGTGCAAACCCAAACCCTCGACGAAACCAGCATCCAGCTGTGCAAACCCAAAACCCTCTACAAACCAGCATCCAGCTGTGCAAACCCAAACCCTCGCGACACAAACCAGCATCCAGCTGTGCAAACCCAAACCCTCGCGATTACAAACCAGCATCCAGCTCTGCAGACAGTCCTTCTCTAGAATGGACAGGAAGTCCTGTCCCCATTGGACCCTAGCAGCTGCAGCTACTTCTCAATGCTACTGAGTGCAGATCTCACACTCGCAACGACAACGACAAGCATTCGAAATGTGTAAACCACAGCAGCTTCTGTACAAACACATTGGGAATGTTAAATTAGTCTGCTCTTTATTTAGATTGAATGACTTACTATGAGATGTTTCTAAGTGTTCGGTGGCTGCTGCCTCTTATCAAGTTGAGAGGTGCTTTCACGTGCCCTCTTTGTAACAAACACAGAAAAGAGTGCACAAGAAATCCACTCTCAACTTGCTTAGAGGTAGCCACTGAACCCTAATATAACACAAAATCCCTGAATTCATGCTGTGAACTGCAATCTGCTGCCTGATCCATGAGAGACCTCACTGTCCCGACACAGCGCAGGCTCCAGTGGCTCAGCCAGTTCAGGACTCTTTGTATCGCTTGTGAAGTTCAAAAATCTTTAGTGCCCATGTGCAGGAATGCTGGCCAGCGCAGGGAGATAAGGAGAAGATTAGGGGAGCGATGTGGGAATGCTGGTGCAGAGAGAGAGAGAAAGAAAGAAAGAAAGGTGGGAATCCCAGGAATTGGAGGCACACGATTCGCTAAGCCTCTCCGGCAGGCTGCAGCATCACTTTAACAATGAAAGGAATCAGGCCCTCCGCATTCCAGCTACTACCACAGCAGCTCAGATGCACCTGCCAGCAAAGCGAGGCAGCCAGCTTTAGTGCAGTCCTTCTTTGATCGTTGTGGATTGTTTAAGTCATGTAATAAAAGTGTTGGGCAACGTAACTTTCTGAAGCAGCGTTTAAAGGGAAATGCAGATTTTCCTGAAATGAAACGCAGGGTACAAACTGGACCAATGTAACGGGCCAACAGGTGCTGCGGTCTCTATTATTACTGCCACAGCCACACAGAGACACGCACAGTCCCAGACACCACACCTGCGGTCTGTGCAGGGCTGGATGCAGAGAAGCTCAGCTGCCCGCTGGCCTATCTCTGCCCACCCCCCCCGGCTCCTGTGAGCATCAGGGCTCTTTGGTTGCCTTCCTGTTCGAAGCAGATCTGCCGAAGTACAGCCTGCCCTCTTCAACCCCAAACCACAGAGTGCTTTTATCAGCAGAGGCTTCGAGAAACGCTGCTTCCTGCACCACACCCCTGCCCTGGAGAGATCTGCAGGCACAGCTTCTTACATCTCAGCACGCATGCATTTATTTCTGTCTGTCTATGTCAAAAGCAGACTTTTTAAAGAAAATATTCTAAGTAACAATGGAAGCCCCTGCATTCTGTCCATCACACCACTCTAGCTGCCAAGTAAAGAATATGTTTGATGTTCTTGGTAGATTAAAACCCTTTAAACATTTGAAAAATTGTATTTATATATATATATATATATAAAAATATGCTTCATTCCCAGTAAATACCCCCCCCCCCCCCCACCCTCGTGAAACAGTGTGCGGACTGGACTGCGTGCCGTTGGCAGGACTCACCTCGTCACAAGGAAGGCAGGGTCTGTGATGATCTCAGGACCGACGCGCACATCTGAAGCAGAGAGTTAAGGGACTGACAACTCCATCATCATCATCATTTCAACAATAAAGCTTAAATTGGCAGGCAGGTTTAAAAAGAATTCCAGCAGCTGCTAGCTGGTTTAACGGAGCCGTGCAGGCTGTAGCTTCGAGACGTGACGGCAGGGACTGGTGGGTGCCTGGTCACCTGTCCAGAGGGCAGAGAGGCCACGGTGTTTCTGAGCTCAGCACAGTCTCTGTGGTGCTGCAATGACTGGGGCGAGTCTCCAGTGCAATTCAAGGCTGGCAGAGTGCTGGCCGGGGGAAGCGGATGAAGGTACAGGATCCTTAATCTGGGTTTTGAAAGAACCCACAATGAGACCAAGGGCTTTTCATAATACTTTGAGTCCAACTTTTAAAAAGGTCAGGTTAAAAATAAGCATGACCTTTTCTGCAATGTGGAAACAATATGAAAAATGTTCACAAAAGACAATGCAAGTGTACAGGCATTGTGAGAGCACCTTCATCCACGACCCTGCCTGCCAAAGAAATTTATTTTAAAATACAAAAAAAAACACAAAATGATCAGCTGCAAAAAATGCAGAGAGCAGGCCCTCCCTTTTCCATGTGTGAGATTAAAGAGTGAATGCTCTTTGGGCCACAGAGAGAGAGAGAGTGTGTGTGTGTGTGAGAGAGAGAGAGAGAGTGTGTGAGAGAGAGAGTTCAGACTCCCAGTCCTCAGGGTTCTGCACACGCATCACAATCAAGAGCTCCCGTTGTCAAGGTAACCTCTTGTTGCCGTGCGTGCCGTCATGCTCCGTCCCTCCCTCAGGCTGAGAGCAGCTGTAACCAGGCCCTGGGTCCCACGCACTGACTCACTGCAGCCCTGTCCCAGAGCCAGCAGCCATTTCCTGTTTCTCACAGAGCCTGCGTGGGGCTCCCCTGAACAGAGCCGAGCCTGGGTCACATCCAGAGAGAGAGACAGACAGAGACAGAGAGGCTCCCCTGAACCCTGAACAGAGCCTGGGTCACATCCAGAGAGAGAGACAGACAGAGACAGAGAGGCTCCCCTGAACCCTGAACAGAGCCTGGGTCACATCCAGAGAGAGAGACAGACAGAGACAGAGAGGCTCCCCTGAACCCTGAACAGAGCCTGGGTCACATCCAGAGAGAGAGACAGACAGAGACAGAGAGGCCCCCTGAACCCTGAACAGAGCCTGGGTCACATCCAGAGAGAGAGACAGACAGAGACAGAGAGGCCCTGAACCCTGAACAGAGCCTGGGTCACATCCAGAGAGAGAGACAGACAGAGACAGAGAGGCTCCCTGAACCCTGAACAGAGCCTGGGTCACATCCAGAGAGAGAGACAGACAGAGACAGAGAGGCTCCTGAACCCTGAACAGAGCCTGGGTCACATCCAGAGAGAGAGACAGACAGAGACAGAGAGGCTCCCCTGAACCCTGAACAGAGCCTCGGTCACATCGAGAGAGAGAGAGAGAGAGAGAGAGAGAGAGAGAGAGAGAGAGAGAGAGACAGAGAGAGAGAGAGAGAGAGAGAGAGAGAGAGAGAGAGAGAGAGAGAGAGAGAGAGAGAGAGAGAGAGAGAGAGAGAGAGAGAGAGAGAGAGAGAGAGAGAGAGAGAGAGAGAGAGAGAGAGAGAACCCTGAACCTGAACCACAGAGCCTCGGTCACATCCAGAGAGAGAGAGAGAGAGAGAGAGAGAGAGAGAGAGAGAGAGAGAGAGAGAGAGAGAGAGAGAGAGAGTCCCTGAACCCTGAACAGAGCCGAGCCTCGGTCACATCCAGAGAGAGAGAGACAGAGAGGCTCCCCTGAACCCTGAACAGAGCTGAGCCTGGGTCACATCCAGACTGGAGAGAGAGAGAGACAGACAGAGAGAGGCTTCAGGCCCCCAAAGCCTGTCAACAGATCTTGTTACACTATGAATCTTTGTTCTTTCTTTCCATAAATACGTCCCGATACACAGGCTTGACGAGTGAGAGAGAGAGAGACAGAGAGGGAGTTGTTCTTATCTCTTTGATTAACAGCAGCAGCTCAAGCTCTAGAAAAATGTGTTTGGGAGAAATTGAAATTAAAGGGGCAGTAGTGCTAGCAGCCAATTCCAGCCATTGACAGAACTCTTCTCTAGCCTGTTGGTGCTTCACCAGCTTGACCAGTGGGGTTTGTTTAGTGGTTCTGCAGAGTGACACGACTGCAGAAGTTCAACAGCACTTCCCCATTTTAATTCCAGGATTACATTTTGTGGTTGCTCAGAAATCCCTCTGCACTGCGTTACACAACCCTACAGCCTGCGATGACCGTTGCTATGGCCGTTGCTATGGCTTTCCTCATCTCATTTCACAAGCCGTGCCAAGAAGAAAAAATGACCCTCATTTCCTCTGAATCCACAAGAAAACTTGAATCTTTGTAATTTTTATTAATGACACCTTGTTACAGAAATGTTCTCCTCTGTCTTTGAAGTCCCTTTCACTTCAATCACACTCAATCCCTTTCACACTGGCTGTGGAGATGCAGGCAGGAACAGCAGAGCTTCAGTGGATAGGAGTGGAACGATACTCTAATCTCACGATGCGAATCGTATCAACACGCAGCTCCCGATACAATGTGTGTACGAAGCACAATAAAATCAAATGAATTTAAAATCATGGACTATTCTGTTGAAAGACAAAAATGAAAGGAGTGCAGGAGAGGATATATTCACCATTCCAACACAAACACACAGATTCTTTATTCAAAAACACCTTGGTGAACTGCAATGAGGCTTCTTGTGCTTTAGGTCTTATTACGATAACAGCCTCTATTACAATACGAGATCACGCTGAGAAAGTCTCAGGAGTCATCGATACAGGGAGTCGCTCCAGTCCTAGTGGGTAGATCAGGGTGTATCACACAGGTAGCAGGTCCCTCCAGAACTACAAGCCTCTGGTTACGTGCCAGCGCACACACTGGGACTGCTCCCTGCCCTGATTAAGAGGCCAAGTGCTTGCAGAGGGGGCTGCTTCCCAGCAGAGCTGCCGCCATGGCAACCGGCCCTGCGTGACAGTCATGTGAAAGCGATGCTGATTGGATTAAAATATTTCCCCTAATCGGAATACTTGTGCTTCAGGGACCTGGTTTCAGCAGTGAAAAAATAATAAATCAAACTCCTGGTTTTTAAAGGGGCAGGTCACACGCAGACTATAAACTTGTGTAAAGATCCCGAGACTGAGCACTTGAGAGGCTGAACCCACCCCTCCGACTGCAGCGTTCCCGAATCCCAGGGTGAGGGGCTGCCCCTCCGACTGCAGCGTTCCCGAATCCCAGGGTGAGGGGCTGCCCCTCCGACTGCAGCGTTCCCGAATCCCAGGGCGAGGGGCTGCCCCCGACTGCAGCGTTCCCGATCCCGGGCGGGGGCTGCCCCTCCGACTGCAGCGTTCCCGAATCCCGGGCGGGGGCTGCCCCTCCGACTGCAGCGTTCCCGAATCCCGGGCGGGGGCTGCCCCTCCGACTGCAGCGTTCCCGAATCCCAGGGCGAGGGGCTGCCCCTCCGACTGCAGCGTTCCCGAATCCCGGGGCGAGGGGCTGCCCCTCCGACTGCAGCGTTCCCGAATCCCGGGGCGAGGGGCTGCCCCTCCGACTGCAGCGTTCCCGAATCCCAGGGTGAGGGGCTGCCCCTCCGACTGCAGCATTCCCGAATCCCAGGGTGAGGGGCTGCCCCCCCGACTGCAGCGTTCCCGAATCCCAGGGTGAGGGGCTGCCCCCCCGACTGCAGCGCGTTCCCGAATCCCGGGCGGGGGCTGCCCCTCCACTGCAGCGTTCCCCAAATCCCAGGGCGAGGGGCTGCCCCTCCGACTGCAGCGTTCCCAAATCCCAGGGTGAGGGGCTGCCCCTCCGACTGCAGCGTTCCCGAATCCCAGGGTGAGGGGCTGCCCCTCCGACTGTAGCATTCCCGAATCCCAGGGTGTGTAGGGATGAGGAGCAGCCCACTCTCCACTCCCTTCAGGACAGCCGGGATTTGGAGGTTTGCATCCCAAGGACTGGACCGAGAGCTAGAACTTTTGTGAACAGTCTCTACGGCTGCAGTCTTTCAGCGTTTCACTTACAACACTTCAGAATAAAATGAATCCCAAGGACTTCCAAAGTTCCCAAAAACAGAGCAATATAAAATTGGACTGAAATAGACAAAGCAGCATTTAGACCCTGGGTACACAAACATACAATCACAGCTGAAGGACGCACCATTGTCCTGAGAACAAACACGTTATTATAGAGATGTTTGCTTATGGAATAGCTGCTCACATTCCACATTGATTTTTACAGCCTCTATTTCAACTAACAAATCGCTCTTACACTGTATAAAAGGCTGAACCAGCCAGCCCATGAGCGGGAGCTGCTCACACCATTATCTGTCCTGCTGATAAGAAGGCAATTAGGAGATACTGACAGTGACACCTGCAAGCTGTCCCTGCCTCTGGCATCAAGACTCTGCAAGCTGTCCCTGCCTCTGGCATCAAGACTCTGTTACACTGTGCTTCAAACCAGATTAACTGGGGGAGTTACTCAGGGACATGCAGCAACAAGCTACTAAAGGTAGTATGCTAATAAATCTATATACTGTGTGTAATATATATATATATAAAAATTAAATTGGTAAAAGGAGACGAGAGCTGCGTCTCCCACAGGACCAGAGAGCAGGAAAACAAACCCACGCCAGAGAGGAGAGCTGCGTCTCCCACAGGACCAGAGAGCAGGAAAACAAACCCACGCCAGAGAGGAGAGCTGCGTCTCCCACAGGACCAGAGAGCAGGAAAACAAACCCACGCTAGAGAGGAGAGCTGCGTCTCACAGCCTGCAGCGCTGCATCCGACACGTCACACCTCCCTCGCACACAGGCATATAAACAAGGGCTGAACAGGAGATTTATGATCTAGTGCAGGCACAGCCAGTGTGTATAGGGAACAAACTTGTGTGTTCTATTAAACTAGTAAAACCAGGAATGGATCAAACTGCTATGCAATAGGAATCTTACTTCAAGCCTGCAGTGAACGCCCTAGGAGGTAAAATGCTACCTACTATCTTGCTGTTCACACGATTCCAGCAAGAGGACTCGTTTATTACAGGCTAGGTGTTTAAAAGTGAAGGATACGGCCCTGCTCTATGAAGGTGATGGCAGTCTTCAGGTTCTGTGCCATCCTCAGCTTCACCATGATGGTGGGCAGGCGTCTCCTGAAAGGAGGCAAAGAAAGAAAAAGTAAAAAGAGGGAGAAGGGTCAGTAATTTGAAGAAAAGATCCCAAATGTTGTAATTCAGTCAGCTGAAACTCTGCAGAGCACTGTGAGTTCGATGCAATTGAAAGTACCCAGCAGTCGCCTCAAAGCCTGGAGCATCCTCACACAACGCAGAGAGCAACACACACCCTGCACTCCCCTGACCTCAAAGCATTTACACTCACACACACCTGGCAAGAACAAAACAGCTTCAGCACTGTGGGAAGAGAGACGCGTCACACGCTCGTCCCCGCTATAGGAAACGATTTCCAACTCCATAGAAAAGGGGGAATGTGCGTCTTGGCTTCAGCCTTGTCTGAAGAAGCGTGTGCAGAAAGCAAGCAGCTGGTTTACCTGCAGAAGGACGAGGCTGACACCTTCTCTGTGAGCACCAGGTTCTCTCTGGTGGGAATCAGCCCCACGGTGTACCTGAAACACAAGATCAGATCCTGCAGTCAGCATGACAGACTTTACACCCTCACAGCACAGCCCCCGACCGGGTGTCGTGCAGTTCTGAAGGAACCCCCTCACAGCACAGCCCCGACCGGGTGTCGTGCAGTTCTGAAGGAACCCCTCACAGCACAGCCCCGCCCGGGTGTCGTGCAGTTCTGAAGGAACCCCCTCACAGCACAGTCCCCGACCGGGTGTCGTGCAGTTCTGAAGGAACCCCCTCACAGCACAGCCCCCGCCCGGGTGTCGTGCAGTTCTGAAGGAACCCCCTCACAGCACAGCCCCCGCCCGGGTGTCGTGCAGTTCTGAAGGAACCCCCTCACAGCACAGTCCCCGCCCGGGTGTCGTGCAGTTCTGAAGGAACCCCTCACAGCACAGCCCCCCGCCCGGTGTCGTGCAGTTCTGAAGGAACCCCCTCACAGCACAGCCCCCGCCCGGGTGTCGTGCAGTTCTGAAGGAACCCCCTCACAGCACATTTTCCACCCCACGCCATTCCAGTACCGAGTCCATAAAACGCCTTATCTTTCAGTTTTTACAACTTGTTCTGTATTTAAAACCGCTCTCACCAGTACAGGATAAATAATCCTGGGGAAAGACAACACACAATAAAGAACGTGAAATAATCCTGTGGAAAAGACAAAACACACACACACACACACAATAAAGAACGTGGGCACAGCAAAGGCATACTGCGCTGAAGTGGCTCAATCATCAGTGCAGAACTACCCCAGCAGGGCTCCCATTAACCACGCAGGGACCGGACTGTGTGCTGGTCTGAAGATACACACTGGACCAAGTCATTCCAATCAGCGCACAGACGAGTCTGGCTTTGCAACAATGAAACGCTCAGTATCTGAAAGTCACTATGGGGCGCTTGGCAGTGGTAGAATATTACTAAGAAACAAGGATCCTGGTTCCTGCAAGCCTGCACTGCCTTGTAGGCATGGCGCTACGACGCTGTGCGACAGCCTGCACCCTGTCCATCAGACAAACTCTCCCACAGTACTGCATGGACGCCTCTACCTCCAGGGACATGAAGGCACCTACTTGTAGTCGTCCCATCTGAGGGAAATCAAATTCAATTTCAAAATCACTTCAAGGCAGAGCTATAATAAACACAGTGAGCGTGGAGTCAGAAGCAGGGCAGTGACTCAGAGGCAGGCAGGGAGACAGACAGACAGACAGGGAGGAAGGTAGGAAGACAGACAGACAGACAGACAGGGAGGGAGGCAGGCAGGGAGGCAGGCGTTTGAATCAGATCCAGGGAAGCGATGGCTTCCTGTACGGTTCAGCATTCATTTTAAAGTCCTGCTTATAACTTATAAAGCCTTAAATGGTTTGGCTCTCTTATTTAAATGATCTTTTAACCCATACGTTCCTCGACAGCCACTCCGACTCCAGGGAGCAGGGCTGCTTACTGTACCCAACACTGTAAAAGAATACAGGTGGCACAGCCTTCAGCTGCAGGCCCTAAACTAGGAATATAAGGACATAAGAAAGTTTACAAACGAGAGGAGGCCATTCAGCCCATCTTACTCGTTTGGTTGTTAGTAGCTTATTGATCCCAGAATCTCATCAAGCAGCTTCTTGAAGGATCCCAGGGTGTCAGCACCGACTGCTACAGCTTTTAAAACCAGACTACAGACACATGTTTAATTAGGGCTTCTGATTTTCGATTAACCTATAAAACACTCCCGATACAAAAAAAAAGATGAAATCGATGGATAGCCAATGAACACTGGTAGATACCGGAAAAACTGTGGAAATGTTTAATCAATTCACGTTGACTTTACCCTATTCCCATTAAAAAATAAAACCTACTACAAAAATAATAATACGTTTCCTAGTGCTGCTGGGCAATGTCCCGCCTTCCTGACTTGCATCTATCATTGATTCGTTCTCAATACTTTAAACCCACCCCAACTACTGAGTGACAGCACATTCCTACATTTCTATTGGAGACTCCGCTTGCGAGATTTAAAACGAAATTACAATCAGGATGAAGGCTTGTTAGCAGGATTTAAAGCTGTATTACAGTTAAGATACAGAGGATTTAAAACAGAATTGTGGCGAAATGTACAAAAATGCCTCCAGACAAAAACCCCAGAAGAGTGTGCCGAGACCAGAGGGATTTCACTGTGGAAGACAGCAAAGGAAAGAAGGTACAACTTAAGTGTGCAAGTACCGTCGAGTTACTATACATATTTTGACACACAAAAAAATAAAAAATAACACGCTCAAGCATTTTGGAAAGTAACTGAAAACACTAATTTCATACAGTATATCAAAAACAAAAGCCCCGAAAAAAAACGATTTACATAAAACTCGAATAGCTAAAAATAAGCACCGAAAAATACAATTAATAAAACCCGAAAAACAGAAGCCCTATCTATAATCCATCTTCAGCTGAAAATGACTGAGTGTCTTTCTCTCGTGGTTCACTGTCTTAGGTTTTGACTGTTTTAATCGTATTCTCTGCTGCGATTGTTTATTGTTACTCTTTTCATAGCTGTAAATCACAGTAACTGGGAATGGTATTCAGCTGCTAGGAATTGTTCTTGTACATTTATTTTTAATAAAAAAAAAAGTTGTAACCATTGCAACATGTTTTACAACATTTCCTACGTCTGATGTTTACTGCAGCAGAGTTACTACCTTGTTTAAAACTGGAATCACAAAACAATCCTACCTAGAAATACACACCCTACCTAGAAATATACAGCCTGCCTAGAATCAATTAAATGAGAAACATTTCAGTTCAATGAGAAACATTTCGACTGCAAGGCAAGTTGAACAGTGTTGTCTTTCAGTGCTTCTCGGTGTGGCACTGCTGGTTGTTACGCAGCTCTGATAATGAGAAGGACAGGCTGCTGCCATGTGTTTATACAGAGCTGCCAACAACATCCTCTTCCTGGCTCGGCTGGGCTGCTGACAGAGGGAGCGCGGGGCAGGGTGTGAATTGCAGGCATGCCCTGGCTCAAACTCGGCTCATTTATTACAAAATTAACCTCTGACATCCGTATCCATCATCAAATTTCTTGTGTGCATTTCACTGCGCGTCTCTCCTGTTACAGGCAGTCCATCACTGCCTCGCTGGTTCAGAGTGTGGGAACAAAGTGAACTTCGAGAGGCATGCCAGAGGGGCAGCCTGGACCTAAGACAGGGGGGCTGGGGGAGGGCAGGGATACTAAACAAGGAGAGGGGGCATGGATCTGGGACAGGGGACATGGATCTGCGACAGAGGACTGGGGACGAGGATCTGGGACAGAGAGGATGAGAGCGGACATGGATCTGGGACAGGGAGGACTGGGGACGAGGATCTGGGACAGGGAGGGGGGAGTGCATCTGTCTGTCTGTGTCTCAGTGTGTCTGTGCAGAGGGAATCCGTGCCCTGAACAAAAAAAACACTTCCCACCCCTGAGAGAGCAAGACGTGCTGCAGCTTTACCCACAAGCAGCAGGTACAGGACCTGGGCTAGCACCGTGCTTCCTCTACTCTCTTTAATAAGCCAGTCTGGAGATCAGACACAAGTGTGGGCACGGGTTTATACAGAACTGACGGACATTCCTAAAGTTCCTTTCATTTGAAAACCGCACAATTTTAAAAAGGGGTTTCAAAAGGCTTTAAGAATGGACTGTTGTTTTTTGTGTTCTGGGAGAAGGTCACACCATGTGATCCTTACACTCACATTCTTGGAGGCACATTGCCCGAGTGAAGGCTCAAGGCTCCATTCACTGGTTGCATGGAGGAGAAGGAAAACCAACTATTTTGGTCAAGCATACACTGCAGATGGTGTGGATAAATGGATGTCATCGGGGTCAAAGCTCAAATAAAACAGAAGATCAACAGCAAAACAATAAGGGATTTGTGGGAATGTTTCTATAGCAACGAGGTAGGCAAAAGCCTCAAGTGTCACATCAAAGGAATCCTGGAGCTCATTTTCCAAGCTGCTGCAGGAAGTCCAGGCTGACCGGAGCAGCTACATGCAGCTCTTTCAAATGAAAGTTTTGGTCTGGCTCTCAACTGAAATATAAATAGCATGGCAGTGCGCTTGCAGCACCCCTTACTGAGGGCAGACGGCACATTCCAGCACGGGCTCTCGCCAGAGCAGGGTCACCTTTCAGGTGGAGCGCGAGGGCACCACAGCCTGCCTCGCCAGCACGGCCTGTCGCAGCAGCCATCTACCATTCCCGTACAGCACAGCACTTCACAAGAGTTCAAGTGAAATATCACGCAGCCCCACGAGCACAAACTACACATCTCTGCCTGCCAAGAGCAAGCTTTCATTTTCAAAAACAACACGACCGCAACTAAGTGCAGCATCAGCGCGGCCCGGAGGCACAGGCCACAACAAACAGGACCACACCGAGGGTCTGGGGTCGCGGCTCTCCTTGACAGGACCACACCGAGGGTCTGGGGTCGCGGCTCTCCTTGACAGGACATGGCTTCCAACGTCCTTTTCATTTGGGTCTCTGTCCCTTTCTGCAACGCCAGTTCTGCTGCAGTTCTCTCGAAAGCAGTCGGACTGGTTGAGCTGCTTGTTCATTATCTGCGCTTCCTGATTCCAGAGAACCCAAACGACACTGCAATCCTTCACCACAGTCAGCCCCACCTCGGCTCAAAGCAGAGGCAGATACAGAAGAAACGACGATTCAGAATCATTGCAAATCATAACACAAAGGGAAAGGAACGTTAAAACAACACATCACAATGGCTATTAAAGCTCCAACCTCAAAGCCATACAGCATGACCCCTGCATCCCTATTCTAACCAGGTGTCACGTCTCAATGAGGTCTCTCTCTTTACGAATCCACTTCAGGATGGAGAGTTTGAAAACAACTTCTCAGCGATATCCGATAGCAGCGTCAGGAAGTCGCTGGAGGGAAAGGCTCCATATTAAAAATCAGGTTCGGCAGCTAATCTGTGCTGATAACGGGACCTGCTGGGTTTGGTATGATCACTCCTCGCTGAATGAAGGGAGTTTTCTTTTCTGATCTCAGTTTAGGTTTCCAGCACTCTTCTCTTTCTGCTTGTGCTACACATTACCGGTTCACACGCCTTCCTTCACTCACAGTTCTGGTGAGACCCAAATAAAAACATGTCAGTTAAACCTGTGCATATTGTGCGAGTCATGTGAGCTTCATCTCTCACCAGCACTGCAGGGAAGCTCAAAACATCCTTTGTCTCAGAAACAGGTTTAAAGATAAAGGCGTGCAAACCAATGATTTAAAATGTCCTTCCTGAGCTGTAATAATAGTATTACTGCCCCTCCACCCCACACTTCCACTGCAGTGACAATCACTGGGTTGTCGACTCGCTTGTGTTAATTCAGGGAGGGACTGCTCTACTCAACGTTCAGCTCGGCTAACTTGTAACTCCAGGGCTTGTCAGTTTCACAATCCACTGCAGGAAACATACAACCCTGAAGTGTTGCAACCATTTCCTGATTTATTTTAAAATGGGTCCAGCAAATCTGATAGGAATGGGCAGCTTGTGAACAGCAGCAATCCGATGGCTGGGTTGGACGTCGCCGGACAGCAGCAATCCGATGGCTGGGTTGGACGCCGCCGGACAGCAGCAATCCGATGGCTGGGTTGGACGCCGCCGGACAGCAGCAATCCGATGGCTGGGTTGAACGCTGCACTGCGGGAATGCAGTTTCATTTGCGAGAGATAAATTTACATGTTCACTGAATACTTTTGAATACATGTTCACAGTATTAATTAAGAACATGTGAAAGCTACTCGGAGTCATTATCAGTGCTGACAGCATTGACTGAAGGGCGAACACTCCTGTGAGAAACAAACGAAACTGGACCCACTGCAGTAAGAAGAAAGGTGCCCATATTAAACTGAACTGTTTGATAACATGGATTTTCTCATTGATGTATGTCACATATGGATGTAGACATGTAGTTAATTCACTTTATAATATATAAAACAATTGTTCATAGAAGAGGTTTAGCTTCAGGTGCTGCTGTGGTTGTCCATGCTCCTTGACTGCATGAAATGACAGTATGGTGGAACGATTTTAAAAGCTTACTTTATTGCATTGGTATTAGATTTTTATGTATCATACAAAAATATTTTTTTATTAAGTAAACCTCCAGGCTAGTGCCCCCCCCCCGAATAATTCACCATTTACAGTGCAGACATCCCACCTGTGAAAAACTGTCTTTAGTGCTCCTTGTTACAGCTGAAGGTGTAGCCATGGCCCTTCAGCGATGTACACATCAGTAAGCCCACGTTGGAAACATCAGCTCTGGAGGTGTTTCCTGTAACAAGTTCAGTATGACACCAACGCTTGAGCTGGAACAGACTGCAGAGTCCGCCCTGTCCCCCTGAACGTAGAGTCCGCCCTGCCCCCCTGAACACAGACTGCAGAGTCCGCCCTGCCCTCCTGAACAGAGTCCTGCCCCACTGTGTGCAGTACCAGGAACACCCATCAGGCAGGATGTGCTGCTGCAACACAAACATCTGGGGACTGGAACCCAGCTGCAAACACCACAGTACAGAAGCAGACAGTAAAGTCATTATATTTTAGTGGGAAACCTGCAGTTCAAATAGAAAAGTTTTGACCAAGTCAGTGGGCATGTAGAGTGGTAATAAACCAGCAGACTTCAGTATGAATTCCCACAGCTGCAGGACTAAGCACAGGGAGCGTGGACGAGGCAGGCGCCTCATATAGGGGCTCTGCAGCCTGGGTGTCTGACAGCACAGCTGTGTGTGGGAGAGCCGGCGCGACACCAGAGCAAACAAGGTCTTCAGGCTGCAGTACAGACAGCATTTACTGCGCAGGGTTAGGTTGCATCTCATATTGGTTATTGTTTTGTTCAGCGCAATTACTGTAGGTTCATGTAGCAAAACGGAAGCCTAAATATACACCAGCTTCCTTTTCTAAAAGGGTCTCGGAACATTATATGCCATACGATACAGCATGCGTGCATAACAGTGCGCTTACACAGAGTTAATACTAGGACAATAATAATTCTGGCACTTCCAGTTCACAAGCACATCACTGCTGAAGAACTGAGAAGAAAGCGAGCAAGCGAGCCGACTGACCTGTATGGAACACAGAGCAAACACGAAAGCAGAGCTCCGACCTGTATAGAACAGAGCAAACACGAGAGCAGAGCTCCGACCCGACCTGTGAACACAGAGCAAACACGAGAGCAGAGCTCCGACCCGACCTGTAGAACACAGAGCAAACACGAGAGCAGAGCTCCGACCTGTATAGAACAGAGCAAACACGAGAGCAGAGCTCCGACCCGACCTGTGAACACAAAGCAAACACGAGCAGAGCTCCGACCTGACCTGTGAACACAGAACAAACACAACAGCAGAGGTCCGACCCGACCTGTATAGAACACAGAGCAAACACGAGAGCAGAGCTCCGACCCGACCTGTAGAACACAGAGCAAACACGAGAGCAGAGCTCCGACCTGTATAGAACAGAGCAAACACGAGAGCAGAGCTCCGACCCGACCTGTGAACACAAAGCAAACACGAGAGCAGAGCTCCGACCTGACCTGTGAACACAGAACAAACACAACAGCAGAGGTCCGACCCGACCTGTATAGAACACAGAGCAAACACGAGAGCAGAGCTCCGACCCGACATGTAGAACACAGAGCAAACACGAGAGCAGAGCTCCGACCTGTATAGAACAGAGCAAACACGAGAGCAGAGCTCCGACCCGACCTGTGAACACAAAGCAAACACGAGCAGAGTCCCGACCTGACCTGTGAACACAGAACAAACACAACAGCAGAGGTCCGACCCGACCTGTATAGAACACAGAGCAAACACGAGAGCAGAGCTCCGACCCGACCTGTATAGAACACAGAGCAAACACGAGAGCAGAGCTCCGACCCGACCTGTATAGAACACAGAGCAAACACGAGAGCAGAGCTCCGACCTGACCTGTGAACACAGAGCAAACACGAGAGCAGAGCTCCGACCCGACCTGTGAACACAAAGCAAACACGAGAGCAGAGCTCCGACCTGACCTGTATAGAACAGAGCAAACACGAGAGCAGAGCTCCGACCCGACCTGTATAGAACACAGAGCAAACACGAGAGCAGAGCTCCGACCCGACATGTAGAACACAGAGCAAACACGAGAGCAGAGCTCCGACCCGACCTGTAGAACACAGAGCAAACACGAGAGCACAGCTCCGACCGACCTGTGGAACACAGAGCAAACACGAGAGCACAGCTCCGACCGACCTGTGAACACAGAGCAAACACGAGAGCAGAGCTCCGACCCGACCTGTATAGAACACAGAGCAAACACGAGCAGAGCTCCGACCCGACCTGTATAGAACACAGAGCAAACACGAGAGCAGAGCTCCGACCCGACCTGTATAGAACACAGAGCAAACACGAGAGCAGAGCTCCGACCCGACCTGTAGAACACAGAGCAAACACGAGCAGAGCTCCGACCCGACCTGTATAGAACACAGAGCAAACACGAGAGCAGAGCTCCGACCCGACCTGTAGAACACAGAGCAAACACGAGAGCAGAGCTCCGACCCGACCTGTATAGAACACAGAGCAAACACGAGAGCAGAGCTCCGACCCGACCTGTATAGAACACAGAGCAAACACGAGAGCACAGCTCCGACCCGACCTGTGAACACAGAGCAAACACGAGAGCAGAGCTCCGACCTGTATACAACACAGAGCAAACACGAGAGCAGAGCTCCGACCCGACCTGTATGGGCTCACACATCCACACACTCACAGCATTCTTATCCCAGTAATAAAAACTCCAACGTGGAGGCAAGCACACAAGTGGGGCGGCGGGCCGGAGCAGCCTGGGAGCAGGTGTCACCGAGTGGCTGGACTCCAGTGTCCATGCAGGGGATCAGAGAGGGAGTCACTGGGGACGTATTTACAGCTTCCAGGAGCTTTCACACCATTCACTGCGCTTCCCACCCGCTCTCACAGCTACTGGCAGGATATAAAACATGCCAGTCTGGGGATACAGTCATTCAGGAGGGCTGGGAATTAAACTGAGACATGCTGTCCATGTCTGAGTGCTACTGTCTTTGACAAACGAACCTGCTGCACAGACACTGAGCACGCAGGCACAGTAACTTCCACTGGAACAAACGAACCTGCTGCACAGACACTGAGCACGCAGGCACAGCAACTTCCATTGGAACAAACGAACCTGCTGCACAGACACTGAGCACGCAGGCACAGCAACTTCCACTGGAACAAACGAACCTGCTGCACAGACACTGAGCACGCAGGCACAGCAACTTCCACTGGAACAAACGAACCTGCTGCACAGACACTGAGCACGCAGGCACAGTAACTTCCATTGGAATGGATACTGGAGGGCTGCTGTTAGTCTTGCATGGGGGAATCTCGTGAATATGAACATTTACAATAAAGAAATACATACAACACACATGGGGCAGATTTTGAATGCAAACTGTAATGTTCCAAAAACCAAAGCTGTAAAAAACTCATTCACGCCATCCTTTTTTTGTTTGTTTTTACAGTTAGTTTGGAAATCTTGTAGTGGAGCAAGTGAAGCAATTGAAATGATGCCACATCCGTGTGGACGGAGTTGGAGTTAACTTTGCCCGCATATTAACCCCCTTCCTCTTCAGTTCAGCAATATATCTTGTGAAACATTTTCCCACAATGAGAGTGAGCGGAGAACCTGCCCCCCAGCAAGCTGCTCCAGTGAGGAGTGCAGAGAGCAGCGCTTCCTCATGCCGGCCCATAAATCCCAGCGTTCCTGCACGGTGCGGACGGGCCCCAGCGCGGTTCCCATTGTTAAAGTCTCACTGTAAATCCCCCTGCCTGTCAGCTGTGTTTGCACTCGAGACAGCTCAGATTAAACTGCAATAAACAGGGCCTGTGAGAAACTCAGCACAGCCTATTCTCATCTCCTACCAGCTCAGTGTACACAGCAGTGATCAAGCAGCAAAACACACACAGCTTGATTTCGTAACAATTCAGCACGGTAAACACATCACAGAGAAGGACAGATTGTATCCGAAATCGCTTTCTCTCAGCGCCTCCTCACCGGACTGGACCGGACCGCTCCAAGCACCTCACTGATACTGACTGGAATCCCTTTCTCTCAGCGTCTCTCACTGGACCGGAATGGACCGCTCCAAGCACCTCACTGATACTGACTGGAATCCCTCTCTCTGAGTCTCCCTCACCGGACTGGACCGCTCCAAGCACCTCACTGATACTGACTGGAATCCCTTTCTCTCAGCGTCTCTCACTGGACCGGAATGGACCGCTCCAAGCACCTCACTGATACTGACTGGAATCCCTCTCTGAGTCTCCCTCACCGACCGGACCGCTCAAGCACCTCACTGATACTGACTGGAATCCCTTTCTCTCAGCGTCTCTCACTGGACCGGAATGGACCGCTCCAAGCACCTCACTGATACTGACTGGAATCCTTTCTCTCAGCTCTCACTGGACCGGACCGCTCCAAGCACCTCACTGATACTGACTGGAATCCCTTTCTCTCAGCGTCTCTCACTGGACCGGAATGGACCGCTCCAAGCACCTCACTGATACTGACTGGAATCCCTTTCTCTCAGCGTCTCTCACTGGACCGGAATGGACCGCTCCAAGCACCTCACTGATACTGACTGGAATCCCTTTCTCTCAGCGTCTCTCACTGGACCGGACCGCTCCAAGCACCTCACTGATACTGACTGGAATCCCTTTCTCTCAGCGCCTCCTCACCAGACTGGACCGGACCGCTCCAAGCACCTCACTGATACTGACTGGAATACCTCTCTCTCAGCGACTCCCTCACCGGACCGGACCGGACCACTCCAAGCACCTCACTGATACTGACTGGAATCCCTCTTGTTTTCAACTAGAATTGTACAACAGTGCCAGGACACACAAAGAAGCAACCCTGGAACTGGTATAAACACACACACACACACACACACACCAGTGCCAAAACACACAGGAGGTTGTTTCCTGGATACAGAAGATATAAATGATATTTAAACTCAGTTTGACTCTTGGCATAGCCCAGGTGTCTCAGTTAGCCTATTTCTTCAGCAGCACAAGTCAGTTTATATGGTCGTTATCGGTTTATATGCTCGTTATCGGTTTATATGGTCGTTATCGGTTTATATCTATTGCTTTGTTCCTTATTTATCCTCTCATTTCTTTTTTTAAAGTTAATCTATTTGTGACCTTTTAAAGAAGTGATAAATCAAGATTAATCATTTTTCTTGCTTCTTAGTAGCAACCTCATCACAGAGCCACATTCCATTGTGGTGAAAAATTATTATTTTGTTTTGGATATACAGATTTTTCAAGTACTAATGCTTCAGATTTAACATGACCTTTATAAAAGATTCCTATAGTAAAACACGGTGAGATAAAGCTCAGCGACAGCAATATAAAAGCATAGGCAAGCACTGTAAAGTCCACAGATGTATGGTAAAGCATATTTAAAAGCATGGCAAAACATGGTCAACTGAATGCATAGTATAACCAAGCTAAACGCATGGGAAAACTGCAAGATCAACATGCTAAATTATTATTGGTTTGAAAAGTCAGTTAAGTTAACCTATACCACAGATATCCAAGGAAAAAAGTACAGTACACTTACTGTATACAGTTACACACACACAGCACAGTGCACTTACTGTATACAGTTACACACACCGCACTTACTGTATACAGCTACACACACCCCATAGTGCACTTACTGTATACAGTTACACACACCCGCACAGTGCACTTACTGTATACAGTTACACACACACAGCACAGTGCACTTACTGTATACAGTTACACACACAGCACAGTGCACTTACTGTATACAGTTACACACACACAGCGCAGTGCACTTACTGTATACAGTTACACACAGCGCAGTGCACTGACTGTATAGTTACACACACAGCGCAGTGCACTTACTGTATACAGTTACACACACAGCGCAGTGCACTGACTGTATACAGTTACACACAGCGCAGTGCACTGACTGTATACAGTTACACACACAGCGCAGTGCACTTACTGTATACAGTTACACACACACAGCGCAGTGCACTTACTGTATAGTTACACACACCCAGCACAGTGCACTTACTGTATACAGTTACACACACACACAGCACAGTGCACTTACTGTATACAGTTACACACACACAGCACAGTGCACTTACTGTATAGTTACACACACCCCACAGTGCACTTACTGTATACAGTTACACACACACAGCACAGTGCACTTACTGTATACAGTTACACACACACAGCACAGTGCACTTACTGTATACAGTTACACACACAGCACAGTGCACTTACTGTATACAGTTACACACACACAGCACAGTGCACTTACTGTATACAGTTACACACACACAAAACCCTCTCCTCCCCCTCCAACCCCTAACCCTCTCTCCTCCCCCCTCCAACCCTAACCCTCTCTCCTCCCCCCTCCAACCCTAACCCTCTCTCCTCCCCCCTCTAACCCTAACCTCTCCCTCCCCCTCTAACCCTAACCTCTCTCCTCCCCCTCTAGCCCTAACCCTCTCCCCCCTCTCCTCCCCCTTCTCCCCCTAACCCTAACAGTGAACTGCTTAAGGAGCTTCTTATCTCTGGCACAGCAGAGGGGGTCCAGCAGCACAGCTCTCTGAAGCCAGGCACACTCACAGTTTGTTCAGCAGCTGGCTGGTGCACTTCGCCCGGAAGCCGTCCTTCTCGCCCAGGTCTCGGATCTTGCGAGCCAGCTCTCGGACACTCCTGCTCAGCTTGTTATACCTGAGAAAGACAGCAGAGCCCCGCGTTACACAGGCGCTCGGCGCAGGCTTCCTTGAAACCAGACCGAGTGGGTAGAAAACAAGCACAAAGAAGCACTGTGAGAGCGACAGGCTTCCAGAGCTCCGCCAGAGCGACAGGCTTCCAGAGCCTCAACCTGCCCCAGTGCTTTACACAGGACTCCCTCACCCCCCCCCACTGCTTTACACCGTACTCCCTCACCCTCACCCCCTCCCCCTCCCCACCCCCAGTGCTTTACACAGTACTCCCTCACCCCTCCCACCCCACCCCCAGTGCTTTACACAGTACTCCCTCACCCCCTCCCCACCCTGTGCTTTACACAGGACTCCCCCACCCCCCGTGCTTTACACAGGACTCCCCCACCCCCCACCCCGTGCTTTACACAGGACTCCCCCCCCCCCCCGTGCTTTACACAGGACTCCCCACCCCCACCCCGTGCTTTACACAGGACTCCCCACCCCCACCCCGTGCTTTACACAGGACTCCCCACCCCCACCCCGTGCTTTACACAGGACTCCCCCCACCCCCACCCCGTGCTTTACAGGACTCCCCACCCCCACCCCCCCCCGTGCTTTACACAGGACTCCCCCACCCCACCCCGTGCTTTACACAGGACTCCCCCACCCCCCACCCCCCGTGCTTTACAGGACTCCCCCACCCCGTGCTTTACACAGGACTCCCTCACCCCACCCCCCGTGCTTTACAGGACTCCTTACCCCCTCCCACCCTGTGCTTTACACAGTACTCCCTCACCCCTCCCACCCTGTGCTTTACACAGTACTCCCTCACCCCTCCCCACCCTGTGCTTTACACAGTACTCCCTCACCCCCCCCCCCCCGTGCTTTACACAGTACTCCCTCACCCCCTCCCCACCCTGTGCTTTACACAGTACTCCCTCACCCCCTCCCCACCCTGTGCTTTACACAGTACTCCCTCACCCCCTCCCCACCCTGTGCTTTACACAGTACTCCCTCCCCCCCCACCCTGTGCTTTACACAGGACCCCCCACCCCTGCCACACTGGACTCCCCCCCCTCCCCCCCCGTGCTTTACACAGGACTCCTCCCCCCCCCCTGCTTTACACCCCCCCCCCCCTCACCCCTCCCCCACCCCCCCCCCTGTGCTTTACACAGTACTCCCTCACCCCTCCCCACCCTGTGCTTTACACAGTACTCCCTCACCCCCTCCCCACCCTGTGCTTTACACAGGACTCCCACACCCCCCACCCTGTGCTTTACACAGGACTCCCACACCCCCCACCCTGTGCTTTACACAGGATATTTTGGGTTTTCTAGGTAGAGAAGGACTCATTACCAGTAAAGGTAATTAATAAAGGGTTAACTCAAACCGACTGTGCTCTGCATGGGGTTTCAATACAATATATTCATGTAAAAGTGTTTTTAAACTTTTAAATAAAGCAGGAATGTTACAATGTCAAGGTACCCTAACCCGTCCACACAAGTGAGCGAAAACATCGAGAGAAGAGCGAGGAAAGCACACGTTTAAAACGGAGGTAAATGAATAGAGGATGTCGGGGTTTGTAGTCCACAACCATGGACGACCATTTAAAATGCAAATTGAATAACTGGAAATGAACTGCTCATCCCAGCACGCACCGCGCAGAATGCTTTTGCCTGAGCGCTTATCTATGGCATCATAAGTCTTACAAATGCAGTGTAAGTGTTGATGGGATGTTTATTTGATTCAATACAAGTTCAAGGTAACCGCTAAACTGCACGTCAAGTCTTGACTGTCTCACTGTTATTACATCTGAGCACACGAGAAAACAAAGTGTCATGGCGGCGCCCATGCGGAGCCATGCAGGAGTCTTAAAAAAACACGATTTACTTAAAATAATAAATAAACAAATGATACGACAAGGGCCACAGCTGTGAACTATTCCACCGGCAACAGCGGAACAAGGCCTGCGTTTTTAAATGCCAGCTATCAACAAACTACAGTTCAATCGCTTGTGCTTTATTTATAATTCATATAAACAAGAAAGCTTGCTCCAGTCCGCAGAGACCATTGTGATGTATGCTGGCGGGGCTCCCTGCCCCACGGACCGGCTGTTACATTCACAGCACACTGTGTGAGTGTGTGTGTGTGTGTGTGTTTGTAACGCAGCTCTCTTACTTTGTGTAGTCCTCTCTCTTCTCGATGTGAAATCTCCGCAGTACTTTCACTTCATGTAGATTCTGGTCCACCTCCCAGCTGATGAAGTCCACTTTCTTCAGCAGCTTCTGCTCATGGTACTTCAGTTTTCGCACCATCTTGAGTTATTGCTCCACTCGGTTAGTTCTGCACGATGTGTTTTTAAACACCCGACAAGCAGCTGTGGCGCTCTGCGTCGGTCAGAACGAAGCCTGCGCCGTGACGTCACCCCCGGCTCTTCCTTCAGAGCGTGCTCTGCAAACTCACCTGTGTCTGTGACGGACAGGCGGGGCGAGTACACAGCGAGCAAGGAACCGGCACATGATGAGGCACGCGTACGGCAGTTTCATGCATATTTGTATTGGTAGTTTTGTAATTTGGAGATGTGTTTGTCTATAGAAGATGCTGGATTTATGGGATTTCCACCTGCAGGCAGAGCGGCCGTCCATCCGCACGCAGGCACAGCGGCCGTCCATCCGCACGCAGGCACAGCGGCCGTCCATCCGCACCCAGGCAGAGCGGCAGCGCTTTACATGTGGCTCTGTGGTAAAGAGAGCTGATGCATGAGTCAAGAGAGAGGTGATGCATGAGTCAAGTCTGCCTTCCCCATTCAATCCTGTGAAGCCACCAGCTCCTGACCTTTACTGAAGGAGTGAAAGTCCTGCAGCCACAGTAAGAGGTCCTGCAGTTTGGATGTGTCAGTGTCAGTGTTTCAGGTAACAGTTTGGATGTGTCAGTGTCAGTGTTTCAGGTAACAGTTTGGATGTGTCAGTGTCAGTGTTTCAGGTAACAGTTTGGATGTGTCAGTGTCAGTGTTTCAGGTAACAGTTTGGATGTGTCAGTGTCAGTGTTTCAGGTAACAGTTTGGATGTGTCAGTGTCAGTGTTTCAGGTAACAGTTTGGATGTGTCTGTGTCAGTGTTTCAGGTAACAGTTTGGATGTGTCTGTGTCAGTGTTTCAGGTAACAGTTTGGATGTGTCTGTGTCAGTGTTTCAGGTAACAGTTTGGATGTGTCTGTGTCAGTGTTTCAGGTAACAGTTTGGATGTGTCAGTGTCAGTGTTTCAGGTAACAGTTTGGATGTGTCTGTGTCAGTGTTTCAGGTAACAGTTTGGATGTGTCTCTGTCAGTGTTTCAGGTAACAGTTTGGATGTGTCTCTGTCAGTGTTTCAGGTAACAGTTTGGATGTGTCTCTGTCAGTGTTTCAGGTAACAGTTTGGATGTGTCAGTGTCAGTGTTTCAGGTAACAGTTTGGATGTGTCAGTGTCAGTGTTTCAGGTAACAGTTTGGATGTGTCTGTGTCAGTGTTTCAGGTAACAGTTTGATGTGTCAGTGTCAGTGTTTCAGGTAACAGTTTGGATGTGTCAGTGTCAGTGTTTCAGGTAACAGTTTGATGTGTCTCTGTCAGTGTTTCAGGTAACAGTTTGGATGTGTCAGTGTCAGTGTTTCAGGTAACAGTTTGATGTGTCTCTGTCAGTGTTTCAGGTAACAGTTTGGATGTGTGTCTGTCAGTGTTTCAGGTAACAGTTTGATGTGTCTCTGTCAGTGTTTCAGGTAACAGTATGGATGTGTCTGTGTCAGTGTTTCAGGTAACAGTTTGGATGTGTCTGTGTCAGTGTTTCAGGTAACAGTTTGGATGTGTCTCTGTCAGTGTTTCAGATAACGGTTTGGATGTGTCTGTGTCAGTGTTTCAGGTAACAGTTTGGATGTGTCTGTGTCAGTGTTTCAGGTAACAGTTTGATGTGTCTGTCAGTGTTTCAGGTAACAGTTTGGATGTGTCTGTGTCAGTGTTTCAGGTAACAGTTTGGATGTGTCTGTGTCAGTGTTTCAGGTAACAGTTTGATGTGTCTCTGTCAGTGTTTCAGGTAACAGTTTGATGTGTCTCTGTCAGTGTTTCAGGTAACAGTTTGGATGTGTCAGTGTCAGTGTTTCAGGTAACAGTTTGGATGTGTCAGTGTCAGTGTTTCAGGTAACAGTTTGATGTGTCAGTGTCAGTGTTTCAGGTAACAGTTTGATGTGTCTCTGTCAGTGTTTCAGGTAACAGTTTGGATGTGTGTCTGTCAGTGTTTCAGGTAACAGTTTGGATGTGTCTGTGTCAGTGTTTCAGGTAACAGTTTGGATGTGTCAGTGTCAGTGTTTCAGGTAACAGTTTGGATGTGTCTCTGTCAGTGTTTCAGGTAACAGTTTGGATGTGTCTGTGTCAGTGTTTCAGGTAACAGTTTGGATGTGTCTGTGTCAGTGTTTCAGGTAACAGTTTGGATGTGTCTGTGTCAGTGTTTCAGGTAACAGTTTGGATGTGTCTGTGTCAGTGTTTCAGGTAACAGTTTGGATGTGTCTGTGTCAGTGTTTCAGGTAACAGTTTGGATGTCTGTGTCAGTGTTTCAGGTAACAGTTTGATGTGTCTCTGTCAGTGTTTCAGGTAACAGTTTGGATGTGTCTCTGTCAGTGTTTCAGGTAACAGTTTGGATGTGTCAGTGTCAGTGTTTCAGGTAACAGTTTGGATGTGTCTCTGTCAGTGTTTCAGGTAACAGTTTGGATGTGTGTCTGTCAGTGTTTCAGGTAACAGTTTGGATGTGTCTCTGTCAGTGTTTCAGGTAACAGTATGGATGTGTCTGTGTCAGTGTTTCAGGTAACAGTTTGGATGTGTCTGTGTCAGTGTTTCAGGTAACAGTTTGGATGTGTCTCTGTCAGTGTTTCAGGTAACGGTTTGGATGTGTCTGTGTCAGTGTTTCAGGTAACAGTTTGGATGTGTCTGTGTCAGTGTTTCAGGTAACAGTTTGGATGTGTCTGTGTCAGTGTTTCAGGTAACAGTTTGGATGTGTCTGTGTCAGTGTTTCAGGTAACAGTTTGGATGTGTCTCTGTCAGTGTTTCAGGTAACAGTTTGGATGTGTCTCTGTCAGTGTTTCAGGTAACAGTTTGGATGTGTCAGTGTCAGTGTTTCAGGTAACAGTTTGGATGTGTCTGTGTCAGTGTTTCAGGTAACAGTTTGGATGTGTCAGTGTCAGTGTTTCAGGTAACAGTTTGGATGTGTCAGTGTCAGTGTTTCAGGTAACAGTTTGGATGTGTCTCTGTCAGTGTTTCAGGTAACAGTTTGGATGTGTCAGTGTTTCAGGTAACAGTTTGGATGTGTCAGTGTTTCAGGTAACAGTTTGGATGTGTCTGTGTCAGTGTTTCAGGTAACAGTTTGGATGTGTCTGTGTCAGTGTTTCAGGTAACAGTTTGGATGTGTCAGTGTCAGTGTTTCAGGGTTTGGTTTGTTTCTCCAATCCCATGTTATACAGGACTCTCCTCCTGCTTGTCTCTCCTCAAGGAAGGAATGACAATGCTGTGAAATGCTAGTTTGTTTTTAGGTACAGGCCTGCTGGATGAGCTGTGCAGAGATAACAGAGCGAATCTCCTAAGCAGGCCTTATCTTGTGTGCTCAGTGCTGGAAGGCACATGGAAATCTCTGAGAAGCAGATAGCAGGACTCTGCAAAAGCTACAGGATTGACTGGATCCTCACAGGATCCCTGAGCACAATATCTAGCAGATAAAAAACAAAGTGCCTGAAATGCAATGAATGGGATTTCCCACATTCGCTTGCCAAGCAAATTCCTTCATATCAGGGAAAAACTGTGAAATTTAGCAGAAGAATCTGCGCATGCTGAAACAGTTTTGTAGATGTTACTGATGCGATAACAAAACATGCAGGCGCAAGAAATGCCACAATGGGTTGGATAAGAAGCACATGGAAACTGTGACAAATGAAAGACCCAAGGGAGAGAGATGAAGGCTGAGGGTGAAGATACTATCATGAAATATTCCACAGCAGGTGCTGTGTTGAAGGGTGTGAGGATCGGGACAGTGAGTATATGGGGCTCTGGCAACAAGGGCTTTAAACGCCACACTGGCAGGTTCTCTAGCAGAGCGCACTGTTACAAACAAGGGCTTTAAACGCCACACTGGCAGGTTCTCTAGCAGAGCGCACTGTTACAAACAAGGGCTTTAAACGTCACACTGGCAGGTTCTCTAGCAGAGCGCACTGTTACAAACAAGGGCTTTAAACGTCACACTGGCAGGTTCTCTGCAGAGCGCACTGTTACAAACAAGGGCTTTAAACGTCACACTGGCAGGTTCTCTAGCAGAGCGCACTGTTACAAACAAGGGCTTTAAACGTCACACTGGCAGGTTCTCTAGCAGAGCGCACTGTTACAAACAAGGGCTTTAAACGTCACACTGGCAGGTTCTCTAGCAGAGCGCACTGTTACAAACAAGGGCTTTAAACGCTACACTGGCAGGTTCTCTAGCAGAGCGCACTGTTACAAACAAGGGCTTTAAACGTCACACTGGCAGGTTCTCTAGCAGAGCGCACTGTTACAAACAAGGGCTTTAAACGCCACACTGGCAGGTTCTCTAGCAGAGCGCACTGTTACAAACAAGGGCTTTAAACGTCACACTGGCAGGTTCTCTAGCAGAGCGCACTGTTACAAACAAGGGCTTTAAACGTCACACTGGCAGGTTCTCTAGCGGAGCGCACTGTTACAAACAAGGGCTTTAAACGCTACACTGGCAGGTTCTCTAGCGGAGCGCACTGTTACAAACAAGGGCTTTAAACGCCACACTGGCAGGTTCTCTAGCGGAGCGCACTGTTACAAACAAGGGCTTTAAACGCTACACTGGCAGGTTCTCTAGCGGAGCGCACTGTTACAAACAAGCCCCGTCGCAGTGCTGTCCTTGGGCATCGCTAGACTTAAGGTTCCTTTTAAATAGCAGCAGTGACTCTGAAGATCAAAGTGCTCACGACAGGACACTGATTTAAAAGGATTCGTCTCAAGCTCAGTTAAACACTCGTCTCGTTTGTGGACTGAGCAGTGCAGAGTGCCTCAGAGTTCACAGCTTCAAAGGGCTGGAGGATCAGACTGTGGCCCTGGTGCCACAGCTCCTCGCTGGGAGAGCCTCTTCACGGGGAAGCCTGTGAGTGTTAAACTCCGTGGGGACGGCACAGCACCAAGCTCTCGTTACTTCTTGTAATGTGAGTAGCATCCACACACACCACTTCGGAGCAGAAATATGCTTTTAGAAGAATAGCACAAACAACTTCTCACAGAAGGAACAGTATTTTTGCCTTGGGCAGCAGTGTGGAGTAGTGGTTAGGGCTCTGGACTCTTGACCGGAGGGTCGTGGGTTCAATCCCAGGTGGGGGATGCTGCTGCTGTACCCTTGAGCAAGGTACTTTACCTAGATTGCTCCAGTAAAAACCCAACTGTATAAATGGGTAATTGTATGTAAAAATAATGTGATAAATTGTAAGTCGCCTGGATAAGGGCGTCTGCTAAGAAATAAATAATAATAATAATAATAAAAACGTCACAGGCAAGGACTCCTGAGAAGTAAACACCATGTGGAGATCAAAGACAGACCCCTTTTCTAATTTCTGTGCTGCTTCCTGAGAAATAAACACTGTCAGACGATGCCATCTATAACCTCCTAACGCTGGATCAGGAGCATGTGCTTTGCACTAGAGATTGCACCACACAGACTGGACCGCTTTGCACTTTACAGATTGCACCACGCAGACTGGACCGGTTTGCACTTTACAGATTGCACCACACAGACTGGACCGGTTTGCACTTTACAGATTGCACCATGCAGATGGACCGGTTTGCACTTTACAGATTGCACCACGCAGACTGGACCGCTTTGCACTTTACAGATTGCACCACGCAGACTGGACCGGTTTGCACTTTACAGATTGCACCACGCAGACTGGACCGGTTTGCACTTTACAGATTGCACCACGCAGACTGGACCGCTTTGCACTTTACAGATTGCACCACGCAGACTGGACCGGTTTGCACTTTACAGATTGCACCACGAGACTGGACCGGTTTGCACTTTACAGATTGCACCACACAGACTGGACCGGTTTGGCCTTTCCAGATTGCACCATGCAGATGGACCGGTTTGCACTTTACAGATTGCACCACGCAGACTGGACCGCTTTGCACTTTACAGATTGCACCACGCAGACTGGACCGGTTTGCACTTTACAGATTGCACCACGCAGACTGGACCGCTTTGCACTTTACAGATTGCACCACGCAGACTGGACCGCTTTGCACTTTACAGATTGCACCACGCAGACTGGACCGCTTTGCACTTTACAGATTGCACCACGCAGACTGGACCGCTTTGCACTTTACAGATTGCACCACGCAGACTGGACCGGTTTGCACTTTACAGATTGCACCACACAGACTGGACCGGTTTGCACTTTACAGATTGCACCATGCAGATGGACCGGTTTGCACTTTACAGATTGCACCACGCAGACTGGACCGCTTTGCACTTTACAGATTGCACCACGCAGACTGGACCGGTTTGCACTTTACAGATTGCACCACGCAGACTGGACCGCTTTGCACTTTACAGATTGCACCACGCAGACTGGACCGCTTTGCACTTTACAGATTGCACCACACAGACTGGACCAGTTTGCACTTTACAGATTGCACCACACAGATTGCCCAGCTGTCTGCACTGCTGTAGTTGAGCTTTATTTGGCCTTTACAGCCAGGTTTGTGCTGTGAGTTAAACAGACAGCGTCACACCACGATGAGATGAGTGATTTGGAAGAATCATCAGGTTGGGAACCACAGCACGATAGTAGCTGGATGTGGGGCAGCTATCAGCAATCTCAAACCCAGCTCTGGGTTCAGTTTGAACTTCTGTAGAGAGCAGTACAAACACTGGTGACAGGATGTGGGCAAACCTCCTGTGCAGAGATGCCACTGATGTACAGGACCCTGTCACTCCGAGCACAGCCTTAACCAGCTCCTGCACACTGACAACTAGAAGATATGACAGCAGCTAGAAACAAACATACAAAACATCTTGCTCTAGTAATTCTTCAATGAAAACAAATAGCCGGTATTTAAGTGTAAAAGTTAGTACAGTGCATTCACTGCAACGTCAGCCTCGTCTTTCACTGAAATGCTTCTAATCAGCTGACTTTCAGGCAGACAACACATTTCATTTCTTCTGTTTTCTTCTAAAAGAGGAAGCAGTGGCAGCTTGCCTGCATGGCCTTTGCGCAAACAAAGCAGTTTCTCTTTAGTGTTTTCAATATCTTTTGATTGAGCAATTAAAACAAATGGGTTTGTACCAAACAGCTCTGCATAGGAAAGTTTAAATGAGTTCATTTCTAGTGTAGAAACCTCCACACATCTTGGAAAATCTGCAGGAGAGTGAGGTCTAAATAAATTCGACAGAGCGGCTCAGTAGAGAGCTGTTCAATACAGAGCTGTTCAATACAGAGCTGTTCAGTACAGAGCTTTACAATTTACAGAGCTGCTCAGTACAGAGCTGTTCAGTACAGAGCTGTTCAATACAGAGCTGTTCATTACAGAGCTGTTCAGTACAGAGCTGTTCAGTACAGAGCTGCTCAGTACAGAGATGTTCAATACAGAGCTTTTCAATACAGAGCTGTTCATTACAGAGCTGTTCAGTACAGAGCTGTTCAGTACAGAGCTGTTCAGTTTACAGAGCTGCTCAGTACAGCTTTTCAATACAGAGCTGTTCAGTACAGAGCTGTTCAGTACAGAGATGTTCAATACAGAGCTTTTCAATTTACAGAGCTGTTCAGTACAGAGATGTTCAATACAGAGCTTTTCAATTTACAGAGCTGTTCAATTTACAGAGCTGTTCAGTACAGAGCTGTTCAGTACAGAGCTGTTCAATACAGAGCTGTTCATTACAGAGCTGTTCAATACAGAGCTGTTCAGTACAGAGCTGTTCATTACAGAGCTGTTCAGTACAGAGCTGTTCAGTTTACAGAGCTGCTCAGTACAGCTTTTCAATACAGAGCTGTTCATTACAGAGCTGTTCAGTACAGAGATGTTCAATACAGAGCTTTTCAATTTACAGAGCTGTTCAGTACAGAGATGTTCAATACAGAGCTTTTCAATACAGAGCTGTTCATTACAGAGCTGTTCAATTTACAGAGCTGTTCAGTACAGAGCTGCTTGGTACAGAGCTGTTCAGTTTACAGAGCTGTTCAATTTACAGAGCTGTTCAATACAGAGCTGTTCAATTTACAGAGCTGTTCAGTACAGAGATGTTCAATACAGAGCTTTTCAATTTACAGAGCTGTTCAGTACAGAGCTGTTCAATACAGAGCTATTCAGTACAGAGCTGTTCAATACAGAGCTGTTCAGTACAGAGCTGCTCAGTACAGAGCTGCTCAATTTATTGTACTCAGGTAAGGATGCAGGGTGTTCTATATCGAGCCAGACAGCTCCATTGAATGACATAAAATGACATATGATAATATTATAGAGCTTAAATGTTGCAGCCACTATACAGAACCCTCTGTGTCTGAGACTGTGCTCTGTAGGGTGCTTCGTATTCACTGGCTGTCTGTCCCTGTCACCTAGCTGATAGGTGCATCGATTATTTCAGTATCCCCGCATACCGCTATTGAACAGGGTTCTCTGACTAAATTAATCCGTATCAGAAATCATGGCAGCAATGCTTCAGCATCACACAGAATGGAACTGTACAGGTATTGAAATAAATACATGGATACTTACTGTATAGGCAATGCTGTAACATATTGTGTAATTGGGTTCAGCACTGTGAGACAATACTGTGTGAATCAACACTGACACTGAATGCTTACGCGGTTCATGGAAATATGATATTCTTCGAAATGCAGAGCGAGGAATGGGTTAAGTTTACATCGTAGAAGTTTGAGAAGTTACAATGGAAATACCTCCGCCAGCGAGGGGGAAAGAGAGACAGCGTGTGTAATCTGTTTTAAAATAGTCCTTGAAGTGCGTTCAAACCCGCGCTTCTTTTTACCCACAACGGGTGAGTGGTGAAAGCTCATGCGGGGTAATCCGTGGTATTTTTACGATGGTAATGTTTGTATGTTTGAGGAGTTTGTTCCTGGCTAGACTACACACAGACCACTCCTCTGCGGAAGCATACAATACTACTCCGCGCAGACAGACGGGGGAAAGTTTTTCAGCTCTGCTGAGCAGTTCTTGTTTCTTTAGGTGCTGGAAGCCGATTTTTTGTTTTTTGTAAACTGTGACTCGGGATTGGTGGACTTGGGGAAAGTTACCTGTTAACCAGAGGATTTATAAAAGAAGGCTCGTTATCTCTATGACGAGGATTTCAAAGAGGAGATGGGGATACCCAGGCACGCTGTGGGGCTGATTTTACTAATTCTGAGCTCGATCTGCGTCTCGGAGGGTGAGTGAAGGAATGCCTATCTGTTGTGATAGGAGACTTACACACGTACACTCACTGTGCGCACACACACACTTACACGATTTAAACAAGATCACAAGGGGTTCTGAACACAAACACGTCTTGATTTGAAAACATTGGTAAGGTAATGTACAGTAGTGTGCTAGAGCGGGATACTCTGCGAAGTCCGTGTGTCCCCAGGCATCTTCATCACCCAGCATGGCCCGCGTTTCGAGACGTTATGCATTTTCTCTAATGCTGTACACTGTACATAAACACAAGTTATAGAAGAGATCGAGCGACGCATCCGCGCTCGTTAGCCTGTATATATATAGATATTTATACGAGCATTGAGTCACAAACTCCTCCAAGCCGTGCCGCTGCTCTGCGCAGATGTGACTGCAGAGCGACAGTGGCTTCTGATCTAAAATGGATGCTTTAAAGTTTTTATATAGTATGTATTAGTATTTTGTTGGATGTTGGAAGCAAAGTTTAAAAAAAATAAAAATAAAAACACCAAATATACACACACGTGACAAGGTTATTTATCGCTCAAATACACACAGTGCATTTACTGTGTATAGTAATATTATTATGACATTAATATCGAGTAGTATTGTGATGATCATGGGCAGACAAGAATATGGCACGTTGGTAATCCTTACGAATATATTGTTGTATCGCACGTTATTATTGTTGTTGTTGTTGTTGTTGTTGTTGTTTGCAATTTCATTGTACAGTTGAAAGTCGGCGTTTCTCTGTTTATATTCATGCGTGATGCTGTGCGGTTTTGAGTCTTTGCGCCGGGTGCGGGGCTGCGTTTGTTTGTACTGGAATTGAATTGTGTTTTTCCAGTGCTGGTTGGTAAGAGGTCGATGAAATCTAAACATCGTGTTCTTGCTGATACCGCACTGTTCCAGTGTGAGCTCTGCGGGTGACAGCAGCCCGGTCCTGTGCTGTGCTCAGGGAAGCCCTCTCTGGTAGGTGTCGCACCCTGGCCCTGCGCTGTGCTCAGGGAAGCCCTCTCTGGTGGGTGTCGCACCCTGGTCCTGTGCTGTGCTCAGGGAAGCCCTCTCTGGTAGGTGTCGCACCCTGGTCCTGTGCTGTGCTCAGGGAAGCCCTCTCTGGTGGGTGTCACACCCCGGTCCTGTGCTGTGCTCAGGGAAGCCCTCTCTGGTAGGTGTCGCACCCTGGTCCTGTGTTGTGCTCTGCTCAGGGAAGCCCTCTCTGGTAGGTGTCGCACCCTGGTCCTGTGCTGTGCTCAGGGAAGCCCTCTCTGGTGTAGGTGTCACACCCCGGTCCTGTGCTGTGCTCAGGGAAGCCCTCTCTGGTGTAGGTGTCACACCCCGGTCCTGTGCTGTGCTCAGGGAAGCCCTCTCTGGTAGGTGTCACACCCCGGTCCTGTGCTATGCTCAGGGAAGCCCTCTCTGGTAGGTGTCACACCCCGGTCCTGTGCTGTGCTCAGGGAAGCCCTCTCTGGTAGGTGTCGCACCCCGGTCCTGTGCTGTGCTCAGGGAAGCCCTCTCTGGTAGGTGTCGCACCCTGGTCCTGCGCTGTGCTCAGGGAAGCCCTCTCTGGTAGGTGTCACACCCCGGTCCTGTGCTGTGCTCAGGGAAGCCCTCTCTGGTAGGTGCCTCACAGCACACGTTCAGTATGGAGGGAGAGCGAGGGAGGCGGCAGCAGGCTTCTCCTGGTTTGATTCGACATGGACCCCCCTTCCTTTGATCTGCACACATCTGGTACAGTTTATCCAGGCGGGATTCAGAATAGTATTTCTGGAGGCCGCCTGCGATGCTTAGTGAAGGCATTAGCAGAGCATTAAGGTTATATAAAAAAAAAATAAAAAGCCTGTTCCCTCGCTGACCCAGTTGAGCCGGGCCGGGGTGCGCGCATTTCTCGTGTTCGAGTAATTCATTCAGTGTGTCCTGTCACAATCCCCTGAGGATATGAGCTGCACTGTTTCAGTAAGACATGTCCTGTCACAATCCCCTGAGGATATGAGCTGCACTGTTTCAGTAAGACATGTCCTGTCACAATCCCCTGAGGATATGAGCTGCACTGTTTCAGTAAGACATGTCCTGTCACAATCCCCTGAGGATATGAGCTGCACTGTTTCAATAAGACATGTCCTGTCACAATCCCCTGAGGATATGAGCTGCACTGTTTCAATAAGACATGTCCTGTCACAATCCCCTGAGGATATGAGCTGCACTGTTTCAGTAAGACATGTCCTGTCACAATCCCCTGAGGATATGAGCTGCACTGTTTCAGTAAGACATGTCCTGTCACAATCCCCTGAGGATATGAGCTGCACTGTTTCAGTAAGACATGTCCTGTCACAATCCCCTGAGGATATGAGCTGCACTGTTTCAGTAAGACATGTCCTGTCACAATCCCCTGAGGATATGAGCTGCACTGTTTCAATAAGACATGTCCTGTCACAATCCCCTGAGGATATGAGCTGCACTGTTTCAATAAGACATGTCCTGTCACAATCTCCTGAGGATATGAGCTGCACTGTTTCAATAAGACATGTCCTGTCACAATCTCCTGAGGATATGAAATGTACAGGAAGCCAATGCAAAGAAGCCAACACTGGGGTGATATGTTCCCTTTTTCTGGTTTTAGTTGAGATTCTAGCAGCAGCATTCTGAACCAGTTGCAAACGAGAAACATTTTGGGATGCCAGAAAATAACGCATTCCAGTAATCAATTCTGGAGGATACAAAGGCATGCCCTAGTCTTTCAGCGTCAGATCTAGAGATTCTAGGTCTAAGCTTTGCAATATTTCTCAAATGATAAAAAGATGATTTTGTAATCTCTTTGATATGTTTCTCAAATAAGAGTAGTGTTGAAGATCACGCCTAAACGTCTCATTTCTAGTACAGCTTCAGAAGATAGTCTCCTGAAATCCAGGCCAAATGATTCAGGCTTATCTGGCTGGTTTGATGAACCCACTAACAAAACAAAAGAAATGTTGCGACATCCAGCCCTTCATGTCAGTAAGACAATATATTATATTGGTCCCAAAAGAGGCATCACCAGGATTTAGAGACAAATACAGCCGGGCGTCATCAGACAGTGCAGATTTCATTCCCAATTAAAACAAATTGAGACCTATCGGAAAGATGAGACTTGAACCAGGATAAAACAACTCCAGATAAACCCACAACATTTTGCAGGCGATTGATTAAGATAGAGTGATCCACTTTATCAAAAGCAGCACTTAGATCGAATAAAATGAAAACTGATAAATAACCAGAGTCAGTGCCAAGGAATAGATCATTTAATACTCTAACAAGAGCTGTCTCAGTACTGTTCACATGGCCAAAACCAGACTGACATTTTTCATAGGTGTTGTTTTGTGTCAAAAATGGATGCAGTTGATTTGCAACTACCCTTTCTAATATCTCTGCAAGAAAAGGAAGATCTGAAACAGTCCTATCATTATGTAGAATTGTTGGATCCAGGTTATGTTTCTTGATCATTGGTTTTATGACAGCTACCTTAAGAGCCGATGGAACTAGCCCAGAAGAAAGTGAACCATTAATAACATTAAGAATATATGTATTAAGAGAACAAAATATTTCTTTCAATAATTTAGCTGGAATAGGCTCAAGAATCCAGGTAGTAGGTTTAATATGCATGACTATATCACTTAAACCTGTGAAGGTCACTGGACAGAAGGAATGAAAAATAACCAGGATAGGTCTGGTAGGTTCTACTGGGCTCTTTCATCACCAAACAGAAGAATTCGATCATAGCTGGAAGATAGGAACGATAGAAAATCACCAAATTCAGATAAAAATGTAGTCAAAGAATCTACAAAATGATATTGCAAAAGTCTACCGGAAGCCATAATAGTAGCACAGTTTGATTTTGAAATGTCACATTTTACATTTGTCAGTTTATGGAAAACTACAAAGCGGTGTGTAATTCAATATGTTAATGTAACATTATTCAGCAGGTTTCAGTCGACTTTATGAAGTAAAATGAGTTCATTCTATAGGGGGATGCAAAACTTTGTACACTGTACTCCTGACGGTGATTACCCGCATAGATTAAGAGGTACCTTTACCTGAATGTTGATGAGCTTATATAAATGTGAAGATTAGGAACTGTGACATCCCTAACAGTAACTGCACTGCGCTCTCAGGACTGCACTGCGCTCTCTCAGCACTGCACTGCGCTCTGTCAGGACTGCACTGCGCTCTCAGGACTGCACCGCGCTCTGTCAGGACTGCACCGCGCTCTGTCAGGACTGCACCGCGCTCTGTCAGGACTGCACCGCGCTCTCTGGACTGCACCGCGCTCTGTCAGGACTGCACAGTGCTCTCTGTGGACTGCACCGCGCTCTCTGTGGACTGCACCGCGCTCTGTCAGGACTGCACCGCGCTCTCTGGACTGCACCGCTCTGTCAGGACTGCACCGCGCTCTGTCTGGAGTGCACCGCGCTCTGTCTGGAGTGCACCGCGCTCTGTCTGGAGTGCACCGCGCTCTCTGGACTGCACCGCTCTATCAGGACTGCACCGCGCTCTGTCAGGACTGCACCGCGCTCTGTCTGGAGTGCACCACGCTCTCTGGACTGCACCGCGCTCTGTCAGGACTGCACCGCGCTCTGTCAGGACTGCACCGCGCTCTGTCAGGACTGCACCGCGCTCTGTCAGGACTGCACCGCGCTCTGTCTGGAGTGCACCGCGCTCTGTCTGGAGTGCACCGCGCTCTCTGGACTGCACCGCGCTCTATCAGGACTGCACCGCGCTCTGTCAGGACTGCACCGCGCTCTGTCTGGAGTGCACCACGCTCTCTGGACTGCACCGCGCTCTGTCAGGACTGCACCGCGCTCTGTCAGGACTGCACCGCGCTCTGTCAGGACTGCACCGCGCTCTCTCTGGAGTGCACCGCGCTCTCTCTGGACTGCACCGCGCTCTATCTGGGAGCGGAGTGTTTGTCTCAGTTCCCATGATCAGAGCTGTTTAAACACAGCGCACATCTGGCTGGTGATGTCATGGCTGGCTGCCTGGGAGGCGGGCGGGGGAAGTGAAGCAGCGTTAATGAAATCCTGATGGCCTCTGCTCTGCTCCACTCCCATTCTCTAACTCATCACACTTCACATTTACATCCAATTCCACACTTCTCGCACACACTTGCTTTTCATGAAATATTTCTTGTGTTTTACTATCCCTCTTTGATGAGTATTATTATTTAGTCATTTAGCAGACACTTTTATCTAAAGCGACTTACAGAGACTTGGGGGTGAACTCTGTATCACAACTGCTGCAGAGTCATTTACAACAGGACCTCAGTTTTACGTCTCATTCGAAGGACGGAACACAAGGACATTAAATGACTTGCTCAGGGTCACACACAGTGGCTGAGCTGGGATTGAACCTGGAACCTCCTGGTAATAAGCCCCTTTCTCTCACCATTGGACCACCCTGCTAGCAGGAGGGTTGGATGCTGTGCAGATAGGCTTGGTGTTTGAGTGGCAGTGTGCAGCACTGCAGTCTGTGCTCAGGGTTAGGCTCTGTGTGGATCCGCACTGCAGTCTGTGCTCGGGGTTAGGCTCTGTGTGGATCCGCACTGCAGTCTGTGCTCAGGGTTAGGCTCTGTGTGGATCCGCACTGCAGTCTGTGCTCAGGGTTAGGCTCTGTGTGGATCCACACTGCAGTCTGTGCTCGGGGTTAGGCTCTGTGTGGATCCGCACTGCAGTCTGTGCTCGGGGTCAGGCTCTGTGTGGATCCGCACTGCAGTCTGTGCTCGGGGTTAGGCTCTGTGTGGATCAGCACTGCAGTCTGTGCTCGGGGTCAGGCTCTGTGTGGATCCGCACTGCAGTCTGTGCTCGGGGTTAGGCTCTGTGTGGATCAGCACTGCAGTCTGTGCTCGGGGTTAGGCTCTGTGTGGATTCGCACTGCAGTCTGTGCTCGGGGTCAGGCTCTGTGTGGATCCGCACTGCAGTCTGTGCTCGGGGTTAGTCTCTGTGTGGATCAGCACTGCAGTCTGTGCTCGGGGTTAGGCTCTGTGTGGATCAGCACTGCAGTCTGTGCTCGGGGTTAGGCTCTGTGTGGATCCGCACTGCAGTCTGTGCTCGGGGTTAGGCTCTGTGTGGATCAGCACTGCAGTCTGTGCTCGGGGTTAGGCTCTGTGTGGATCCGCACTGCAGTCTGTGCTCGGGGTCAGGCTCTGTGTGGATCCGCACTGTAGTCTGTGCTCGGGGTTAGTCTCTGTGTGGATCAGCACTGCAGTCTGTGCTCAGGGTTAGGGAATGGTTAGCTAGCTGTACTGCTGTTCCTCCCTGGACCTCACCTGGCATCACAGTGTGGACTCGATGGGCTGGGTAACTGAGTGATAGAAGGAAGGAGCGAGTCCTTTGCTACGACCCTCCCCAAATCCACCACGCTCGCTTTCTGACTAGCTAAGAAGGAGGGTCTGTTATGAAGCAGTGCTGTGCCGTGACCGTTTTGAAATTACTGCACATCCTCTTGGGTCTGGTTTGCAAACCCTCAAACCCGTGTACAGTTTCTGTTCTGGATCCTGGCATCTTACTGGAGTGTGATGTTAATGCAGCGGGGTGTGGGGGAGGGGTGGGTGCAGGAAGCAGGTACTTCTCTTCCTGTCTGCCACGCGCTACACTCAGACTGAAATAACACTTTGTACAGAGCCTGTGATGTCACCCGCAGCCCGGCACAGTCCATTCCTCTGAGGCGGGGGGGGTGATGATGTCACCCGCAGCCCGGCACAGTCCATTCCTCTGAGGCGGGGGGTTGAGGGCTGAGCAGCGAGCATGCTGGGAGCCCTCCAGAGAGCTGCCTCTGCTCGCACTGTATTGCTACATGGAATTCACTGCACTCCACATTGTGAAAGGATGTCCATTAAGAGTTCACACTGCACACAGTTCACTCTGAATTACAGCTGCTCCTCCCTGGAGATTAGTATCTGCAACAGAGCTTCCTGTCTGATGTGCAGGAGGGGTCTGACTGTAAGATAACCCCCAGAAAGATTTGCTTACAAAAATACTGCAGACCTCACATGTGGAGTGTTTGCTGTTAGATTTTGTGTTGTAAGAGTTGTCTTGTGAAAGTGTGCAGCAGGAGCTGAAGTGATTGTTGTGAACATGCTCACTGTTTGCTGTGTTCTCACTGAAGGGCAATACAAACGAGTGAATTACAGGACGCTGCTCGTGACATCTGCTCCTGTTGTGGCATGGACTGTGATCTCTTGTGAAGAGCCCGTCATGCATTCCTGACAGTGCAGGCATCACTCACTGCTGCTTCTGCATCACATGCAGCCACACAGGAACAGGGAGCTCCTCACCCTACAAAGGGTTGCTAATAAAACACGAGCTGCGATCTAATTAGACTGGGCTGAAATTTCCAAGGTGACTCAATCACAGAACAATTGGGCTCTTTTTCTGAGCTCATAACCCCTGTCTTAAGACAGCTAATCTCCAGGGTTTGTAAGAATGTTTTTCTGTCTCACAGCACCACACATTAACCTTTTTGTGGCACTGCTACTGTACTGATACGCATGTGGCACTTAAACACACACACACACACACGTACGTACACACACACACACATACGTACACGCACGCTCACACACATACACATACACACATACACACACACACACACGTACACACACACACACACACGCACGCACGCACGTACACGCACACAGACGTACACGCACACAGACGTACATACACACACACATACGTACACGCACGCTCACACACATACACATACACACATACACACACGTACACACACACGCATTATCGCACGCACACGCACGCACGCACACAGACGTGCCTACACGCATACAGACGCACGTGCATAACATACACATACGCACGCTCACACACATACACACACAAGTACACGTACACACACACACGTACGTACACGCACGCTCACACACACGTACACGCACACACACGTACACACACGCACACGACATGCCTTTTAAACCCGGGATAATTCTGGTTGCTCTTCTTTGCACTCTTTCTAGAGCAGCAATATCCTTTTTGTAATGAGGTGACCAGAACTGAACACAATATTCTAGGTGAGGTCTTACTAATGCATTGTAAAGTTTTAACATTACTTCCCTTGATTTCAATTCAGCACTTCTCACAATATATCCAAGCATCTTGTTGGCCTTTTTTATAGCTTCCCCACATTGTCTAGATGAAGACATTTCTGAGTCAACATAAACTCCTAGGTCTTTTTCATAGATTCCTTCTTCAATTTCAGTATCTCCCATATGATATTTATAATGCACATTTTTATTGCCTGCGTGCAGTACTTTACACTTTTCTCTATTAAATTTCATTTGCCATGTGTCTGCCCAATTCTAAATGCTGTCTAGATCATTTTGAATGACCTTTGCTGCTGCAACAGTGTTTGCCACTAATCCTATTTTTGTGTCGTCTGCAAATTTAACAAGTTTGCTTACTATACCAGAATCTAAATCATTAATGAAGATTAGGAATAGCACAGGACCTAATACTGATCCCTGTGGTACACCACTGGTTACCTCGCTCCATTTTGAGGTTTCTCCTCTAATCAGTACTTTCTGTTTTCTACCTGTTAACCACTCCCTAATCCATGTGCATGCATTTCCTTGAATCCCTACTGCGTTCAGTTTGAGAATTAATCTTTTATGCGGGACTTTGTCAAAAGCTTTCTGGAAATCTAAATAAACCATGTCGTATGCTTTGCAATTATCCATTGTCGATGTTGCATCCTCAAAAAAATCAAGCAGGTTAGTTAGACACACGTACACACACACACACACACACACACGTACACACGCAGTCACACACACGCTGGTAGCACTGTGCTGTATGGGCTGCATGTCTGAAGTCTCATTGTTGTGTTTCTTTCAGCTCTGCAATGTCGAGGAATGAAGGAGCCCTGTATCAATGATGGGAAATGCATTCCCTACAACAACGGCACTGGATACTGCAAGTAAGACCCCTCTTGTGAATTCAGAGTTGCTTGGTACTGTCCTGTAGCATTGTCAGAAAGCAAGCTGGGGCTTGTAGAGTGGAACCCGAGACTCGGTGTGCCTCTGGGATTCACTCCCCATTGTAGCTGTGCCTGCTCTGGTATTTACTGTACGAGTGAGCTCCATCACACCAAGGGCTTAGCGTGGGTCCGGGGGACGCTGCTGCAAGCCTTGGGTTTGACTTTGTGCCAGACTGAGAGCCACCCCAGGGAGTTTGACATTACGAAAGCTGGAAGAACAGTAAGCTGCTACTGGGAGCATTGCTTCAGATGAAGAAGCTGTTGGACCGGTGCTGCAGCCCCGGAGCACTCCAAGCTGATGGGTGTGGAGCCGGGATTCGTGCACGTTTTGTTTTAATGTGCCCAGGCTGTGAGCAGTGTCTCAGTGTATGAATGGGGAGTGGCTGGACAGTCACACTGCTCTGAGAATGTAGGGGCCCGTCGCACAGCAACGATCGTTGTGCAATACAGGAGATTCAATCAGTAAATCCAGCCCGCGCGCTGCCTGTTCTGTTGTAAATACAAGGGTTTGTCCCATTTTAATTAGAGCTGTAAATCTGCCTTTATAAGATATGTTAGATCTGTTAACTGCTGCTCTCATACCAGAAGCTACCTGGCCCTTGTAACTGTACTGGAGTGGTGAGACTGGGTGAAGTGATGGCTTCCTCTTCAAACTCAGTCCACAATCTGCCTGCCTGCCTGCCTGTCTGTCTATCTGTCTGCTGTCTACCTGCCTGCCTGCCTGCCTGTCTGTCTCTCTCCCTGCCTGCCAGCCTGCCTGCCTGTCTGTCTGTCTGCTGTCTCCCTGCCTGCCTGTCTGTCTCTCTCCCTGCCTGCCTGCCTGCCTGCCTGCCTGTCTGCCTGTCTGTCTGCTGTCTCCCTGCCTGCCTGCCTGCCTGTCTGTCTCTCTCCCTGCCTGCCTGCCTGCCTGCCTGCCTGTCTGCCTGTCTGCCTGTCTGTCTGCTGTCTCCCTGCCTGCCTGCCTGCCTGTCTGTTTCTCTCCCTGCCTGCCTGCCTGTCTGCCTGTCTGTCTGCTGTCTCCCTGCCTGCCTGCCTGCCTGTCTGTCTCTCTCCCTGCCTGCCTGGGCTCCTCTGTTTGTTTAAGATGTTTCTGTGAAATGTGGGAGATTGCTGTGACGTGTGGCCTGGCATGTTTGATGAGTGACACCCAGCTGTGTGTCAGCCCCCCGTCACTCAGACAGGCCAGGGGGAGGCACAGTGACACACATTCAAAATGAAAGGGATCCATTCCACAATGGGGGCGTGTATACTGTAGCAATACAGTAAACTGTAGCAGCAACAGGGGTTCAAAACAGAGATGAAAATGAGCAGAAGGTGGCCAATGGCTTTGGTCCCACGTTTCCATTGGGATGAAGCTTCCTGAATGTGTGTCAGTGTGCGCGGGTGCCAGTGACACTGCAGCAGAGGTTTGAGACAGACTCTGTGTAGTTTCTCCTATTGTATCTGTTGGAAAGCTAGGCTGGCAGTGATACAGGAGGGAAAGACACTGGGCAGTGATACAGGAGGGAAAGACACTGGGCAGTGATACAGGAGGGAGAGACGCTGGGCAGTGATACAGGAGGGAAAGACGCTGGGCAGTGATACAGGAGGGAGAGACGCTGGGCAGTGATACAGGAGGGAGAGACGCTGGGCAGTGATACAGGAGGGAGAGACGCTGGGCAGTGATACAGGAGGGAGAGACGCTGGGCAGTGATACAGGAGGGAGAGACGCTGGGCAGTGATACAGGAGGAGAGACGCTGGGCAGTGATACAGGAGGGAGAGCGCTGGGCAGTGATACAGGAGGGAGACGCTGGGCAGTGATACAGGAGGGAGAGACGCTGGGCAGTGATACAGGAGGAGAGACGCTGGGCAGTGATACAGGAGGGAGAGACGCTGGGCAGTGATACAGGAGGGAGAGACGCTGGGCAGTGATACAGGAGGGAGAGACGCTGGGCAGTGATACAGGAGGGAGAGACCCTGGGCAGTGATACAGGAGGGAGAGATGCTGGGCAGTGATACAGGAGGGAGAGACGCTGGGCAGTGATACAGGAGGGAGAGACGCTGGGCAGTGATACATGGAGCTCTGGATGCGGAGCAGTCCAGTGAAACCAGCAGAGATGCAGCGCGGTCCTGCCTCCTCTCTGTGTTATAAGACACGGACGCACAGGGATTGAAACCAGCAGAGATGCAGCGCGGTCCTGCCTCCTCTCTGTGTTATAAGACACGGACGCACAGGGATTGAAACCAGCAGAGCAGCAGCGGTCCTGCCTCCTCTGTGTTTATAAGACACGGACGCACAGGATTGAAACCAACAGAGATGCAGCGTGGTCCTGCCTCCTCACTGTGCTATAAGACACGGACGCACAGGGATTGAAACCAGCAGAGATGCAGCGCGGTCCTGCCTCCTCTCTGTGTTATAAGACACGGACGCACAGGGATTGAAACCAGCAGAGATGCAGCGCGGTCCTGCCTCCTCTCTGTGTTATAAGACACGGACGCACAGGGATTGAAACCAGCAGAGATGCAGCGCGGTCCTGCCTCCTCTCTGTGCTATAAGACACGGACGCACAGGGATTGAAACCAGCAGAGATGCAGCGTCCTGCCTCCTCTCTGTGTTATAAGACACGGACGCACAGGGATTGAAACCAGCAGAGATGCAGCGCGGTCCTGCCTCCTCTCTGTGTTATAAGACACGGACGCACAGGGATTGCTAGGCAGGGGAAAGGCAGGCTGTGATTTTAAAGGAGTTCTTTAATTGATGACAGTGTTTTGTTACATGAATCTATGAGCACGGCTTCAGGAATGTCTGTGTGAACTGGATCACTTCCCTGTGCTGCTCTGGGATGGGCTCCATGCTGAGGGCTGCCTTTCTAATCCAATAGAGAGTTCAGCCCAGGCGTAGTAACTGTGCCTGCCTCAGCCTCCTGGTTAACATTACCACCTCCCATTACCTGACTGGACCGGTTTGAGTGCTCTGGATTCAGGTGTGAAGCGCGGGTACAATGGGCTCCGAGTGCGAGCAGGTGGCAGGCGAGAGTCTGGCTCTCCGCCCAGCGTCCCAGGACAATGGTGGAGTGGGGCTGCTTTGTGCCCAGGCGATCTGGTTTCTGGATAGGGGAAGGGTTAGCAGCTGCCCCTGAGTCGCACACTGACTCAGAACAGTAGAAAGACAGAAGGCACAGGTGGATTGCGATTGTTGTTTGAATGAGTTCCTGTGCACACTGTGGGGCGCCAGGCCCTGCTTTCACTGGGGAGCTCAACCCTCTCTTCACTCCAGTTCTGTTTGTGGTGCTTTAATAAAGTCAGGAAGCCACTACTGGCCCCAGTGTGCAACTCAAGACCAGCAGCATTCATGTGCTGTTTCGCTGTTTCACCTGAAACTAGTGTGCATTTTGTGCTGAGCTGTTTGCAGAGATTGAGGAATCCTTTCTCTTAACCCTAACCCTAACACCCCTGTCTGCAGCAGCACAGGCTGCAGGGGAGACCTTCCATGTTAACAGTATTAAGAGAGAAAGAAACAATTACAATAACAGAAACGACGACAGTACAGCAGCCATGATAATCCCTTCTTTACCTCTAACCCTTAGCCTGGAACACATTCTCTATTGCAGACTGCAAAGGGCAATGTCTCCTGAAAGCTGTCATCAGCTAGGCTCTGTCACGCCCAGGATATCCGTGCCCCTGACTCACTGCAGGAACAGCACTGCCTGACTCTTTCAGTATGACTGTGGGCTCTGTGCTGCGTGCATTTAGCACTTTGCCAGGTCATGGGACAGCACAGCAGTGTAAATCCAGCACTGGGTTGGGTAATGTGTATTAAGTGCTGTATTGGGTAGGGTATGTATATCTATTGGGTAAGGCAGTGAACTATATAGTATTGAGTAGGAAATATTGACTGGGTAGGGTAGTGTCTGTGTTGGTAGGGTAGTGTCTGTCTGTTGGTATACACAGGATAATGACAGTGACTGCGTCTCTGCACTGTGACTGGATAATGACAGTGACTGTGTTCTGAACAACACAGACTTCCCTTTAGCAGTTAATAAAGAAGGAAAAGCACAAGATCTTTATCCCCTCTCTGACCTCGCCATGAACTATGACAATGAAAAAAACTGTTAGAAGAATAAAAGCTTGTTTTTTAAACCCACAGTCTGCCTGTCTGCCTGTCTGTCTGCCTGCCTGTGTGTCTGTCTGTGTGCCTGCCTGTGTCTGCCTGCCTGCCTGCCTGTCTGTCTGTCTGCCTGCCTGTGTGTCTGTCTGTGTGCCTGCCTGTGTCTGTCTGCCTGTCTGTCTGCCTGTCTGTCTGCCTGCCTGCCTGTGTGTCTGTCTGTGTGCCTGCCTGTGTCTGTCTGCCTGTCTGTGTGCCTGCCTGTGTCTGCCTGCCTGTGTGCCTGCCTGTGTCTGCCTGCCTGTCTGTGTACCTGCCTGTGTCTCCCTGCCTGTGCCTGTGTGCCTGCCTGTCTGTGTGCCTGCCTGTGTGTCTGCCTGTCTGTGTACCTACCTGTGCCTTCCTGCCTGTGTGCCTACCTGTCTGTGTGCCTGCCTGTGTGTCTGCCTGTCTGTGTGCCTGTCTGTCTGTCTGCCTGCCTGTGTGTCTGCCTGTCTGTCTGCCTGCCTGTGTGCCTGCCTGTGTGTGCCTGCCTGTGTGCCTGCCTGTCTGTCTGTCTGCCTGTCTGCCTGCCTGTCTGTGTGCCTGCCTGTCTGTCTGCCTGTCTGCCTGCCTGTCTGTGTGCCTGCCTGTCTGTCTGTCTGTCTGTGTGCCTGCCTGTCTGTCTTCCTGTCTGCCTGCCTGTCTGTCTGCCTGCAGCCGATAGACTCCCCCTGTAGAGGCTGGCTGCTGTGCAGCATGCTGGTGGAGTCGTGCTGTTGGCACGACTGTGTTTGTAGGGTGGGATCCAGGCCCCAGCTCCACACTGGGGTTGTGCACATTAAAACCTGAATGTTAAAGTAACTTTGGACTCTCATTGTGTCTCAGGTGTGCTGCAGGCTACCTGGGGGAGTACTGCCAGCACAAGGATACTTGCCTGCCCGATACGTGCAGAAACAGGGGCAACTGCACAGCGACGGTGTCGGGGGGTGTGGTCCGCACATCCTGCACCTGCCCCCTGGGTTTCTCCGGAACCATCTGTGAGACCCCCCAGCCCACCGCCTGCTACCCGCAGAACCCCTGCCACAACCAGGGCACCTGCCGTCTCCTGACCCAGGACAGATGGGAGTGTGTGTGTCCACGCGGCTGGACAGGTAAGGGGAGCAGCACTGCTACATAGACATACGCATGGCCCTGGACAGATGGGAGTGTGTGTGTCCATGCGGCTGGACAGGTAAGGGGAGCAGCACTGCTACGTAGACATACGCATGGCCCTGGACAGATGGGAGTGTGTGTGTCCACATGGCTGGACAGGTAAGGGGAGCAGCACTGCTACGTAGACATACGCGTGGCCCTGGACAGATGGGAGTGTGTGTGTCCACATGGCTGGACAGGTAAGGGGAGCAGCACTGCTACGTAGACATACGCATGGCCCTGGACAGATGGGAGTGTGTGTGTCCATGCGGCTGGACAGGTAAGGGGAGCAGCACTGCGCAGCTCCAGTGTGCTCCGGCACGGGACAGCAGAAACGGCTCACGTTCACATTTGCACAGTCCAGCACATGCACACGATTATCGGGCCCTTTTGGTATCCAGCTCCATCTCTGGGAGCTAAAACACGACAGGATTTCAAAGTAAGCCTGCATGATAAATACATGAAATCCTACCTGCTAGCCCAAGCCTTGCTGGCTTTAATAATGCAGCTGTTTTGTTAACTGGGCACTGTTGTGTTTCCTCCGCAGGTAAGAGCTGCCAGCGTGTGGACTCCTGTGCCTCTCAGCCCTGCCAGCACGGAGGCACCTGCTCCGCCCTGTCGAGGGAGCGCTTCACCTGCAGCTGCCTCCCCGGCTATACCGGGACAACCTGCCAGACGGACATCGACGAGTGTGCAGCCAAGCCGGCGCTGTGCCAGAACAAGGGGCAGTGTGTGAACATGCCAGGGAGCGCCCGCTGCCAGTGCCAGCCGGGCTTCAGCGGGAAGCACTGTGAGAGCGTCTACGTGCCCTGCGCACCCTCCCCCTGCCTCAACGGGGGCACCTGCCGGCCCACCAGTGACGTCTCCTACGAGTGCAACTGCCTGCCAGGTAGGAGCCCTCGGCTCCCGCGCATTCCTGTCGTTAGGGGATACGGTGCTACAGATTACATGTGAAACTGAACTCCCGTTAGCACAGTGGAGATTACAGATCCCTTACTGGTATTCAACAGGAGTAATCAAAGAGTCCCCAAAGCACAGGCACAGGGTCCCATAGAGGGCTTGGTGTTGTACTGTTGGTAGAATATTAGACATTGAAAACCATGTGGCATGCTGCCCCCCCAGAGCCAGCCCCCCTGGGCAGGTTAGCCCTGCTGCCCTGCCAGCGCGTGCGGAGGAACATTAACGTGACCTGTTTAAAGAAGTGCTGTGACACGCAGTCGCTTTGTTTGGCCGGCACGCTTACACAGGAAACAGGCAGCGGCAGCAAAGGAAGCACTCGGCAGCGAGAGCGGATAATCAAAGCTGCTGTTAGCTCCTGAATCCCGAGCAGCTGCCTCGCCCTGCTGTCTGCCTCGTGCTCTGGGGCCAGTGAAAGAGGAGGGGGGCAGCACAGCCACTCTGCAGGTCCAGTGAAGGAGGAGGGGGGGCAGCACAGCCACTCTGCAGGGCCAGTGAAGGAGGAGGGGGCAGCACAGCCACTCTGCAGGTCCAGTGAAGGAGGAGGGGGCAGCACAGCCACTCTGCAGGTCCAGTGAAGGAGGAGGGGGGCAGCACAGCCACTCTGCAGGGCCAGTGAAGGAGGAGGGGGGGGCAGCACAGCCACTCTGCATGGCCAGTGAAGGAGGAGGGGGGGGGCAGCACAGCCACTCTGCAGGTCCAGTGAAGGAGGAGGGGGGCAGCACAGCCACTCTGCAGGGCCAGTGAAGGAGGAGGGGGGGGCAGCACAGCCACTCTGCAGGGCCAGTGAAGGAGGAGGGGGGGGGCAGCACAGCCACTCTGCAGGGCCAGTGAAGGAGGAGGGGTTTAGTTTGGTTTAGTTTGCTGGCTGCTGTTCAGCTCTGAAGTGTATTGACTCGCATGCAGTTTCCTTTTCAGTGTAGTTTCAGTTTGGATGATCAGACTCCGTACTACAGCAAGGGCACCATGTGTGTGTGTGAATAAACAGGACGCCTGGGGGATGCTTCAGTAGACCAGGAAGGATTTCCATATCTATCCTATATGTCTCTCTATAGCAGTCTCGTTCCTATAAGAAGTGCAGGCGGCAGTCATGTGATATATACTGGTTTTATCATGGGCAGCAGTGTGGAGTATGGGCAGCAGTGTGGAGTAGTGGTTAGGGCTCTGGACTCTTGACCGGAGGGTCATGGGTTCAATCCCTGGTAGGGGACACCGCTGTTGTACCCTTGAGCAAGGTACTTTACCTAGATTGCTCCAGTAAAAACCCAACTGTATAAATGGGGAATTGTATGTAAAAATAATGTGATATCTTGTAACAATTGTAAGTCGCCCTGGATAAGGGCGTCTGCTAAGAAATAAATAGTAGTAGTTATCCCATCGTGGGTTGCGCTTCCTCTTTAGCAGTGCAGCAGGACTGAGGCACAGGGAGGGTTCTTGGTTCAGGTTGATGTTTGTAGATTGAGGGGGTCTCTGCTCTCTGGGTTTCTAGTCATGCTTATTGGAGAAGCACCTCTCTCTCACCCCGGCTCTCTCCTCTCTCTCACCCCGGCTCTCTCCTCTTTCTCACCCCGGCTCTCTCCTCTCTCTCACCCCGGCTCTCTCCTCTTTCTCACCCCGGCTCTCCTCTCTCTCACCTGGCTCTCACCCGGCTCTCTCCTCTCTCTCACCCCGGCTCTCTCCTCTCTCTCACCCCGGCTCTCTCCTCTCTCTCACCCTGCCTCTTCTCTCTCTCACCCTGCCTCTCCTCTCTCTCGCCCCGGCTCTCTCTCTCTCACCCGGCTCTCTCCTCTCTCTCACCCTGACTCTCCTCTCTCTCTTGACTCTCCTCTCTCTCACCCCTCTCTCCTCTCTCTCACCCTGGCTCTCTCCTCTCTCACCCCGGCTCTCTCCTCTCTCACCCCGGCGCTCTCCTCTCTCTCACCCTGCCTCTCTTCTCTCTCACCCTGGCTCTCCTGTCTCTCACGCTGCCTCTCCTGTCTCTCTCCTGACTACAGGTTTCAACGGGACGGACTGTGAAAGGAACATTGATGACTGCCCGCAGCACCGCTGCCAGAACGGGGGGACCTGTGTGGATGGAGTGAACACCTACAACTGCCAGTGTCCCCCGGAGTGGACAGGTGAGCAGGATAATCCCCTCCATACACCTCACTGCAGGGTCACTGGGACAGAACAATCCCCTCCATACACCTCACTGCAGGGTCACTGGGACAGGACAATCCCCTCCATACACCCCTCTGGACAGGCACATCAGAGCCAGCCTGAATGGACTGTTTCCTTGTTTTTAGTTAGAGAGCAGCTCTAATGCATTGTTAATGTTGATACTGTGAAGGAGAGCGCCCCCTGCCCTGACCCTGTGTCTCTGCTGCTCCAGGTCAGTTCTGCACAGAGGATGTGGACGAGTGCAGGCTGCAGCCCAACGCCTGTCAGAACGGAGGGACCTGCAGCAACCGGCAAGGCAGCTACAGCTGCGTCTGCGTCAATGGCTGGAGCGGCGACGACTGCAGCAAGAACATCGATGACTGCGCCACTGCAGCCTGTGCAGCGGGGTCCACATGCATCGACCGCGTGGCATCCTTCGTCTGCAACTGCCCCGTGGGCAAAACGGGTAGGCACGCGGGAGACGGGGAGGCACGCGGGAGACGGGGAGGCACGCGGGAGACGGGGAGGCACGCGGGAGACGGGGAGGCACAGCGGGAGACGGGGAGGCACGCGGGAGACAGGGAGGCACAGCGGGAGACAGGGAGGCACGCGGGAGACAGGAAGACGGAGGCACAGCGGGAGACAGGGAGGCGGGGAGGCACGTGGGAGACGGAGGCACAGCGGGAGACGGGGAGGCACACGGGAGACGGAGGCACAGCGGGAGACAGGGAGACGGGGAGGCACGCGGGAGACGGGGAGGCACGCGGGAGACGGGGAGGCACGCGGGAGACGGGGAGGCACACAGACTTGATCCTAATTCAGTTTAAGTGTTGTTCTGACCTCTGGGTTGCTCACAGCTCCTAGCAGCTGTGAGCAACCCAAAGCAGATCAGTTTCAGCTCTCAATGCTTCAGTCTTTACCTGGATCCAGCGGCGCTGAAATGGGTTCAGAACTAGAGACAGTCTGGGCTGTAACCCTTGATGTTTCCAGGTCAGTGCTAACCCATTTCAAACACTGTGAACCCAGAACCCGCTATTCCATGCTGCTCACACGCTTCTCCTTCCCTTCTGTGCCAGGTCTCCTGTGCCACGTGGCAGATGCTTGTATTAGCAACCCCTGCCAGGAGGAGTCGATGTGTGACACCAACCCCCTAAATGGGCAGTACATCTGCACCTGCCCCTCGGGGTTCAAAGGAGCCGCCTGCACAGAGGACATCGATGAATGCACCATGAGTAAGTGAACTACAGCTCCAGGGGCCAGGAGAACATGCTGCCGTCACATTGGGTGGAGCTGTTCCATTTGATTACTGTTGTTGTTGTTGTTGTTGTTTGTAATCTTCCTCTGCCCTGTGTATTTTCATGTTGCTCTTTGAATGGGTCTGTATATCCTAAATGAAGGTGTGTTTCACTCCCCTGACGTGTGTGTTGCTGCAGACTCGAACCCCTGTGAGCACGGTGGCCGCTGTGTGAACACGGACGGCTCGTTCCGCTGCGACTGTGCGCTCGGCTACGCCGGGCCGCGCTGCGAGGCTGACGTCAACGAGTGCATCTCCATGCCCTGCCAGAACGACGCCACCTGCCTGGACCAGATCGGAGAGTTCACCTGCATCTGTATGCCAGGTGAGAGAGCCTGTCTGTCTGTGAGCCTCAGTGCAGTCTCCTCAGTGCAGTATCAGCGTGTCTCTGAGTCTCAGTGCAGTCTCCTCAGTGCAGTATCAGTGTGTCTCTGAGTCTCAGTGCAGTCTCCTCAGTGCAGTATCAGCGTGTCTCTGAGTCTCAGTGCAGTCTCCTCAGTGCAGTATCAGTGTGTCTCTGAGTCTCAGTGCAGTCTCCTCAGTGCAGTATCAGTGTGTCTCTGAGTCTCAGTGCAGTCTCCTCAGTGCAGTATCAGCGTATCTCTGAGCTGCCTGTCTCTCTCACTCTCTCTCTCTGCAGGGTTCATCGGGCTGCACTGTGAGACGAACATCGACGAGTGCCAGAGTAACCCGTGCCTGAACAGCGGCCGGTGCACCGACCAGGTCAACAGGTTCATCTGTGACTGCCCGCCAGGTGAGACCACTTCCATCCAGTGTGTGTGTGCGTGTGTGTGTATCTGTGTGTATGTGTGCGTGTGTGTGCATGTGTGTAGTTTCAGCTATTAACTTAATTGGAGCTTAATTCAAGCAGGCATCACACCCTGGAAGTTTGCATGAAGTATCATTAAAAACAGTCATGGTGCAGAAGTAAGAAGGAATGTTTTAGATCAGTGTGTTAGCTCAAAGCTGTCCAGTGTGGTTTCAGTGTGGCTTCTTTTTTAGGCTTCAGTGGTGTGGTGTGCCAGGTGGACATCGATGAGTGTGCTAGCACGCCGTGCCACAACGGAGCCAAGTGCATCGACCGACCCAACGGCTACGAGTGTGACTGCGCAGAGGGTAAGAGACACGGCTACGAGTGTGACTGAGCAGAGGTTAAGAGACGCGGCTACGAGTGTGACTGAGCAGAGGCTAAGAGACGCGGCTACGAGTGTGACTGAGCAGAGGGTAAGAGACATGGCTACGAGTGTGACTGCGCAGAGGGTAAGAGCAACGGCTCTGTGTGATGACTGAGCAGAGGGGAAGAGAGCAGCCCTCTGATGTGACTGAGCAGAGGGAGTAAAGAGACTACCTCTGAGTGTGACTGAGCAGAAAGAGGGAAGAAAGCCGCGGACCTCTGAGTGTGACTGAACAGGGGAGTAAGAGACAGCGGCCTCCCAATGAGCAAGGAGCAGAGGCTAAGAGACAAACTCTCAGGAGGTGTGACCTATGGATGAGGGGGGTAAGAACACATTCTGAGTGTGACTAGTGGGGCTGGCCAGACCACGGCTATGAGGTGTGACCAGACAGAGGCTAAGAAGGCGAAGCTGAGGTGTGTTGACCTGAGCAGGGGGTAAGAGACATGGCTCACGAGTGTGACTCATGAAGATGAGGGGGAAGAGCAATGCCTACAGGTGTGACTGAACAGAGGGCCAAAGGGAGGCAGCTCTGAGGTGTGACTGAGCAGAGGGGTAAGAGCCCAGCGGCTACTGAGTGTGACTGAGCAGAGGGTAAAGAACGCGGCTACAAGTGTGACTGAGCAGAGGGGAGGGAGGAGAACCTTGACATTCTGGTGTGACTGAGCAGAGCTAAGAGACAAGCCCTCTGAGTGTGAGCCATGAGGAGCTAAGAGCATGGCCTCTGAGTGTGACTGAGCAGAGGAGGGAGGTAAGAGGCAACTGAGATGTGACCTGCATGAAGGGGTAAGAGACTCTGACTCTGAGGTGTGACTGCGCATGAGGAGCTAGAGCCCAGCGACTCTGGTGTGACTGAGCAGAGGGTAGAGGCAACCAGCTATGGAGTGTGACTGAGCAGAGGGTAAGAGGCCCTTGACTCTGGAAGTGTGACTCTTGCGCCAGGAGGAGCTATGAGGCAGCTACTGTGAGTGTGACCTGAGGGGTAAGACAGAAATGGCTACAGGTGTGACTCATGGAAGGGTAAGAGACACTGCAGCTGGGGACCTGAGCAGGAGGCTAGAGACATGGCTTCTCACAGTGTGCTTATTGTTCATAAGAGGAAAGAGGCAGCGGCCTCTGAGTGTGACTCGCTAGAGGTGGTAAGAGACACTGACCTCTGAGTGTGACCTGCAGAGGGAGTAAGAGACGGCCTCTGAAAATGTGACTGAGCAGAGGGTAGAGGCGTGGCCTACGAGGTGTGACTGAGCAGAGGGGGAAGAGACACGGCCACAGGTGTGTGACTGCACAGAGGCTAAGAGAGCCGTGGCGACTACTGGTGTGACTGAGCAGAGGGGGTAGAGACGCCGACTCTGAGTGTGACTGAGCAGGGTAAGAGACGCCCTTCCTGAGTGTGACAAGAGAGGCTAAGAAGGACCTTGCCACTGAGTGTGACTGCATGAGAGGGTAAGAGACACGCTGACGATTGTGACTGGAGCAGAGGGTAAAAAAAGAGACGCTTGCCTCTGAGAGTGTGACCTATGGAGGCAGAGGCGCAGAGACTCTGAGTGTGATCTCGCAGAGGCTAAGAACAATGACCTCTGAGTGTGACTGAGCAGAGGGGCAAGAGGCAGCATTTCTGAGTGTGACTGAGCAGAGGGAAGAGACTAAAGTTCACAGTGTGACTCCTGAGGTGTGGTGACTCTGCATGGAGGGGTGGGGCTGAGCCTGAGGCCACTAAGAGGGCAGCGGCCTCCTGAGTGTGACTGAACAGGGGAGAGGGTAAGAGCAGCTGAGGGGAGTGTGACTCTTTGTAGGGAGCTAAGGGCCTCTGAGTGTGAGGGGTCTTGCCAGAGGCAGCTAGAGGCTAAAGAGGCGTGGCGAGTGTGACTGAGCAGAGGGTAAGAGACACGAGCTGACTGAAGTGTGACTGAGCAGAGGGTAAGAGAGCAGCCACTCTGAGAGTGTGACCTCCGCGCAGAGGCTAAGAGACGTGGCTCTGAGTGTGACTCGCAAGGGAGGCTAAGAGGCAATCTGAGTGTGGACTCGCATGAAGAGGCTAAAGGCGTGTCTGAGTGTGACTGCGCAGAGGGTAAGAAGACAGGCTCTGAGTGTGACCCTGAGCAGAGGGTAAGAGACGCGGCTACGAGTGTGACTGAGCAGAGGCTAAGAGACGTGGCTACGAGTGTGACTGCGCAGAGGCTAAGAGACGTGGCTACGAGTGTGACTGCGCAGAGGGTAAGAGACACGGCTACGAGTGTGACTGAGCAGAGGGTAAGAGACATGGCTACGAGTGTGACTGCGCAGAGGGTAAGAGACATGGCTACGAGTGTGACTGCGCAGAGGGTAAGAGACACGGCTACGAGTGTGACTGAGCAGAGGGTAAGAGACGCGGCTACGAGTGTGACTGAGCAGAGGGTAAGAGACGCGGCTACGAGTGTGACTGAGCAGAGGGTAAGAGACGCGGCTACGAGTGTGACTGCACCCAGTCTGTGTGTGTCTGTGTCTCTGTCTCTGTGTGTGCGTCTGTGTATGTGTGTGTCTCTGTGTCTCTGTGCAGGTGTCTGTGCTTTATTGAAAGCCCTTGTCTCTGTGCAGGTGTCTGTGCTGTATTGAATGCCCTTGTCTCTCTGCAGGGTTCACTGGAGTGCTGTGTGAGGGGAACATCAATGACTGCGATTCGGAGCCCTGCCACTACGGGCACTGCCAGGATGGCATTGCCACCTACACGTGTGTGTGTGACCCGGGCTACATGGGACCCATCTGCAGTGAACAGGTCAACGAGTGCCAGAGCAGCCCCTGCCAGAACGAGGGCCGCTGCATCGATCTGGTCAACAAGTACCAGTGCAACTGCCTGCCAGGCACCTCCGGTGAGAGCCCCTTGCTGGAGAACACACTCCCAACAGCGCTGCCTCACTGCTGCACCCTGACAGACACACAGACACACAGACAGACAGGAGAACGCACTCCCCACAGTGCTGTCTCACTGCTGCACCTTGACAGACACACAGACACACAGACAGACAGGAGAACGCACTCCACACAGCGCTGCCTCACTGCTGCACCCTGACAGACACACAGACACACAGACAGACAGGAGAACGCACTCCCCACAGTGCTGCCTCACTGCTGCACCTTGACAGACACACAGACACACAGACACACAGACAGACAGGAGAACGCACTCCCCACAGTGCTGCCTCACTGCTGCACCTTGACAGACACACAGACAGACAGGAGAACGCACTCCCCACAGCGCTGCCTCACTGCTGCACCCTGACAGACACACAGACACACAGACAGACAGGAGAACGCACTCCCCACAGTGCTGCCTCACTGCTGCACCTTGACAGACACACAGACACACAGACACACAGACACACAGACAGACAGGAGAGCGCACTCCCCACAGCGCTGCCTCACTGCTGCACCTTGACAGACACACAGACACACAGACAGACAGGAGAACGCACTCCCCACAGCGCTGCCTCACTGCTGCACCCTGACAGACACACAGACACACAGACAGACAGACAGGAGAACGACCCCCAGCGCTGCCTCACTGTTGCACCCTGACAGACACACAGACACACAGACAGACAGGAGAACGCACTCCCCACAGTGCTGCCTCACTGCTGCACCTTGACAGACACACAGACACACAGACACACAGACACACAGACAGACAGGAGAACGCTCCCCCAGTGCTGCCTCACTGCTGCACCTTGACAGACACACAGACACACAGACACACAGACAGACAGGAGAACGCACTCCCCACAGCGCTGCCTCACTGCTGCACCCTGACAGACACACAGACACACAGACAGACAGACAGACAGACAGACAGACATGAGAACACACTCTCCACAGCGCTGAAGGCTATGAAATTGCACGTGTCATTCTTATAAAGAAGCACGCCTGTAGAAATGTTTAGAGCTGGAAAGGTGGTGAAGGCATTGCAGAGTGTAATAAAGCATAGTTCCACATGCATACATTCAAAGCAGAATGATCTGGGATCGAGCTGGCTGGGGGTATCTAGGACAGAGGTCAGTAATGAGTTCTAGAGGCAGGTTGTGTTTCCTGCTGCTGGTGAGTCAGGCAGTGCACACTGCATTGCTTAATCACAGTAACATTGTGCAAGTAGCAGCCGCTTGTTAATAAGACTAAAACCTCAGTGTGTCACAATGCTGCTGAGGGTCAGGATTGCTTGCTTGGATTTCTGGAACTTGGATTCAGCACCATCTATTATTCATGCAGTAACCCTGCCACCTGGTGGCCACAGAATATAGTGCATGTTGCAATATTCCTGTCTGCCTGCCTGTCTGTCTGTCTGTGTGTCTGTCTGTGTGTCTGGGTGTTCTCTGTTATAGTAATATCCGTATCCGTGGGCTTTGTGTCTGTCTGTCCAACAGGACAGTTGAAATTAAGAGCAATAGAGTGTGTTTTAAAAATAGTTTTCCTGTTCCAGGTGACAACTGTGAGAATAACTTTGATGAGTGTGCGAGCAGCCCCTGTGAATATGGGATCTGCAAGGACGGGCTGAACCGATACGACTGCGTCTGCACTCCGGGATACACAGGTGAGGGGCACTGTGGTGCTGCAGCCCTGCAGCCAGACTAAGCTGCTCTGGAGATATCTAGAAAATAATAACCACAGCTAACTGGGGAAATAAAAATGTATAAACCGCTGACTGGACCATATCTGTAAGGGAAGGGTTAATATTGGCACAGATCAGGGGGTTAAAGTCTTGTACGGTGGCTGCACTGTGACTCAAAGCACTAGAATGACTTCAGGAACGCATTGCTGAGCGTGGGGCTGCTTGAGTGAAGGACTTATTGATGACACCTCTGCCCTGTCTCTTATTGATGACACCTCTGCACTGTCTCTTATTGATGACACCTCTGCCCTGTCTCTTATTGATGACACCTCTGCCCTGTCTCTTATTGATGACACCTCTGCCCTGTCTCTTATTGATGACACCTCTGCCCTGTCTCTTATTGATGACACCTCTGCACTGTCTCTTATTGATGACACCTCTGCCCTGTCTCTTATTGATGATACCTCTGCCCTGTCTCTTATTGATGATACCTCTGCCCTGTCTCTTATTGATGACACCTCTGCCCTGTCTCTTATTGATGACACCTCTGCCCTGTCTCTTATTGATGACACCTCTGCCCTGTCTCTTATTGATGTTTCCTCTGCCCTGTCTCTTATTGATGACACCTCTGCCCTGTCTCTTATTGATGATACCTCTGCCCTGTCTCTTGTTGATGTTTCCTCTGCCCTGTCTCTTATTGATGACACCTCTGCCCTGTCTCTTATTGATGATACCTCTGCCCTGTCTCTTATTGATGACACCTCTGCCCTGTCTCTTATTGATGATACCTCTGCCCTGTCTCTTATTGATGACACCTCTGCCCTGTCTCTTATTGATGACACCTCTGCCCTGTCTCTTATTGATGATACCTCTGCCCTGTCTCTGCCTTGCAGGCCCAATGTGCAACATCGACATCAACAGTGTGCCTCGAACCCGTGTCTGGCGGCCGGCACGTGCGTGAACGAGCTCAACAGCTTCCGCTGCCTGTGTCCCGAGGGTTACCGGGACCCCATCTGCTACTCCGAGGTGGACGAGTGCGTCAGCAGCCCCTGCGTCCACGGCAGCTGCATGGACGATGTCAATGGGTAAGACATCCCTCTGTCCCTGTGTGAATCTCGGCCCTCTCCTTCACAAGTCCATTGAGATGGGTTTCACAGCAGGCCAGTCTCGGTGTCCCAGGTGTATAACGCAGCAGTGATGTGAGCACATGAGCCGCACAGAGTCCTGATGCTGCGGCTTGATCTCCTCACAGGTACAGGTGTGAGTGTGAGCCTGGCTGGGTGGGGATGGACTGCGAGCTGGATCGCAATGAGTGTGAATCGAACCCGTGTCTCAATGGAGGAACCTGCGCTGACCTCACCAACGGCTACAGCTGCACCTGCAGGAAGGGCTTCAAAGGTGATCGCGGGGGAGGATGGGATGAGGCAGACTGGCTGGCATTGGATCCACAGAGCTGGCCTGACAATGGGGCCACATGAGTCCTAATTGATGGCTATTCTCTTTCCTTCAGGGTCAGACTGTGAGATTAATATCAACGAGTGTGCCTCGAACCCGTGCTTGTACCAGGGGACCTGCATCGATGGAGTCAGCAGCTACACCTGCCATTGCTCACTGCCTTACACAGGTAACCCCTTTCACAGGACTGTCCCGAGAGCTCCCTAACCCAAACCCTTTCACAGGACTGTCCCGAGAGCTCCCTAACCCAAACCCTTTCACAGGACTGTCCCGAGGGCTCCTAAACCAAACCCTTTCACAGGACTGTCCCGAGGGCTCCTAACCCAAACCCTTTCACAGGACTGTCCCGAGGGCTCCTAACCCAAACCCTTTCACAGGACTATCCTGAGGGCTCCTAACCCAAACCCTTTCACAGGACTGTCCCGAGGGCTCCTAACCCAAACCCTTTCACAGGACTGCCCCGAGGGCTCCTAACCCAAACCCTTTCACAGGACTGTCCTGAGGGCTTCTAACCCAAACCCTTTTACAGGACTGTCCTGAGAGCTCCCTAACCCAAACCCGTTCACAGGACTGTCCCGAGGGCTCCTAACCCAAACCCTTTCACAGGACTGTCCCGAGGGCTCCTAACCCAAACCCAAACCCTTTCACAGGATTGTCCCGAGGGCTCCTAACCCAAACCCTTTCACAGGACTGTCCTGAGAGCTCCTAAGCGAAACCCTTTCACAGGACTGTCCCGAGGGCTCTCTCTGCACAGGGACACTGTTAAAAGCCTTCAAATATAGATTGGAAATAATGTTTCTTAGCTAATGCAAATGAATTGCTGCAGGAGATTGCTGCAAAACCAAAACCTGGTTTTAACCGATGAGAGGAGGGTGTTGAAGGTGTAAAAAGGGTTCCTGTAAATGTGCACTACACTGCACAGCAAGCCTGTAGGTGCCAGTGACCCCTCTTCTCCTCTGCAGGTGTGAACTGTGAAGTCATCCTGGCTCCCTGTGACCCGGATCCCTGCACCAACTCTGGGATCTGCCAGGCGTCTGCTGACTACTCGAGCTACTCCTGCCTGTGTGCCCCCGGCTGGCAAGGTAGGCTGGTGCCAGGGCTTCAGCCTGGGGAGTGGCATCCGTTTGAGAGTCTGTTGAGACCGTTTTGTCTTCTTAGGATTTTGAGTGAAGCTTCAGTCCTCTTGGTCAGGTCTTCTTGTGTGTAAGATAGATATTGTTTCCTAAAAGAATGAAGGTTAATGAACAGATAAATTCATTTTCAGGTCAGCGATGTTCACAAGACGTCAACGAATGTTTCCCCAACCCCTGTAAGAATGGCGCTGTGTGCCAGAACAGCCAGGGCAGCTACCAGTGCCAGTGTCGCCCTGGGTACACCGGGACCAACTGCGAGACCAACATCGATGACTGCGTGCCAAGTATGTGACCTGACAGGCTCATCAAAATAAGAGCTGCCTGCACTATGAGAGGGACTGGACACGTGCTGCTTTCTGTTTAAATGCATTCTAGTTTATGTATCATGCTTTATGATGGTTCATGTTAGTAGCTCTGCAGTGTGCTCATGCTTTATGATGGTTCATGTTAGTAGCTCTGCAGTGTGCTCGTGCACGATGTGCTCACACATGTAACACAGGGCTGGAGGCTCTGGCACCGCTAGACAGCGTGGTAATTAGGAATCGTTCCCATGATTAGTGAAAGCACTGCACTGCAGCTCATTCAGTCCGTTGTGCTCCTCAGATCCGTGCCAGAATGGGGGCTCCTGTGTGGACGGCGTTAACTCGTTCTCATGCTCTTGCCTGCCGGGGTTCCACGAAGCCCACTGCCAGACGGAGGTGAACGAGTGCGACAGTCACCCCTGTCTGAACGGAGCCACCTGCAGCGACTATGTGAACAGCTACGCCTGCCAGTGCGCCCCGGGATTCAGCGGCATCCACTGTGAGAATAACATCCTGGAGTGCACAGACAGGTATGAGAGTGCTGGACCCTGCATTACACTGTGAGACCCTGCTGTCTGTCATCCTGGAGTGCACAGATAGGTATGAGAGTGCTGGACCCTGCATTACACTGTGAGACCCTGCTGTCTGTCATCCTGGAGTGCACAGATAGGTATGAGAGTGCTGGACCCTGCATTACACTGTGAGACCCTGCTGTCTGTCATCCTGGAGTGCACAGAGAGCCTGCTGTCTGTCTCAGCCCGCTGGCACTGGTATGAGCAGCGCTGGGACCCTGCTGTCTGTCTCAGCCCGCTGGCACTGGTATGAGCAGCGCTGGGACCCTGCTGTCTGTCTCAGCCCGCTGGCACTGGTATGAGCAGCACTGGGACCCTGCTGCCTGTCTCAGCCCGCTGGCACTGGTATGAGCAGCGCTGGGACCCTGCTGCCTGTCTCAGCCCTCTGGCACTGGTATGAGCAGCACTGGTACCCTGCAGTCTGTCTCAGCCCTCTGGCACTGGTATGAGCAGCACTGGGACCCTGCTGCCTGTCTCAGCCCTCTGGCACTGGTATGAGCAGCACTGGTACCCTGCTGTCTGTCTCAGCCCGCTGGCACTGGTATGAGCAGCGCTGGTACCCTGCTGTCTGTCTCAGCCCGCTGGCACTGGTATGAGCAAAGCTGTTACCCTGCTGTCTGTCTCAGCCCGCTGGCACTGGTATGAGCAGCACTGGTACCCTGCTGTCTGTCTCAGCCCGCTGGCACTGGTATGAGCAGCGCTGGGACCCTGCTGTCTGTCTCAGTCCGCTGGCACTGGTATGAGCAGCACTGGTACCCTGCTGTCTGTCTCAGCCCGCTGGCACTGTTATGAGCAGCGCTGATACCCTGCTGTCTGTCTCAGCCCGCTGGCACTGGTATGAGCAGCACTGGGACCCTGCTGTCTGTTTCTTGAGTTTCTGGTAAATGATACTGACCTGCTGTCTTTGTATTGTCTCAGCTCCTGTCTCAATAAGGATACTGACCTGCTGTCCTGTATTGTCTCAGCTCCTGTCTCAATAATGGCACCTGTGTGGACGGGATCAACGCGTTCAGTTGCCGCTGCCGGCCAGGCTTCGCGGGCGCAGTGTGCCAGTACGAGATCAACGAGTGCGACTCCCAGCCCTGTCAGAACGGCGGAACCTGCATGGACGGGCTGGGCACCTACCGCTGCTCCTGCCCCGCAGGCTACACTGGCAACAACTGCCAGGTGAGGAGCTGGAATCTGGGGCACTGAGATGAAAGAGAGAGCCCTGTGTCAAAACTGGAGAGCTACAATAAAGACACAAACTGTACAGAAAAGGAAATGCTGGATTGAGTATCGGGATCATTTAGGGTCTGTCATTGTATTCAAAGTTAGCTAAATGAGGATTTTTCTTGGTGTCAGTTTTTCATGCTTAATGTACATGACTTGTTTTGGTTATAATCATGACTTGGTGTTGACTATAAGCTGTGGTACTTGTATTTGCCCACCTCAGATCCCCTCTGTACTGAATCCAGCTCTATTTGGATGCACAGCACAGCTTTGCGACCCCTCATCACTTGTCTGTGTTTTATACCCTCTTTCTCACTCTGCAGACCTTGCTCAACCTGTGCATCACGTCCTTGTGTAACAACGGGGGCACCTGTGTGCAGGGGGGCCGGTCCTGGCGGTGCGAGTGTCCCAGTGACTGGACTGGCTTGTACTGCGACGTGCCCATGGTCTCCTGCGCAGTGGCTGCTGCTCGCAAACGTGAGGCTTCACGGGTTTCTTACTGTTCTTTTATTAATTCATGAGCAAGCAGAGGACATTGTGTAAGGCTGTACAATAAAAAGTCATCCAAGATATTCACTGAATGTGTGTGTGTGTGTATATAGCTGTATTATGGCTGCAGTGTTGGGCTCGCAGCTAAAGCACTGCTATTGGTGTGTTGATGTTAGGTGTCACCGTTGATCAGGTGTGCCAACACTCTGGAACATGCATCAATACGGGCAACACCCACCAGTGCCAGTGCCAGGCGGGCTACACCGGCAGCTACTGCGAGCTGGACGTGGACGAGTGCGCCTCGAACCCCTGCCACCACGCCGCTCGCTGCCAGGATCTGCAGGGGGGCTATCTGTGCCAGGTGAGGCTGACCCAATGTCCCAGCACGCCGGGGGACCCGCTGCAGCTCCACCAGCGCTCATGTCCTTGTTTTTGTCTCCACAGTGCCTGGCTGGGTACCAGGGGGTGAGCTGTGAGTATGAAGTGGACGAGTGCCAGTCCCAGCCCTGCAGAAACGGAGGCACCTGCTTCGACCTGGTGAACCGATTCACCTGCTCCTGCCCTCCCGGGACACACGGTGAGGAGACGCTCACACACTGAAACACAACGCCAAGGTGCACAGTCTGAGCTGGGACTGGCTGCATTTCTACAGCTGGAACAAGAAAGCCATCTGCTCTGTCAATAACTGGCAAAGCAGTCAGCTGACCCTGCTGATCATTGCTACCCTCTGTGGTACAAACATTGAGAAATCCTCAGCGCAAACCACAGAACACAGTAAATACTGGGTAATATTCAGTGGATATGTTTTCATCAGGTGAAACTGCATCGACAGCATTGCTATACCTGTACCCATGCATCTCCACCGCTGTACTTCTGGATTGATTGACGATGGTAGTTAACATTACCGTATGTCTGGAAAGCCAGCGCCGACAGAATGAGAAAAAACAAACAAGGGGTTAAAATCGCGCCAATGTAATGTTCAAACTGTTCTGCTCGATGTTGCTGGTATTAATGTAGTGCGTGTGCGCGTGCGCGTGTGTGTGTTGCAGGGCTGCAGTGTGAGATCAACGATGATGACTGTGCTCCAGATGCCCACCCCAGCGGGGGGCCGCGCTGCTTCAATGGAGGGCAGTGCATCGATGGCATCGGGGGCTACACCTGCAGCTGCCCCCCTGGCTTTGCTGGCCAGCACTGTGAGGGCGATGTCAACGAGTGTCTGTCCAGCCCCTGTGACCCCAAGGGCAGCCTTGACTGCGTCCAGAAAACCAACGACTACACGTGCAAGTGCCGGCACGGCTTCACAGGTGAAACACTCTTATTGTCCTAAATCCACGAGAGAGGGCAGCACTGCAAACACAGCTTTCAAACCCTCCCACGGTTTCTGTCATTCAAACTCTTCACCTTTACTGCAAATATGTAAAATCTCATTGCCCCTCACTGTCTCATTGCCCCTCACTGTAACACTGTCTCATTGCCCCTCACTGTAACGCTGTATTGTCTGGCAGGGCGTCACTGTGAGGCGGTCGTGGACCTGTGCCAGCTGAACCCGTGTCAGAACAGTGGGACGTGTTCTGTTGACCTCAACTCTCCACTTGGCTACGTCTGCCACTGCCGCTTGGTGAGCTGCCCTTAAGGAAATGGTTTCTGTTTGTTGCTGTGCTGTGCTGGTGGTGTTAATGTTAATGTACCGACTCTGAAATACCTTTTAGTTGCTGCTTTCTAGTTTAGTGTACAGGTGAGTAATGCAGATTCTCAGGGGAAGAGTACAAGCAGTAAATGTATCATGTGTGATTCTGTCTTCTCATGCTGCAGAAGGCCTGAGGGCTCATCAAAAGGTAAATCTGCTTTCAAAATGTCCGGGGATAAGGGTCTGTGCATCTTATGAAGCCTATCATGGTTATTGCTTAGCAGAACATCTCAAATCATGGGACCTACTTTTGCATGAGATTTGCTTGACATGTGCTACGTGCTGTCAGCCCTGGTCATGCTGCCTTCCGCTCATATTGCGGATGGATACAGAAAAGTGCATTCAAAACTGCTTCTGAATTATTTGTTTTCATTTGAAGGGCTTTGTTGGGAATAACTGTGAGTATAACCGATGTGGGCAGATTCGCTGCCAGAACAAGCAGGTTTGTGTGGAAACCTCGTCAGGCCCGCTGTGCCGCTGCCCGGAGGGACCCGAGGGAGCTCGGTGTGAGAATATGGGCTGTGCCAACCGACCCTGCAGGAACGGGGCCACCTGCCTAGCCCAGCCCCAGCCGCCCTACTACCAGTGCCAGTGCCCGGAGCACTTCGACGGGCGCGACTGTGACATCTACTCCCCCCCGTCTCCCCGGGGCCCTAAAACAGACTGCCCGATCCCACAGTGCGCCCACAAGGCTGACGATGGCGTCTGTGACACGCAGTGCAACAACCACGAGTGTGGCTGGGACAGCGGGGACTGCTCCCTGCACTTCCCCGCCCCCTGGAAGAAGTGCACCCCCGAGCTGCGCTGCTGGGAGCTGTTCAACAACGACATGTGCGACGAGCAGTGCAACACTGCAGAGTGCTTCTTCGACAGCTACGAGTGCCAGAGCAGAGGCAGGACCTGCAAGTGAGTGCAGAGCACAGCCAGTCACACCGAGCTCAAACACAGAGTGGAATGAGGTCCTGAGGGTGCTCTTAACTTTGTGATGCATCATAAGATAAACTCCTGTGTGGAGGGTGTCTTTTTGTACAAGAGATGTAGTTTGGAGGTTTGAGCAGGAGATGACATCTCTTACACAATCAGAGACTCCTTAAACACAACGCATTCAACCAGCCCCCTGTTGCAGCCCCCCGTTTTATTTGCTGTTTAAGTAACTTTGTAATAAGCTTCAGTCGTTTGCAAATATTCATCAGTAAAGAGTTGCAACAAATACTCTCTTCACTCTTGCAAAAGAATGATCGTGACCACGCTACCTGCAGTGGTGCTTAGATCAGTGAGCCTTACAGTTTGAGCTTCAATGGAGGATTCAGTAGCAATACTATGAATACTTGCAGTTTGAGCCTCAGTGGAGGATTCAGTAGCATTACTATGAATACTTGTCCCTTTTCCCTGCAGGTATCAGGATTACTGCATCAATCACTACGCTGACAGGCACTGTGACCAGGGCTGCAACACAGAGGAGTGTGGCTGGGACGGGCTGGACTGCTCGGAGGACACACCCCAGCGGCTGGAGGCCGCGCTGGTCATCGTGGTGCTGCTGCAGCCCGAGGAGCTGCTGGGAAAGCTGCCCCACTTCCTGCACAAGCTGGGCACGCTGCTCCGCACAAACCTGCGCCTCAAGCTGGACCCCCAGAACAGGCCCATGCTGTACCCCTACTACGGCAGGGAGGACGAGGAGCCCACCCGCGGCATGAGCAGGGGCCGGCGCTCCCTGGAGCTGGGGAAGGAGGTCGTGGGGTAAGTCTCACCCAGTGTACACCAGCCTGGGAGCTGCTACTGTCCAGATGCTAACTGTGATGAAAAGAAACACTGATTGAGAGTGTGAGTGTGAGTGTGAGTGTGAGTGTGAGGGAGAGAGCGTGAGAGAGTGTGAGGGAGTGTGAGAGTGAGAGAGAGAGTGTGAGTGAGTGTGAGTGTGAGCGACTGAGAGTGAGAGTGAGTGAGTGTGAGAGACAGTGCGAGTGAGTGAGTGTGTGTAAGAGTTACCCCAGATGATCACTGTGCTTCTTATGATTTGAACACTGAGGACTACAGTGTATAAAGCTGTGAGTCGACCAGGAGATACAGTGGCTGCTGCTGTCAGGGAGAATAGACTCCTGATTGCTTCTTCTTGTTCTTCCCTCTCAGTTCCAAGGTGTACCTGGAGATTGATAACCGCCAGTGTGTTCACAATTCCAATGACTGCTTTTCTACAACGGACCAGGCTGCTGCGTTCATAGCTGCTCAGGCAGTCAAGGGCAGCCTCCCTCTCCCAGTCATCTCCGTCTGGAGTAAGTAACCAGTCCTCTCTGTCTGGAGTAAGTGACCACAGTCCTCTCTGTCTGGAGTAAGTGACCACAGTCCTCTCCGTCTGGAGTTGATAACAGTCCTCTCCATCTGGATTCCCACAGTCCTCTCCTTCTGGAGTAAGTGACCAGTCCTCTCCGTCTGGAGTAAGTGACCACAGTCCTCTCTCAGGCAGTCAAAGTGACCACAGTCCTCTCCGTCCCAGTAAGTGACCAGTCCTCTCTGTCTGGAGTAAGTGACCAGTCCTCTCTGTCTGGAGTAAGTGACCACAGGCACACAAACAGATCTTTAACAATCTCATAGAAAAGCAGAGCGAGGCAGTCCGGACAGCCTTGCAGGGTATTCTGGGAGTACAAGAATCGTATTGGAGTTAACACTTTCACATCACATTACTGTAACTTTGAACATGTGTGTAAGGCCCTACAATCTGCATCTTTGGTTTGAATAGAAACATTCTCTTGCTGGGCATTATGCAGTATACATCCCCTCCCGTTTCCTGCTAGCAATGACAGCAGAAGCCCATTCTGTCCCTTTGGAGTGTCAGTGAAGCAGCGTTCTGTTCTCTGCAGGCCAGCCGGAGGCTGACAGTCAGCAGCACTACCTGTACCTGCTGGCCCTGGCGGGGGCTGTGATCCTGGGGCTCCTGGTCCTGGGTGTGGTCGTGGTGAAGAGCAAGCGCAAGCACGGCACGCTGTGGGTCCCCGAGGGGTTCCTGCCCAAGAAGGACCGCAAGCGGCGCGAGCCTGTGGGCCAGGATGACCTCGGAATGAAGTAGGGCTCCTATCTGTAGTGAAATACAATGCAACTGATGGTACTGCTTTCACAAGTGCATGCTTTTAAAGCAAGGCTTTTAGTAGCATCAGCTGGCACATGTTCATGACATTTCTGAGGTTCCTAAATGCCTCTGTAGTACCCTGAATCTTCCCTGCATGTCTTCTTTTCACAGGAACCTGGTGACCCAACAAGATGAAGAGAGCATGATGTATGCCAATCAGAACGAGCGCTGGCTTGAGGACCGTCCCGAAGCCAAAAAGAAAAAGGTACTGGTGTCACTTCTATGCCTTGCTGGGACTCCTCTCAGTCCTCGATGGGATCAATGTATCTGGACAAGGCTACCTAGCCATCAGCAGCACAGAGGTTTAAGACATGAGTGCTGTCTATCCCGCAGGTTCCTGATCTCTTGTAGACTCCCCTGTGCAGGCTGTGAAAGCTGCAGGAGGTGCCACTGTGTCTGCAGTGTAACCCCAGGGGTGGGAATGTGTCCCCAGTTTCCTGATCTCTTGTAGACTCCCCTGTGCAGGCTGTGAAAGCTGCAGGAGGTGCCACTGTGTCTGCAGTGTAACCCCAGGGGTGGGAATGTGTCCCCAGTTTCCTGATCTCTTGTAGACTCCCCTGTGCATGCTGTGAAAGCTGCAGGAGGTGCCACTGTGCCCGCAGTGTAACCCCAGGGGTGGGAATGTGTCCCCAGTTTCTCATGCATCTTTAGATGGCTGTCTAATCTCTACTTGTTTTCGGTCAGACTGAGGACCAGGCCCTCCTCCCTGAAGGAGAGGGGGACAGTGGACCGCCCGGCAGTGGACGCTTCAGCACCTGGAGGCAGCCGACATCCGCATGACCCCCTCGCTGGCACTGACCCCCCCGCAGGCGGAGCAGGAGCTGGACTGCATGGACGTCAATGTCAGGGGACCAGGTACCCTCTGATTTCACTTTACTTCAGAACATACACCTCCTTTAATACAAGGGTGCAAGAGAATTCGTATTGAGGGCAGCTTTAAGCCTGCAGTATTAACTTGTGGTATAGCTCCCAGGTGATTAAGGACACAAGAAAGGGATCCAGTGGATTCTGTAGTGCACTCGGTATGTGTTTCAGAGCTGTACATACTGCACCTGTAGTGTGGACTGCAGCATCAATATACTCTTGTTCTTTGCTCACTAAACAAGTATGTCAGTGGTCACCTATATCGTACACCACGGCTGTACATAATAAAATCACAGCTATCCGTGTCATGCAAAAACACACCAGAACCTCCATTCCCTGTCAGTATTTCTTCCAAACAGAAGATGATGTTTCTTTGCTTCCCTTGCAGACGGCTTCACCCCTTGATGCTGGCATCCTTGCAGTGGTTGGTCCCGATGTCTCTGAGGAGGAGGAGGACGAGGATGAAGAGGAGGGCGGCGACTCTGCTGCCAATGTAATCACAGACCTGATCTGCCAGGGAGCCACCCTGGTGGCGCAGACGGACCGCACCCCGCGCTCACCTGGCAGCCCGCTACGCTCCACCTGGCAGCCCGGAGCGGACACGCCCGGGCACAGGCCGCCGCTGTAATGCACTGCTGTGGCAGCCTGCTGGACTTCGGAGGTACGGGGCTGGACAAACTGTCCCAGGGCCACCAGGAGCCACAAAAATACCTAATAATATAATCTGTGGCCAGGGGCCACTTCTCACTGGAACCAGTCAACACTAATATAATCTGTGACAGGGGCCAGCTCGGAACCAGTCAACAGGCCAATAATATAATCTTCCAGGAACCAGGGCTGGACAAATCTGTCCCAGGGGCCACTTCTCACTGGAACCAGTCAACACGCCAATAATATAATCTGTGACAGGGGCCACTTCTCACTGGAACCAGTCAACACGCCAATAATATAACCTGTTGCCCAAGCACAGCATAACTGGGGGGTAGTGGTGGCTTTGTTCTTCGTTAGCCGTTTCCTAGCAGGGGTATTCAGGGTTGTATAGTGGTTGAACCCCTGAAGAAGTGTGTTGAGATGAAGCCTGTTTCTCCTCTCAGATTCTCATCCGTAACCGTGCCACAGACCTGGATGCCCGTATGAACGATGGCACCACCCCGCTGATCCTGGCTGCTCGCCTCGCGGTGGAGGGCATGGTGGAAGAGCTCATCAACTGCCACGCTGATGTCAATGCCGTGGACGATCATGGTACGCAGGTCCACGGCTCTCTTTGAAAAGGCCGCTCTGTCATGGTCTCTTTGACTGCTTGTCTCACTGTCCTGTTTCCTCTGCAGGAAAGTCGTCTCTGCACTGGGCTGCAGCTGTCAACAATGTCGAAGCCACGCTGGTGCTGCTGAAGAACGGAGCCAACCGTGACATGCAGGACAACAAGGTGAGCGCACTGCCCTACAGCTCACGGCTCTGTGAGAACAGCAGGCAAGCTAGTCCTAGTGAGGTGATATATGAGACAATTCAAAATCTGTGCACAACCTGTTTGCAATATCCCATTATGTTACATTTTAGCTAATCTTCATAAGTGCTCATCCCGGTTGAATAAAAGTTTGCATGGGTGTTTCCTAGTGCAAATAAATCATGATTAGCTACTTCTGCAGTTCTATGTTGGGCACTGTTTGGTTCAGGTTTTCTTGTCATATAGATATAGATATAGGTCATGTTAAAGTGCTTTCCAGTGGTTTTGAATCAGGCAGTGAAGTATGTTATTAAAGTTCCTATTACTGAGAGCCCAGCTCCATGTTTCTTCTTGTCGTTCCCTGTGTCTAGGAGGAGACCCCGCTCTTTCTCGCCGCGCGAGAGGGCAGCTTCCAGGTGGCTCAGGTGCTGCTGGATCACTTCTCTAACCGGGACATCACAGACCACATGGACCGGCTGCCCCGGGACATCGCTCAGGAGCGCATGCACCACGACATCGTGAGGCTGCTGGACGAGTACAACATGGTGCGCAGTCCTCACGGGGCGGGGGGCCACATGGTGGGCGTTATGTGTGGCCCCAACGGCTCCTTCCTCAGCCTGCGCCAAGCCCCTCAGGGGAAGAAGGCAAGACGCGCTAACACCAAGACCCCAGGCAGCACCCCCAACCTGGGCAAGGACCTGAAAGAGGTCAAGGCCCGTCGACGGAAGAAATCCCCGGGAGAGAACAAGGGCCACCTGTCAGAGAGCTCGGTTACCCTGTCCCCCGTCGACTCCCTTGAATCTCCCCACGCCTACATCTCAGACAACAGCTCCCACCCCCACCTGACAGCCCCGGGGGCGCAGCAGCATCCCCAGCACACCCTCTCCCTTGCTAGCCTGAGCGAGCAGCATGCCTACAGCCACGGCTCCAGCACCATCCTGCCCCCTGTCAGCCACATGCTGTCCCAGCACGGCCTGGGCATGGGGAGGGCGGGCCAGCATGGCCCTTCAGAGTGGATGGGGCTGCCCAGCTCGGGCTACGGCCAAATGTTCGGGGTCCTCCACCATCACCAGGCCACGGGCTCTCACCCCAGCATGCACCAGCAGGGCATGATGGCGCCCATGAACGTCACCATGGCGCGGGAGCAGCTGCCGTCGATAGTTGCCTTTCAAATGATGCCAAACTCGGCCAGCCAGCAGCATGTGAATCAGCAGCAGCAGCAGCACAGACCCTCTCCGCATGTTCAGAACCACTGCGCACAGAACATGGGCGGCGGCTCCCTGTATCAGGGCTCTGATATGGGCCACCCGCTGCCCAGATGCCCAACAACCTGATGCCCCAGCAAGATGGCCAGAGGGCAGCAGCGCTCCTCAATACCAACCTCTTCAGAGCTCTGTGGATAAATACCCCACCCCCCATCGCAGCACAGCTACCCCTCCACCTCGGAGAACACGCCCGTCACAGCAAACCGGGCCCGGTGAGCACCCCTACCTCACCCCCGCCAGAGTCCCCAGACCAGTGGTCCAGCTCCTCCCCCACTCCGCCTCCGACTGGTCCGGCGTCACCACCAGCCCCACCTCCATGAGCCAGCTGCAGCCCAGCGGGCGCCACATTCCCGAAAGCAGCAGAGGAGCAGCATGCAGGCGTTTGCATGAAGGAGACTCCAGTTCTAACGAACACACTTTACAAGCAAATGAAGGCTGGGAGATGAAGAAGAAATGAACAAAGAGATCGAAAAAGAGATGTGTTGAAGCGAGTTGCATCTGCTTCCAGACATGCTGTCTGGTCTTAATCAGCTGGTTTGAACTTCAGTGCGAGTCCTTTTGCTTTTGTTTCTTCTGAAGGATGTTTTCTGATGTCAAATTCACCGTCTGCCTTTCTCTTATAAATGGAACAGCTAGCTGGTATTTTTTTTTATATATATATGGATTTCAAGATTTGGGGTATTCTTAATAATAATAATAATAATAATAATAATAATGAGTATTGCACTTTGCTGTATAACCAGCCCATCAGCAGCAGTGTGCATTAGAAAGGTTTGTCCTGGCTAGAGACCACAGGGACCATTCATGGTTCATATAGACTCCTTTGCAACTAAAGAATAAAAATCAATGAGTCTATTTCCTTTGCCAGATCTAAAATAATAATTTCTATTTAAAAACTTTTGAAATGTGGCAAGTTTTGAATGATTGGTTTTGTACCCCTGGAGACCACACTACATTGACCCAGAACACACAGTCCCGGCATTCCAGACCAGGACAGCCAAGGGGGCTCCTCCTCGAGGACACAGGACAGCCAGGACAGCCAACCGGGTGTGGTGGGATGTGACAAACAGCTGCTGGGACGAAACATGCTTCCTTTTTGTTTTCTTGCCTTCATGAAGAAACACAGTTCAAATGTTGGAAGAGTCAAGTAAATAAAAAAGACTCACAAGGTCACAGACTTTGCATAAACACTTTGAAAGGTTTCGTGTCTCTTGCTCTGGTACTTACGATGGAAATGTTTGCTATATTTTTCATACATGTTTTTTTTGTATATTGTTTTCTTTCAGTGTAAATGGTTCCAGAGTTTTATTTTAGATCATTTAGAATGAAACAATGTCACTTTGAAATGATTTGCACTGTGATTAGTGTGGTAGCCCTTTTAAGCTATATCAGAAGAATCTTTTTCATGCCAAATCACTAGAACCCTTACAGACCGAGAGGCGCAGGCTCGAGACTTTCAAGAAAGAAAAATAAACACAAAGGATCAAATCAGACTTTTTGTTTAGCAGATCTTTAATTGCTGTTTGAAATGTATTTGCTTAAAATTGTAAGTCGCCCTGGATAAACGTCTAAAAAATAAATAATAATAATAAAAGTTAAAATGTGACACCCAAAATGCAAATGAAAGTGTGATGCTGCGTCTCATTGTCTTTCAGTGCTGAAATGTGATGCTGCGTTTCATTGTCTCGGCAGTACCAGCAGTGAAGGGGAGTCTTAGACATTTAGACAATCATTACTATGCACTTATGGTATGCATGTTGTAGGAACAGCAATTCTGTCTTGTATATCGCTATGCATTGTTGCCATTACACAGGAAGTAGGAGCAAGGCTGGCATCTCATACCTGGAGGACTCAGAAGAGTCCAATACCTGAACAATCCCGCTGAAACCCAGTAACACGACCCCTTGAATAAGAACAATCCAATACCTGAGCAATCCTGCTGAAACCCAGTAACACGACCCCTTAAATGAGAACAATCCAATACCTGAGCAATCCCGCTGAAACCCAGTAACACGACCCTTGAATAAGAACAATCCAATACCTGAGCAATCCCTCATTGAAACCCAGTAACACGACCCCTTGAATGAGAACAATCAATACCTGAGCAATCCCGGCTGAAACCCAGTAACATGGTACCCTTGAATGAGAACAATCCAATACCTGAGCAATCCCGCTGAAACCCAGTAACACGTTGAATAAGAACAATCCAATACCTGAGCAATCCCGCTGAAACCCAGTAACACGATACCTTGAATGAGAACAATCCAATACCTGAGCAATCCCGCTGAAACCCAGTAACACGACCCTTGAATGAGAACAATCCAATACCTGAGCAATCCCGTTTGTTCCAGTAACACGAATGCTTGAATGAGAACAATCCAATACCTGGAGCAATCCACTGAAACCCAGTAACACGACCCCTGAATAAGAACAATCCAATACCTGAGCAATCCCGCTTTCCCATAAAACCCAAGAACAATCCAATACCTGACACAATCCCGCCACAATGCATGAATGAGAACAATCCAATACCTGAGCAATCCCGCTTTTTGAACCCAGTAACACGACCCTTGAATTTCAACAATCCAATACCTGAGCAATCCCGCTGAAACCCAGTAACACGACCCCTTGAATAAGAACAATCCAATACCTGAGCAATCCCGAAACCCAGTAACACTGGGTTGAAATGAATGAGAACAATCCAATACCTGAGCAATCCCGCTGAAACCCAGTAACAGTGCCCTTGAATAAGAACAATCCAATACCTGAGCAATCCCGGGGAAACCCAGTAACACTGAACCTGTTTGAATGAGAACAATCCAATACCTGAGCAATCCCGCTGAAACCCAGTAACACCATTCCCCCTTGAATGAGAACAATCCAATACCTGAGCAATCCCGTTGAAACCCAGTAACAATAATTGAATGAGAACAATCCAAACCTGAGCAATCCCGCTGAAACCCAGAAACAGGATGCATTGAATAAGAACAATCCAATACCTGAGCAATCCCGTGCTGAAACCCAGTAACACGACCCTTGAATAAGAACAATCCAATACCTGAGCAATCCCGGCTGAAACCCAGTAACACGACCCTTTGAATGAGAACAATCCAATACCTGAGCAATCCCGCTGAAACCCAGTAACACGACCCTTTGAATGAGAACAATCCAATACCTGAGCAATCCCGCTGAAACCCAGTAACCCGAATACTTGAATAAGAACAATCCAATACCTGAGCAATCCCGCTGAAACCCAGTAACACGACCCTTGAATGAGAACAATCCAATACCTGAGCAATCCCGCTGAAACCCAGTAACACAGACCCTTGAATGAGAACAAAGTGCCCAGCTGGTTTCAGCTTCTACTGAAGGATATTCATCATTATTATTATTATTATTATTATTATTATATATTATTATTATTATTATTATTATTATTTTATTGTTATTGTTATTGTTATTGTTGGATTATTATTATTAGAAACCAAAATGCTTAGTTTGTTCTTGTAAAGGAATGCTGGCATTGTAATTTGTTTAAAAATTGAGTGTTAGTCCACAGAAAGGGTCTGAATGAAACGCTGAACTGGAACACTTTACCAGTGACATTAAAAGGCAAAGCCATACGCCAGATCCATGGCCATATCACAATGCATGAGTTATTGAAGAAGGGTATAGAAAAGAGTTTTTGACGAATACATGAAGTTTCATTTTCACAGAAGTTATTTTTTGTTGGTATCTTTACAACGCAGTTTATTCTGTGAAAAGGTCATGAATTGAAACACTGAGCTGTTTGGGTTATGAGTTGGGACTGGGTTGAAATGGGGATTACAGCTCAGCACTGCGGCATGAGGAACTGGAGACGTAGTGCTTTTAACAAGGACACTGAAATCTCTTCTGATTCGGGGGGTTCAGGTTACAGGGTTGAAACTATACAGCTGAACCTGTATTGAGGAATCAGAGCCAGAGACTTGGACTCTGGCTAAATGAAGGTGGAGCCACTAATCTCCATTCCGGGAGATGTTTTGTTCTGCTAGTCTACTCTCTGTGGCATTCCTGTTTGGAACAATGTTGTAATAATATGTTTCACAAAATGCAAGTCCAAGTTCACAGAATAGGATGCATTCACTTCAGTACTTTTGTCAAGCTTACATATGTAATAAACAGCTCCTAATATTTTGCATATAATGTGTTTACTAAATGCTTATTCATGTTATATGAAGTAGTTTTCTCATTTAAAATAGAAGGAACTCTTGTTTTTAAATAAAGCCTGTTTCGTATGAATTGTGTTTTGTTTGTTCTGTTTAATTCTAGAGGAAAGGCTGTTTGCATTACTCTATTAATAAAGCATCTTGACAGCAGGAGTTTGCAGCAGTGCAATTATTACCCAATAACTACCCCAATGCAATTATTACCCAATAACTACCCAATGCAATTATTACCCAATAACTACCCAATGCAATTATTACACAATAACTACCCCAGTGCAATTATTACCCAATAACTACCCCAATGCAATTATTACCCAGTAACTACCCAATGCAATTATTACCCAGTAACTACCCAGTGCAATTATTACCCAGTAACTACCCAGTGCAATTATTACCCAATAACTACCCAGTGCAATTATTACCCAGTAACTACCCAGTGCAATTATTACCCAGTAACTACCCAGTGCAATTATTACCCAATAACTACCCCAGTGCAATTATTACCCAATAACTACCCCAGTGCAACTATTTCTGTGTTATCTAAACGGCTCAGAGAGCTGCACACAGCAATGGCTGCAGGTCTTCCACAGCAGCAACGTTCTTTGTGTCGTCAGGATTCTGAACAGATCGCTCCACCTCTACAGTTATTTTAAAATGAACTTACAAAATCTATGAGGCACCGTGACTGGGTCAAGAGAGCAATGCACTCTCCGTGACTGGAGCAAGAGAGCAATGCACTCCCCGTGACTGGAGCAAGAGAGCAATGCACTCCCCGTGATGGGAGCAAGAGAGCAATGCACTCCCGCGGACGGCAGCAAGAGAGCAATGCACTCCCGTGACTGGAGCAAGAGAGCAATGCACTCCCGTGACTGGAGCAAGAGAGCAATGCACTCCCCCGTGACGGGAGCAAGAGAGCAATGCACTCCCCGTGACTGGGGCAAGAGAGCAATGCACTCCCCGTGACTGGAGCAAGAGAGCAATGCACTCCCCGTGACGGGAGCAAGAGAGCAATGCACTCCCCGTGACGGGAGCAAGAGAGCAATGCACTCCCGTGATGGGAGCAAGAGAGCAATGCACTACCCGGGTGACTAGAGCAATGCACTCCCGTGACGGCAGCAAGAGAGCAATGCACTCCCCGTGACTGGAGCAAGAGAGCAATGCACTCCCCGTGACGGGAGCAAGAGAGCAATGCACTCCCCGTGACGGAGAGCAATGCACTCCCGCAGCAAGAGAGCAATGCACTCCCGTGACTGGAGCAAGAGAGCAATGCACTCCCGTGACTGGAGCAAGAGAGCAATGCACTCCCGTGACTGGGAGCAAGAGAGCAATGCACTCCCCGTGACTGGGGCAAGAGAGCAATGCACTCCCCGTGACTGGAGCAAGAGAGCAATGCACTCCCCGTGACTGGAGCAAGAGAGCAATGCACTCCCCGTGACGGGAGCAAGAGAGCAATGCACTCCCCGTGACTGGAGCAAGAGAGCAATGCACTCCCCGTGACTGGAGCAAGAGAGCAATGCACTCCCCGTGACGGGAGCAAGAGAGCAATGCACTCCCGTGACTGGAGCAAGAGAGCAATGCACTCCCGTGACGGGCTGGAGCAAGAGAGCAATGCACTCCCCGTGACGGGAGCAAGAGAGCAATGCACTCCCCGTGACGGGAGCAAGAGAGCAATGCACTCCCCGTGACGGGAGCAAGAGAGCAATGCACTCCCCGTGGCTGGAGCAAGAGAGCAATGCACTCCCCGTGACGGGAGCAAGAGAGCAATGCACTCCCGTGGCTGGAGCAAGAGAGCAATGCACTCCCCGTGACGGGAGCAAGAGAGCAATGCACTCCCCGTGATGGATCTGAACTTTGTGATTATTAACTCACTCATTTGAAGTTGTCATTATTTGTATTACTATTATTATTATAACTCTGCTCCTACCAATGCCTTTCTTCCTAAATCATTTTATATTGTGGCCCTGCTGTGGTGGAAATGAACTCAAACAGGTAAGCTGGGAAAGTGACAGGCGAATCTCTATAAACCACAAACAGCAAACAAACTGCAAAAAGAAACATCTAGTGTAAGCCATCGATATCTCTGAAGAATCGAGTAGGATGCTGGGAAAACTGGACAAGCCTTATATATACTGTATACTGTGTGTGTGTGATATATATATATATATATATATATATATATATATATATATATATATATATATACACACACAGATGGGTCTAAAAATACAGATAATGGTGGGGTTGGAGCAGCTTATTACATTCCAGAATCTGAGGTAGGAAAATGTGTTCGTATTACAGATAACGTGTCTATTATGACGGCTAAACTCATAGGGATTATTTTGGCATTACAATGGATTGTAGAGGTTAAGGTAGAGAGGGCAGTATTGTTTCAGATTCGTTATCACGGCTACAGGCAATTAAGAATGAAGGAACAGGAGATAGGAGGGATTTAGTACAGGAGGTAATGTATCTAGTGTCGGAATGTGTGTGTTTAGGATTGCATGTGGATTCCAGCGCATACAGGAATAGAAGGGAATGAGAGGGCAGATGGGTCAGCAAAAATGGCAGTGAAGAAAGTGAATGTGGGTATGGATGTTCATTATGGGTTAAGGGAGTATTATAAAGCAATAGAAAAAATTATAGTGGATGAATGGCAGAATATGTGGAACGGGGGAAAAAAGGGCGCAAATGATATAAATGACGAAGTCAGTTTGCGGGGAGGATGGATTGGGCCCCGTTGCATTCACCCGTACGTGTAGAATACAATACAATTATAACAGAGCGGTTTCATCCACATGGAGCTGCGCTGTTTCTGTACATGTGAAATATGTCGGTGTGGTTCATATATTTCACTTGACCACAAGTTATGTTCTTTATTTTGAAACGTTTAAAAAGCTTAATTAAAAAAAAAAATGTTAATTTGTTGATGCTCCTCCAAAGAGTGAATATTTTGATTCTGGTTTAATTAATGCGACAGAGAAAGTACATTTTCTTGCCTGCATATTTCGCTTCCCATTTTTTAAAATTATTATTATTTGTTTATTTAGCAGACGCTTTTATCCAAGGCGACTTACAGAGACTAGGGTGTGTGAACTATGCATCAGCTGCAGAGTCACTTACAACTACGTCTCACCCGAAAGACGGAGCACAAGTGACTTGTCCAGGGTCACATAATGACTCAGTGGCTGAGGTAGGATTTGAACCGGGGACCTGCTGGTTACAAGTTCTTTTCTTTAACCACTGGACCACACGGTCTTATTAAAACAAACCGCAGAGTCGAATGAACACATGATGCTACAGTAACTTCCTTCTAACCGGTGAAAACACTGTTTGGAGGTAGCAGCTGTACGCGTTACAAAATTACCAAAAAAAGAACATTTCTACAGTCCCGCTGTAAGGATGCGGATCACGATTCTGCACATAAATTACAGTCCCCTTTTTACAACGATTATTTAAGAACGTATACCAATTCATGTGGGAGGTATTTTGTATTGACTTGCGAGTCGCTGGACTGTAGATGTCATTGCCTATTAATGACATTTGAACAAGACTATCCGTTCTGGACGCAGCGCAAAGGAATATCCGCGAGAAAGTGTCCTGGGTGCCTTTGACTTCCAGAGCTCGGCAACTCTACGAAATCACCCCACCCTAGAACCAAACCTAACCCAATACCTAACCATTAAAAACCACCTGACGCCCTCAGGACACTCCAGTGAATATTCCTTTGTGTTGCTTTCCAGTCTGCAGGCGCGCCCCCGTCTTAGCTCCGCCTCTTTATGACATCATTGTCATATCCTTTTCAGTATCCGTGCTGGTAACCCGGACGTTGTCACGACCTGTTTTTTTAGCTGACAATCCAAAGCATTGAAGAGGTTTGATGAAACATGAGATCAGAAGTAAGGGTGGCAGGTAAAGAGGGAGGAACACCGAGAGGTGCTGTATTCACCAGCGGCGGGGTCGAGAGATAATACCCAGACAGCGGCTGTGGACAGGACAAGTATCCGCGGAGAACTGAGGGAAGCAGACTGACCGCACACGGCTCCAGAGCGAAGGACAGCTTGTCGAAGCGGGCTGCTTCATCGAGGTGACGGTCTCAACATCCATTCATTAATGTACGTAGCTTTTCCCAGTCACAGTGAAGCATGCAGTTGGATGCTAATACAACAGGTAATTCTAGCATATCAACAGTTAACCAGTGGTATTAAAAAAAAACACAAAGAGAGAGCTGGGTTAGCCGCACTTACCTTATCACTGAATTCATAGTTTGATAAAGTTGTAATTAAAACTTTTCACTAAGAAATTCGGGGCTAGCTGTTTCAATTTAAAAATGCTCTAGTGGGTACCAGCGGTCTCCTTCCTGTGTCGCTAATGCCACTCTGGAGACCGCGTGTTGGTACGGATTTATAGTGGCATGATCGCATTTAATACGTTCTTACATTTTCACATTGTTCTGCCATTAGTTTTTCTAAAACAAGCTGTTTTGTTAGACACTTCCGGTAGATAAACCGCTGAACTGGGGTTTGTGTAAATGTCCCTTTTCACTGAGATATGACACGTCGCTGCCCCGCCCCCTTACACGTCAGCGGCAGCGCATTTCGTTACTCGGTACTGAGATTCCACCCAAAGGATTCCTGACCCTCGGCCGCAGACCCCACGGACCAGGGAAGCTAGCGAGCCAGTTGTCGAGTCTTGTAAGTACTGCGTGGCATTAATACACCCCTCTGTTGTGTTTTAAGGGTTGACAGGTATCCGTGTGCTGCCGAAACTCAGCCCGACGCCAGTTACTTGATGTGAAAGGTAAGAGAAATGAACACGATTTAGATTGCAATGACAGTGCCAGACCATATATAACGGAGTTGGGCAGTGTTGGAGGTGAGAGGCTCCAGCTTATCAATATATTTTTCAATTCCACTAGAAATGTCATGTCTGCTTGTAAAAACAGTCTGAACAGGTTGTTTTATGTACAGTAGTTGTTTTTCAAAAGCAGTGTTAAAAGGTGTGGTGCACTGCACACACAGATCATAAGAGTCAGGTTGAACAGGCTGTTTTATGTACAGTAGTTGTTTTTCAAAAGCAGTGTTAAAAGGTGTGGTGCACTGCACACACAGATCATAAGAGTCAGTTTGAACAGGTTGTTTTATGTACAGTAGTTGTTTTTCAAAAGCAGTGTTAAAAGGTGTGGTGCACTGCACACACAGATCATAAGAGTCACGAAACTAGCAGGATTTCTCATTCCACTGCTCCTGACAGCACTCCTGTACTGTACTAGCAGGATTTCTCATTGCACTGCTCCTGACAGCACTGCTGTACTAGCAGGATTTCTCATTGCACTGCTCCTGACAGCACTCCTGTACTGTACTAGCAGGATTTCTCATTGCACTGCTCCTGACAGCACTCCTGTACTGTACTAGCAGGATTTCTCATTGCACTGCGCCTGACAGCACTCCTGTACTGTACTAGCAGGATTTCTCATTGCACTGCTCCTGACAGCACTCCTGTACTGTACTAGCAGGATTTCTCATTGCACTGCTCCTGACAGCACTCCTGTACTGTACTAGCAGGATTTCTCATTGCACTGCTCCTGACAGCACTGCAGTACTAGCAGGATTTCTCATTGCACTGCTCCTGACAGCACTGCTGTACTGTACTAGCAGGATTTCTCATTGCACTGCTCCTGACAGCACTGCTGTACTAGCAGGATTTCTCATTGCACTGCTCCTGACAGTACTGCTGTACTGTACTAGCAGGATTTCTCATTGCACTGCTCCTGACAGCACTCCTGTACTGTACTAGCAGGATTTCTCATTGCACTGCTCCTGACAGCACTCCTGTACTGTACTAGCAGGATTTCTCATTGCACTGCGCCTGACAGCACTCCTGTACTGTACTAGCAGGATTTCTCATTGCACTGCTCCTGACAGCACTCCTGTACTGTACTAGCAGGATTTCTCATTGCACTGCTCCTGACAGCACTCCTGTACTAGCAGGATTTCTCATTGCACTGCTCCTGACAGCACTCCTGTACTGTACTAGCAGGATTTCTCCTTGCACTGCCCCTGACAGCACTCCTGTACTAGCAGGATTTCTCATTGCACTGCTCCTGCCAGCATGCCTGTACTGTACTAGCAGGATTTCTCATTGCACTGCTCCTGACAGCATGCCTGTACTCCGAGCATCCCAGCACCCCTAGTTCTGGCAGGCTTTGAAATGGGAAGAGGGGTGTGTCAGAATGTGCGTCACAATCTCTCATCTTGGTGAGGGTGTAAGAATTAGATAAGGACCTGGATCTTTTGTTTTCTCTTGGCTTGCACCACTAATCGTGTGAATGTTAAAGATTAACCAGGATGAACCCCTCAGCCAGCGTTAGGTATATCCTTCTGGAAGACTGTATTTTACACCAAGCAGTTATGGTCTTGCATTGTGACAGGGTGGGGTAGGTCCAGATTCTTAAACCTCTTCACTCCAAATTGTCAGTTTAGGGTTAAATTTAGGAAAAACGTTTAAGTGATCCGTTGGATGTAGCCCTGTGTGACAGAGCAGCTCTGACAGCATTAAAGTGATCCATTGCATGTAGCCCTGTGTGACAGAGCAGCTCTGACAGTATTAAAGTGATCCATTGCATGTAGCCCTGTGTGACAGAGCAGCTCTGTGACAGTAGATTACTGTTCAGTAGGAATGTTATTTTTAAACCTGGTTGATGTGTTTAAGAGATGGTTTTCACTTCATACATTTCAGTGTTAAAATGCTTTTTTGTGCAAGCACACAGTATTTAAAAGCTGCACTTTGTGCAAGGTCTTGTTGTACTGGCTGCTTTTGGTGACGGAGGGTTAACGTTTGGAGCCCAAGCCGTTGTCCTCACACATGCATTCTTGAGTTTAAGGGCTCTGCGTGCACGACTCACTACCCATGCATGAGAGCTGAGGCAGCCCAGCAGGCAGCATGTGTCTCTGATATGGGACAGCAATACCAAACCTTTTCAGACAAGGGAAAAACGGAATGCATGTCCAACACTGTGAAGGTTAAATGATGGCACTGATTGTGAAAGTCTGCCCTTCCATGTAGATTGGTGTGTAAGCTGCTGCTGTTGTTGCTTGCAGGGCAGCAGCAGCACCATGCCTGTGAACCTGAAGTTCCTGTCTCTGGGAGTCCTGGTCTTCCAGACCACCAGCCTGGTCCTGACCATGCGCTTCTCTCGCACGCTGAAGGAAGACGGGCCCCGGTACCTGGCTTCATCCGCCGTCGTCGCTGCGGAGCTCCTGAAGATCGGGGCCTGTGTTCTACTGGTCTTCAAGGACACTGGTAAGGTTCGGCCTCGTCCCTTTTTTAGGGAGTGTTCTTCACCATGCATGCCTCTTTGGATGGAACTGCAGGGGCTTCAGATTCTACTCCTGAACACTTATCCAGTGTAACAAAGGATCATTGTCATGCAGTGTGCTTGTTTGTAAGGATCGCGGTATTGCAGTGTGCTTGTCTTGGATTCAGTAAGGACTGCATGTGTGTTTGCTGTTGTTTTCAGGCTGCAGTTTGACGGCGCTCAACACAGTTTTACATGACGAGATTGTAAACAAGCCAATGGAAAGCCTGAAGCTGGCCGTCCCAGCAGGGATTTACACTCTACAGAACAATCTGCTTTATGTTGCCCTTTCCAATCTGGATGCAGCCACTTATCAGGTATCCGTCTCGTTCTGCTGGTTGAATGGAAACGTCAAGCTGTTTGTAACCTGAAGGAGCATCTACTGAATGTGTCTTTAATGCCATTCCCACAGGTCACATACCAGCTGAAGATTCTCACCACAGCTCTATTCTCGGTGTCAATGCTTGGAAAAAGGTTAAATATTTATCAATGGCTCTCCCTGGTGATTTTAATGACCGGAGTAGCGTTTGTTCAGGTATGGATCTGTAGATTTGTAATTTTATTAGTATTGTTATTTTTATATATAAATGTTTTGGAACAGGTGCAATGCTTGGTCTCCTCAAATGCATTTGTTCTCATGAATTACAGCTCTGGCCAAAAGTTTTGCATCACCTAGAATTTGACAATTGAGATTGAGACAATTAAAAAAACCATATAAACATAATTTAGATCTTTTAATTAACATAATGTAATCAAAGAAACTGCAAAATGATATCGGAAAAGTCTACCAGAAGCTGTGATAGTACTGTAGTATTTCATGTTAGAAGCTGTGATAGTACTGTAGTATTTCATGTTAGAAGCTGTAATAGTACTGTAGTATTTCATGTTAGAAGCTGTGATAGTACTGTAGTATTTCATGTTAG